>OX393581.1:31628451-32283460 GCA_947652605.1 Elmis aenea | reverse complement strand
TTTAAAAAAGCGGCGCATATTTTGTGACTGGGTGTCATTTTTTAGCTTATGGTATGTGTCTAAATGCGCCACAAAAATTTTTAATTTTAGTCTACTGGTTTCCGAGATATGGCCAATTAAATTGTTTATGCGGCATACCGGACGTCGCGCTTGTACAGCGTCTGGCATATTTAAAAAACCGGCGAATATTTTGTGACTGGTGTTAATGTTTAGCTTTTGTGTTGTGTCTAAATGCGCCCCAACAATTGTTAGGTTTTTATAACAGGTTTCCGAAATTAGACAATTAAATTGTTTGTGGCATACCGACGTCGCGCTTCAACAGCAGCTCGCATATCTAAAAAAACAGGCGCTATATTGTAATTTATCTCATCGTTTAGAATGTTTTGTATCTAATAGCGTTTTAAAAATTTTTTTTTGCTCTACTGGTTGTCGCAACTTGAGGGCCGTGTCAACATCGCATCTTCTTAGTATGTGGCCTGTAGTACGATATTAAAAAGTCTTGTGCTTCATATAACGCTTCAAATATTTTCCATTTTTGAAAAATTGTCCTTCATTTATATTAGATATAATTTTATTGTGTAGATAATATTCTAGGTGAAGTGCTGTGATGTTTTTAAAATTTTGTTGGCATACATTCACACATTTTTAACTAACCTATAACTAACCTATAGAGGTTGTTTTAAATAGTGGTTATTAACAAAATATGCTTCATTTATTAAAAATAATGTTGAAGGCTGACGTTGTCGATATTCGATTAAATTCGACATATTTTTATTTTGCATATCGTTTGATGATATTTACAAACAGTTTTATCCAATAAATAAATGTACGAAATAAGATGTTTTATTAGCAAGTTTTTATTTATTTAGCAAATGTTTGGCAAAACTTAATAAAAACCAAGTAAACTAATATTTATGACATAAAACATTTACCTCTTTTCTAAATAAATATACAGTTTATATACGTCTAATAATTTTACGTTTAATTAAGAATTCAGAATTGTTAATAATCCTCTTAAAGATTAAGTGAAATACGCTGCATAACTTTAAGTTTATATTTCAATTTTGTTTCGTGTGGTTGTGCACGTGCGATTTGCTTGTCGGCTGTCGGCGTCCGCAATACTGTCATAAGTATACTACCGTGGAGCTATTGCAGTGAGCAAAACCATAAAAATATTAATATTTTGGTAAACACTAATAAAAAATTAAAAATTTTTAGGGCGCATTTGGGCGCATATCATATGCTAAACGATGCGACCAATTTCATAATTTTCGGTGATGGTTGGCGTGCCAACTTCACGATCGTCAATAAATTAATTGGCCATATCTTGGCAACCGGTGAAATAAAATAAAAACTTTTTAGGGCGCATTTGAGCGCATATTGGGCGCTAAAGAATGGCACCTGTTTCAGAATTTTCGGTGATAGTTGGCGTGCCAGCGTGAAGTTGGCACGCCACTTACTTAATTGGCCGTATCTCGGCAACCCGTTGAGCAAATTAAAAAAATTTTAGGGCGCATTTGGGCGCATATTGGGCGCTAAAGAATGGCACCGGTTTCAGAATTTTCGGAGAAAGTTGGCGTGCTAGCGTGAAGTTGGCACGCCACTTACTTAATTGTCCGTATCTCGGCAACCCGTTGAGCAAATTAAAAAAATTTTAGGGCGCATTTGGGCGCATATTGGGCGCTAAAGGATGAGACTAATTTAAAAATTTGCGCCGATGGTTGGCGTGCCAACTTCACGGACCTATTACTAAGGCAATTAAAATATTTTAAAGTGGGCCATGGACGTAAGTCGTAATTTTTCAAAGAATTTTTAAATAAAAGAATAAAAAGAGCTGCAACTTTAATTCTAGGCTAAAAACGTACCCCATTTTACCGAAATTTATCGTATAAAGATTATGTCCGCACAGCCATAGACGTTGTCTGAAAGACTCTAGCACCCTTTATAACATTTCGGTGGTTATACCATCAAAAGCAACACGAATCCTGTTCTGCACATCTTCAGCAGTTGTTGGGGGGTCTTGATACACCTGTTTTATGGGTCCCCACAAAAATAAATCTATAGGGGTAAGATCAGGTGACCTAGGTGGCCAGTAGATTGGTCTACCTCGCCCTATCCATCTATTAGGATATTCTGTGTTCGGCAACTGCATTACTTGCTGTGTTGCTTTTAATGGTATAACCCCCGAAATGTTATTAAGAGTGCTAGAGTCTTTGAGACAACATCTACGGCTGTGTGTAGAACATGAACAAGGATATAATTTTAAACAATTTATAGGATAAATTTCGGGGAAAAGGGGTACATTATTGGACTAAAATTAAAGTTGGAGATCTTTTTATTGTTTTGTTTAAAATTCTTTGAAAAATTACGACTTACGTCCATGGCCCACTTTAAAATTTTTTAATTGCCTTAGTAATACCAATAAAAATCGAGATAGCTCGAAAAATATTAACTTTAGGTATAGGACATGCTTAATAATTTCGAAAGACAATTGAATTCTCTACAAGAAAATGTAAAAATATACAGGGTGTTGCATTTAAGAAAAATGACTTATCGATGTTTAAAGTTTCACAAGTTTGACCAAGCGTAAAAAACACCCTGTATAATATTTTTTAAATGTAGCTAGCGCAAAGTGTTAAATAATCTATTGTCAATCTAAATTTTAAACGAAATTTTACCGCTTTTTTAAATAACTTTAATGTAAAAAAAAATTGAAAGTGCTGTATCGCTCAAAATTTTCACAAAAATGTAAATTTTACGAAAACGGTTGACTTAAGACCCATATAACCTTATACATTTTTTAAAGTAAATTTTAAGAGAAATCCAAAAATGTAAAAATATACAGGGTGTTCTATTTAAAAAAAATAAATTTTTATATGTGCCGGTCAAACGAAACACCCTGTATATTTAAAAATAATTTTAGGTTATGTAGAAAATAGGTGTGCACAATATTTGTATGAAACATTTTTTGATATTTTCATTAATAAAGGAGCTATCGAAGAATCTCAGGGTCGTGGTGCACCCTGTATATCATGCAGTTAGTTGTTTTTACGAAATTCAATTTTTTCCAAAGTGTATCCTTTAATTTCAAATGCATTACCTAGATGCTTCGAGGCTCGTGAATAAATCTCACCTCACGAAAAAAACTGGACTTGCATCTCTTGTTGTAAAATACAGGGTGTGTAAAAATTGGCGGAAGGGCTACACGGAGCGATGTTCTTCGTAAAATTCTAAGTCAAAAATCTTAATACGAAAATTGGCAACATTGCATACATTGATTTGCGTTTGGACATTTTTTTATCAGCAATTTTTACTTAGGTATTTACATTTTTTGTTCGAACTGAAAGCCTTCAGTTCGAAAACATAGCTGCAAACTTTTGGGTATCGTAAAACACAAACAAGAAATAATTACGAGAAAAACAGAGATGACAGCTAAGGACAATGTTGCCATATGTATTACTGTCATTAAAATCAGTGATTTACATATTTTCAACACCAATTTTTGAAAGGAAGAACACAATATCTAGGAAAAAATACTATTCGAAATCTATTTTTATTCCAAATTGCAGCTTTTTCATTTGCAAGTATTAAATAATAACGCCTATTAAAGGACTAAATGTCAAAGCTTTGAGGACCTCTTGCAGACACAGCAAGCGTGGTACAACATTTTCGTATTAAGATTTTCGACTTGGAATTTTACGAAGAACATCGCCCCGTGTAGCCCTTCCGCCAATTTTTACACACCCTGTATATTATACTCCAAAGAGTTATAGACGATTTTCAAAAATCGTATTTTCCGGTTTTTCCTAATTTTCTCGGATACCGTTTGAGATATTTCCAATTTCTCTTCGGATTATTAATAAAAACCAAATTTAGCAACTTTACCAAATTTAAACCTATACTCCAGCTATTATAATAAGCTAGATCATCATGCTTAAACTCGAATTTCAATTACCCTGTATATTGTATATCAGTGACTTACAACTACTCTGTACTTCCTGTCAGTTCATAATTTCCTCAGACTGCATAATTTAATTGATCTAACATTACTTCTCTTAGAAAATAGCTAAACTACCCAACATGCAATAGAACATTTAAAAAGCTTTTAATTTTTGAAACTAATGAGCTAATAACATATTTAAAAACGACTTACAAATACCAAAGCTATATCCTAAAATAAAAAAGGTTCAAGACTGGTAATTTCTTTCGTAGATTATTACAATTCTTATTAAAGCACAAACCAGGATGTATATCCGTTAAATGACTTTTGCTGTTTAAAGATATATTTCGGTGATAACAGGTGTTATTTATTGTTAATTTAATTACTTTAGTTACTGTACCTTGAAAACTCGCTAGGATAATGTGGATTTTTTACATTCCAGGGCCAATACAAACGATATTTTAAAGTCTATCTATAAGCAATCCAATTAAAGTTGATCCTTTTATACCAAAGCAGTGGCGGCACGTGGAAAATGGATTTTTAGGTCGGGATCGGTTATGGGCTAGAAGTTTAATTTTAAATAATTTCTGCCTGTGACGGATCGCAATCTGAAGTCCTTAACAACACCCGGAAAACTAAGGACACAGATATTGGAAGAAAACGAAGTAAATAATAAACAAAATAATTTTTGGTTGATGAACACCTGGTTGAAAAAAATCGATACTGTTAGCAGTAAGACATTATTTATGAGGAAATGAGGAAATGTATTTAAATAAAAAAAGAATACATCTTAAACACGTGAACACAGGTGAACGACAAATAAGGCGAATTGAACGATAGAGTTTGCAAGTTTTGAATCACAAAAAAAAATATGTTTTGTTAAATGTTCATTCAGATCTTCTCTACAAACTCCAGATATAGTAAACTGACATCATTTTCATTGTATGTACAATGTTAATCATTGGCGTAGCTAGCCTCCAGGTTTAGGGGGGCTGCAGTTCTAAGTGACTAGCATTTACCTTTTATACTACAGCGATGTAGTTTTATGCATTAAAACTTATGAACGTATGAACTAATGAATATAAGAATATAATTTAATAATAAGCCAAACGTTATACAAAAAAAAAAAATGTACAGAAATCAAAAAGGCGGTAATTTATTACAAATTATTAAAAAAACAATGTATACCGTTTAAAAATCATACGGTTAAAGAGTGACAAAAAGTATAGTTAATAGCTAGTAAGGATGCCCAACAAATATCTAGTTGTATCCTAGTTTAAGTTATCTTAAATAGCCCAATTCTACTGTTTTTTAGTTAGGTAGGTACTGTCCATTTTATTTGCATGAAAGTAGATTATTATAATTTTAAAATAAAAGATGTTTTATAAGTCAAGAAAACAGAAAAAAATTAATGCATACAACATTTAAAACCTAATGCTGGTACTTGCGTGACAAACAAAAGCACAGTTTGAATTTGGGCTTGTTTATAAGTTAAAATTTATCTTCCGGTTTCCTCTGAAAAGAAATTCAGCAAGAATTTCTCCAGGATTTAGTTTTTTTTTTTACAGTTTCACAAATAATTATTGAATATATCTGAAGCCATTCGACTAAGCCAGGGGAGCTAATGGTAGGCTCATAGGGAGCTAAGCCCCCCATAACTACTTCAATGATGTTAATATGTTCTTCAATTATTTTCCTGCTAGAAACTTCGTTAAGAATATTTTCATTGTGTACAGCCGTTAGTTGAAAATTATTTTAAACAAAAAACTATTCATCACCACAAAGATTTTTTTAAATTTAGCATAGTTGCAGATTTTTAATTTAAACTTTGTGCCTTGCAAATTTTGAAAAGTGTATTTTGTTTTTGTACTCCTTAACTGGCACATTAAGATTATTACTTTTTTACAAATACAGTGAGCTCGCGTTATAAGCAACCCACGATATAAGCAACTCGCGTTATAAGCAACACTCGATATAAGCAACTATCGTATCAAAGTACACGATATAAGCAACTGTCAGTGTGACAGTTAAAAATACAAATATCTAAAATACTATTGCAGATATAACAATGAAATTTTGTATCTGAGCGTTATGGTATTTTTCGGATTCGATGGAAATATTGAGGTTGCAACACGATTTCCGCTTCAACCGGAAACGGACTCAAACTTTGAAATTTTGAATAGAAAATCTGTATACTTTTACATTTTTGAATTTGTCTTAAAATTTACTTTAATAAATGTAAAAGGTTATATGGGTCTAAAGTCAACAGTTTTCAAAATATTTACATTTTTACGAAAATTTTGAGTGATATAGCACTTCAGTTTCTTTTTTAACATTCAGGTTATTTAAAAGGGCAGTAAAATATCTTCTGAAATCTAGATTAACAATAGATTTTTTAACAATCATTTTATTTTTAGGAGATTATTAATATACAGCGTCATTCAAAAAGTCTGCAACGAATGGAAAAGTTTTTTATTATTTTTTTCTCAGAAAATTGTATTCTTGATAAAAGTTGGTGCATGGTCTAAAACTAATTTTAAGATGAAAAAAGTTCAATAAAAAATCATATGACACTAGATATTAGTGATCTTTGAAATATTTTAAGAGATACAAAAAAAATTATGGACAGAGTTTTTAAAAATCCCAAAATAAGGCTAGATTTAAATTTTGACGGTCAAATTTCAATTTTTATTTTTTAAGAAATTTTAACATTCAAAAGTCTGCAACTAATGAAAATTTTTATTTTTATCTAAAAAAGTTATTAAGAATCTAAAAACCGAACTAGGTTTAAATTCTGAGGGTTAAATTCTAATTTTTATTTTTTAAGAAGTTAACATTTAAAGTCTGCAACAAATGGAAAATGTCCTGACTTTTTATTCAACTTTTTTTCATCTTAAAATTAGTTGTAGACCATTTATGTACCAACTTTAACAAAAATAAAATTTTCTGACAAATTGATAATAAAAAATGATTCTATTTGTTGCACTTTTTTAATGTTTAAGTTTCTTAAAAAATAAAAATTAGAATGTGACGATCTAAATTTAAATTTAGCCTTATTTTTAGATTCTAAATATTTTTTTTAAATAGTTTTTTGTTTCTCTTAAAATAAGAGCACTTTATTCTTGAGAATATTTCAAAAAGTCGCTAAAATCTAGCGTCCTATGATTTTTTATTGAACTTTTTTTATCTTAAAATTAGTTTTAGACTATGCACCAACTTTTATCAAGAATAAAATTTTCTGAGAAATCAATAATAAAAAATTTTTCAATTTGTTGCAGACTTTTTGAATGACGCTGTATAATAATATAATAAACTCGTAGGTTAAATTACTAAAATTTTTTGGCTTTATATAATTTACCAAAGACCATAAGTTCAATTTATGATTGTCGGTGGAATTAGCACACGGTATAATAGTTACCTAACTCGTTGCTTAGATATTTTTCTCCCGGGAATATTTTTTTTACGTGTATTAACAAGAGTTTTGTCCGGTAAACACTTGTAAAATAAGGCCGTTTCATCCGCTCTGTATACTTGCCATGAAATCACATCATATTTTTTTATTTGAGAGATGTATAAGTACATAGATCACGACTAAAGGTACGTGGCACGCGCGTATTTCGTTTGACATAGGTACGTACAGATCACCATAGCAACGCACCAACGATCGCTTTGTTATGGTGTAAACTTTTATTTTTAGTTTTACTACTAAAAACAAGATTTATTTATGTTAAAAATCGAATCGTTTCTATTTCTATCATATAAGCAACTTTCACGTTATAAGCAACTTTTAGATCGGAATTGGCCGCCGTTAGTTGCTTATAACGCGAGCTCACTGTACATACATATAACCATATATTCTTTATTTTTTGTAACGCAAATATAAAAACATATTTTCAAAATTTTCAATAACCCATAGCCTATTTGTAAATTTGCTTCATATTTGACAAATTAAGATCATCACAAAAAATTTGTGATTTAAAATGAAAATACAACAAAACAATGTTTTGTTAGGTTTTCAGACACAAAGAAGTTGCAGTAAATTTTAAAAATTGTGAAAATTTTAGTTTTCGTCATAATGGAAAAAAAACGGGTATTTTTCTAGTAAGAGTAGCCTCAGAATCTTAAATTAGATTTTCAATTACTATTGTAGTTAACTTCAAAAATACTTTAAATATAAACCACCCTGTACAGGCTGTAGTTTTCATAATTATTTATTTCATGGCATTGATTTCCAATCTGGCCTTGTTTATTTACAGTTTCGACTTGTGCTGCTTCTTTAAATGTATTTGTAAGGATGCTAACTAGTAAAATACATGCATGTAGGTTATTTAAATATATACCATCACAATTAAGATTAACTACGTTCTTACGTAATTTGTAAATTTTCATTTTATTTACATTTTAAGTTTTCGCCATAGAACGTGATTACAAAGTACATCGAAATTAAGACATGATTACAAATTTTAAAGTACCCCGAATAAGCATTGACGATCTTTACGATGTGGCCTTTGTAGCTTTGCGTGTAGGAGTATAATTTTGACATTTTTTTTTTAAATAATCATTAAAATATAATTTTTAAATTTTATTATAATCCAAAATTACTGACTTAAACTTAAATAGATACAACATGTTGTGTATGTAGGAGTGTGACCCACACTGATATTTGTAATGCATCACATCCAGTTTATTTTTAAAGCAGAATATACTGAATGTTAACAAAAGTATAATAATAATCTTTGTGCATTATTTTATTATTTTAAATATGTCGAAACCGTCCTGAAAGTATTAATTTTGCGTTAACAGCCCTCCAAATGCAAGAGGGGTTTGTTACCAAGCAACACGTTCTAGTGGTAACAAGACGAAATTACGGAATTATCAAAACCCTTGGATTATTATTACTCGTAATTACACAGGATGTTTCAAAGTCCCATAATTTTAAATTATGGCCAGTTGCGTAAAGCCACCACTCTAGGTACAGTTTTCTTACATTTAGGTGACTTTTTAGCTCTTAGTATAATCAAAATCCCTATGTTAGCCTTAAATTTGGGACACCCTGTACAGGGTGGTCCAAATTCGATAGGATTGCATGGCTATTCACTTAATAGTTAAGATACAAAAACGGCTTAATTACCAAAAATATGCAGTTTTTTGAGATAAACTCATTTCCGGTTTTTGAGTTTTTAGCGAAAAACTGTTTTCTTGTTATTTTTATAATGTGTCATATCTCCCAGATAACATTTTCAGCATGGGAATCTCGCTTATTATAAGAGATACAGGTTTGTTTAAATTAGATGAATTATTCCTTAGTATGAGAGGAGCTACAATCAATTTAAAAGTACAAAATTCCTCGTAGTTCGGATGTTTTAGCAAAAAAATATGAAAATTTTGAATTTCTTTTTTCTCTAATAACTGTTTTATTTTATTCATTAAATCAATTTTATTAGTAGTTATCAGGGCACTTTTTAATGTGGAATGTAATTGTTATTTTAGATTTTTTTATGACTTTCCTACCACTTTTGAGATATTACCCCACATTTCATTTTTTCTTATAGACTGCGAAATTGGCTATGGAATATTTGATTATGCTTTTTTTTCCTTTTAAGAGATATTACTTGCTATCAGGGATGGAAAACGTAACGTAACGATACCCGATAACGTTATAATAACGATTCAACTATAATTTTTTATACAATAACGTAACGATATTTTTATAACGTTATATAACGTTATAATAACCGATAACGTTTCGTTAAAAGTTATTTTGTATCGTTATTCTCTATAAATTAAATTTTTATATGGCGATCTTTTTATTTTCTGAAGATATAATATTTTATTTGTATTTTAGAAATTAAAATGAAAATAAAATATCTCAACGTAATTTTGTACTATTTTTTAAATTTACATTTACAGCAGCGGCGTGCGGTCCATGGATGCGTTGGATGCGGCGCATCCCCTAAAATTCACGTCAAGAATATTTTTTTTTCGTATCATATTTGAATTTCGTGTAGCTTTATTTCGCTTTGATATTATTTTTTGTTACGTGATAATTTTATTTATTATATACGATGTTTTGCCTGCTCGAAAATTTGCGTTATATAATCTACATCCAGCGAGCGGCTGACTAAATGTGTGCATTGCACAGCGCTAGCGGTTGTGAGCCCGACTGAGGGATGCGTTTCTGATTGTGGATTCGAAATTTGCGTTCTTGGCGCATGCGCACTGCGATGCAGTCCCTAGTCTATTGCCCGCATCGTTGCTTTACTTAACAGCTACGGGAAGCGATTACTCTCATAGTTCCTCTGTGTGGGGCAACTGTAATATGGTAGGGCAGCCGCACTCGATTGATATTACCGCACGCTACAAAATAATCATTTCCGTTGTAAATTGATTTTTGTTTACTTTCTTTTAATCAAGCTTCTTCTATTTAAATAAGCTTAACTCTATTTTTAGTGAACTGTTTCGCTACTTAAAATTTTGGTTATTATTTAATACGACCCATAATATGGATGAAACTGAGGTTATTAATAATTGCAATTTTTGATTGAAAATTTAAAGAATATGAAAAGAATTTTCCGGATTTTCTATTACAATCACTTCAGCCAACTTATAGAAAATACTTTGATTTTATTAAGTTAAAAAGTCAATTAGTTTACTGGTACCTACTCGACTCCCGACTTTCATTTAAAATCTATAAATTGCATAACAGAATTAATTGTGAAAGATGAGCTAAAAGATGTTTTGACAAAAGTATTTAAATTAATACAATTAATTTGCACTATACCTTCCACGAGCGCATCGGCTGAACGATCGTTTTCGACAATGAAAAGAATAAAAACATTCACCAGAAGCAGCCAAAATGACGATAGACTGTCTGCTCTCGCTTTAATATCAATTGAAAAAAAATTGTTGCTAAATATGAAAAATGAAAAAAGATTGTATGATGTTGCTATAGACGAATTTTGTAAAAAAGATCGTAGAATAAAATTAATTTAAAAAAAAATAAATTGTTCGTTTTTTTGGACAGCATCCCCTGGTTGAAAAGTCACCGCACGCCACTGATTTACAGATCCCAAAAATAATTTCAGTTTCAAATAAAAAATATTTTTATACAGCATGTTTCTTAAATAGTGCGAAAAAATTCGGGAGGTGATTCCTTATCGAAAATTAAGAGGGGTCTTTCATATAATTGTTTTCCCTTTAGGGTCTCCTTTCATAGTTACACCCCCCTAAAGGGACGCGGTAAAATTGGGTTTTTATTTTATTTCTCAAATTTGGATAAATGTAGGAGAATGATATTCGGTAGATATGTTTTATACTTATTAAGGTTTCCCATAGTAAGGAATTCCCGGGAGGCTGAAAAGTGCGACTCTGCTGTTTTTTTTAAAACTTTTTGGGGGGTTGAAATCTAGCAATTTAATTTTTTTTTTGAAAACTTGATTTATTTAGAAGTTTTTTTTTATTCTTTAACTTTTTTCGTTAAACCTACAGTTTTTGAGTAAAAAATTATATGAATGAACATGAACCATCAAATATTCCAATATAAAACGTTTCATTTTGGTGGTTGGTTACCTTGGTTTGTTTATGTTCATATTGGGTAGAAGTGACGGGTTTAATTCATTTTGACGTTTACGCGGCGATAACGCTAAAACGCCTGTCAATTCTACCCAATATGAACATAAACATCATATTCATTAATTTAATTTTTTAATCAAAACTGTAGGATTTACGAGAGAAACTAAAGAATAAAAACGGTTCTAAATAAATCAAACAAAAAAATTTCAAAATGTGAACGCACCAAAAAGTTCTGATTAAAAAACCAACAGGGGTCGCACTTTTCAGCCTCCTGTGAAGGTGGAAATATTACTATGAGAAACATTTTAAAAAGTATAAAACATCTACCAAATATCATTCTCCTACATTTATCTAAATTTGACAAATAAAATAAAAACTTAATTTTACCAATCCCTTTAGGGGGTGTAACTCCGAAAGACGTCTAAGAAAAAAAATTTATATAAAAGACCCCAATTAATTTTCGATAAGGAATTTTTTCGCATTATTTAAGAAACTGTATATCATAATTTATGTAACGTTATATAACGTTATATAACATAACAATTCATTTTTTTAATGTTATTTATAACGTTATGTAACGAAACCAAATAATAAATAACGTTATACAATAACGTAACGATTTAAAACGTTATTCCATCCCTGCTTGCTATATCTTTTTTTTTTATAAATTTCACAAAATAAAGAAAAATCGTATTTTACTAATCACTTATCAAGCTATCTATGAAAATAAAAACAAAAACAACCAAAAGTGTGACACCTTATAAAAACTCATGTGGCACAACATCCCAACAATTATTTAAAAGGGATTTAGTTTTGTCGTTTATGGTTAGTAAGGTTTCAATACATTTTAGCTTCAGAGTCGATTGTTACAATTAAATCGTATTCATATTGTTTTACATAAATGCTGATACTGACTATATTATTGTTTATCTTTTGTTCTATTTTTTTTCAGACTACTTTACGTTTTTTATCAAAAAAAAATTTAAAAACTTTGTAACTTGGGTACCTATTAATGAAAATAAATGCATCAACCTTTGTATGCTTGGAATGAGAAAAAATAAGGAATTTAAATAGGTAACAGCCAACTACAGCTTCTATTTAAGAAAAGGTAAGTTTGTGTGATAACTTTTTAACAGCGAGCGTAATATTATTTTTTTTGTAACATCAAAGTCTAAATAACATATCTAAAAATAATCTCTATAATTTTTTTCGATATTTACAACAAATACGGAGAAATGACACTATAAATAAGACACACAAAAAACAGTTTTTCGCTAATAACTCAAAACCCGAAAATGATAGAATTGTTTTGTATACGGTTCTGAATTTGTCTCAAAAAACTGCACATTTTTGGTAATTCAACCGTTTCTCTATCTTGACTATTAAACGAGATACCTATGTAATCCCATCGAATTTGGACCACCCTTCACCCTATACCGTAATGCTAAACAAACCGTTTTCAGGTGCGTGAAGGTGGCCGCGACTTTTTCGAAAGTGCAATTTTTTTAAATTGCATTAATTAGCGCCTAATTAGCGCCAATTGGCGCCGTAGCTTTTAAAATAAGCGCCTTTATAATAAAAAAGTTACACGCATTTAAAAAAAGTCGCGGCCAACTTCACGCAGCCGCGACTTTTTCGAATTTACAAAATTTAATGATGCCATCAATTAGCGCCTAATTAGCGCCAATTAGCGCCGTAGTTTCAAAAATTAGCGCCGTTATAATAAAAAAGTTACAGACACTTTAAAAAATCGCGGCCAACTTCACGCAGCCGCGACTTTTTCGAATTAACAAAATTTAATGATGCCATCAATTAGCGCCTAATTAGCGCCAATTAGCACCGTAGTTTTAAAAATTAGCGCCGTTATAATAAAAAAGTTACAGATATTTTAAAAAATCGCGGCTAACTTCACACCGCGGAAATCTTGCAAACATACAGATTATAGGTTTTCTACTAATAAGTTCTGTGTTGAATACAATTGGCGCCAATTAGCGCCCTACTTTAATAACCTCGGATTTATCAAATTAATAAGTTACAGGTTATGGGTTAACACAGTGCGCAGGGCCGGTGCTGGACTCTAGCCGCCCGCGGCTATAGATATTTTGAGCCCATGCCAATGCGGATCGGGTACAAGTAGCTATGCTTTTACAATTATTCTAACCTAATCCACAGGGGTAAAAATATTCTAAAATAATGTGTTGAGCAAAGTGGCAATTTGTACAATGTCATGTGTGCCGTTACAATCATTTTGTTTTTAACTTATATACTTCAACTAATGTTTTTGAATTATGTGTTCCTGTTTACGTATATTTTAAATGACATGTTATAAATACCAGGTTAAATTTATAATTTTATTTTTATAATAAAGGTATCGATATAATAAAAAACTAAAAAATTAAAAAAGAACAATACAATGAATTTAAAAAGTAAATGAACAAACAACTTTAAAACTAAGTAATAAAGACCTTAAAATAATTAAGTAAATATAGATCATTATATTGTGTATAATAACAAATGACATAAAAAAATTGTTGAAGCTGCAATTGGGTTTACCTTTTTTGAGAGATCATCATATTTTTCATATGTACCATCAGATCTTCTGCTTATACAATAGTAATGTCCAATACCTGTGTTTTCGCTAGGTGGAATAAAACCAATTGCAGCCCCAAACATGTATGTTTTTTTTGCAATACTTATTAAAAATGGAATTTTAGACAGCATAATTTCGTTTGTGCCATTTAAATCGATAAAAATCTGATTTTCAAGTTTTACATCGTGTTTGGTTTTATTTGTGCAAGTTCTGCATTTTGTCGATCGTAATATATTATTGTTGATGTTGCTTTCGATCAAAGCAATATTAAAATTATTGTTAATATTAATACTGATGTATTTTAAAATAGTTTCGCTTTTACTTTTACACCTAGGGCAGTGTTTTTTGTCGATGGCACTAAAAATGTTTTTTGATATATTATCAACAATATATGATATATTACATTGGCAGTTTAATACGATTTCACCATCAATAAGTATATTACTTTCGAAAATCGATTTTAATAGGCACAAACGATCTAAGTAGAAGATGTTACTCAGTTTTTTTGACACAACATTTATCGTTAATTTTATACAATCGTCTTTTACGGCAATCGTTTTCAAATATGTTGCATAATCTTTACTGTCGCAATATCCAACCGCTAAAGCCTGTAAAAATGAGTCAACTGCGCATGTGTTTTTTGCATAAAAACGTTGTTGGTCCATTATGTGTAGCCTTGATAAATTAATAACATTACCATTTTTAATTAAACTTATTTCAATTTTTTTGTTTTCGACGACATATTTAACAGCTGGGCAAATTTTTTTGTATAAGGATTTTTTCGTTTTTCTTGTAGTTTTAGCCCATTTCTCTGTTTGACTTAGCTCTAAAACAATTACATAAAACATAAGTTTAAAATAAAAGTCACAGAAAAGAGTTTATTATGTAAAAAAAGGCTTAGCAAATATTTAATAAAAGTAGACCAATTAACTAACGAAGAAAGTTTATACATTAGAAAATATAAAGACGTTAAATAAAAAATTTAACAAACAATAGCAAAGCAAACTCGTTCAAGCGAATAACTGTATACTGAGGCATAGTAATAAGTAAAAATGTCCGTTTAAGAAAAAAATGTTTTTATTTGGACATTAAAAATTACACAAGAGACAAAAAGTAATTTAAAAAAATATGTGTATTTACCTTTGACATCTGTACTATTTATATTGCTTCTTTCTTCCATTTTGTCATGTTCACAATGTAAATCTAAAAATCACAAGCAATTATTATCATTTTATACACATAAAGAGGCATACAATAATTTTTAAAAAAATGTACATGTTCACCTTTAACAGATGTAATATCTATATTGCTGATTTCTTTCATCGTGTCATGTTCACCATTTAAATCTAAAAATCATAGGCAATTATTAGATTTCATTTTAACAACATACCATAGGTATAAAATAACTTTTAAAAAATACATGTATTTACCTTTGACAGATGTACTATTTATATGGCTTATTTCTTCTATTTTGTCAGGTGCACTAAATAAATCTAAAATTCATGAGCAATTATTATCATTTTAAGCACATAAAAGGGGCATACAATAAGTTAAAATGTATATATGTTATATATTTACCATCGTCAGATGTAATATTTATATTGCTCATTTGTTCTATTGTGTCGCATTCACTATTTAAACCTAAAAATCATACGCAATTAGTTTTAACATTTTAAGTACATGAAATAAATAAACTTACCGTGTTTCAACTTTGCTTCAGCTAATTTTAGCGAACTGTCAATGCTGTTTATATGTGTTAAAATAAATTTGTCGATTCTTAACGGCGACTTTACATGTTCTAAAGTCACACTTTTTAAATCCTTAAAGTAACTCTCCACCGAAGCAGAAGAACAAGTACTATCTCCATATTGGAATTTTGGTACCATTAGAGCAGACCATAACACTATGGTTTTTAAAAATCTATTCAAGTCATTTTGAAAAGTTGGAAGATAGTAATAGTTGGGGTCTTCTGTAACATATTCGTTTTGTGAACTTGCAAGGTGGTTTAATTTTTTTATCCAATCAGCAATGCTTTTGGGACAGTCTAATACGTCTTCATCATTGTCCGGTGCATCATCAGATTCATTTTGAATAATTACAATTGAACCTTCTCCAGCAATTTTTTTTTTTAAGAGTTTATTGATTTTTGTGTAGAAGATATTTTATTATCTATTTGACCGCTGTATAAATGTCTACAACACACCAACAACTCTACAATTATTTCCTCTGCTGCTTGCAAGTTTGTTGCTTGTATAAGCTGGGCCATAGCTCGTAGATAAAACCCTCGTTTCAATTTTTCTTCTTTTCTAAGTGATTCCCATTGAGATACAAGTTTCATTACATGAGCAAAGTCTACCCTGATGAAGCATTTCGGTGTTTCTGTATTTTTTGTTTAACACTTAAAACATTTATCGATGTATTCTGCAAGACTAGCGTTTCCAGAAGCTCTAGCTATTGCACCAAGTAACGCCATTGAATGATCGGATACAATCACTTTTGGAATAGTTGCTCCACTTTTAAGCCATTCATTTAACCAAAGTGTAATATGATTTGTGTCATGCGCTTCTGATAACATTTGCCCAACAGGTATTTGTACATCATTACAACCCAAATGAATAACCACTGAATATAAAAAGATTACTGAACTTTTGGAACCATTTGGTCTCCCAATTTTTTTCGAAACCGTACCAGTAGCATTAATAGCTATTGTTGATAATTTATTCATTATACAGTAATTTTTATACATGTGCAATTGCTCAGGTAGCCAGTAGTGAATATAAAATGGGTCATACCCAATATTCTTTATAATACTTGAATACGGTTCTGTGTATTTTAAATTTTGAATTGTTGTAATTGGATTGCAATCTAGTTTAATGTTTACCGATTTGTTTATAGTCTCCTGTTTACATTTTCGTAAGACTTGTAAACTGTATAAAGTAGGAGGCTCAGTGTCACCAAATTTCATTTTTTTAGCATACATACGCCTCCAATTAGCAGCTGACTGGCCACTTGCTAACTGATTTCCAATTTCCTCTCTTAAAGTGGATTTCAAAAATCTTTTTCTGCTGGCCTGGGTACACATTTTATTGTTAGTCTTTACTTTATACATAATTTGGACGTCTGCATCCTTTTCCGGTTCGTTATCGATCCAAAATTATTGCAGCTTCAACAATTTTTTTATGTCATTTGTTATTATACACAATATAATGATCTATATTTACTTAATTATTTTAAGGTCTTTATTACTTAGTTTTAAAGTTGTTTGTTCATTTACTTTTTAAATTCATTGTATTGTTCTTTTTTAATTTTTTAGTTTTTTATTATATCGATACCTTTATTATAAAAATAAAATTATAAATTTAACCTGGTATTTATAACATGTCATTTAAAATATACGTAAACAGGAACACATAATTCAAAAACATTAGTTGAAGTATATAAGTTAAAAACAAAATGATTGTAACGGCACACATGACATTGTACAAATTGCCACTTTGCTCAACACATTATTTTAGAATATTTTTACCCCTGTGGATTAGGTTAGAATAATTGTAAAAGCATAGCTACTTGTACCCGATCCGCATTGGCATGGGCTCAAAATATCTATAGCCGCGGGCGGCTAGAGTCCAGCACCGGCCCTGCGCACTGTGTTAACCCATAACCTGTAACTTATTAATTTGATAAATCCGAGGTTATTAAAGTAGGGCGCTAATTGGCGCCAATTGTATTCAACACAGAACTTATTAGTAGAAAACCTATAATCTGTATGTTTGCAAGATTTCCGCGGTGTGAAGTTAGCCGCGATTTTTTAAAATATCTGTAACTTTTTTATTATAACGGCGCTAATTTTTAAAACTACGGCGCTAATTGGCGCTAATTAGGCGCTAATTGATGGCATCATTAAATTTTGTTAATTCGAAGAAGTCGCGGCTGCGTGAAGTTGGCCGCGATTTTTTAAAGTGTCTGTAACTTTTTTATTATAACGGCGCTAATTTTTGAAACTACGGCGCTAATTGGCGCTAATTAGGCGCTAATTGATGGCATCATTAAATTTTGTAAATTCGAAAAAGTCGCGGCTGCGTGAAGTTGGCCGCGACTTTTTTTAAATGCGTGTAACTTTTTTATTATAAAGGCGCTAATTTTAAAAGCTACGGCGCCAATTGGCGCTAATTAGGCGCTAATTAATGCAATTTAAAAAAATTGCACTTTCGAAAAAGTCGCGGCCACCTTCACGCACCTACCGTTTTCGTATTAGGTGAACGTTGCTATGAAATTACTTAAAAAATGTTAAGAATGATAAATAATACGTAATTTACAAATAAATGTACAAATAAACAAGATACTGTTTCACTAAATTCAAAAAACAAATTATTTTTACAAAGTCTTTCATCAAGTCGTTCAAAATAATAAATGGATAGTACAATTTTTAGAAAATACTAACTGAATTCTGGAGTTACATTTATTTAAAAGCAAACAGTTTCTTGCATTTTTCTCTATTTTTCTTATACAGGGTGTTTCATAATTGAATGCTAATCCTTAGGGGTATTATTCCTTGGATGATTTTAAGAAAAAAAGTTCATATCAATGTAGGTCCGCAACCGCCGTATTTTTGAGGGTGTTAAAAGTTTACTCGAAAACCGTTCGTCGGACAAAAAAAAGTCAAGAGGCCATTTTTACTAAGAGATAGAGTAAAATTATAAAAATGATATTTATTTTGAAAAAAAAACAGTGGCATATCATTTTTTTCATTAAAAATATTCAAGGACATGTTAGTACGGACGCCATTGGTAGAAATAGAACCATTTTTTTTCTGAAAAAAATGTGTTGTTATGCCTAGTTAGTACCTACTAAAATTCAAAAAAAAAATCTAAAGCGGTATCAAAGATATTACGAAAAAACCGATATTTTTTTCAACTTTTAACACCCTGTATCTCAAAAATACGGCGGTTGCGGACCTACATTGATATGAACTTTTTTTCTTAAAATCATCCAAGGAATAATACCCCTAAGGATCAGCATTCAATTATGAAACACCCTATATTGTTAAATATTTAAATTTAATAGTTTTTTCAAACTGTTGTCTTTAGTTAGTTCATTGATTTTACAGTATTGTATGCGAAAATTTTGGTAATAACCATTTTCTAACATTTGCGATGTTGTAATTTATAAAATTCTTAGAAAATCATTTCCTTGTTCTTGTTCATTGAATTCACGTACAGGATAAAACAGTATATAGGTACGTATAAATATATCAGCACTGCACAGAGCGAAGGTTACCTTTGAAGATTTTCCGGGGGTTGTACCTGGAATTCTAATTCTTTCATTTAATCTGACCAATGTGTGGGTTCACAAACAGGGGATATTACAAATGTTTTATGCAATAATGCTGTATAGACATCAAGATTTTCTATTCACTAAACTTACGGAAAACGTATATGAACCATATTACATTCATTATATTTGCTAAAAGTGTCGTAATGAACTGCTAATTGGAACTTGTAAAACAATTTTATTTTTATTTTTTAATTATGTTTATTTTTAAGATCGTTAAAGTAAATATATGATTTTAATTATTATGATATAAAATGAAGCATTTAATTAGCCGCCTTTCCAATACTAAAAATTATATTAAGAAGATCGTATAACACACTTATAGATTCCTACAAATGTACAAGTATGCAACGAACAAATTGCTTTTAGAGCAATTAAAAGAATCAGATCTATTATTATTTTTCGTTCTATACCATACAAATTTTTACTTTGTAAAACGATTACTATTAAAAATATTCTGTATAGAACCGTTCACCGAAAAATCTAATACGAATATTGACGACTTATACAAAGTTATACGGTAGTTTGCATCCCCTACACTAAAATATGAACAATGTTCTTGTAAAATGTATTGAGCAAGCACTTTAATATTAGAATGTTGATGATCTATGGTTTGTACAAACTTGTTGTTTTTGCACCTGACGGGTGTTATACTAAATAAAATGCACACATTTTATTTGGTTACATGTTAAATGTGTTTAACTAGTCTAAATTATGTTGTCCATAATGATCAAAACCGAACATATCGACGTTTACAATTTAGCGGGGGCGCAACGATTGCTAAGGAACAGAAACCAAAATGTAAATGGACCTTGAAATTCATCACAAACATTTTATATCTCACATTTATTACCAAAAGTAAAAAATAATAAGGCCAAATTTGTTTTTAATTAAAGGCGAATTATGCTGATTTACATATTAATACATACGAAGTATTTATAGTCTGAAAAATCGAATATTCGAATAATCGTATTAACAGAGTAGCCAACACTGTCCTTTTAACATTTGGCGATCGTTCTTTAAAAAGTTCTCTGCTCTGAATTCGTAAAAAGAGGGTGGTACCTAAGAAAAAATAGGTCCTCGACTTGGTGACTAAAAAAAATGGTAAAACCACTTTTAACCGCTATTACTTTTCGGTTCACGAAAACGAAATGTTATGGGTGGGATCGTAAAGATCGAAAATGAAATATTTCATATTCGTTTCGATCAAAAACGAACGAAATATTTTTCGTTTTTATTCCCTGAAGGCACAGCATAAACGAACTTTAGAACGATAATTTGTAATAAAAAATTTATTATTATTTAAAGTGTTATTCGGTTTTTTTATTTATGAATAATTTTGGATAGTTTTATTACAAAACAGGTTTTTAGAATTAATATGTTACGAATCGGATGTTCGTGATGATTTTTTTTTCAAGCAAAAAAATGACATGGTATTAAATGTTTTTTGATTATTTACTAACAGTGTTTAAATCATTAATTAACAATTTTAGTTGTATGTATAACGTTATTTTTGTCACATTCTTAGTTGCTAGTTTTTTTTTATTTCAGTTGCTTAAAATAACCCACCTAATATCCACAATACGTTCAATGTATAAACAATTGAATCCTGCGATAACGACTGTTAAATTCTGTTTATTTATCATTTTTAGACACAATGCGACAGTTTTAGATGTGGAAGTTTGCGGATATGAACCGGTTGACGTCATTACAAATTGATGTAGGCGTTTATACCTTTCAATAATAATTATATATTTCTAATATTAGCCACATTAGTTAGCAAAATGATATAAGGAAATTGCTTGCAAAGGGCCAATTATAAATTTAGACTGTAAAGTGAATTTAAATCCACTTAAGTACTTTTAAGTGTTTTAATCGAATTATCTGCAGTTTTCTATACTGAAAATATTCTGCATTAAACTTCTTTTTTTTTTGAGTTATAGCTCAGATTTAAAACATTTATTTTAACGAAAACGAAGACATCCTGTTCAATTATAATAAATGCTTCAGCTTCTACGACGGTCCTAACGATGAATGAATGGCTTTACACAAATAAAAGTTTCGCAAAAATAGATTTTGATAACAAACTTTACATGTTTTGACAATAAGCGATGTGTATCTTGGCTTTACCCTAGAAGACCATATAACTCCAAAAGCACATCACCGCGTATTCAGTTTAGTTATAAGGATTTCAAAAACAACTTGGTTGTTAGCACTCTTTTTTACATGTATGTAGGTACTAAAAATCGCCAGAGTTATATAAAAGCTATTTCAAAAAAGTTTGAATTATTTTAGGCACTAAAACATTTAAACATTTTACATTAATTAATCCTAAATATTGGTGCGATGGTCCATCATTTTTGCATAAGTATTTTATTAGTCTAGTATCCAATAAATGGTTAAATTATTTATGTGATTCACTTAAAAAATAAATGTAAATAAGTTTAATTACCAAATCACTTATTTTATTTCAGATGAGCTCGCTTCTTGAAGAAAATCGGTATCAGTTCCGAGACTCTCAAGTTTTTCTCGGTTGATAATTTTATTTAAAAAAAAGGTAAGTGGTTTTTAAGTATACTGATAAATTTATATCTAATATTAAAACTTTAATTAAATCACTTAAATATATTTTAAAAAATTAACACTTATTTAATTTTTTTCAATTGCCTTTTTTGAAAAACGGTAGGTATAAAGTGTACAGAGTGGTTCAAATTCGATGGAATTACATGGCAATCTCGCATAATATTTAAGATAGAGAAACGGTTAAATTACCAAAAATGTGCAGTTTTTTCAAACAAAGTCAGAACCTTTTTCAAAAATATTCTATCATTTCCGGTTTTTGAGTTATTGGAAAAAATGTGTTTTTTTGTCATATTAATAATGTGTCATATCTTCGTTATTGTTGTTGTAAATATCGAAAAGTGTATGGACAATATTTTTAGATATTTTTATGTTAAACTCTATTACTTTTTAAAAAAAATTACGCTCGCCGTTAAAAAGTTATGACACAAATTTATCTTTTTTTAAATGGCACCTATAGTTGGCTATGACCTATTTGAATTCCTTATTTTTTTCTCATTCCAAATATATAAGGGTTGATGTATTTATTTTCAATAATACGCAAGTTATAAAGGTTTTTTTATTTTTTTTTTAAAGAAAAATACGCTGTGAAAAAAAAACAAACAAGGTGTAAAACCTTTTAAAACTCATGTGATACAAGTTACGAAGGTTTTTTAATTTGTTGTTGAGATAAACATTGTAAATATTTTTTTGCATTACATTTACATTTACATTAAGGCTCGATTGCATAAAAGTTAAAACTGGGATTAACCCTGGGATCAAACCACGTTAACCCTAGAACTTGGCAAAATCGCAGAATAGTTGGCGCTGATGTTGCCGAATTTTGGAAGTTAACTCGTATTTTAACACCATCGTTACTTTGTGCAATCGGGCCTCAGTGAGAACTTACATGTTAACCATTAACACTAGGCAATATAAACGTCATTTGTGCTGGGATTTGGCCTAGTTTTAGGAGAACATAAATGTTGTATTGTACGATAGACTGGCACTAAAAGTAAAAACTGTCTTTCAATGTCATTTAATGGTTTTTTAATCTAACATGGACTTTTTCATTTAATTTTTACACAAAATTCCCATAAAGTTTTTTTATAACATTGTGTAATTTTTTATCTAGAGCTTTTTTTATAGCCGGACAAAGTTGCGTTGCTACGAAAGTTTGGTTGCTAGGAAAATCGACGAGACAAAACTGTCTGATAAAACAACGAGTCCGTAGGACGAGTTGTTTTATCGTTGACAGTTGTCGAGTCAAGATTTGCCTAATAGCAACTAAACTTGAGTTTAGTAAAAGCAAGTTTGTCCAGGATATAAAAAAAGCTCGAGTGTAATTCGGTACGATAACTGCACGAATAAATTATAACCTTCAAATAATAACCGACAAAACGTCAAATCTTTTACTTAGTTACAATCAAATAAGTAGGTTGCATGGTAACAAAGTAACATGCAAAAATGCAAGTGGATATTTACTTAGGTACCTTTTTATCCGCTGTCATAACGACAAAACGTGACGTCATTATGGAGAATTTAACATATGAGTGTAGTTATCGTCATTATATTTCATCCTAAAGTCGTCTAGTTGGTGGCATGCAATCTTTTTGGAAGTCATTGTTTTATTTGTTTAGATTCTCTGTATATTTATAACTTTGTTTATGCAACTCGTTCGAATAAATTCAACACAAGACATTGATTTCTTAGTAATATGAAAAAAATTAATGAAATAGATATAATTCGTTCAATTGTACCTAATTTACTTTTTTTATAAAAAAAAATAATAATATTTCAAATAGCCAAGTAATGAATTTACTGTCTTAAAATCTACTTTTCAACAATTATTATTAATACGTTGTACATAAGCGAACAGACGAGTCATCCTTGCATTAGATTAGTTGAGAGGTTTCCTAGTAATCCTATAAGAGTGTAAAGCTACCCAACGCTAGCGTTCCTACGGTTTCTCGAAACGGAAACAATCCGGCCATAGGTACATTCCCTTCCGACCTGCCATGACATGATATGCACTTCCTTTTGCTTCCTGTTGTTTCTATGCTAATAACATCTTCGGAGTGACACATTATATCAATAAAATTTTAAACACTCGATATTGAGCGATCTACAGATAATCAGTTTTGTGAAAGATCAAATCGATTTTGAAATGAATATAAGCTGTAACAAAAGTATCTGAATTTGTTGTTTTATCCTATTATTGTAAAAAAAATGGCTAGACAATTCAATTAAGCTCAATAATTTGGTCCTGTACAAGGCGTACTAGACAAAAAATTTGACGAGCTTTGAGAGAATAAATAGGAAAAATTTTTCTGAACTTTTCCGAAACATCATTTTGTTTTTATCGGACACCTTTCGAATGTGCGAGAGCAAATTATGAAGTAACCTCGCATTGAAAAATAACAGGGCTAAATACAATTTTATTTTTCAACTCTCTTCAACAGCTACACGGTTTTAAAGTTTAGCCAGGAATAATACACATTAAGAAAAAAATCATTTGTCTGTCCTCTCGAATATCTCTCCATAGCAACGTTACTTCTTCTTAATGAGATTTTAATCGCCTTAACAAAAATTATTAACGTTTAAAATAAATAAAAGTCGAAAGGAGCTAAATCAAGACAATAAGGAGAAAGCCTTATCTCAAAAGTACTATGATCATGGATAAATTAGTTGAACTTTATGCCTTGAGCACTCTGCAAAGTTGTGAAGCAACATATTTTTTTACCGATAAGAATTTGGTCTTTTGTCTGATAACCGCAATTTTTAGGCCCAATTGCACAAAGTATCTAGTACTGGTGTTAAAATACAAGTAGCCCTAAAACTAGGCAATATCAGCGCCAACTATGCTGCGATTTTGCCTAGTTCTGTTTAATGTGGTTTAATCCCGGGGTTATTCCAGGTTCAACTTATATGCAATCAGGCCTAATTGTGCAACCCTGTTGCATATCCAATCAATAAGATTGCTTCCATATCCCAGAAAACTGTAGTCATCAGTTTAATAGCAGAAGATTGAAATTTGGCCTGTTTTAGAGATAGGGTGGGCATATTTCGATGTTTTTATAGGGAGTTTCGGTACCAATAAGAGGTATAGAAAAATGGACCCCACTTCCTCGATCTCTTTTTTCGAGAAAAAATTAATGGTGAAAACTAAAACTAAAATTGGTTATCGTCTTTTGTTTCCGAGTTATCGCCGATAACTAGATTTTTCGACTTTTCGTTTTATGACTATAATCTTGCTTGTATGATATGTAAGAATGTTTTATTTAAAGTAATAATAATTCTGAATCTGCAAGTGAAACTTATTTTAATCGTTACCCAGAAAAAAGGCAATCTAATAAATTTATTTTTGGAAGATTAAAACTAAATCTCGTTTTGGGGGCACATTAAAGACAATTTATATAAAAGTAGTAATAATAATATGAATGAACTAAGAGAAAATTTTACTTTAATTAAAATAAATTTCACTTGCAGCTTCAGAATTATTATTACTTTGAATAGAACATTCTAACAATCATACTTTTCGTATATTCGTAAGCCATTTCGTGTTTTTAAGGTGCAAAAATAAAAACAATCAACAATTAAACGTGGTTGTTTCTGTCAAATTATCGTTAAAACAACAGAATGACAGTTTGTTTTACTTGTTATATTCCTAATGACATAAGTCTACTACTAAAAATAAAATAAAGTATGAAAAATTACCTAATTTTTGCTATAATGTAAGGAAAATGAATAATCGACCCCACATTATATATATTATTGGAATGAGGAAAAAAACCTCTTTCTCGTGATGCCACAGCCAACTATGGGTTCCATTTAATAAAATACAACTTTAAGTCACAACTCGAATTTCGACATTTTTTTTTTTTAATTGTCTACGCCACTGCATTCTTATCAAAAAAATTGCCTGTGGAGCGTCTAAATGATTTTTGTTTATTTTCATAAACAAGCGAGATATAGTCATAAAACGAAAAGTCGAAAAATCGAGTTATCGGTGATAAGCAAAAGACGATAACCAATTTTAGTTTTCACCATTAACTTTTTCTGGAAGAAAGAGATCGAGGAAGCGGGTCCGTTTTTGACACCTTTTGTAGTTACCGAGATTCCCTATGAAAACTTCGAAATTTGCCCACCCTGTATATAATACAATCTTGGTTTCCGGGTTTGGAACCGCGTCTTCTATATTTAGAAGTAGTTGACGTTTCGACCATTGTGTCTTGGTCTTTTTCAAAACGAAAAAGACCAAGACACAATGGTCGAAACGTCAACTACTTCTAAATATAGAAGACGCGGTTCCAAACCCGGAAACCAAGATTGTATTATGGATAACGGCCGCGAAAGCCTCAAGAATAAAACACCCTGTATATGGTAGAAAAGTATTATTATGATTTGTTTCTTGCAATTCTTCTTCAATGAATCCATACCTCAGACACGTAATACACATATTAAATTAATAATTTTAATATTTTAAACTAAAACATTCAAATACACACTTTTTGTATTAGTATTTGAAATTTCTAAAAATTAAATATAATATGTTCGAGGATTAACTCCAAACCATTATGTGTATATTATGTCCGTAATTTATTTCTGTGCAAAACAATGCCCTCTTCAACATCAGTGCGTGGGTAGAAAATAAATTAACGACACTAAATATTTATATCAAATCAAAATGGAATATTTTTATCATACATATTTTTAGAATAAAATGAAACCACTGTATGACATTACAGTAAAAACAAATAGCAAAAAACAAAACGCCTATTTAAATAACTGTAAAAATCGAAAAAATACGATTATATGATTTCAGTTCAGTCAAGAGCTCATTCATAAATAATGAAATATGTGCATGTGGCGTCGTCAATGGAAAAGTTTTTAATTGTCGAGAAACATGCAGAAAAACAGAAACTCCAAGTGAAGTACTTTTTTCCTATGTAATTTTAAACAAAGACTACAGTATTAAAGGTGACAGGGTAATAGTTTACGTGAATTGTGATGATTATTAATTTTGAAAATGATATTTAAAATGTTTTTAAATTAACCATTACTGTGCCATTTAATTAAAATAGTACAGTTTTTAATTACCTACGTCACTTCATAGTCTAAGACAGCGTTTCTCGAACTTTTAAACACGCGACCCAAATAATTTTCTAGAAATGAGAGTACGGCCCATGGGGGGAGTCTCCATCCCCGCAAGAAAATTTTTGAAAAAATATTTTTAGAAATGTCATTTTAAAGCATTTTAAAACAGAAATTTAAATTTTTATTTTTTGTTTTTATTTTTCTTTGTATTTTTATCAAAACAGTTCCGTTCCGCGACCCAATAAAAATTTAACAAGACCCAATTTTGGGTCGCGACTAGTGATTGCAATACCGGTATACCGAATACCGGTATACCGTGCCATTTTACAATACCGAAATACCGTCTCATTTGATGGTCTATACCGGTATTCGGTATTAATTATTTTTTTTAACTTGATTTTTATTATCTTATAATTGCAGTCTGCCATAAATAAAAAAATAGCAATAAATGCAAAACACAAAATTGTGCCACAAAATGATGTATTTAAGTTAATTAAAAAAGAGATGATATTATTAGAAGACGAAGGAATATTGCAATATTGGAATATTTGTTGTCATTTCCAAGGCTTACTATTAAAAAATGTTGCAATTTCTCTTAACTTTATCAAAAATTCTTAATAACTCGAAAATTATTGCAGATAGGTATAGGATACGCTAAAACAGATTGATGTAGAATTTACTTTTGAATTAGAAAATGAAAAAAAAATTTGGGCATTGTATTTGAAAAAAAACGAGTTTTATTGGTCTGAAATTGTATTTAAAGAAAATTAAATTTTGGACACCCTGTAAGTAATGCATCGATTGCAAAAATTCTTCTATGCATAGTCTAAATTTAAGCGTTTTCTCTTAAAAAATGGCGGCGATAGATAATATTACGCATCACGATGAAAATCAAAAAATTTCAAAAAAGTCCAAAAATCTAAAAAACGACTGCACTTAGGTTTAGGGTATGCTATTAATAGTCCCTCTAAAATAACGTGTTAAATCCAAAAATGCAATAAAAAATAGACCATTGTATTTGAAATAAGAAAGTAAACGTCAACTTCCGGTATTTCCGGAAGGGTCGCCATCTTGAAAATATTTTCATTAAACAGATCATATGCCATTATAGTCATAACCAACATTTCAGATCAATACCCTCTTTCATTCCTCATATATTTTTAATGCCCGGTCCCAATCAATTATCCTGTATATCTTCAGTTTTTTGTGTCCATATTTTTTTACAGATTATGTAATTTTTTAAGTTTCTTTATTTTATGTATATTTGTGTTTTGACATTATACTTACTATATGTACATTGTACATATGTGTAAAATGCATATATTGTATTTTCAAAATTAATACTTTTAAAAAAAAAGCAATACCGGTATTAATATCGGTATACCGGTATTACTTGCGAATAAATACCGAATACCGGTATCGTAATTTTGGTCCGGTATTGCAATCACTAGTCGCGACCCATAGTTTGAGAAACGCTGGTCTAAGAAACAGTAGGAAAAACATCAGAACAAATGAATTGCTCGATTTCTAAACCCAAGTGCTATATGTACAGAAAATGCTATATAGAAATACTAAATGCTACCTACACAGAACATTAAAAGCTATAGGTACATAAATACTTTTTTTTAGAGACAATACCGCTTAGTGCTCTCTGCAAATATAATATTACCTGAAACATACCAAATTGTCAGTGATATTAAAAAACATAAACAACAAAATAAAACTTTTGAAATGTATTTTTTGCGATTCTTTAGCAAAAGCGTGAGAGACCCAAAAATAAACTGTGTAATTTTGTACACAGCATAACGACTAGAACAAAATTTAATTAAATATAATTTTTTTCCGAAACTTCAGACTATCCTTGGGAACTTCTAAGCTGTAAAAGACAACTTGGTGATGCTTTATGTTGAGGGGAAAAATGAGACTTAACAAGATATGATAAGAACCAAACTTGATTAAACTTTTAATAAACAATATCTCTCTTCAGCAAAAATACAAATTATAGTTGGCTTTGACATATAAAAAAACTATGAGAACAAAAATATTTCGAAGAACTAAATCTTGCTAGAAGAGTTGTCCTTATGAACAATTTAGGTATCTAAATAAATTGAGTTAATTTAATAACTGATTTGATACTTTTAATAAATAGGACTTGCAATTGATTCATTTAAGTTCACTCCCCAACCCCTTTGTGAAGAAAGTTAAGGTAAGGTGCCTTTGTTATAAGCCCGCCCTGTAAGTGTCCTCATTAATTGTCAATCACTGTTCTAACGTTGTTAATAGTAATAAAAAAATTAAAAATGTTTTATTAATTTATTGTAAACAAGCGTTAATATCTATTGTTACTTTACAACATTTTACCTGAACTTTTATTTTTTCCTATGTTCTTGGCACTGTAGTTTAATAGGGTGTTTTTTAACCTCTTAAGTGGACACAGCCTCTGCGCGCGAGGCCTTTCACAGCGATACGAACTCTAGACCGCTAGCGAGTATTTACGTCATTACCATTGCATAAAAAATCTTTTACGTAATATTCATTGTATTGAAAATATGAATAAAAAATTTATAAAATGTAAGAGTTATTTACAATTTTACGTTTTTATAGTGTATACAACATATAATATCACACAACAATGCATAATTATCCACTTGGCATGTTTTTAAAAATATTACAAAACAGTATAAAGTTTTCAAAAATTTAATTTTTGGTATGAAAATCTTTAAAGCAAGGTTCAGGCAAAGGCCCGTGCTGCAAATTGCACACCAATAACAATTTTCTTTTCTTATTACTTTTTTGAAGCACAGAACACATAGTAAATATCGGCAAATGGCGCTGGAAACGGTTTCGAACAAACTAAATAGTTGACGTCATAAAGTGATCCTATATGTAATGACTGAAGTAAAGCAAGCGTACGTTTTCGTCAAATACAATAAGATATACACAATTTTACTCAAAGCGAATATGTACGGCATAGTCGCTATTCATGACCAAGGCCGATGACGATTTTATTCGGCATAACAGCTTAAGAGGTTAATTATTTACAGATTGTACCTACATGCAATTAAATATAGTTAACAATGTATCATTAAAAACAGTAAATGTAGATATTTTTAAATGTAAAAGTCAACCATGTTTTTCATTGAAAATGTAACTTTTTCAATTATCTCAGCATCTCAGTACGTAATAATTAGTTTCAAAAATAAACATCTATTTATTAGTATAAAAAATCAGCTTTGGTTCTCTACTTTATAAATATATTTTTCGTACGGTTTAGAAATTCTGTTTTATTACGAATCAGGTTTAGGACAACGTTTTAAAAATTGGCTTGGTCTTGGATACAAGTTCAGCAACGTAGATAGTTCGGAGATGATATTTTTTCGGGTTCGATTTAGGTATCGGTCCATGATTACTACATACAGGGTGTCCCAAATTCGAGAAATATAAAGTCGAATAATTGGGGCAAAGTAATATGGCGCTGAATTTAATCAATAATAAATTCGTTTTTGGCGATATTTTCTTTGTTTTTAGTACATTGCAGTTGCAGTTATAAAAGCATTTTCTTGAAGGAACTGTATGTTTTCTATATTTAACATAAGATATATTAAGATTTTTTAACAAACGTTTCGTCTAATTTCGACCATCATCAATTTTGTTATTTCAAAAACATGTGAATATGACACACTATTGGTACATCTTGTGTAACATCAGCATTGCCATGAAAACAAAAACTACCCAAAATGTAATGAAATTTTAAAACTGCTGAGTTATTATATCAGCATTTTAAAAAAAAAGTTGCATTAAGAAAATGTTTATAGTCCAACAATGTGCCTAAAATTACAATAAATACTATAAATCAAATTTTTTATCTTCTTATTCATTTTAATAAGTTTTTTTAGTCATTATTTTGTGTTTCAAGTATTAGCATTTTTTTAATCCAAATGCTATGTGCACACAAACATTTCAATCATAGATGGTTACATTTAGTATCCAGTAAAGTTTTAAATTCTAATATATTGTAAAGTAATTACTGGACTATTGGTTTCCTGCATGGCTAATAAAGAAGAGGGGAGACAGCTTTATAAACGGATGAAACCTTTTAAGAAAGCTCAGTTTTCAGTGTTTTAGTGTTACGTTAAGGTGTTTTACAAAACTATTCAATACAATAAACAAACTCAGGTGGGAATTATTTTTTTTATTTTAATTTTGTAGTTAACCCTAAATTTATTTATTTTTTGGAACCGGTTTGTTTTACCAGAATTTGACAATAATATTAAATAATAAAATGTTATAAAATATCTTGAAAAATATTACAAATTTATTGCCGTTACCTTTTTATTACATTGAAATGTTAGTTTTTGGTTGGATGTAAAACAGCATTTAAATATATAAATGCTTACTTAGCATTAGGATATAAATATAAAGCGGTTTGATTTTTTTTAAATTTTAATTTTTAAGATATGCAAATTCATTTGGAAAATAAACATATCAAAACAGCATGTTTATTAGCATAAGATTGCAGATATGAAAAAAAAAAAAAACTCATTTTAATAATTTTTGTACACAAATATGGAATATGGAAAATAAGCCGTAGGTATATCTCATCAAAATAAAATCAAAAATAACACATTTTAATGCCCCAACATTACAGCATACTATATACATTTAAAAAATTATTTTTAAATAGGAATTTTACATAAAATATTCAACGTAAAACAAAACCAACATGAGCGCTTATTTATAATCGTCGTAATTTTTATAAAATCGCAGAACTTACTCCTGATAATTTTTCTCACAAACAATTCATAATTTCAATATAAATTCAGGAAAAAAAATTTATAATAAAACCTGTCAATATAGGCCTATGTCAAAATCATTTAAAACATGTATATGAATTGATTCTAAAAAAAACAGAGGACGGTTCTCATAAAGACGTAATGCTGTTAAAAACAGAGAATGCCCAAGAGAAATAATTTTTATGCAAATAATGTAACTAAATGCAAATTTGATCATTTTCGGAAAAACAGTTCTTTTGTTGTTGTTTTTTTTTGCGATGCATAAAATATTTGTTGTTTTTATTGGTTTAAGTATCTTTCGTCTTTTAGGTTCCACCTTAGCCAATTTGTATACGCCGTTCTTTAACTCGGTTAGCTAGAAAAATTTAGTACATTTTTTCTCTAAACATCAATCGGTTTTTAGATGTAACAAAAAATTCTAACTTTATGCAGGTAACCCTCTCACGACACTGTACTTGGGTTTTCATAAAATGTTGTATAGTGCGAAACCCTATTACCCAATACAAAAATAATGGTCACGTACCAGAAAAATATTACACAGATTTTTCTTACAGCTATCAAAAACTAGTTTTTCTCTTCCGCAACATCTCGATTTATCTTTTAGTCTTTTTCAAAATCAGTAATCTGGTTTAATTTGCTTTTTTTTGATAGATCTTTGTATGCAGATTTCAGACCACTATGAAGATTTCGTTTATTATAAGAGATAGGGATTTGGTTAAATAAGCAAATAAGCAAATTCTAACGTGAAATACGGTTTAATTTGTAGTCATATTCAGAATTTTTTTAAAATGAGTAGTTATTTTTTTTGGTGATATTTTTCTCTCAAAGATAAAGTTTAGTTCATAAATATAATTTCATACTCCAAATTAGGACTTTATCAAATTGTTTAAATTATGCTTAGTTTTAAACAAGTATTAAATTTTGGATATTAACATAATGCAATAGCATTTGTTTTTATCTATTAAACGATACATCACTTGTTATGAAAAAAATTCATAAATAAACCTATTCCAACTAAACAAAAGCCTCCTATCCGATTACACTGACACATAGCGATTATATAAAGTAAAATATAGAAATCGTTATTTGCTCAAAAACAATATATTCGCCGACTACGGTAAATTTTTTAAAAATTTATTTAGTACAAGTAACATACCATAGGAAAGGGTAAAAGTAATTATATCTATTCAGGTAAATATTTAACATGGCGCTTACAAGAAAATCAAAAGTTCACCGTTATATCTTTGTGACTTGGTATGGTATATATGAAAAAAACTAATAGCTACTTTATTTGGCTTTTAAAATTATAACAACTTACAAAAATTTTGAGTATTAATTGTAAAACTAGAAACTATAATTTAAACAATAGTTATTTACGTAACAAGACCGGAAAGTGGTACTTTACTGGACGAGTTGGCAGTTTTGAGACGAGCCGTAGGTGAGTCCTGAAAGCATACGAGTCCAATAAAGACACTTTACGGGTATGTTACGTACAATATTTTTTCTGTGACCGCCACTAACTCCAAAGTCACTATCGTCACCATCCATAATTAAACAATAACTTAACAAACTACAGATGAAAACTCGCTTGGTGGTATAATGAGGCTTGTTTGACAGCGCAAATCAACAAAACAACTCATCACCATGACAACCAGATACTTTCCGGCCTAGGCCGGTAAAGACAACTCATTACCATGGCAACCAGTTACTTTCTGGTCTAGGCCAGTAAAGATGTATTTTCCAGCCTAAAAATTGATCGGAAACAACTGATTTTCCGGACGGACGCAGAAAAAAAAATCAATTCAACAAATTATAATATCTACATTTTTTGCCTATAAGTTTACTATGTATTTTTCAAAACTTCTGAATATTACCACGAATTGAACTCTATTATTTAACCAAATCTCTATCTTTTACATTGTGAGTTCTCTGGAGAGGCCCGAATTAAGTGTATTATTTTTTCGTAATTTTTTAGGCATGCTGCAGCGGGGTTACCTGTCGAAAAGAATTAACCTAACTTTTGCTAAAATCATGGTACGATTTAAAAATAAGTACGCAACATCAGTGTCTGGAACTCTGGACAACGATAAGCGCAAAAAAAAAAACTTGTACGAAACTTCCATAATTGTCAAATGATTACTAGTTCACATGCATTTTTCATTAAAAATTAACTGTTTGATACTCTTGGGCAAAATCGATTCACAAACTTCATGAAAACTATTTCATTATTACCGATCATCAACTTTAGCAAAAAAAATGACAAAATGCACAATATACATGTCGTGTTATATAAATATAAACTGAGAGATAATTAATGAATAATTAAATAATAATGCTTAATGAATTATCCAACTAACTGTACGTAGTTTATCGCTGTTTTGTTTCTGTAGTAGCATACTGTGGAGTACTTTTAATAATTTATAAGCCGATATGGGTCACCTGAACATTTTCTTTCCTTATAATAATTATAAGTTGTATTCATGGGGAAGTACAGATGTATTTATATTATTTAAGCCCTATGTTTTACTAATATCGCCGGCACGCAACTAGCAGCCAGACGAATTTCATATTTTTCGTCCACTCGTAAGACATATTTATTATAAAAACACACTGTCAGTAACGCCCAAACTATTTGCTTGCTTTTATAATAAGTATCATACAGATTCTTGACACGTAAAAAAATTAGTATTTGACATAATATTGTGCGTGTAAAATAAAGGAGCCAAAAATTTTGGAAATGGTAATTTAAACAACGAAATTGTTAACATATAATGTATGCATGATACGCGGCTAATTAAGGATATATGAACTTTTAGTCATTTCCGGTTGCGCCGGACATAACTGCGATATTTTTGTACCAAATAGAACGAACGCCTAGTATAGAAACACTACTACGTAAATCATTCAGAATACACTTTTTATAATCACTTTTTTTGGATAAAACCATTTTTTTATTAAGTGACTTGTACAAATCGATTAACATTACATCAGCAATTAAGAAAAAATCACAGTAGATTAAAATAATTAATTACAAACAAAAATAAATACAGACATCCTTTATTTTTCCACATATTAGCCATTGACTTCCATGCATTTTTTTTACTTCGGCACCAGTGTTTTTATATCCATGTCTTAGAAATCTGTCGCCAGTGACTTAAACTGGTTGGTCGCTATTGCATCAGCTCTTGCTGTGAATCAAATTTTGAGTAGAAAATTCAGGTTTTACCTTCTGTCACAATGTGGCACAAAATCACCTTCATTATCATAACGTCGCAAACATTGTTGAACTGATTTATTTCGTTAGTATTTTTGACCCCCGGGGGGCAGTACCCTTTGGAATAAAAATATTTTGTTCAACCGGGCGCCCCCAAGATTAAATCCTGAGTGGGCCACTGTTTTTGACACTCATAGGGGACACAGTTTTTGTAGGCCAGCTTTTTTATCACAATATCATAAATCACTAAGCGTGAACTTCTGGAAATTCTGTAGTAAGTCCTGAAATCGTGATACGACGATTCTCGCCGATTATCATGCCAAAGTCTGTTATGACAATCGGTGGGACACTTCATCATGGATATTGGTTCTCACTTCTTTTAAAAATCTGCGCCATCGCTTATCATTAAGCAACAGACCCATAAACCTCGCAAAAGTGACTTTACTTTTCGGCAGGGTCTATCACAGGGGAGGGGGGACTAATTCCCGGGGCCCGGTGTTGCCAAGGGGGCCCGGATTCGAGCTAATACACAACATTTTGTTTACAAATACTACTAAAATTAAATTTAAATCTTTCTAAGAGTAATGGGGGGCCCGTTGTCTATTGCTTCCCCGGGGCCCGAATTTTCTGTGAACGGCCCTGCTTTTCGGTACCTACCAAGATTCTTTTTTCATTTCATTGAAAAAAAAAAAACCAATTAAATGTAATAAGTGTCCGATTTGGTAAAAATTTTTGTCTGCACAAATGGAACAAAAAATTTATTATCGATTTCTCAGAAAATGTTATTCTTAATAAAAGTTGGTGCATGGTCTAAAACAAATTTTGAAATTTAAAAAAGTTTAATAAACAGTCATAGGACACTAGATTTTAAGCGATTTTTGAAATATTCATGAGTGATGCTTAAAATTTCTCATGCACCAACTTTCTTATAGCAGGTAATGGTACACACTTTGACGCTTTTCTGTGACAGATTAAGCTTTTTTCTTTGTGGTGCAACTACAGGAACTTCTTCACTGTTCATGATGTGTCTACTAGGGGTGGGCGATTCCAAATTTCGATATCGAATATCGATATAAAAGCGGCGCGAAGCTAAAAAAGTCGGTAAAAAAGTGAAAAAAGAGACTGGTGACCTAAAAAAAAAAAAAAAGCCCTTAAAATATCGATATTCCGATATATCGCCCACCCCTAGTGTCTACACCGGTATTGTTTAAAATGGCAAGATAAAGTATGTTTTTAAAATAACGATCCAAAAGCCGAGCTAACGTGTTTAAACTTTCTGACTATGCACAAATGTCACTTTTGACATATTTTACTTGACGTTATAAACAATTACAATTTACGTTTTAAAATACAATTAAGATCCAGCAAATACAGTAATCGGACACTTATTTCGGGACAGATGAAGTATTTACCTACATTCAAGTATTTAAAATTGAAATATGTATGATACCTAATTGTAAAACAGACTGTTTTAAAATATATGCAATTTTAAGAGTATCGTGACAATTTTAATTTATATCTTTCAACTTCTGTAAAAAGCACAAGTACCTATATACAAATTTTATATTCATCCGTATAAACTCACAACGAATTTACTTTAGCTTTGAAAACCTTGATCTCTAATTATCTAAATACCGCAGTACATTTTTAATGTGAAAAAATTATCGCTGCTTTTTATACATAATTAAGTATGAAAACATATACTTTCATAATTTGATATTGATTAAAGGGCACGACTAATATTTAAACAATTTTCAAGAAATATTTAACGGACGCGCATGTCAGTAATAACTATTTTCAAAAAATGCAAACTAAATAAAAATTTCAGTTGATGCATTACTTATTTAAGACGAATTGTAAAATGAATCAATAAGATTGTGTGCTGCCCAGAAAACTTCGGCATTAGTAATCCATAGGACCATAAAGTTCACCACGCAAAACTCATACCAGAAACGGTTTTGCTTGCAAGTACACAAGAAAAACAGTTGTGGTTGTTATACCATAGTTATAAACATCCAGTAAATAAAATGTTGAATATATCCACTCACGACGTGCATTCTTCATGGGTTCCTGCGGGAGAGATAAAATACCTGGATCTAAGTTACTTTAAGTAACCCAGTTTCAAAACATACGAGTTAACATCCAGAGGTTTCTGAAATCTCCAGCCACATTTGCATCCTTGCAGAAAGATGGTTATAAACATTGGGGAGGGAAAAATGATTAATTCAACTATTTAACAAGGTATCAACCGATTTTAAAGGTACGAATCGTGTCGTACAAAAATCACTTGTTTGCTAATTGCACTAATATCGAAGAGACCAGTTCAGGCGACAAGACGTGAAATAGAAGTGCCTCTAATAAAAGGTGAACGTGTGGAAAAAAGCTCCAAAATGGATACTATTCTCGATGCCGCTGGTCATACACAACTATTTCAAAGAGCGTCACCTAGCCCGTACTCTGCCATTGAACCTGTTAATTTCTGGAAACGAAAATCACCACAAAGAAGGTAATGATTTTGCGTTAATAAATAATGACGATGGCAATTCCGTTACATAAAAAATCATCATCCAAGATTATAACCAAATTCCAGGATCAGAATCTCACTGCAGCTGCTGGACGCTGCACAAGATTAGATTAACATTAACTCTTGTGCGTGTGACAGCGGCTATTGTGGGTATTCTTAATCAACAAAGCACCGTTATGAAAAATATACAAAAAAAAATCACCAACAATTACAGCGACACCTCTATATTCGACATTAATCAATTTCTGAGCGACGGACGAATTAGAAATCGAACGAATATAGAATCAATTTCTGCCATAAGAAATAACTAAAATTAAAATTATTCGTTCCCAGCCCCGAATCTGATCAATAAATTACTACAAATTTAACCAGAACTTTACCTTTGCCGAGAAGTAATGATAGCAGAAGCTGAAGAGGTAAGGAATTATTGATTTATTGGAGAGTCATTTTACATTAAAATATTAGGTAATTCCAATTTTGGTGATTGATGTCTTATTTCTCCCTATCCTGACGATTTGCTTTAGCATAGAACTTGTCCAATGTTGCCTATTCTTATCCGCTTATTTCCCGAAAATTGTGAAGGATGTTGGATTTTTGGACGAATATCAGAGCTGGTTTTTGCCAAAACACTGTGACGAATATAGGGGGCAGACGAATATAAAGATTCCTTTATATTAGGAAACGATATACAAGCAATATTGAAACATGATGTGTTAGCAACACTCAATCATTTTTTAGCTCTTCTCCGACCATGATCTCCAGGAAACAAATAGAGACAAATCGAAATGAGTGTATTTAATTTATTAACCTTTCTTCCATGCCATTTTAAGCGGTATACAGGGTGATTCGGTTTGACTATTGGACTATTGCACCCCTATAACTTTGTTATTTTAAAGAGGAAACCCCTATAAACGTTACATTTTTGTAAATCGTGAAAAATTCCCTAGCGAATGACGTTCAAATGTTTTTTCTACGATGAAATATGTCAGACTGGCGATAGTCAACTTTTTTTTTTATATTACGTGGTATACCTTTTTTTTATAGATTTTGACAAAAATTATTTTAAAAGTTACTTATTGTTTTTCACAAAATCGTTGTATTTCACAGTTTATGACCTGTGTCAATGTGTTTTATTATTTTTCGATGAAAAATCATTATTTTGTGAGTATTAAATTGAAAATGGAACTTCTGTCAATTTGCTTCTGTTGTTTGTAGGGCTTTTCAATTTAATGCTCACACAATAATGATTTTACGTCTAAAAATAATACAACACAATTGGACAAGTTATAAAATGTCAATTACTACAGCAATCGTGTTTTGTTTAGTCAAATACGATTTTGTGAAAAATAATAAATAACTTTTAAACTAATTTTTCTCAAAAACTTTCCTATGTAGGAGAAAGTCGGGTAATATCGGACAAGTGGTTTTTCGGGCACTTGCCATGCACAAAGGCACCTGTCGCGATATTGGCTGTTGACAGGAACTAGTAGAAGGAAAACGCACACTATATTAGATTGCGTCGTTTCCGTGTGTCAAAGTAATAGAGTTTTTTCTGTTTAGAGAGTGTTTTTTTGTGCAAGAAGCTAAGTTTGGAGTGCTGATCCTGCTTAAACTTATAAGTACAATCACTTTCTAAGTGTATTGGTAGCAACAAGAAATTATTTTTTTTATGTTTTATCCTTAAATCTGATCAGGCCTTGACAGTAATAAAAACTTGTTTGGATAACCACAAATATGTAATTTTCTAAACATTAAATCATGTCCGATATAACCCTCCAACTTTTTGTATGGGCAAAAAAGTAGGGTCTTTTTCGAGTACCTAAGAATAGTAAAAAAATTCCCCTAGGGGTAATTGCTTTTATGGGTGTTTGTATAACATATCTAAGTATGCTTTGATGCGTAGTATGGTCAAATTGAGACTTTAACAAATTCACAAATAGCAAAAAAGCTTAACTGTCCGATATAACCCGACCTTCCCCTATGCTTATTTTTTTAATGCACCATTGGATTTAATTCTCTATCAGAATCTATAAAAAAAGGTATAAGCACCACGTCATTTCAAAAAAATATATTGATTATCGCCAATCTGACATATTTCATCATAGAAAAAACATTTGAACATCATTTGTCACAATTTACAAAAATGTAAGGTTTATAGTGGTTTCCTCATAAAATAACAAAGTTATAGGGGTGCGACAGTCAAACTAAATCACCCTGTATAGTACTTTCCTAACAAAATTTTAAGCTTACTATTTTTTCATCATATGTGTCTTTCCTTTACTTTATCAAACCTATATTTTATAAACAGAATGTTCATGAAGTTACTGTTATTTTTTAAGTTTAAGAATATAATTGTAGCTCATGTTATTTAACCTTATTTATTAATAAAGATTTTGTAATGGCCCTCAATATTTATTTGTTAAAAACTAATGAGTTAGTCTCTTTCCATACAAATATGAGAATAGTACGAATAGTTTTATCACCAAAATGTTGTTACCGGGAAAAAAATGAAAATTTTTTTAAAGCGCAAAAGTGGGAACTGGAAAGAACTATCAACGAAAGATCAAGATTTAAGATATTTATACAGAGTATCCCAAACATCATTGCCACCTTGATTAACACATTTATTTTAAAAAAGAGCTTCAATAAACTTTGCACATAAATGGCAGAAAAACTATGTAGTTACGATACAAAAGTTTTTTCAAAATTTTTTATTTTATCTCATAACTTTTTTTTTAACTTTTTTTTGATAACCACTATTGTATGGTTTTTTGTCATATTTAGAGAGTATATTTTTTTAACACTTATTGCTGAACTGAAATGAGTTCCATACAAGGGCGAACTAACAACTAAAATAAACACAATTTATTTGAATACAGCTCTTTGGCGAATCCTTTTTTTTTACAGTAATGCCCTTTCATCGCTCATTAATTTTTTCACCAAATATCACTCGTTTTTTGTGATAATGCCGAATTTAAGTAGTCATGCAACATAATATGCCCTTAAGCATTGCTTTATACCTACCAAGGGCCCTGAAGCAATATAACAGTTCAATATGGAACTCCTGGTAGCTCATTAGGCCTTTTCGCCCCTAAACTTTACCTATACGGCATTTTTCAAATCAAGATGTCTAAGAATTTTCCCAATTCTTACTATAAATACAAACAGTAACATTTTACATTACAGCTCCAAGGTGTAAAAAAAAAATTTAGCTTTAATAGTCTTTATTGAGACAAAATATATTTTCTGTATTTATTTACACTGCACTCTTTTACAGTATTCTCATAATATATTACTGTATTTTTTACCGCTTTGGACAGAGTAATTTACTGTAATTGCAATATTTTAACAAAAAATTGTAAATAATATTACTGCAAACAACATATGACACCATTTCAAATATCGGTTTGTATTTTCAATAAGCAAATAAAGACTTCGTAAAAATATAAATTATTTTAAAAAACAATCTGAAAATTTTTTTTAAAAAAACTACCCAAAAAAAATAAATATCGTCAAAACAAAAAGTTAATTTACTACCACTTTGCGTTATGGCAAAATACAAACCTAATTTGAAAACAGCAATGCAAGTTTCACATCCTGAAAGAAATAAATATTTTCCATATCATTTATAAAGTTACAATTTGTACTTCCAAAAAAAATCCAAATAATATCAATAACAATTTAAATTCCCGAAAAACAAAAAGTCAACTTCAACACAAAAATTTGTAACACTCAATCTGAAGCCACAAAATTCTATTACATAAAATTTTCTACTATCTGTGTAACAATAGTTTACACAAATTAAAAATATATCAGTTTCAAAATGCGAAACAATATACAAAAAATTTAATAAAGGATGAATGAGCAAATGAGCTTATTTCAAATTGAAAGAGGTAAAACTTTCATGAACTATCTAAATAATTATCAGTATATTTACAAAAAAAATTATTAAAAGAATTAACAAATCTGCAAAATAAACCTTTTCTTTTGGAAAGGAGCGGACTGGAAATTAATTTTAAAGGTGTTTTAGAATAACATACTATTTCTGATAGTAAAGCTCTAACTCTAATAAAACCCATTGATTCACTGGGTTCGTCCCAATCCCCTCCTTTTTTAGTACTCCTCTTACAACAGGCTCATAAAATGTGAAAATAGTGTAATTTTTGTTTTCACTGTAACTGAATAAATCAATAACAGTAAATAAATACAATGCTCGATATTAACACGTTAAAGAACAGCTGCTATACAGTGGTTCACAAACTTGATTATTGCACTTTTCAATTATGGTAGTTTGATTAGGCATGTTTTGAACATAATTGTTAGGGTCCAACTACAGTGTGGTTTTTAAATTTTTCGTACAACTTTAGGATTTTACATAAAACTTTAAATTTCTGTTCTTTTATTTTCTAAAACGTTAATCACTTTCCAACAAACGACTATTTTAAAACACATTGGTTCCGAAATTATTAAGAGATCTACACTTTATGAAGTTCGTATTTTATTATTACTATTAAATAATCTTATGTTTTAACTAAAGTTAAGAGCAAAACTCACGAAAAAAATTTATTAAAAAACAAAATAAAATTTGTTTGTTCCTATTCGCCCTGTATAAGTTCTCATATGAATTAAATGACTATTTCAAAAGGTCAACATTTTTTGTAACGTTCCTTCAAAAAGTCTTTTTAAAATGGATAAGACTGCTAACAACTGCCCTCAACGTGTTATTAATATTTTTTACTAATTAAAACTTATTTATTCGTTAACATTTTAAAAAATCACAACAATAAACCTTATTTGGAATGCAATAAAATCTGAAATGTAATAAAAATTTTTACAAATGAGATGTCAACAAATGCAGCGAAACTTAACAACCTAATGAAACTTACGAACACATTAATTTTTCTTTGGCAATATTATAACGAATGTCGCAACTCAGTTCACAAAATTAATGTAAGTACAACAGCGTACTGAAAACAAGCGACACAGTTTATCTTTTGTTCAGGTCGGCTTCAGTTCCAAATAACATAATATCTAATCTCACCCACAACTGTCAAGCAATTAAAAAAAAATAAATATAGGATTCGGCGATCAAAAATAAATAAAAATGTAACGACGACAGTGGTCAAATTTTAAAACCTTTCTACGTATTGCAATAAAAGTGCAGGAAATATGCAATTTATCATTAATATTTAGCGACAAAAAATAGGCATCAGTTTTCAGATATATCAGCTGTGTCTCTTAATGAACCACTTTCATCAAAAAGTAATGTACATAAGATAGCCTGTAGTCGATTCCGTGCTGGCTCAAAATTGGCATCCAAAGCTAATGAGGATCGATAAAATGATATGGCTTTTTCTAAATCACCCTGAAAAATTACATAACAATGTTCATCCAATAATACCAACATTAATTAAACAGCATACAAAACACGTTGCGGTAAAGAATATTTCCAGAAACAACCATAAATTTAATAACAAATAATACAACAACCAAAAAAGCAATTTTAAAGTTCACCACTAACTACCAAATCATAAGAGATACAAGATTGGCTTAATGAATTGAACATTACATATTTTACAGAGCAGCTTCAAACTTAAACACTGATAAAAAGCAATAAATGATATTCCTTAATGTTTAATGCCTCGGTTATGATGATGGTTGATTGTAAAAAAATTAAGATATTTGAGAAATTTTTAGAGCATTTAAAATGCTTTCATTTCATTACTTGAACACCTTTTAAAACTTAAGACCAATTAAAAGTTGTTGTATTTTACATATATTATTGTTAATTGAAGAATTATAAAGCTGTTGATTAAGTTATGACTGAGATTGTATTTCATATTTTTTCTGTTTTAAATTAAATAAATTTGTTGCTGTTAAGTTTTCCAATGTTTTACCAGTAAAGTTTTGATTGGCACATGAATTCTATGTTGGGTATTTGTTTTGGTTTTATATACTTTTATTGTTGATTAAAATAGATAAACAAATGCTATCTATACATTAAAATTCCCATGTCATCCATAACAAAATCAAAAGTTACTAAAACACCCTGTACCTGGTGGGCAAATTTCGATGTTTTTATAGGGATTTTCGGTAACTATAAGAGGTATCAAAAAACAGACCGCACATCCTCGATTTTTCGAGAAATAGTTAATGGTGGAAACTAAAATTGGTTATCGTCTTTTGTTTTCGAGTTATCGCCGATAACTCGATTTTTCGACTATTCTTATGAAAATTAACAAAAATAATTTTGACGTTCTACAGGCACTTTTTTGATAAGAATGCAGTGGCGTAGACAATTTTTCAAAAACTACTACAATTTTCTTTAAAAAAAAAACTAAAAAACTTTTGCAATTTACATATTATTGAAAATAACTACATCAACCCTTATATATTTGGAATGACAAAAAAATAAGGAATTTAAATAAGTCATAGCCAACTATGGGTTCTGTTTAAAAAAATACAACTTTATGTCAAAACTCGAATTTAGATTTTTTTTTTGAAAAATTGTTTACGCCACTGCATTCTTGTCAAAGAAGTACCTGTAGAACGTCAAAATTATTTTTCTTTATTTTCATAAACAAGTGAGATATAGTCATAAAACGAAAAGTCGAAAAATTGAATTATCGGCGATAAAGGCTCCCCCAGACAGACGCGATATGCCTGCCGCTCGGTACGATACAGTCGGTACATAACTCGGTATGATTATCACTGCTTACCGCAATGAGTGCCCACACAAGTGCGACACTCAGGACGTTCGGAAACATATGCAAGTGACAGTATTTCATATACCGAAATGTTATTAGATATCGTACCGAATCGTACCGAGCGGCGCATATCGCGTCTGTCTGGGGGAGCCTTAACTCGAAAACAAAAGACGATAACCAATTTTAGTTTTCACTATTACCTTTTTCTCGAAAAAAGAGATCAAGGATGCGCGGTCCGTTTTTTGATACCTCTTATAGTTACCAAGATTCCCTATTAAAACATCGAACCCTGTACAATATATAGCGTCATTCACAAAGCCTGCAACAAATGGAAATTTTTTTTATTATTGATTTCTCAGATACATAATTTAATTCTTGATTAAAGTTGGTGCATGAACTAAAACTAATTTCAATAAAAAATCATATGGCACTCGATTTCAACGATCTTAGAAATATTTACAAGAGTGTGCTCTTGCGCTAAGAGTTACTAAAAGAGCTCATGAGAAAAAGTTGTTTAGAATTTATAAATATCGTTTTCCTATGAACTTTCTTTTGCTAAAAAAAAAGGGTACTTTACTGTTGCAAATATTTATAAAATCACTAAATTCTAGTGTAATGTGAATTTTTATTAAACTTTTTGTCGGATGTATTTAGGAAAAAGAAAATAAGAGACCAATAATAAGGTAGCAACAAAAAAAAAAAAAAATTCACCCAGAATTGACAAAAAAAAACAAAAGTGCATAAACCAGGCTAAAATCATGAGCTATTGTATTACTGGAGAAAACAGGAGAACAAATAATTTTGTTGCCACATATGGTGACCTGGGCTGGTATTCTCAACTCCTCCTGTTCAGCGATATCGCTACCGTTGAACGCTAGGGGTGCACAAACCACTGACAATCGTATTCCCAACGTCTCCTCTCGCAGGCGCTCCATTCGCGTTCAACGCGAGTGGGTAGACCCACTCCTCTTGGCAAATACCGCTCGCTTTGCACTCAAATCGTAACCTTTGTGTGTGTTGTGAGTTGTTGTTTTCTTTTATTATGGATGATATTAAATTTATCAATTTAATTGAGGACTTAAAACAGGCTTAAAATGATGTAGCCGAACCTTATAATTTAATATTATTAAATTCATTTACATAGGGTTGCCAGAATATCACTTTAAAGAAACATTTTCTCTTTTTTAATTCTGATATTTCTTTTTCTTTTTTCATGTAAAAATGTTCACTTTTGTTCTCTTTTTCGGTTACCCTTTTTTGAAATGAGAATGTTTGGTGAAGTTCATTTAATATTCGAACTTAAACTTAATGCATACAATTACAAGAATATTTCTTGTAATTATTTTTATGATGAGTTTAAAAATAATACAGAAAAAACATCCTAACATCTATTACTTCAAAAATTAAATTTAATTAAAAAGGAATAAATGTATGAAAAAAATGTTTCTTAAAGAACCAATAGATTCTAATAAATTAAATAAACGAAAAGTTGCTGGTTTTCAAACAGGTTTATTCATTGCAAATTTTAAAAAAGATCCGACATGTTTCGCCGATGTTATTTTATCGGCATCCTCAGGGATGTTTTTTTAAAAAGTATATAGGTATTTAATGAATAAATATTTTTTTCTTATTAATAATATGGAAAGGAATCTAAATAACCGATTTTATTGGGGAGAAGGCTACTTTATACTAGGTATGTTAGTTTATTTCAATGATTTATATTATATTTATGAATATATGTAAATAATTTTACTGATATATGTGTAATTAGAAATAATATATAAGAATAATCAATTTTTGCTACAATTGTGCAAATTTTTTCTTAATAAATGTGTTTTTCAGTTAATTCCGCAATGTTCTCTTTTTTGATTTGTATTGTTCTTTTTATACATTCAGGATATCTGGCAACCCTACATTTACACAATTAAATGTCGATGAATTTCGAAAAAAATTTAGACTTTCGAGGGATACTCATTCCAATACATTTTACATACTATTTAAATTTGTAGCAATTACACTCTATTGCTTTTGGGCATCGTTATATGTAAAATTTTGTGAAAATTTGCCACTTAATAATTAACTATTCTCTCAAGAATTTCTACTAATGCTGCTTTCTGCTGCTCCGTTAATTTCCCCATAATCAATCAAAACAAAAACCACAGAACATTCAAAAACTGGCGGCAAAGTGACAGACCATGCAAAATTCCAATGTTGCAACATCTACCCACTCGCGTCGAAGAATTGCAAAGGCAGGGGTAGATGAGAATACAGAAGCGACCACTCCACTCGCATTGACGACGCTCGCTTTCATGAGCACTGCTGTTCAAAGCGAGCGAGTTGGGAATAGCGCCCCTGCTGGTTTGTATGACTGCATTTAGCATGTTGCCACAGTTGGCAACTTGGACGTGAAGGGGTTAAAAAAAAAACTGAAAATTAAACGTCAAATGTCATATTATGTATTATTTTTGAATTCTTAACACCTTTCTTTTAAAACTTTTTTTGTAACTCTTAAAATGGGGACACCACTCTTGAGAATATTTCTAAAATCTAGTCACATGAATTTTTATTGTACCTACTTTTTTTAAAATCCTGAAATTAGTTTTAGGTCATGCACCAACTTTACTTTATCAAGAACAAAATTATCTAAGAAATTGATAATAAAAAAGCTTTTTCATTTGTTGCAGACTTTTTGAATAACACTTACATTAATTATTAACATTATTGTTTATTACAATATTTTGCAAAAAAAATTCAAGGAACTGAATTTTAAATGAAAATCAGTAGCCACACATTAATTAATCGGAGTTTTGCTTGTTTAATCAAATTTCTACTATTACATTTGCCGAGATACCAAAAAAAATCACCTAGCAAATTAAATAAACTTCAACTGAAAGAGGTAAATTACATTTTGCTCAAAAAAAAAAACTGCAAAGAAACGAAAAAATTAAAGCATAAAATAATCTATGAATACTTAAACAACTACGACAATTATTGCAATCAAAAATATACTGGAAAAACAGAGTGCTGATGATGATATTACTATTAATTCTTATACTAATAAAAACTACAACTTACTTACCAAAGAAGTGTGAATGTTGCCAACTGTAAAATGGTTAACAACAAAATCTGGATGGCTTTCTAATGCAATATAGGCTACATCAAGGGCATCACTATGAAAACCAACCCTAAAATTTTAAACACAGATTTGTAAAACAAATAACTTGTCTAAATCACAAAATTATGTACCGATGTAGCACATTAGCAAGACTAATAAGTGGAATGTCTTTCATATCACTTGGAACGTAAGTTAAAGCCTGCCTTAAGCACGTTACAGCTTCCCCAGTATCACCAAGCACACGCCAATAAAGTGCAGCGGCTGTCGCTAATATCCACGATGTTGTGTTCTAAAACAAAACAAAAAAATAATAATTTGCCAAATTTAAACCGATTTATTGGATTTTAGAAGCCTTTGTTACTCACTTCTTGTAAAGCAATTCCAATTTTGGCCCCAAGTTCTCGAAGCGATGCTTGCTGATCACCAGCCATAAGACCCAGCCATTCTGATAAAGCAGTTTCTGCGGAATTTGGTAATCTCTTTCCTAATATTCTTAATGTTAACTGATCCCATTTTGTAGATGAAGCAGGAGCTACATCGGAACAATATGGTTTTAGATCTTCTTTCATATTGGTAGGAAGCGGTTTAAGAAATGGTCCAATGCTACAAAAAATTAACAAATTGCCACACACATTTTAGTCATAAACAGGATTTTTTTAAACTTTGATTATATACCAGTATGTTTTTCTGTTACAGAATTACTTACTCTACATTTCGTGCTGCTAGTGATTGCCACATGGAAGTAAAGTGCAGCCAGTCTGCATCTCTAATATCTCGACAGCCTCGAGGCGATAATGGATAAGTTCCAGACTTATCATACACATGCAGCATTGCTTCAGGTACTGGATCATCAGTCAAAGAGACGGAAACTAAAATACAAAATCACTTCTTCAAGTGAATTCTGTATGTTAAACAAATAAAATGTTACAATATCCTTTTTTCTCTTTTAATTCCACCAAACTGTGCAATATATAAATCCACTATTGCAGGTACACGTACTTAAAAGCAAAATACGTTTAATATGCAGCAACAACAGGAGAAACAAAATATTTAAAAAAATGCTTCTATTATAACTAATAGTAAATCCAAATTATTTTCAGTGTAATCAAACATTACTTTCATATGCTCATTTCAAAAAATGTTAATAAGAGAAGTAGGAATATCCAAAGCTATCCAAATTATTTGCCTTACTGTTAATACCCCGCTAATATTAAGCCATTAAATTAGAGTAAAGCATCATAATTTTATTCTCATTAAGCATAAAGAATGTAAACTTTCATAGAAATCAATTTGTATTTTAAAAAAACAAAAATTTTATTTTAATTTCAGTTCTCTTATAATTGAAAAAGTTTAATTATATTGTCGCTATTTGACAATAAATATCTCTTATAATAAGCGAGATCCCCATGCTGGAAATGTAATCTGGGACACCCTGTATATTTTGATATTAAATTTACTGTTCCGAATAAACAGCAAATATACCAAAAAAGCAAAGTAAATTGCTATTTATGTCCTAAATTTCGTTTCTGTTCTTTAACACTTGGCCCAAATAAGCGGCTGTCCCGATTAAGCGAAATCGACTGTATATCCTGTAAGTTACAACAATCCCATAAATGTATGTAATTGTCTGAAGAGTTTCCTTAGAACATAGGATAAACCATTGGTTCAAAAGAACTCAAGACAACAAGCTTTCAACCCGAAAACCAAAAATATAAATTTTATCAAAGATACCAAGAGACAAATACCAACCATAATTCAAGTCGTTTCCTCCTACAAAACTACTGAAACTTCCAATTTAAATGAACATATTTGCACAATTTATTGCAAATTAGGCAAGTAAACTCATGCTGATTATAGGGTATAATTTTCAAATTAAAATAAAAAATTACTGCTACACTTACCATAAAAATCTCCCAATGTATTTCCGCCACTAGGTGTATGGTCATCCCCCAATGAAATACGCATGTGGAAAGCCTGCTGTGGATTGTCAGTTAAACTTTCAAGCTGGGATTGGTCGGGTTCTGCACCACCAGAACCTTCAGCCGCTAGCAACGTTGAAATCAGTGACTGACCGAGTCCCACCTTTTGTTTAGCACACTGCTGACTAGACAATATTTTCGGTCCCGAACCAACAGTAATGGTATCTTAAAAATTTAAAGGGTTTACGATGGTATAAAAATTAAAGGACATATTAGTTACCTCCATCGTCTTGAATATGTTCGGCACGAAAACACTGAATTGCAGCTGTTTTACACTGATCTCCATTCGCTGAGCATATAACGCCTTCACCATTAAAAGCATCTTTTTCTGAACACATTCCTTCAGCTACTTTATCGGTTTTAGTTTTAATATCCTCGTAACTGCCCATTTTAATCCGACAAGCCCAAGTTCTCAACAACTCGTCCGCTTTTCCGTTATAATATTCGGGGTCAACTCTCAAGACATTTTTCATGTAGTACATTGCCTCGATAGGATTGCTTTTTGTGTAATGCAGTAAAGCTAATAAAAAATTTGTGCTCGGTTCGATATAATTAACTTTAAAGGCTAGTTTAGTGTATTCTATGGCGTCATCGATAAGACCGAGTTGATGGAGAATCGAACCGATGGATACGAGTATTACGTCAGTGTGCTCTTCTGGTATGGTTTGGAAAGCGAGATCAAGGCAGTTTAAAGTATTTTTTGTGTTCAATCGTATTCGCCAATATAAACTAGCCAAAGTGGCCAAGACCCAACTTGGCCCCGTTTTCTGAAACAATAACAAAATAACTGCCACCTCAAATAACACAAATAATCCAACACGAGCTCTCTACTATCATGTCAGATAAACTTGCTGTTCCCTAGCAACAACTAGTTCATAGCAGTCTTCCAAAATATTTAAAAAAAATCAATTAATAAAATCATAAGCTTTCATATTTATTATTTCAAAAAATTCCTAAACCAGTTTTTGCGCAAATTATTGCAACATTTTTAATTTTTTTATCATTTGGTAATCTACAGGGTGTTTGAAATTCGAGTTTAAACATAAGAATCTCGCTTATTATAATAGCTGGAGTGTAGGTTTACATTTGGCAAAGTTGCTAAATTCGGTTTTCATTAATAATATGAAGAGAAATTGGAAATATCTTAAAACGCCATCGGAAAAAATTTGGAAAAACAAAAAAATACGATTTTTGAAAATTATTGTTTGTAACTCCTTTGGAGTAAAAAATATTTCAAGTGTGTAAAAACAATGCCTAGGAAAGTTTCAAAGCCCAATTGGATGGTTTTTGTTTTAGGACAAACAACTTTATGTAAATGGCAAAGATTGTGTCCATATTCCATAACAAAAATAAAGTTTTTACACATTTGAATTATTTTATACTCTTAAAAGGAGTTACAGATGATTTTCAAAAATCGCATTTTCCGGTTTTTCCCAATTTTTTTGAATACAGTTTAAGATATTTCCAATTTCTCTTCTGGTTATTAATGAGCAACATATTAACCAACTTTGCCAAATATAAGCTATACTCTTAGCTATTACAATGAGTGAGATCCCCATGTTAAACTCAAATTTTAAACACCCTGTGTAATTTAACTAAACAAATTTATTAATAAATATTATGAACCCCAATCCAAATTTTTAACAAAAAAAATTATTATCGTTTTCTGGAACATGAAAATTTGTATTGGCATCGGCGAAAGAGGAGTGTAAGATTTGTAAGTTTGCCGGCCTTGTGCTGGCAATGTATTTTTATAATTAAAAATTAAATTTGACAAAACATGTATCTTAAGTGAGTAAGTAAATGATTCTTTTTTTCGGCCCTTAATTTATTTTCGCACACAGCCCCTCAAACCCTATGACCGGCTTTGATGATAAAGCTCAATTATAATTCAACATATTAGTTTACAATAAATATTCTATAATATAATTTTTACGCCAATAAAGAATTCTTTTCAAAAATTTTGAATGTAAATATCTTATTACACACACAAAAGTCATTTCGAAAATTAACAAATTGTGTCCAGAGGACATAAAAATGAATATATTGGTCAGAAACTCAAAATTGTAAATTGCAGAAATCACAATAAAAGGATGGAATATTTATTTACCTTGTGCATTGCAGTAATTATTCTTTGACCAATTTCCGCTTCTTCAGCTTTCCCATCATTTACGAATTTCAAAAAGTGTTCAGTCAAATAGGAATGTGTTTTAAGTGGGTTATTGGCAAACTGTCTTAAGGAAGTTGGCAAATAAAGTTGCTCCATGTCTTTACCTTCGTGTTCACAAACTGGTGGGTACCACGGCAACTCATGTTCTGTGCCATATGGAAGATTAATATAGTCGGAAAGCATCTTTGTGACTCTAAAATAGTTAAAGCAATGGAACAACGTTCACCTGCATATCTTGACTTTGGCAAAATAAAGTAAAACTTATTTATGGCAAATGAACACAAGAAATATGTAGTCACTACAAAAAACTCAATTTTTACTGATGTTATGAAAAAAATTGTATTTTTATTCAAATTTCACATGCTTGATAGCTGTTTTGAAAAGTCTTATGGAACAAACAAAACCAAAATATCTTCACACTTTTTCTAAACTGAAATAAAAGATGTGTGTAATTTTCAACTTCTTAACAACTTTTCTTATTCCTTCAAGTTCTCATTTGTTTTTAAAAATATTAAAGGAATAATGTTGTAAGTAGTTACAATTAGTGCAGTTGGATTAAACGCTTAACATTTATCTTCATGAAAGCAGATCTAAAAACCGAAACAAACAAGTCTTACATGAATACTATGCTTATGATGATGCAATATACCAGATATTGCCAACAGGTCCATCACCATATCGAACAGTCGATCGCGAAATAATTTGCAATTGATCACTGCAACGTTTTTGAAACTTATATGAGATAATAATTTTTCTCAAACGAAGAGATGTTGACTGCATTATCTTTTGTTTTTACTATCCTTTACAGCCGCCCCAAAATGATGCTTAAAAATGGCCATTTTTGTGGTCGTGCTAGTCATGAAACTGTCCGAGATCAAACAAATTTTCCCTCTTTACTGATGTACACATCCTTTGCTAGTTAAATGGTGCAAACTTTTGAAAATACGTCTAATGGTTCCAGAAGAATCGCGAAAAACGAGACTCCTATAAAAGAAATTTTTCCTCGGAGTTTGTCAGAAAACTAAAAATCCATAGTTACAAAAAATTCAACAACTTTTTTGTTTTTTATTCAATATTTTTCTTCATAATTTGAAAATGTGCCCAAAAGATGCCCGCATGTGGTGATGTGTGAATGGTGCACTTTCTTTTGTTTTTAGTATCCCAAATGGCCACCCGAAAAAATGATGCATACGCGTTGTAAAATTTTATATACAAAGTTGATCGCGACAAAAAACTAATTGGCCACTCCTGCACTAGACACTGACAACTCAAAAATTAAATAAAATGTGAGTGGACATTGTCATTTACATAAGAAAGTGCAAAGAAAATCTCCGGAGATTCTACTACATTGAAAAACAAATGAGTAGTGTATTCTTTTGTTTTCAAGGTGTATTTCAAAAAAGGATATTTTTTTACATAATACTGTTAAAGTATTCTTGAGAGTCTTAAGTTAAGACAACCTAACAATTTTTTTTTTTGTAGCTAGATAATTATCAAAATTACCTTAAAACTCTATTAAATATGGATAACTTTGTACAATACTGGTTTTAATAAAAATCAAATCAGTGACTTTTATCCATTTTGAAGCAAATCTATCCACCAAATATTATTTTTATTATTACAACATTGAAAATCTGATGTAATTCACAAAAGTTTGTATTTTATTTAAATGCCAAATATCAACTATAAGGAGTTTTTTTTTTTAATTTGTACGGTATTACTTACTGGAATCCTTTATTTTCTGGTGGCAAAAATACTGGAATGTCTAGCTCATCTCGTTCGTTTATAGGTAAATTCCATTTTAAACATTCATCTTTACTGGGCCAGCCAGTTGCATCAAAATATAAATTACTTGAAGTTGATATTGAAGTTGGAAATCGCTCGTGCAAAACAGGAGGCATATTAGGCTTCTCATTGACCAAAGTGGTCGAAGTCACCACCGAAGATGACTGAATACTTTTAAATGGTGATGAATCAGTTTTCTCTAGTACTATTGGTTTTGGAGGATTTCGTTTGCTTCGAGCCATTTGCTCACTAATTTTCTGAGTTTCACTCTCAACGTTACGTAGAAGCCTTTGCAAATTTAAGGTAACATCAACTTGCAAATTTGTGGCTATCTGATGATCTGTGAAATCACATGTTATTGTGGGTTTAGAATCTTCGGAAGTACGATGTACACATCGTTGGCCTTTGCTGGTTCCTCGACTGGATAAAACAGCCCCAAGTTTCTCGGAAGTGTAACCTAACAATTGTACTTCAAGTGGTGCCTGTTCCCACAATAACCGTTCCTGTAGTCGGAGCCACTGTTGTTGTTGACTATGATAATCATGTAAATCTGACAATATTTCTTGAAGAGACCTAAAAACATATCAATAGTTAAATGAAAATCTTATATAAACAATAAGTGATTTATTTCATTTAAACATTAGCAAAATTGGGATTGCTCATACAAAAAATCGTATGGACACTTGCATCTACATATCAGGGTCCAGGTGCAACAAGTAATCTTAGGCCTCTTATAGTAATTTTTTTTTGTAAAATAAAAACAACATGCTTTGTGCGTGTCAAAATATTTACCAAAGGGGCCCGCCGAAATCAAGGGCCTGGGTGCATTGTAACCAGGGCTGTGGAGTCGAATTCGGAGTTTAGAAGGAATTTCTGGTCAGTGGAGTCGGAGTACAACAAAAAATTGTGGCAAAATTTAAACTTATATTTTAAATAATTTTTTTTTATATTTATTTTTTTTATATACAGGGTGTCCCAGATTACATTTACAGCATGGGGATCTCGCTTATTATAAGAGATACAGGTTTGTTTAAATTAGATGAATTATTCCTTGGTATGAAAGGAGCCACAATCAATTTTTAAAAGTACAAAATTCGTCGTGCTTCAGATGTTATAGCAAAAAATATGAAAATGTCGATTTTCTTTTTTCTTTCATAACTTTTTTGTCTTAATCGTTAAAGCAATTTTATTTGTACTTTGTGAAGGTACTTTTTAATGGAGAATGTAACTGTCATTTTAGATTTTTTTTAACACCTACCATTTTCGAGATATTACCCCCAATTTCATTTTTTCTTATGGGCCGCGAAGTTGGCTATGGAACAGTTGAATGTGCTTTTATTTACTCGTTTAAATGAGATATTACTTGCTATACCTATTTTTATAAACAAGTCACAAAATGAAAAAAAATCGTATTTTACCCATGACTTATCAAGCTATCTATGAAAATAAAAACAAAAAACAACTAATTAAATGTCAAATGACAGTTGCCATTTGTCTCTGGTATCATTTATTAGAATTTCATATTATTGTTGTGTAATTCGATAGTCTTTGTAGTAATTATTGTTATAATGATGGCTACATTTAAAAATAGCGAAAAATTTGACTTGTTGAGATGCTACATTCTTTACCATAAAAACTGTGTGGAAGCTGAGCGAATATACTTGAGCTATATCTTAAGAAAAGGCAACGAAGAGTGTGTAATTACAGAAATTTGGAAATAAATTTAAAAGAATATGGTTTCTTCGAGAAACCAACCAAAAATCCAAAACAAATCCATAAAGAATTACAAATATCTATTTTGCACAGTTTCTGTTGTAAAGAATTTAGCATTTCAACATTAAAAATTTTTAATTAGTTGTAAATGTGCCCATAATTATATGAAAACAAATTTGCTACAAAAACTATCGAATTACACAACAATACTATACATTCTAATAAATGATGTCGCATACAAATGGTAACTGTCATTTGACATTTAATTAGTCGTTTTTTGTTTTTATTTTCATAGATAGCTTGATAACTGATGGGTAAAATACGATTTTTATTCATTTTGTGACTTCTTTATAAAAATAGGTATAGCAAGTAATATCTCATTTAAACGAGAAAAAAAAAATCACATTCAACTATACCATAGCCAACTTCGCGGCCCATAAGAAAAAATGAAATTAGGGGTAATATCTCGAAAATGGTAGGTGTTAAAAAAAATCTAAAATGGGAGTTACATTCTCCATTAAAAAGTACCTTCAGAAAGTACAAATAAAATTGTTCTAACGATTAAGACAAAAAAGTTATGAAAGAAAAAAGAAATTCGACATTTTCGTATTTTTTGCTATAACATCTGAAGCACGACGAATTTTGTACTTTTAAAAATTGATTGTAGCTCCTCTCATACTAAGGAATAATTTATCTAATTTAAACAAACCTGTATTTCTTATAATAAGCGAGATCCCCATGCTGGAAATGTAATCTGGGACACCCTGTATAACACACCATAAAAGTCTTAGTATTTAATTTTGTCGGAGTCAAACTACTAAAATTATCAGGAGTCGGAGTTGAATTTTTTTTTACTGACTCCACAGCCCTGACTGTAACACTGTACCCCCCCACTGACCATGCCCAGTGTATACATTTAATATAATATCAGCACATTTAAAACAAATCACAAAATTGTGATAGTTTTGACAACATTTTTCACTAAAATATTTTTAAGCAATCCAGTAAATTCTTATAATCACTTATAATGGGTGGTCCATAAAAAGAAATTTTTCATTGTGTATAGAAAATATACTAACCAATATTAATAATATTCTTAAGACAATAAGATTCTATTCTTTACATTAACAAAATTTTGAGTTTTCCCAAAAATTCATGATTTTTAAAAATCTTTAACCGTGATAAATATTCCAGTTTCTTTGGTTGATACAAAATGATCTTAACATGTTTTATCAGGAGAGTGCAGATCAACTGCAAATCATTTAAATTTGATATTTACATAGACAAACACATCATTAAGAAAAATTAACAGAAATTGCGGTGTTTTTAAATTTTCTTCGATGTAAAATTTAAAAACTATTAACAACAATTTTTCTTTGTCATTTTAACAGCAGTGTGAGGGTAGGCAACCACGCACAGCAATGAAAGGTTTAGCTTAGATGCATTTTATAAAAACTTATGGTAAGTAAAAAACATCAACTACCACCTGGGGGGAACTAAAAAGACACAGCTAACGAAGAAGCTAGGTCCAAGATAAAATAATATGAGATACCCATAGTGAATGGACCAGAAAAATCTCAAACAAATGATCTTGTCATACCAGCATAACTGCCAACAAAAAATTAGGGTTTTTTTGGACCACACTGTACTATGAAAAATCAAAAACAAAATATTTTACTGATTCAAAACATAAAATAAAACTTACTCATGTAATTCCATCAGACCATATTCTAATTTACGGTGACATAATGCAGCATGTTTGGTGATTATTACTTCTTCCAAACCAGGTTGAAGTTTTAACAGATTATCATAGCACGCTATAGATCGGTTATAATCTGCTAGCGCTGCATAAACATTTCCAAGAGCTAAATAATTTTTAGGCTGATGTGGTGCATGATCAACCGCAGCATGTAAGACTATGGCAGCTTCCTTGGAATGCCGAGCCTGATGTAATACACCAGCCAAATTCAATAACGGTATATCCCGATATTGCCTGAAATTAAAGCTTGCATTAAACTAAGAACAAGAAAATGACTATCAAATGTTTGTATTGCAAGTATTATAAAACAAAAGCACTTCAGTGTATATTTCCTTAAATATGTTTTAGCTATTTTGCATATCAATTAAAAATTGGTAAAAATAAACAAAAACACATTGTCTTTTTTTAGCTTATATTTTTTAAATTATTTTCGTGCAAACAGTTACGTTTATTTTGTCAAATACAACTAAATAATGATGACTCTTTAACATTTTATTTTAAAATGGACACCATATTAATTTTTTACCAATAAAATACTTAAATACTGAAAATCTACACAAAAATTAGAAATAAAAAGATTTTTTTATCATTAAATTTAGTAAGCTATTTATAAACATATGATAAATTAAATTATAATTTTCAATTTTGATTAGATTTATCTTTGATAGCTTTTTTGTAACATGTGCCATAAGGAAAAGTTATAAAAAAAAATAAAAAATTTGCACATACATATTCACCTTTTTAAAAAAGTACAAGTGCATACATTTCAAAAGGGATCTCGAAAAATCTTAAAGATAAACGAATTGTTGAATTGGCAAAGAAATCCGTTTTTATGTACTTGGATTAGATATGCAAGTGAAAATGGGCAGATTTTATGCCGTTCCAGAAATATCCTAAAAACTCAAAAAAAAACGTTCACGTCAATTTTGCTTATAACTTTCTTCTTGTCCACATGAGCCTGTTTAAACTGACCCGGCCTGCTTACATCTTGGGATGAAGTAATCAAGTTTATTATTTCTTTCAAGCACCATATTGATTTTTTAGGTTGCCAGTTGATGAATCTTATGATTGTAAAATGGCTACCAAATTTTTTTTTAAAGAAAAACAGGGAGTAGGGAGTATCAACATGAATCGCATTATCGGTAAAGATATTTCGGTTGTTAACGAAGTTAAAAAACAAATTGTCCAATAGTATAAAAAAACTAAGCAGGCTGTATAAATTATAACAGCGTCATGTGATTAGGGTCTTTGCCTAACATGCCAACACCGAACTTTTATTTTCTAATATTAATAACAAAAAGTTACAGCAAAAATTTTAAACTGAAGCTTTTCAACTATTTTTAAAAAAATTCAGAAACTGAATACAATATCCTTATTTTTAGTTCATACTATGTATTACTGAGCATGCTTATTCTCCCTTCCGATGGTGTCCCAGTTCCCCATGTTTTTCTTGTTGAAACTTTTACCTTATATAAAAATTAAACAATCTAAAATAAAACAAGTAACCTAAATATTATGTAAATAAAATCTTGCTTAGAAATTATTATTTTTATTTATGCAGTAGTACAATGTTTTAATGTGCTGAGTTTTACATATCTTCTCAGAAGGTTAAGCTTGCTTATCAAAATAAGTTTAACCTTGATGAATAAACAAAATATTGTACAAGAACTAAGTACATATTTTCTTAAACAATTAGAAAATAACTGATAAACAAATATCTAAAATTTTACTTGTAAGTGAAGGAATTATATTTGTGATAACTAAATTCCATAGTAAATACGAGTCACTTAAAAATTGTGTCACTGCTTTTATTTCATTTTTTTTTAATGAAAATTAATACTTTTCCACAAATATCTTCACTGTTTAATGATGTGTACTTCTAAAACCTTATTAATGTAACAGCAATAATGACTAAGTAGAAAGGAAATATCCAAAAATTTGAAGGCAAAATATTTCATCAGTGTTCGTTTTTGCTAAAGCCAGGGGATGCAGTAGATCTATGCATAGTTTTTTTAGAATGTTTTATAATCCAGCAAATATGATCTTTAATAATTAAATAATGGGATAAAATCCACAGTGAAATACTGATATAATTATGCAACTTCATACGAAATACATTTCAGTCAATGATGTTAAAAACTCAAAAATAAATTAACTTATTACCACAGCTGTGAATGTAAATTTAAATAAATTTGCTATTTAAAGTTATGCATTTGTTTAGACTAGCAACTAGTTTTCAAAAAACTAAAGGTTATCATTTACTTCTTTTTCCGCAATCTGTAAAGTCACATTATTATCTACGTAGATTACATTAAAACAGCATTAATAAACCAATTTAATTCAGTTTAACTAAAAAATCTATTGTTATTTAATAATATTTTTGCTTTATTTGATTTGCAAACGCAGATTCCTCTTTCTCCATTCAGTTTAAAATTATGTAGGTACCTTAACAAACTAAAATTAAATAGTTAAATTAATAAATGATTTAATAATACTTTCACTATGACTATCAGTGCATAGTTGAAATTCATATTAAATTGCAAATTTAAAATATCCTTGACAATCCTATCTGCTTAACTTTCAAGTGCTTTAAACTGGTTTACCAGTTATCTTTTCTTTTAATAAACTCAAATGAAACTTAAACCTTGTTTTTAGTTGTGAATTCTAAAAGCTTTAAAAGTTAGCCCTTAGCTCATCTAAAAAAAACGTACACAAAACTCTGCTTAGCTGTGCAATATCTTGAGTTTTAAATTTTATTATGGATATTTTAACAAATAAAATACAACACTTACCGAGGAGCAAAATGGATAGCTCTTCTGCTACATTCTATGGCTTTCAAAGCATCCCCTTGCATTCTCCAAAATAAAATTCCTAAATTATACCACAACCACGAAGAACTATTTTTTGACAACCCCATTCTAAGCTGATTTTCAAAAACCTTTGCTGATGGTAACAAATATTCCAAATCTGGTTCCGGTGTAATGCTAACATTTTGTCGATTTACCATAACTTGCAAATGTTCAAAAGCAAACATACTGAAATCTAGCGTACTGTATTTACTACAATCTGCTACTGGGAAATCTTCCGGTACATCGGCTGGCAATGGTAGATCAAATTTCGTTTCTTCTCTGTCACTTCCATTTGAACCGATACTGGCATACAAGTCGATCTCACTTAGTAATTTTCCAGCTTTTAAACAATCACGTTCCTGAGTATAAACTCTCGATTCTAGATCAGAAGCCCCTTCAAGGCCTGACCATTTCTTATCGATGATGGACTTGCGAGACACCAGATCTGTATATAAAGTATTTATATCGGTTTTTCTCGTCTCTTGATCCAACAGTGCAATGAGATCGTAGGGACGTCTGAGATGAAATGATGAATCAATCTACAAAGAAAAATTTTCAATTGGGTCATTTCGTTTATTGATTTTGAATCGACAAGTTATTAAACAAGGCATTTAAATTTTTAAGCTAAGTTTTGTATGAAATGGTAACAATCATAAGGAAAACAACAACAGGAAATAGTGGTCAATATTTTACAGCAAAAATATTGCTTGACAAGCTAAATAATACAAATTTAACCTAAAAATTAACTGTCACGTAAAAAACGCACTAACCTGCGATTGTATTCTTCCATTTTCTGTAACAACCCAATGAGTAGATGCACTTATACCTAAAACTATTTCAAACAGCAAGAAAAACACTTTCCACAACCTTAATTTCACCATTTTCCTTCTATTTTGTCACATCGCGCATGTCTTCCTCCACATGTGACAGCTGATATTGTTGCGAGCGACCATGGTTCCATGGTTGTTATATAAGAAAAGGACTGCATTAAGGCCATGTATAACCGGTTGTCGCGTTAAGGCGTTCAGTGTAATCCTGCTCCTGAAAATTATCTGAAACTCCTGAAATATGGCGCAATCACAAGTGCGACAAAATTTTCACAAGGATTGTGAAGATGCAATTAATAAACAAATTAATATGGAATTACACGCGAGTTATGTATATTTAACAATGGTAAGTTTTATTTCATTCATTGTTAATAACATCCTGAAAAATCAATGCATAGTTAATTAATTGTAAGTATGTGCATGAAATACGACGTAAAATGAATCATTTTGCACAAACTGTTATATATGCTTACCGTGGTATCAATATTTAATAGGAATTATAAAAGTCGCCAAAATAGCAATTTTTCCGCGCTTTTAATGAACAATTAATTCAACAATGTTTTTAAAGCTTTTTTTGTAATGTTGGTTGAACATTATATCCATATATAAAATAAATCTACTAAATTTTCATTTATTATTGCTACAAAAACCGCTATAATTTTCATTAATTTTTTTTTCAGGCGTATTATTTTGACCGCGATGATGTCGCTTTACCAGGAATTTTCAAATATTTTAAAGACGCTTCTGCTGAAGAAAAAGAACATGCCATGAAACTGATGCAATATTTAAATAAACGGGGTGGTCGCATTATTATGACTGATATATACGCTCCTGAAAAACAAGAATGGGCAACCGCTCATGAGGCTATGTGCGCTGCTCTAGACCTTGAAAAAAAAGTTAATGACGTATGTATATATTTATTTTTAAAAACAACTTGCGCTTAAGCGTCTAATTAGTGAACATCGAATACCCAGCAAAAAAATGTATTCTTAGATTATTTTTTGTGGTACTTGAATATAATTTCAAGTATTTCTGAATTGTTAAAAAAAACTATGCTTTTGTCTATGGCAGTGAGTGCAACGTAAAACACATACAATGAAATCGCGCCCAGGAAATTTCCCATTGTTCTCCGCACACAAAAATAATTTGGCCGCCCTTGATAAACTTTTATAATAAGAAAATTTGAAGAAACAGTAAATTTATTTCATAATAAATTTCAATTTCTGCTAAATTGCAACAAACGTGTTATGCAATGTTGTGAAAATGTTCACAGTTAACGTTAGTTGTTAATCAACAAACTTTTTAGTTTAATTTGTCTTTAAATTTAATATTGGACGCTTCTTGTACAGTTATCAACAACTTCTTTTTGTCAATAAATCGACAGACGAATTCAAATCCCAGTGAAATAAATAAGTTACATTACATTAATAATTTGGACTTCTAATTACTATTGTATACAGCACCGGCTCAGACGTCGGTTTTTCGGACCCCAAACCGAGGCCTCGCGCTCAGAAGGGCTCCGCACTTTCAAATTTTTAAAAACATTTAATAACAGAAATATAATGATTTAAAAAATATTCGATTTTTTTACCAAAAAAAAATCTTTTGCAAATATTTTGAAGCCCCACTGACAGGGCCGCTGAAGGGCTAGGGGGGCAGGGGGGCTCCAAGTCCCCGGTCCGGAAGTAATTTAATAGCCCAGGAGTTCACATACTTTTTTAATTACGGTGTATTAAAATCACGATTCACAATTCGTATTTTTTTTAACCAATTTTCAAATAATTTATTTACTTGAGGCCTATGTACATTTTTCCCCCGGGCCCGACGACGTCTCGACGCCTCTGCCCATTAGTAGCATTTTGTCGAGGCCCTGCAAAACTTCCAGCCGGCTCTGGTTATACATATAAAAACTTTTTGAAAATAACGTACTGTTAATTTTATGTATATCATCGTAGTTTGGCATGCAAATCGGCCTTAACTTTAATAATTTTTAGTTCAACATATTTGTCTCCGTATAATAATCTATAAAACAAAGGTTTGATAAAACAGATGCGGCGAAACATGTAGGATCTTTTTTAAAAAAAGAATTTTATAAGGAACTAGCGATTCCAGAGCCCCTTCGGGGCTCCTTCACCGCTAGATCCCGGCTTACGCGTAGAAGGTTCGAGCGTTTAAACGTTACGTCGAATTGACAAATTGTCAAATTTTGACGAAATTCTCGCTCCAGACGACACGATTTAAATGTTGTGTGTAAGATTTTGGCACGTTTTCCTCAATATCTTTTCCGGACGATTTTTTTGGGAATTCTCATATAGCCTATGTTCTTTCCATGGTCCTATAGATTGTCTGTGCCAAATTTGGTCAGGATCGGATGAATGGTATAGGAATGCATAAAGGACAAACATCCATACAAACATCCATACAAACATACATACATTCATTTTTATATATATAGAAGAAGAAGATAAACCTGTTTTTGAAAACCAGCAAACCTTTGTTTAATTGAACCTAATCAAGCAACAGGAGAAACCAACGTTATTAATAATCTATACATATATATTTTTTTATTGTTCCCTAGTTCACAAAAACGCCAACTAATGTACAAATTATACAAGATTTGGGGTTTAAAACATCATGTAGATAACATTTTTAACCATTTCGTTTTGTTTTACAATTTTAGATTTATTTTTAGAGACTTTTGTGCTGCACACATCAATAGTGCAATAATTTGATATTTAAAAAAATATTGGTTCCTATTTTTAAATTTATCAAAAATCTTCTAAATTAATATGTAATTGAAGACCTTGGTGCAAGAAAGGGATATGTGCAAAAAAGTAAAAAAATAAGACGTACAGAAATGGATTTTAAAATTTGCGCTTTTCATATGGTGCAAATGTGGGATAAGTAGGGTTTAGAAAAATAATTTCTATAAGCCCTACTTATCCCACATTTGCACCATATGAAAAGCGCTTATTTTAAAACCCATTTCTGTACAAGTTTTTTTTTTTTACATTTTTGCACATATCCCCTTCTTGCACTAAGGTCTTCAATTGTACGTTGGTAATACCTGTTGCTAACATTTTTAACACATGCTACAAATGTTTTATGAGATTTTTTAAAATATTGTTTTGTATATAACTAACGTAAATGTATAGATATCAAAACAAGTAATGATCACGTTTATTAGTATATCACACCGTTGTTGCTTTTGTTTGTCCTAAATATTTAATATTATGTCATAAAAACAGAAATTTCAACAGATTTGAAGTTTTCATTTTGAACAAAATATCATTTATTTAAAAACTCAACGCTGAATATAAAAATCTTTCTATAATATCAAGAATAGATAATCATTATTTTGACCCAATTATTTTATAAAAGATACAAGCAGCTTATAAAACAAGTTACCAAAGCAAAAAAAAAACGCATATGTAAATATTCTGCTTATTTGGTGGCTGTTGAACTTTTAAAAATTATCATATGTCGCTCGAAGGTTCGATTAGCAAGACAGCTGTTAGGTTTAAATAAAAAGTAAGTTACACGCCTCATATTATGCAACAAAAGTGATTTATGTTATTGTTTTGTTTTTAATGGTGCATTAGCGTTACTGGAATTTAAATAATAAAAGTACAGTATTTTTGTTGTATTCGCATAAATCTTCGTGCGATTATAATCGCAAATACAATTAAATAATCGGGATGTCTCTGAATCTGATCTAATAAGCATTACACAATATGCGCTTTAAAAAAAAAAATTTTTACAATTTCTACCACTGTTAACATGGTTTTCAATACTGTTACCTACAGTTCATTAATTTTTACTTTCACCATACGTAGTATGAAGAACGTATTTTAAAAGGAAAATTTTCGAATTCAAGATTTGACGCATTTACACATTTTGAGTCCCCCCCACGTTTTGACTATTTTCGCGATGTGTATGTTATGCATGTATGCAGGGCCGGATTTACGTATACGCAATTGCTTAGGGCCCCGGCCTTTTTGGGGCCCCGGACCCCGGATTCCAGGGTCCGGAAAAAAATTCTAAAATTTAAATTTCCCACGAAAAGATGACGATTACTTTAGATTTTATTTGGCAAAATTATAAGACTTGGCTACATGATTTATGTAATATGTATGTATGTTTGTGTGCACCAGACATAATAATAATTGTATATTAATGAAATTATCGATAGATCCTTAGAAAGTGTAATACATTGCTCAAAAAATTAAAGGATATTTTAGATGTTTATTGCAAACTTTAGATATCTCTTAATTGTTTTGAGCAGTATAGAAAGCGCATGAATTTAGTTGGTATATCAAATACCTATGTACAGTGTGTTTAAGTTTTACCGTTAGTGTTAGTCTAAAATTACAGCAAAAGAGTAATTGACAAAAAAACATTTTTTATGCAAAAATATAATATATGTTAAAGTCTACAGGGTGGTCCACTTTTTTGTAGCAGGGCTTAAACAGTCCATATCAAAACTTATTTTAAAGCGAATATTTCATATCAACATGGGTCCATAAAAGCTTCATTTTAAAGATACAGGGTGTTGAAATTTTTTTAAAAATATCAATAAACCTTAAGGTTAAGGTTTAACCGTTTCTCAACCAGTGGATATATTTTAACCAAATTTGGTATACAGCGCCATCTTACAGGTTATCACATTCGGTGAGAATGTCAAGCCCCACAAGCAACCAGTGGCGGAGTTGTGGAGGTTCAGTTTCAATAAATTTTATAAAAAGCTAGTACGGCCCTGTTTAAAATCAAACTTGAACCTGTTATTGGGTAGAGCATTTTATTCTAAACAAAAAGTGTCTCTTGAATTTCTTCGTATCTGCCACCGTTTGGTGAGGAATTTGATTTATTTTATTGTTCTAGTAAAAATATTGCTCATAAAGTCGATCTAAAAATATCGCGAGCAGGAAATTACAAGTTGCAGAGTAAATGCTTAAAATGTGGATCATTAATCGTTTATTTAGCGGAACTTCTTTTCTGATTATAAGCATGTTCTGTTATTAAAAACTGCAATAATCGGTAATTGCTTTTTTATTTCGAACATTAGCGATATTTTTAGATCGAGTTTATGAGAATTTTTTTTACGAGAACAATAAAATAAATAATCAAATTCCTTGCCAAACGGTGGCAGGAACGAAGAAAAGTCAAGAGACACTTTTTGTTAAGTATAAAATTCTCTACTCAAAAACAAGTTCAAGTTTGATTTTAAACAGGGCCGTACTAGCTTTTTATCAAATTTATTGAAAGTGAACCTCCACAACTCCCACTGGTTGCTTGTGGATCTTGACATTATCTCCAAATGTGATAACCTATAAGATGGTGCTGTATACCAAATTTGGTTAAAATATATCCACTGGTTGGGAAACAGTTAAAGTTTATTGATATTTTTTCGAAAATTTCAACACTTTGTATCTTTAAAATGAAGCGTTTATGGACCCTAGTTGATATGGAATATTCGCTTTAAAATAAGTTTTTGTATCGATGTTAAAGTCCTGCTATAAAAAAGTGAACCACCCTGTATAATTAATCCTCATAAAAAACATTCTAAAATATTCAGTTACAGAATTATTAGTAAATCATCAGTGGATAAATACGTCAGTTCAATGTTTCTTACTTATTTTTTTAAATTTTAATCGTTTGATATAAGTGTTGATACATTTCTTATAAATCCACATATTACTTTAATTAAAATAATTTAGTCAATTTTTTTTTGTATTGTTCACTAAGAAAGAAAGGCAACATTCCGTTGAAAGGGGTTGCATATAATTTATAAACTGAAGAACCATATTCCAAAATGAAATAAATAATTATGAGCCCGTTCTTCATTTTAATTTATTAATACAGATAGTTGCAATGCAGTCCACGTACAGGTCACACTCAAACATTTTCTATCACTTTGCAATCATCAGTGTGTGGTGTGGTCTTTAAATATAACTTTGCTATTGTCGACGTTCGACGATATTGAGAATATCAAACGGGTTTTGAATAGAACGATGAATATTTGAGTGGTGTTGTTTCTCCAGTTCTGGATTAGACTCAAGGGAGGAGTATCCATATTTATTGAGAATAGTAAATTCTTTAATTTTTTAAAGAATTGTTTTTTAAATTTTTCAGCTAGTGTTATTTTATGTGACAGACTATACTTTAATTTTATTAAAAGAAATAGTTTCTTCATGTCTGTTTTATACTATACTATTTTTTCGTTTAAGAAAATCGTATACGATTTTTGATTCAAAATTTTCGTTTAAGAATTTAGCATGGAAAATATGAACCATTTACATTGTACTATTTTTTGGTACGAAAACTCCAATATATTTTGGTTACTTTTTAGTAACTTTTATCATATTTTGTTGGCACCTTGAGTAACCATGTCAAATGTTCAGTTTGATCACAGAACAGAAAGCGAATCATTTTCAAATTTAACGTATATTTAACGCTTGTTCCATTCTACATATTTATTCCTACAAAATAAATTGTGAGGGATAACGGTAATAAGTAGTATTTAACATCGTTTGATTGTTTCAGTTAGCCTAACCCACAAATGACGCGGTCAGATACAGTTACAGTAGAATACACATGCGCCCATGCTAAAATTGGACGCATTTAGGGCACGTAGTAATTTCGTACGAATTTTTCGTTCAAGATTTTTAATTTCTGATTGACACCGTACTAGAAAATCGTATACGATTTTCTTAAACGAAAAAATAGTATAGTATAAAACAGACTTTACACGTATAATAATGTTTACAGATCTACAAGATTAGTATTTAAAATATATATTTAAATGTATTTGACCAGGTCGCCCACTATTTTGATTATTTTACGTCAAAACAAACTTGATATGTTAAAATCAGGTTCTGCATGTTTCCATATTTGTCCAAAATGAATAAATAAATCAGACGGATGTTTACTAATTAGCATATGTCGCAAATATATGCAACTCTTTGTAATGCGTATTCATCTTAAACCTTGTAAAGTTTCAACCACGCATGGGTTTACAAATTTAATTGTACTTGTTACTGATTATGGCCAAAGATGATTATGATAAAATGGAAATAGAATTTTATTTACAAAACTATTTTATTTATTTGCAAGTAGAAATTTCTATCATAAATTACTAAAACATACTTCGGTTGTTAGTGTCAAAAGTTATGTAAAATAAATAACATACTATCACAATTTGGTGATAAATTTGGTATTTTGTGGGTTAGAAATTGATTTGCAATAATTTATTATTAGGGAGTGGATAATATGCAAATCGATGGGAGCCAAACAGAATATTTCAATTTGCGAATACATTTTTTAATCCTTTCCTCAATTTGATTTTTGATAGCAAAATGCTTTTTATTTATGAGTATGACAATTGCTAAATTATGTAACCAAAAATTATGCAAAAAAAATTGTGTCCAAAGTACAATTAGGGTCAATATTGCAAAATTTACATATTCTTGTAGTTTTCTTTCTTTTTTTTTCCTCAGCTTATGATGAAATTTTTCTTTCTATTTCGTTTTTTCTCTGCATGTAATTTGGCAGTTCTCTGCATTTCCATCCTGTGTGCTTTACTGCTGTTCCTTCTTTACTCACTTAATTTTTGTTGTAAATATTTTTATCTCTCATACTGTGTATATGTACAGCTGTACACTCGATTTTCTTACTTTCCCAGAAGCACATAAACTTATCGTTGCTATTATTTTATGTTTTGGTGTGCTCTCATTTATTTTCAGTCCCTACTTTTCAACAGCTTTTGTTAATTGCTCCTTATTATTTCTCATCTGCCTTAAGTTCATTTCATTATGATCAAATACTCGCCGTCAGCAAATTACTGATTAGTTGATTAGCATACAGAATGGATTCCAAACTTTTAGTTTCGTTTTCGCTATGTGTTTAATGACTATCGAGTCAGTTTTTATTTTTAAAAATGAACCCTTATCGCACTCCATTATATATTTTTATTTTCCATATCAGCTTCGACCAATTTATAATAATCTATTAACTGTAAGTCCTAATATGTAGGACGCCATATTTCTTTGATACTACTTATTTGAAACCCTTAATTTCCAATCAAACTATGCACAGAAAAAATAAAAACCTAGAATCTTTGCGACGATTTGTCGCTTAATAAACTTCATGAAGGAATTTTATAACGATGTTTTCATAGCATCCTATTTTTGTTATTGTAATTAAAAATACGTGAAAATATTTTGTACAGGCGTCAATGCGTCGACCTAACTATTATAGATTTTGAGATTGTGTGCTTTCAATGTAATTAAAGCAAAATTTATTTACTCGTATTTCACACATATTATTACTGCCGCAAACAAACCGATGATATATTTAATTGATAATTAGTATGATGCAAAATTAAATGACTCGACCGCCACACGCTAAAAATATCAAAGAGTAATAAGTAACGCATGCTCACATGTTAATTTTATAGTGCTTACGACACGCGCTATTTGCAAACTAAGTATGAAGAAAAAAACAAGTCCAAACTGTTAGCATAATTTCACACCAGCTGAATCATATTTCAACAACATTTTGCTACACAAACAATAATATGTATACAACGGACATTCCTTTATCGCTAGAATGTTATGATTTTAGTTCTAAATTAAGTTTTATTGTTGTCATAAGTTCCAATCAGTTCTATATATAGAAACCACTACTACGCTGTTAGGCTGTTAATCAAATAGCTATTAATTACGGCATCAGGATGAAATTACACGAAAATAAATTACACCAGATAAAATTACCCAGCAAAAATTACACAAGAAAGAAATGACACACAACAAACATTACCCATATTAAAAATTATACAATTAATAAATTTCACCAAGAAAAAATTACACACTCAAAATTTCATAAAGAAGTAATTTTAGCATTTTACATTATTTTCAGAACTTTGAGTTTTTAATTTTTATGGTTAAATTTGATGCTACTATTATTGATAACAATTATAAAGTGATAAATGTATTAACAACTTCCATTTATCCTTTACCCTTCAATATTTCATAATACTTACCTTTAATTTGTTTAAAATATTTTAATATTTGGTTTTCAAGCCATTATTTAAACTTTCTTATGTATACATGTTTTGTTTACCTTGCATGCTGTTACAAAAAATAGCAAGTAGCCTTAAATTGTACTATAAACAATAAAACTTACAATTTTGAAAAAAGTGTGAAATTACTTCATTGTGAAATTTCGAATAAGTGTAATTTTTTTTTTTTTGTTAAATTCAATCCGTGTGTAATTTTTTCGTTTTGTAATTTTTTCGTTTTGTAATTTTTGTTACGTGAAATTCTTTCGTGTGTAACTTTATAACGTACCTACTTTTACATTGCAATACTAAAATATTTTCAAATTTGGATCACGTCTAAAATTATTATTAATTGTATCTTTTTGTTAGAACGTATGGTTTCATAAATATGGAAAAATTACGCCAAAAAAACTTATACTCTTCTCTTTTGCTTAGTGTAACGGGTGTATGTTTCAACATTTAAAAGTACGTAGAAATAAATAGTTTTTCTTGCAAAACTAGTGATTTATGATAACATGTTTATTAATATGCAGATTTTAGCTTTGGACTACAATTTGTTTATTCAACCAAATATTGACAAATTTGTTACTAAATATACATTTTAATCATTACAGAATCTCTTGGACCTTCACAGCGTCGCATCAGGACATATGGATGTAAATTTGTGTGACTTTTTGGAATCCCACTATTTACAAGAACAAGTCGACGCCATCAAGGAAATAGCAGATCACGTTACAAACTTGAAACGTGTTGGAGAAGGTTTGGGAGTGTACATGTTCGATCAACGAATACACAAAGAATAAACATCGCCGAATTAAAAAAGTAATTCTTACGATCGTTAGCCATTTGCTAGTCAGTATTACAAACATTTTACTTATTATAGCATAATTCATTAATGTACTTAGTAAGTTCTCGAACGATTGTTCAAATTTTGAAAGTAAAAACATCACAAATCCTCAAAACTAATAAGCACCCACAAACGTGGACTACTCTTTCTCATTTAAAAATGTTTAGTATAGAAATACCAAATTATTTCTTGTATTATCTTTTCACTCAAAAAATCTTTAAGACAGTTCTGTATCTACATGTGATAATCTTGAATTGCACAAAATATTTTGATTTTGTAATTGTTTGTTTGACAAAAAATTTATGGTTTTCACAACCAAATTTGCCAGTAATTATTATAGGCTTACGATACATCCTGGTTTAACCGGGACAGGTCGGGGTTTGAACTTATGTTCGGTGTCCCAGACGGTTTATAAATTTGTACGGGTTTGCCGTTATAGACCGCACCATGTGGTAATTACTGTTTTAGCGTCCCATGTTATTGGACAAGGACCAATGTTGACACATTGCCACTGCACGCACCTCTATTGGAACAATTGGCTTTTTGTTTCCGTCAGCGGTTTTACTAGCGCTTTATTTGAAATTACCCAATTATGAACGGTTGTGGCTATTTGCACCTACAGTAGGTACGAATAATTGGCTATTTGCACCTACTGTAGGTAGATACGAATAATGGGCTATTTGCATCTACTGTATAGGCATATACCGCTTGTAACTGAGTTCTGGTACACCCCCTTTTTTACTTTAGTTTTAATTTTTCATAAATAAACTTTTATACAGATGATATGTGTAAATACTGGGTTACATGAACACATGTACACGATTATTTCAATTCCGGTTTTGTCGGAAATTACCCTAACTTTGTTATTTCAAATGAAACAACCTGTATATTTTATACTTTTGGAAAGAGGAGGCAACTTTGAATACAACTGCATCATTTTGATTAATTTTAAGGCTGTCAGGTATTAACGCTATGTTCTCGTGTTTAAACGCTACGTTCACATGTAAGCGTTTGGGCGTAAATTTCATCATAAAGGTTTTTTCAACCCATTAAAAATTACAATTAAAAACAACTTTCACCGACCTTTAACCTCATCCTCGTTCGCTTGGTCAATAATAAAGGGTCCAGGTTAAAGGTTGGTTAAGGTTTTCTGTTTTTCAAATGCATAGGATAAATTAAATGTGGGCCATAAATGTGTAATGGGTCACAACATTCATAAATACTTTTACGCACAAACGCTTACAAGTGAACACAGCGTTCATATGACACCCACGCCGGTCTCTTACAAGCATAAATTAGCACCTTATTTAGATATTCAATTAATCGTAGTATACTGTTCATAATTGCAACAAATTATCACTAAATTTTTTTATTAAATAACTATATTAGTTACAACTATAATTTGTTTTGTTGTACTTAAGCACAGTGTCCTGTGTCTGTGTCTGTGAAGCAGCAATCCAACACAAATATGTTATTGGTATTGTAAAATTCGTCAGGAAATACTCTATTTAAACAAGTTCATGTACTACTGCATTTGCATTTGTCAAAAAACCGATTTGCAATCTTCAAAGCCGATTAAAGTAACCTAAATGGCAATTAAAATTTAAAAAAACATTTGTCGGACACTTGTTGACAAAATAAAATTCAATGTATGCAGGTCACGGCTCACTTAATAAAAAAATAAATTATTGTTCAAAAATTATTTAAGGTTATTTAAATTAACCAAAGTTCTACACGGTAGAGGACTTATGACTAAATAAAAATAAAAAAGTAACCAAACCAGTGCAGTTGAATTCATAATTGCCTCCTCTTTCTAAAAATGTAACTATATATAGGGTGTTCCATTTGAAATAACAAAGTTGGGGCAATTTCCGGCGAAACCGAAAGTGAGATAATAGTGTACATTTATGTTCCAATATTCCGGTTATTTACACATATCATATGTCTAAAAGTTTATTTATGTACAATTAAAACTAAACAAAAAAAGGAGGTGTACCAGGCCTTAGTTACATCTGGTATATACCTATACAGTAGGTGCAAATAGCCAATTATTCGTACCTACTGTAGGTGCAAATAGCCAATTATTCGTACCTACTGTAGGTGCAAATAGCCAATTATTCGCACCTACTGTAGGTGCAAATAGCCACAACCATTATGAACAATCTTTTGCTCTAATAGAGGTGCGTGCGGTGGTAATTGGTATCTACAATAATATGGGACGCAATCGCACAGCTCCAGATTTATTACTTCCATCACAATATTTTTCAAATTAAGCACTGGCATAAGTGACGCATCCAGGGACACCGAGACACATGATTTTTCCTCCCTTCGCACAAGAAAATAATTTTTTAGGCATCACTTTTTATATGCCCCCAAACCAAAATCCTGGGTGCGCCACTGTGTGTCCCGGTTTGACTCCATGAAAATTGGCAAGCCTATATTGTATCTGCAAAATTACAGAAACAACTTATAGTGGATGTCTATCAAAACTGTAGTTATGCTTTCACTTTTTTCGTATTTAACATATTCGATTATACGCCACATTTTTGCAAATTTATTTACTTAATAAACTTTTAAAATGAGAATTAAGAATAAAATAATATAAGAAACGCTTTTTGTATAGCAATAATTGTTAAAAATAACTTCAACTGCTGTTTACAACCAAATAAAAACTATGGATTAAAAACACAAATGGTCTAAACTAAAGAATGTCTTTGCCAACTAAACTGTAATTCTATGAAAGAAGCCGAGCTAAAGTTGTTGCTTTACTACAGTTCATAATAGATATCCATTTATTCAGTATATCATCTACTTTTTAAATTATAATTTAAAATTAATAGAATAGCCAAGAATAGTTGACTGTTAAAAAAAGAATGATAAGTGTGCATATTTCATTTGCTTTCTTTAGGTAGCTAGGTAGCTTTCACCTTATTAATTATCAAATGTCTTAAACACGTTTTATTTCAAAGCCAATTTTCTCACAAAATTTAAAGTACTAATAGATTTTAGCAGTGATGGGAAGGGGGAGTCGTCAGTAAAATAAACGACTCCCAAGTCGTTTTATTTTTTTAAATCGACTCCGACTCCGACTCCCGACTCCGACTCCCGACTCCGACTCCCGACTCCCGACTCCGACTCCCGACTCCGACTACCGACTCCGACTACCGACTTCCGACTCCGACTCTTGACTCCTTTCACCATCGGTACTCTGGAGAACATTAAGAAAAACCAGTTAAAACCATGACAAGAAACCGGTTTAAAAAACGGTTAACCATTATATTTTGTCCGTAAAAGTGATTTTTAACCGAAACCGTTATTTTTAATGCCAAATAAACGGTAACCTTTAACGAAAATAATTAAAAACCAGTTTTTTAAAAATATTTTTTAATAAAGATTACTTTAAAAAAATACAGAATCTGTATTAAAGCGATTAATTACCAGAAGCCATTACTGAACGCTTGGTTGTACACTTGTACATATATTATAAATTTTATAAATAGATATCTTTTCATACTTGGCATAACTAATCTAAATAATCTCAAAAACCGTTTTTTTAAACCGATCTATAAGTTAAATCTGTTTTTAAAACCGGTTTATAAGTTAAATCGGTTTTTTAGAGAAAACGGTTTATTTACGAAAACCGAAAACCGTTATAAAAATAAGTTCTCGATTTCGGTTAACCGTTAACCAAATTTTTTTTCGGTTAAAACCGGTATCAAATATTTTCAACTTTGTTTTCGTTTTTAAACAAAAAATTCCCGTCTCCATTTTTTTATATATTTTTTTAATTCAGTTAATATCGTTATTTTGTGTTCGTTTTCGTTTTCGTTTTATTCTCATCCCTCTTAAAGGCTAAATCAAAGAGTCAGGAGTCGATAGTTTTTCCGACTCCAACTCCCGAGCTCTTCAAAAAGCTTCGACCCTCGACTCCCATCCCTGGATTTTAGACAATAAGCACTGCAAGCTAAGAGCAACAAATTAAATTACAAAGTTTAAGAAAAAAAGAGTGCCTCCTCTTTTGTTATATTTAATTAATTTTATTTATAAAAAAATTAAGTAATAGCAAATATAATTAAAAAATTAGTCAGATGTTTAAAATGTTGTTTTTTCTCAATCGCGTTTTATGTATAAATGACAAACTAATAATTTTTAAATTGCGTATAATTACTTCGAAGATTAAGTTACATCTTCTTTATTGTTTTCTTCAGTGGAGATTAGACCTCATAGATTAAATAACATAATATTGCTTGTATAGATATTAATAAATAGAAATTTCTGTGCTATAAGTTATTTAAAGCGTAAGTGCAAATATATAAATACAACTCCTTATACTTGACAAAAAAAAAATGCTTGTGATAAAAATCTAGCTAGTGGCTTTAAATGGTACCTATTTTTTTTTTAACTTTTTAAAACATCGCACAAAATATTAAACATGCCTTGCATTACATTGCACATATTTGAAAAAAGTATTTGAATTTACAATAATTTACGATTACAAAAATTAAGTCCTGTATTTTTAACAGATTATCAATGTTATTTATGTATAGCGTCACCCAAAATTATTTATTGTAATAAATTTCATTCATTAGAAGTAGTCGACAATAAATGTAGCTGTTTAAACTTTTACATTAATTGAGTTTATGTCATAATATGAAAGCATTAAATAGGCGAAGTGGCAAATTACTTTCAAGGGTACAATTTTATTATTAGTACCAAATGTTTTACATCGTAGCATATGGGAATGTCAACAGTTTGCTCATGATGTATTTGAAGTTGTATGTATAATGTTTCCAAAATAAGACCGTATCTAAATTACTAAGCAAGTTCATGTGGAAGCATATCATTTTAATTTTTTTATTAAAACGATTTACCTATGGACGTTTTATGTATAAGTAAACTCTAAACTGCATAGGTAGTTTACAATAAAAAAGAAGAATTTATAAAGAAATATTTGCGCTTTATTGCGTCAGTTATTATTATCCCAGTTTTGCATAACTTCTAAGTCTTAGGGACGTTTTTAATACAACTTTATTTAAACCTTGAAATAACAATTGAACGACAACACCTCTCTCTTGATGTTATACATTTTATTTATAATGGTTTCGTTATCAGAAAATTATGTTATCACTTATCACCACACTTGCACATTCAAATTTTGTCGTCATTATAAAATAAAGCCTATAATATATGTTTTCAGGACCATTTAAATTTTAAATCAGTAAAGTAGTAACATCTAACGTGCATAAAAACAAATTTTAAATATTTTTAGGGCAAGTAAATAACTTAAACTGTATGATGATCTGCAGCAGTTCAATATTTTTGTTTATTTATCCTAAAGATGTCCCAAACTACTGTTACAGTTATTTTTAATATAAAACTGCACAAATAATAGTTTTTGAATTAAAAAAAAACATTTTGTTAACGTTCACTTACGCCGCAAATTACAGTAAACATCTACACTATTTTTGAATTATTATTATAGGCAACAGTGTAAGCTAATTAGTAATTACACATTTATTATTAATTTTTAGTTTTAGGATTACTTGTAATTGTAGGTTGTATGAGCTATGTTTGTTAAAGAATTTGGATGTATAAAACGATGGCTGTTTTTAAGGTGGTCAATATTGTATATATAATAATATACACTGTGTATGTATATTTTATTGAATTTAATCTATTTATGTATTTCTTACATTATATTGTTATTCGTATTATACATGTTATATATAGACAATAAGTAAAATTAATAAAAAATACTGTAGTAATATTTTTTGTCTTTTTTAAAATATATTGTACCGGGTGGTATATTTCAACATGAAGAACGTTATCCCTGCGTTTCACTTGCAGCTTTAGAATTATTATTACTTTGAATAAAACATTCTAACATATCATACTTTTCGTAATATTCGTAAGCCATTTCGTGGTTTTACAAAAATATAAACAGTCAACAATTAAACGTGATTATTTCTGTCAAATTATCGTTGAAACAATAGAATGGCAGTTTGTTTTACCCAGTGGCGTATACAGGATGTTTTCATGGGGGGGGGGGGTTAATAAAAAAAAACGATATAATATGAACCGATTTATATAAATTAAAAAATTAAAAGAAACTATTAAACCAAGATAAAATTAAAGATAAAAAAAATAACTAGTGAAAATAAATTAAAACAATATTTTAGGCATGGTTATTATACATATACCGGGTGATTCAGTTTGACTGTCGCACCCCTATAACTTTTTAATTATTGAAAATAACCACAACAAACTTTATGTTTTTGGAAACGGCGACAAATTCTCTATAAATAAAGTGAAGTGCCTTTGTCATCTCTACGATGACGTATGTCAAATCCGCGATAGGCAACCGTTTTTTTTTAAGTTACATAGTATACATTTTTTGGTTGATTCGGATAGAGAATTTAATTTTGAATCCGTCCATGTATTCAAAAAGTATGCATACATAAGAAAATTTTCGAGAAAATTCAGTTTAAAGTTTATTCAAATTGTAGCAAACAGCCGATTTAACCTAACAAAAAACGATCAAATCTTAAAAATTTTACTATATCTATCAATGGAAATGTAATAAAAATAATTTTTTAATAAATATAAAAACAAATAATAAACGTTGACATAAAAAAATTAGACTTCCAAATACAGTTGTCCTCTATGTGTAACTGCTTTTTTTTAAGTCTAATTTTTTATGTCAACGTTTATTGTGTTTTTATTTTTATTAAAAATTAATTTTTATTACATTTTCATTGATAGTTATAGTTAAATATTTAAGATTTGATCGTTTTTTGTTATGTTAAATCGGCTGTTTGCTATAATTTGAATAAACTTTGAACTGATTTTTCTCGAAAATTTTCTTATTTATGCGTACTTTTTGAATACATGGTCGGATTTAGAATTAAATTCTCTATCCGAATCAACCAAAAAATGTATACCATGTAATTTTAAAAAAAAAACAGTTGCCTATCGCGGATTTGACATACGTCATCGTAGAGATAACAAATGCACATCATTTGATAGAGAATTTGTCGCCGTTTCCAAAAATATAAGGTTTGTTGGGGTTATTTTCAATAATTAAAAAGTTATAGGGGTGCGACAGTCAAACTGAATCACCCGGTATAGGTAGGTACAGTATTTATTTTTTAAAGACGTAACTTTAGTCGTCTCGGGTTTTTAGCTAGTTCGTCTAATACTTCTTCTGTTGTAATTATTAATTCGCGATGCCCGGGTGGTTGAACAAACCCAGCTTAACATTAATTATCTTACAAAAGTAAGAAAATATGCACGCCCTGTATTTGGGCATTATATTCTAAAATGCTTACACTGACAATGTCATAATGTTCTTGGGAGGGGTTTTAAAGAGAGATCAAGGAACGGGGGTCTGTTTTTCCGTAACTCTTATAGTTACCGAGATTGCCTATGAAAACATCGAAATTTGCCCACCCTGTACAAATACATTTCAGATTTCTTAAAATTTTATATTAAAGTTTCTTAGTTTTTCTGTTTATTTTATGGACACTATCACTTAAATTTCTTAGCAAGCACATAAAAACCCACTGTTTTGCTAATTTAACCTTTCTTCCATCTAAAGTTTCTAAGGTATCGAAAATCTCCTAGTTTTTCATGTCAAAACACACTCTGTATCAACAGTTACATATTATTATTATTATTTATCCTTACCGTCTGACTATAAATCAAACTGGAGTACCAAAAATAAATCAAAACTGGATCCATCCAAATAAAAAGAAATGGCTTAGATTTAAAGCTATTTAATTATTGGTAATCGTGTTAACCACACCTAATTTTAAAAACTGGTTTGATTTCATCAGCAACATTTTTTAAAATTATTGTTATACTGCTACGAATGCACAACTATTATTTGTACTTCATTCCACTGAACTTCTTGAAAAAATTAATTCTGAATTTTGTCATTTGTTTTTGGAATGTTTTTTATGCTTATACTCGTATGTATACAGTGCGTACAAAAAGTAACGTAACGGATCAATATCTCGTGTTGTGACAACATTACCAAAAAAAGTTTAATATAAAAGTTTTTTTGTGGTAATTTACTACATAACCTTAAATTTTCAACTACATACAGTGTTTTGTTTTTGCGCACCGGCACGTCATTATGTTTTTTAAATGGAACACCCAGTATATTTTATAATTTTTAAGTGTAAAATTTAATTCTCTTTCTAAAACATATAAATTTTATTTATCTAAATTCAGTTGTTTTTGAGTTATTTAAGTTTTTATAAAAATATTGACAGAAACAGGAGTCTAAAAAAATAATAATGTTTCACAACTTTGCTGTCAGAACGAATTTCTTTAAAATTTTGTAGGACAATGGTTGTTGACTAGTTAAAATTTTAAAATAATACACAGGGTGTTCCTTATGCCCGGTCCATTTAGTCAAACTTCATACACGAAGTTATATAAATAGAACACCCTATATATTTCTACATTTTGTTATTGATCATGTAATTTTCTTTCAAAAATGTTAAAAGTTATATGATGTCTAAAATCAGTATTTCTCGAGTTATTGCGGTTTTCTTGATAATTTACGGATACCAACACAATATTTTTAGTAGCATTAAACTAGTAGGCTTGGGAAATATCCCGAAAATTTGTTTTAACTGTCAAATACAATTATATTTTGATACCCCAAACAACTTTTGTGTAAACTTTTTTTTTTGACGAGATTTTGATCCGTTACGTTACTTTTTGTACACACTGTATATTTCTATAATACTCTTGGTTATTTAATATTTACATTACCGTTATAATCCTAAATTCGTATTGTATGATTGTTTTTTTATAATTTAGCTTCAGACACATTTCTAACTATGTTCTAGCAAAATCTGGTTAGCATATTTTTTCATTTGTCAATGGCGGTAATTATATGCTTAAATTGCTCAAACTGTTCAGAATGAACAAAGAAGTGTGGATATCATCGTAGATCATCTAATCCAGATCTAATAGACGATTCTTATGATGTGCTTACATGCACTTAATACCTCAACAGCAGTTCCGGAGCGTACATTAATATTATTTTATGATTGCATTAAAACCGGGACAGCGCGTACGCAGTCCCGACTACCAAAAATTACGCGTCCGAGTTATCCACATTAGGGATAATCGCAGGGGTCAGCCCGACCGAAGTGCAATGGAAGGGCCTCACCCTGGGGGAACCGCCTTGTTGATCACGGTAACCCCTACGCCAGGTAAGTATGCCTTACGGTCATTTTGGTAACTTACGTCTTTCTTTACAGTTATCATTGGATGAGTGAGAAGCAAGAGGAGCGCCATCTACACAGCATAATATAAATCAGCTACAGCTTTCTTCTTATTTATTGATTATGATAATTAAATAAAAAACAAATATAAAAAAATAGATAACTGATTTTACAAAACACAAAATAATTGTACTCGTACGTTGCAATAATTTTTTTCGGTGACGTAATATAGAAATTAATTTTATATTATTCTATTATATAACTTATAGTAGGCTACTTAAAAAAATAAAAATTTGTTATTTCATTGTTTCTATAATTCTTGTTTAATTTTTTTCTTGTTATGAACAATAGAAAAATAATAATGCCTGGCGCCGCCACCATTCGAAGAAGTAATAACATTGAATTAAACCGTGTAGACTGTAGACTGTAGAACTAAACGTTAAAAATAAGCTAGATTAAACCATCAAACTACGGTTTTAAAAAGTATAATACCTATACATACCCAAAATCATATTAGTTCGCCCGAATTTATTTTTTATGAAAATTTCTAAATATTTTTAACAAAAGTGTCTAAATATTTTTAGTAAAAATTTCTAAATATTTTTAGTAAAAATTCCTAAATATTTTTAATAAAAATTTCTAAATATTTTTAATTAAACTATAATTTAGCATTTCAATGTCATAATGATATCTTTAATTATACAACATGTGTTTAAATGCTTAATTGAAAGTGTCTAACCAATGGCAATGGGTCAGAAGTTTAGACTTTGGACAATTCGATTTAGAAAAAATAGAGAGCAGCTGTTGGCAAAAATGTTGCGGTTTGACAATACACGTTCATGTAAGGTAGGAAATAATCAGACAAAGAATGGGAATCAAAGATACATTAACAGATTATGTCGAACAGACAATTATGCTGGTATGGCCACGTTAAAAAAAAACGAAAAAAAATTCGAAACAAATATATGAGTGGACTCGCAACGAGCAAAAAAAAATATGCGAAAGACCAAGAACGCGCTGAATAGATAAAATAGAGACGGCGAATTCTAAGAAAATAATAATTACCTCTTATTTTAAAAGCGAAATTAAAGTCATTTTTATTACCAATTTTGCACTGCTATAGATACGGCCATTTTATCAAATTGCATATAAATAATAAAGAATTCGTTTTGTAGAAAATGTAACAGTTCGTATCAAACAGCCCGAGAGAAAACAGTGTTTGAAGATTTGCGACAATTATGGTCGATTTATCAACATCTAATAAATCTGCTTTCATCAAAGTCAAAATTTTAAATTTATCTTTGTAAGCTCTGTAGAATATTATGGAACTTATACATTAAATTACTAGTTTTATTACTAAATTAAAAATAAATCTTAAAAAACTACCACTAAAAATGTTGAAAAGTGTGAATGGGGGAAATTGTATGATTTTGATATTGTATTAAATTTTTGTATAGTTAATGACGTTTTGGTAGCCTGCACAAAATAACGGCGAGTTAATAAAGACTTAAGTCACAATAACAACAATTCTCCAAGGATTAAACACACTTTACTTTACATGTTGACGGAAATTTGTGCAAGTGGGCTTTAATATTGTTTACTACAAGGTTCTAGTAGTTTTTTTATGGAATTTTAGTCGTTTATCTGTTATGATTAATAATTTATAACAGGTATTAAAAATTTAAAAACAAATGTCAGTGTTCCAAATGTAATATAAGATACACTTAACTATCATTTTCGTTATTATAGATAGAATTTAATTTAACCCTAAAATGCAGTGTTGCTGATCAGGAAAACAACAAAATATTTTGGCACAATTCTACTTGTTGTTAATGATTTATGACACTTTTTATAATGCATGTTATGGAAAGTTTTAATGAAGGGCGGTAGTTTTTGAAAATTTATCATCAAAACATAACCTTATATTTATGTTAGTTTATAGCTTTGAAGATTAAGAATATTTGTATTGAAATTAAAGAACATTTTAACAAAGAAAAAAGTTTTAAACAGATCAAAATCAAAAGTTACAGGAAATGTCCCACAATTAATGAGATTTTGTTTTAATATTACAAAAATAGATTTATTAGGTTGCCTTAAAACAAAATCTTATTAATTGTGCGACATTTCTTCTTCATTATAGGTAACGATTAAAATATTTCACTTGCAGCTTAAGAATTATTATTACTTTGATAAAAACATTCCAACATATCATACTTTTGGTAATATTCGTTAGCCATTTCGTGGTTTTAAGGTACAAAAATATAAACTCATCAATTAAACGTGATTGTTTCTGTCAAACTATCATTAAAACAACAGAATGGCAGTTTGTTTTTCCAATTATATTCTTAATGACATAAGCCTACCACTAAAAACAAAATAAAATATGAAAAATGACCTAATTTTTGCTATAATGTAAGAAGAATTAATAAATCGACCCCACCTGATACATATTATTGGAATGGGGAAAAAATCCTTTTTCTCGTGATGCCACAGCCAACTATGGGTTCCATTTAAAAAAATACAACTTTATGTCACAACTCGAATTTCGAATATTTTTTTTGAAAAATTGTCTACGCCACTGCATTCTTATCAAAAAAGTGCCTGTAGAACGTCAAAATTATTTTTGTTTATTTTCATAAACAAGCGAGATATAGTCATAAAACGAAAAGTCGAAAAATCGAGTTATCAACGATAACTCGAAAACAAAAGACGATAACCAATTTTAGTTTTCACCATTCGCTTTTTCTCGAAAAAAGAGATCGATGATGCCAGATCCGTTTTTCGATACCTCTTATAGTTACCAAAATTCTCTATGAAAATATCGAAATTCGCCCACCCTGTACATAACAGTAATACAAAAATAATGTTGCCAATTAGCAGCTTTTGTGCATTTACTACAAATTTGGCGTTGCACAATTATCTGTTGTTTTTTTTTTTCATGTAAAAACGTATTATGGAGACATATAATTACAAAATTAAATGTAATTAATTACAAACTGTGAAAAATGTAGTGTGGCTCTGTTATAATAAATTTATATGTTATAATAATATTTTTCTATACAATAGTATTTTTGCGACCAGATCGTATTGGAAGTTTTTTTGTTGAGATTTTTCAAAGCTTGTTTTACGGTCCTAATGCCTTCGTTGTCCACTCACATTTTGAGAAATGTTGTAGAGAAAAACATCCCTCCTAAAAGTATTTACAAAAGTTGACCACAAATTATATCTAGATGAGATGCAACTGGAACAACTGAAAAGACAACTGAGAGATTACATCTATACTGTAAAAGAAAGTTGTAACAGAAGTGAAAAGAAAGAATAGACTGAATGACAATAATTAGAAAATGAAATGTACTGAAAACAATAAATTTTAAGTGAAGGGGAAGACAAAAGAAAACCTGGAATGATGAGTTTTAAAAGGAGCTGACGCGAACAGAACAATCGACTGGTGAAGTGTTAAAATATAGGATAAATAGTAAATACAGGAAGAGATGAAGAAAGTCTGACCCATAAGCATGAACAAGATTATCACATAACGATAAGAATGAGTAGGATAAAAAATATTCTAGGCGCGTCAAAAGTGTAAAGCCTGACAAGTTTAACGACGTAGGTAAATGAACCAGCAAACAAAACCACAATGTACAACTTTTTTCAACAAAAAAAATCACTTTTAGTGGTCTTCACAAAAATACTGTTTGCTGTTTGGCACCACACCCATGTTCTTAGTCACATGACAACTGATATGGGATGATAGCATGCAACCTTGATTGCTTTAATGCGAAAAATCAGTGATGAATTTTGTTGTCGTTCGTGGGCATTTAACTTTGTTCGTCTTGTGGAAGTATTGAAAAATGTCACAATCGCAAGTTCGACAAAATTTTCACGATGATTGTGAAAAAGCAATCAATCAACATATCAACTTGGAATTAAAAGCCAGTTATGTGTATTTAACAATGGTAAGTGATTTTATTAATTACTAATAACTTATCCGAAATCTGTGGATAATTAATTCTATAATCTGTAAACAACGTACAAGGTCCGTCACGATTTCATAATTTATTTACGTATTTTATTTTATTAAGTATAGAAATTTTGCAAAAATATATAGAAATTAACATGGAAACATATTTTTAGGATTAAAATAACTTTCTTAATTGTATCAATCCAACTATGGTTTCTATTATTTATAATACTTAAAAAAATACATCTCTATTATTTATCTCTCGATCTCAACAATGTTGACACATTAGTGTGATCATTTGATATGATACTAAGTAAAAACATTTTCAAGTTTTCTCCAGCATGTTTTTTTATCGGTTTCAACAGTTAAGATATTCAAGTACCTAATCAAAAAATTGCTAAATTTAATTTTTCATCCGTATCTAATTTGCCATTCATTTTTTTTGCGAGAAATATGAATGTCATGTCTAATTGAACAATTAAAGCCACTTTGTATTTTTTACTGTTTAAAAAATACATGTAGTTGCTCTTGTAGATACATCATATATTGCCACATACAGTGTTGTAGTTATATTATGGAGGTTTTTCATGGAACGCAGTATATCCGTTTACGTTATAGAGCAGGGGTGGCCAACCTGCGGCTCGCGAGCCACATGCGGCTCTTTGAAGGATTATTTGTGGCTCTCGATAAATGTACCCGAGTTCCCTTTTCATTTTTGTGCTATTATATTTAAAAAAATTATTATCGTTCCGTATGTGTTTCAAAATGTCTTTTAAATTACTGGCAACAAATATGAAAGACCAAGTGCAACGTTGTAAAAAATTTCATTTCCGTCCAAGTTAAGAATGATAAGACTCATCGAAAACTGCGCGAACGAACATAAACAGTGGCGTAATCGTCCGTAATCGACCGACTCCAGACCGATTTTGACCGATCAGTATTAACTAACCAGCATCTCAAAGAATTACTGAGAAGTGCTGTACCAATTATTCACCAAATTTTAAACAATTATCAAGAGAAGTAAAATAAATGTGTTTAATTTTTAATATTTAAATTCAATACACATATTTTGTACTTTTATTTATGTTTTCAATAAATATAATTTCTGTAAAAAAAAAAAATTTAATACCTTTTTTGCATACCTTTTAAATACATATTTAATTGCGGCTCGCGAAAAATTTCAAATTTTGAAAAATGGGTCGGACTATCAAGGAGCTTGGCCACCCCTGTTATAGAGTTTTAAAAAATATTATAAAATACATCATGCTCTTTTGTGTAGCAAATACCTGACGGAAAACTACAGAAGAAACATAAAGCAAATTATAATAATGTGTAGAATGAAAACAGTTTTGAATGCGAATATTATTTCAAATATCAATATCGTGCATCTATTTTAAATTAAGTTACATCAAAATGTAAACAACTTTAAGTACAATTTGTTTAGTTTTCAGGCTTACTTCTTTGAACGAGACGATGTTGCTCTACAAGGAATTTTCAAATATTTCAAAAGAAACTCCGAAGAAGAAAGGGAACATGCCACCAAAATGATGAAATACATAAATAAACGAGGTGGACGTATTATATTAACCGACATAACAGCTTCTGAAAAACAACAGTGGGCAAACGCTGAAGAAGCAATGTCTGACGCGCTGAAACTTGAAAAACTTGTGAATGACGTATGTAATATAAACTTTACACTTTTTCTCTTAAGGCCTCTACAAATTATCCAACTTGTCGGAGCCGACCGTCGGGAACTCCGTGTTGGGTGTTGTCTACACACATCCCGACCAGTCCAACCAACACAGCATTAACGTCATAACTTTTTTTATTAGTTTGGCTCCGATGCCATTTTGTGGATAACAAATTTATAAATAGCGTTAAATTTTCAAGGGTAATTATAACTAGTGCATACAATTTTTTGATAATTGCTTACCGTTTCCACGGAAACTTCTAACAATTTCACGACACAAAATGTCATCTGAAAATTTCACGAGATGAAGTCGAGTGGAATTTTCTGTGACTTTTGTGGAGTGAAATTGGACAAAGTTTCTGTGGAAAAGGCAAGCAATTATCCAAAAAAAATTTATGCGCGAGTTATATTTAGGAAGACTATTCCACGGTGACGTTAGGTTAGGTTAAGCATTGACGTATGGAATTATTCTACATCTGTCAGAATTGTTTGTGTTGATCGACAATGTCACCGCGGCAACGGGGTATACTCACCTGCCGCAAGTGAGTATATCCCGTTGCCGCAGTGATGGATTATTGTCACGTGGAATAGTCGGTTTAATAGTCCTTATCTAGAGGAATGTGGTGGGGCGGTTGGCTTGTTGGATGGTCTGGCCACCCGACCGTTCCAACTTGTCCAACTGTCGGGTTGGTCGGGTGAAGACTACAATTTATCGGAATGGTCGGTCGGTTGTACCGACAAATTGTTAGGTGAGTAGAGGCCTTTGAGTACGTTTCAAATCCATACACTCTCTTTAAATATATATGCTAAAAAATCCAAATAATATTTTTACTACTGTTACGTGCCACTAAAATTTATTTGCGCAAAAGAACAGTTTGTCATACAACGAAATTATTGTGTGATAATATTCGGCATCACATTTCAAAGAATCACGATATTTTTTTTTAAATATCGTTATAGAGCAGAGATATAGTTTATGTATAGAATAGCATATCATCCAAATGGCCGCCTCGGCTCTATTTACGGACCGTCACCCGTTTCTTGAAGTTTTTTGTAATTCTTTCGCAAATATCCGGCTCTATATCAGCATTAGCGGCTTCTAGTTGGCTTTGAGAGCTTGAATTGACTGTGGATTATTGGCATAGACTTTTCCTTTATTGAAGACCCAAATAAAAACGTACAATAGTCAAAATCGCATGATTTTGGTGGCCAATTGATGTCGCATTTTCTCTTAATTAAACGACCTGGGAACTTGGAACGCAATAAATTGATTGTTTCGCCACTTGTATGGCACGTGGCATTATCTTGTTGGAAGTAGACATCCGCTATGCAGGGGTGCTCAACCTTTTGTAATACGCGAGCTACCTTTGTATACCAAGGTATATGGCGATCGACAGGTTAGATTAGGTTGAGTTAGGTTAGGTGAGCGTGGATGTCGTCAGAACTAAGCAGCGAAAATATACTTTTTGCACTGAGTACATATGCACGCACAAAACGTGAAGTAATTTGAGCCTCAGTAACCCGCGTGTACGATACAAATGGCGGCTGGCGAGCGGCGTCGCTTACGTTTTTGTTGAGATTGGGAGACAGACTGCTGCTCGGATCGTAGCCTGTAGCTCAGTGATGGCGAACCTATGACACGCGTGTCAACAGTGACACGCCGCTCCTTTTTGGGTGACACGCAACGCACATTCCGTTAAATTTTTTTTCACAAATCACAATTTTAAAAAAAATCATTTGGGTTAGGAAGGTTTTCACAGGAGGTGCCTTTCGTTTCGATATCCTCCGCAAGGGGAAGTACAAGCATACACTGCTTGGTCCTGCATTTGTGCAGTTCAGAGAATTTTAAGGAACAATAAATTTTGTGAAATATCCAGATGAAATTATTTTTACAAATCTGAAGTTAGATGTGTTCAATTGGATAGATTTAAATTACTTAGAAATGAAATTAGGAAAATTCCAATCTAGCTGTATTTGGAAGCAAAAGTTTATTGATCTTAGATCCTACTTGGAAGCACTTGAACCAGACCGCTTGCATGGATCCAGGAATAATAATTCCGACAAGTCTGAAAGTATGGAATTCCATCCCGGAAACTTTTGATGGCGCTCTGAAAAGACTTGCCAAAGCTATACTGACAATTTTTTCATCAACATACTCCTGCAAAACTTTGTTTTCGACTCTAAATAACATTAAAACAGACAGGAAGAATAAATTGGTTAATGATGTTAGTGCTGCTTGGGTAGCTTTAAAATGTATGGATTATAAACCTTCCATAAAAGAACTAGCTTTAAAAGTACAACACCAAAAAAGTCATTAAATAATATGTATGTTACAGTTTTTATGATTTAATTTTTTGTTCTAAATAAACTACAAATATAAACATTTTTATTTGTTATGATATTCCTCGATAACAATGATCATTTATCATTTACCTTTTTTACTTATACAATACGATATTTTTTAACCAAAAATTGGGGGTCGTTTTGTACACGGGGAAGTCTTATACATTAAAAATCTTAATTTTGGGTTCGAAAAAATACGGTTTATGTAGGTGACACGCCCCTTGCGTAGCATCACCTGAATTTTTAATTTTTGACACGCCGGCTTGAAAAGGTTCGCCATCACTGCTGTAGCTGATCGACTAAAAACGGTCCCGCGATCGACGGGTTGATCACCCGTGCGCTATGCTATACAGCAGGGGTGGCCAAGACGTCGACCGCGGTCGACTGGTCGACCGCAATGCCTCTGGAAGTCGCCCGTAAAGTTGACTTAAAAATTGACAAATTATAGTGATAAATTCAGAGCGTATTTGAATTTAAAAAAATAATTCAAAATATTTTCTGCAAATAATAGATCCACAAAATACACATTTAAAATCAATGGCTTCAAATGAAAGCTTCTGGAAATTAATAAGCAGGGATAAATGTCCAAATATTTGGAGAGTTGTTGCATACTTCAATGCCTTTTTTGGTTCGACATATTTGCAAGATTAGCATTTTCCTGCATAAATGGGATAAAAACTAAACATAGGTCACAATTATCTGATCTACATTTGGAATTGTGTTTAAGAATTAGTTTAAGTTCATACGAGCCAAATTTTGACAAACTGGTCGAAACTGTGCAATACCAAGTGTCATCAGAATAAAACAATCTATTGTTTTTGTTTTTTTTTTGTGAAATTTGCTTTTCATTTATTTTAATACAATTGTAGAACAATAATTTTCTTTTTTTCCTGTATTTTTTGAACTTTTTAAAATTCAGAACCAGTGCTAGAAAAAAGTTATTTATAGATAATTTTATAGTAGTCATAGTAAAATATCTTCACCAGTTTGTGTCTCTTAGAAAAAAACGTCATCATTTCGTAAGTAGTATCTAAAATTTCATAAAAAAAGACACAGTTCGTAAGTATCTTCTAAAAAAAGTCATCGATTTGCAAATACTTGAAAAGGCTTTAAAAAACACCAATTCGTAAGTACCTTAGAAAAAACGTAGTCGCCCACGGGTACACTTTCTCTCAAAAGTCGCCCCTAACGTCTAAAAGTTTGGCCACCCCTGCTATACAGGGTGTCACACAAAAAGCGCCGCAAGCTGTAACTCCGTTATTTGTAGTCCGATTTTGATGAACAAAAAACTTAATGAAATGGCTCCTCAATTACTATAAACTGAATTGGATTTCAATGTTTTTCAAGTTCAACTTAAATATCAAACGATAGTCAATTTTTTTTTCCAAATGGCACCATCTATTTTTTTACTAAATCTGGCCAGACATTTTTTTTACTGAATTCAATGATGTAATCATAACTTAATTTTAGTGCTAAACTAATAAGAAATCAAAAATAAAAGTTAAACCAAAATAGGTTAGGTTTCACAAAATTTTCGTGGAAAACAAAAAAATCTTAATCAACAAATGTCATTTAAATACCTCACTGACGTTTAAATGACATTTGTTGATTGAGATTTTTTTGTTTTCCACGGCAGCACGGCACGCTTGAAAATTTTGACCGCCCTTCGCGTCCTTTATTTGTAACTGCTTGATTGAAATTGAAGTCTAATTTTTTATGTCCACGTTTATTATTTGTTTTTATTTTTATTAAAAATTAATTTTAAATACATTTGCATTGATAGTTATAGTAAAATTTTCAAGATTTGATCGTTTTTTGTATTGTATGTATTAGTTAATGAATACAACGTTTGTGTTTTAGAGTCTATTGAACATTCACAACATTGCATCTGAACATCATGATGCGAACTTGTGCGACTTTTTGGAATCCGATTATTTGCAAGAACAAGTTGATGCTATAAAGGAACTAGCAGATCACATTACAAACTTAAAACGTGTTGGAGAAGGTTTGGGAGTGTACATGTTCGATCAACGACTAGACAAAGATTGAAAATATGACACTAATTTTGTAAATTGTGAGTGGCTCTTATTTTACTTTAAGTAATAGCATTCACAACATAATTAATAAAAATCTATATATACAGCAATTGTTTTATTATTTTTTTGTTAAATATTCAATTTATTTATACACTGACGTATCTTCCTGTCCTGCCTTATCAGCTTTCTTCTGCTTTCGTTTCACAAAAGCTTCGTGTACTTCTTTGTCGAATAAATATTCGCCAATTCCAGAGTCACCCATTTTTACCGCTCTAACGCATAAACGTGCCATTTCACATATAGATCGATCCTAATCAAAATAGATACAATTTGTTAAAATTTAAACATCCAATAATTTCTAATAAAATTATGTACAACGTAGGTATCAAATAATCGCACATTCAAAAAGTTAGTACTATACAGCGTGTTGCATGACGTAACGGCCGAACTTAAGGTGCATGTTCCAAACAAAAAAATAGTCCAAAACTCGATGGTTATCGAGTTATAGACCTTTAAAGTTTATTAAAAAAAAGGTAAATTACAACATAAAAAAGTATGAAATACCGCTTTTATCTCCTAAAATATGGATTTAACAACAAAATGTTTTTATAAAAGATGCATGGCTATCTTTTCGTACCGTAAAAAACAAAACAAAATCGAGTACACCGTAAGGCGCAAAAAAGTTAGCGATGCATCGTTTATAAAAACATTTTGTTGTTAAATCAATATTTTAGATTAGAAGATAAAAGCGGTATTTCATATTTTTTATGTTGTAATTTACCTTTTTTTTATAAACTTTAAAGGTTTATAACTCGATAACCATCGAGTTTTGGACTATGCTATATCTAACATTTTTTGCTTAAATTGACTCCAGGAACACGCTCCATAAGTTTGGCAGTTACGTCACGCAACACCCTGTATACCTACATGCTAAAGTGCAAGTTAAAATTTTAATTAAATAAATATTACCTATGTTATTGTTTTATTATCAAATCATTCAGTTTTATATTCGAAGTCATAAAAATATTGATATTTCACAACATAGCAATTTTAGAACGAATTCCTTTAAACCTTTGTTCGGCAATAGTATCATAGTGATCGCTGACTAGTTAAAATTTTAAAATAATACACAGGGTGTTTTTTATGCTCGGTCCAATTGGTTTAATTTCAAACACGGATAATTCAATTTTTTTTAATGGAACACCCTATATATTTTTACATATTCTTATCGATAATTTAATTATCTTTAAAATTTGTTAAAGGTCTATTATGTCTACAATTACTAACATTTTTAATATAGTTTTCGGAGTTTATCCGCATCTCCCATATAGTGAGAGCTTGCTGAAACGTCGAGCCAATTTAAATATTACCCGGATAAACTCCGAAAACCATATTAAAAATAAACATATTTATATACATTTATTTATTATGGAACTGATTGAGATAGTTGAAGCCTAAACTATCCCAATCAGTTTCATACAATATATCACAACAGCCTTCAACGTGATATTTTCTTATGGAATAATAATATAATACAGTACAAAATAAGAATTATATCTATATATATAAAAGAGCTCGTTTGTTTGTGTGTTTGTTCGCTATAGAATCCTAGGTCCGTTGACCGATCGGGACCAAATTTGGCACAGTTACTATTTGGGTAACGGATCAGAGGCTCCGGCTCCACGTACGATATTTTAACGCATGTATCTGCGTTAAATTGACGGGCAAAAATAGGTAACATTAGTTTAAATGAGAGCTGGCTCCACGTCCGATAACGGATCGTACTACTTCTGCGTCTTCAAAGTCATAACGCACTTAGACGCAGCTTGTTCCATTTTCAATCCGATAAATAATCGAGTCAGTATCGTGACACGCGGCTCCACGTGCGTTGTGCATGCGTCCGTCCGCCTACTCCTACTGGTGACATTGTCTTGTGCATTTTAATTCTCTTGATTTGCCCGCTTTTGCTATTTTTCACTGCGAAATGTCGGAAATAGATAGCGAAATTTTAATTTTAGAAGTAGAGAAGCATCCATGCCTGTATGATTTAGGCAACGAAAACTATAAAAATAGAACAGCCAAAATGGCAGCATGGATGGATGTTTACATGTTTCTCTTGCCAGGGTACTGATCCCTGGTCGGGACAAAAATATGAAGTAAATAAATCTTTGATGTGAATTCCATTAAGGTTTCCCCTAGTTCCCAAAGCATGAATACTATCTAAAGAGCACGTTAATGTGTCTTCGAATTGATAGCCATCACGTTTTCTGACAAAATTGTGCAGTGCACAACATTTTTTAATGATACAGTCAGCAAAGTCAGGATTAACATCAATCGGATGATGAAAAATTCGGCATTTATTGGCCAATATACCAAACCTACACTCTCTACACACCGTCGTGCTTTTGAAAGATGGCAATTGAAGATCTTCTCATGCGTAAGGTTTCTGTTTGGGAAACGCCTCATTTAATTTTTACTTAGGGCAAATGCAGAACTATCGAGCGGTAGAATGTCGTACGTGGAGCCAGGTTGTTGCGTTTTGCTTCCGATATAGGTACGACTTGTATACGTTTTGAAAACGATACGTGGAGCCGGGGTACACGATGCGTTTTTAGTCCGTCAATTTAACGCAGATACATGCGTTAAAATATCGTACGTGGAGCCGTGGCCTGTCAAACGTCGTATAAAGAACGGCCGGAAACGTCCGCCGAGCGCGAGTAGTCTGTAATTCAACGTCCGAGAATATATATATAAAAATATTTCAAAAACTGTAATCCAGAAATTACAAAAACACATGAAAATAAAAAAATACGACTATTTTGAACATAAAATATAAAATGATATACTTAACATAAAATATGTTGTCCAACTATTAACAATATTTTTTATTTTAAACTTTTCTTAAAAAATAAGCACGTAGAAAACTTAATTTATCTAATCTGTCGTCTCCCAATTGCGAACTAATGTTTTTTTTTTACAAAACAATCTAGCCGCGGAAAAAGCTCTTTCGGATTCGGGATTCTACACTTGTTGGTCGAGTAGTGAGTAAACAATCATATGCCATTTGTATGCCATAAAGGTCTTTGACCTTCATTTGCTAATGCTTATTCTGCACATAAAAGATACTATGGGTCAATCTAAACAGATGAATCTTCCTTAGGTGTAAACAAATTTTACTTTGGTTACCTTTGTTAATAAGAATCATAATCTCAATAGCAACAATGGTAACCACAGCAAAATGTGCTTACACCTAAGGAAGATTCATCTGTTTAGATTGACCCATAGTGTTAGTGCATGCATTATAACAACAATTAGAACGATGTCAAGTTATATATTAGGTTATGTGACAGATTTGTATACGTTTCTGCAACAGTTGGTATCGGTGATTGTAGCAGTTCAAATTGGGCACGGAAGTATCCGAGTACAATATATCTACTGTGACGTCATCTCAGGTCCCGCTGCTTGAAATTCGCAGTAAAATTACTGGAATTACCGGTAAAAAATTGCCAAATTAACGGTAAAATTTGAAGAGCATTTTTTGCGATGCGATTTACCGGTATTACAACCCCTAGCGGTGACCAAGTGCAGTTTTGTACTACGTTCTAAATTATGTGATTGCATTAAATCCGGGACAGCGCGTACGCAGTCCCGACTACCAAAAATTACGCGTCCGAGTTATCCACATTAGGGATAATCGCAGGGGTCAGCCCGACCGTAGTGCAATGGAAGGGCCTCACCCTGGGGAAACCGCCTTGATGATCACGGTAATCCCTACGCCAGGTAAGTATGCTTTCCAATGATCTATGGTACTCACGTCCTATTTCATCGTTACTATAGCTATAGTGATAGTTAAGGGACGCGCCACCTATGCGCTGTTATAAGAACGACTGTACGTTGCTTTTGAAGCTATATGCAAACATACACAGTACAGGGTGGTCCAAATTCGATGGGATTGCATGGGTATCTTGGTTAATATTTAAGATAGAGAAACGGTTAAATTACCAAAAATGTGCAGTTTTTTGAGGCAAACTCAGAACCGTTTTCAACAATATTCTATCATTTCCGGTTTTCGAGTTATGGAATAAAAAGTGTTTTTTTGTCATATTAATAATGTGTCATATCTCCGTTATTGTTGTAAATATCAAAAATATTTATCAAGATTATTTTTGGATATTTTTATGTTTAATTTGATTATACTAAAAAAAAAATTTTTACGCTCGCCGTTAAAAAGTTATGACACAAACTTACCTTTTTTTAAATGGAAACGATAGTTGGCTATGACCTATTTAAATTCCTCATTTTTTTCTCATTTCAAATATATAAGGGTTGATGTATTTATTTTCAACAATACGCAAGTTATGAATCGAATTTGGACCACCCTGTACAGGGTGGTCCAAATTGGATGGGATTGCATGGGTATCTCGCTTAATAGTCAAGATAGAGTAACGGTTAAATTAACAAAAATATGCCCTTTTTTGGGACAAACTCAAAACAGTTCTCAAATATACAGGGTGCCCATTTTTCTAACCTGTTGTATGGGCAACTCCGTTAATATTAAAGATACAGAAACATTTCAATTAGCAAATTTGTGCCGAATTTAAAGGGAAATCTGATGCCATTTTCAAATTTGACCTACGTCATCAACTTTTTGAAATATTATGAAAAAACCTGAAAAAAATCGATTTTTTTAAACTTGAATAATTCCGTAACCATATGAGCTGGAACAAAAATAAAAATTGGCTCTTGTAAATATTTTTACATAGATTTTAAATATGTTAACGAAATTTTCATAGCACTCTCAATTTCCGAGTTACATCACAAACATGCATTTTTTTAAATGTAAGTCATAGTTGGCTGTGGCCTGTGGCCTTATTAAAAAGGTTATTTTTTCTCGTTTCAATGATATAAGGTTTGTTATGCTTTTCTCTTGTAGCTTTTCTTTAAATAATCAAAAATTATTGTACATGTTCACTGCCTACTAATAGATGGGAGTTATCCCGTGTTGATATTCTTTTGTTTTTGATTGGCATCAGATTTCCCTTTAAATTCGGCACAAATTTGCTAAATTTAAATGTTTCTGTATCTTTAATATTAACGGAGTTACCCATACAACAGGTATACTATCATCTCCGGTTTTTCTTGTTTTTTTTTTTATTTTCACAGCCTACTTTTTGTTTTTTAACTTAAAAAAAAAAAGTTGTACTTGCGTATTATTTAAAATAAATACATCAACCCCTATATATTTGAAATGAAAAAAAAAGGAATTTAAATAGGCCATAGCCAACTATAGCTTCCATTTAAAAAAAGGCAGTTTGTGTCATAAATTTTTAACGGCGAGTGTAAAAATTTTTTTTTTACTACTATCTAAATCTTTATAAAATATCTAAATATAATCTTCATAAAATTTTTCGACATTTACAACAATAACGGAGATATTACACAATTGTTAATATGACAAAAAACATCTTTTTCCAATAACTCAACCGAAAATGATAAAATATTTTTGAAAACGGTTTAGAGTTTGTCCCAAAAAACTGCACATTTTTGGTAATTTAACCGTTTATCTTGACTATTAAGCGAAATACCCATGTATCCCATAGAATTTGGACCACCCTGTACACCAGGGGTGTGAAACTCCCGGCCCGCGGGCCGCATGCGGCCCGCAAGGAACATTTTTGCGGCCCGGCCAATATATCGGCACACAATAATATATAATAAAATAACAAAACGACTGAGAATAAAAATAAGATAGGTAGAATTCGCTAAACGTTTTTTTAATTATTTTTTTTTGCTATTATTAAACCAAAAAAAAAAAATTTTGCGGCCCACCTTAAGTTAAACCTTGTTTGTATGGCCCAAGTTAGCCATTGAGTTTGACACCCCTGCTGTACACACTCTACTTACAATTAGTGCCTTACGACTGCTACATTTGTTGCTTTTATTATTTGTACACTGCTACACTGGCGAATCGTGCTTGCTTTCAAACAACCGGTATTATGTAATACATTAACCAACCCCTTAAGTCAACAAACAAGTTTATGAGAAATTATATAGCACCAAATAAAAATTATTCAACAAAGCACATTAATTGACTTATCTGTACACCTACGTGTAAATTGCATATTATAATTTAGAATTGCTAATTTGTAACTATTATTTTTAATTATAAAACACTAAACTAAAAACCCAATTCAATACACAATATTAAAAATTAAAGTAAAATTAATAATTTTAAAATGTTCTGGGTCTCACAACCTTGTTCAATTTTAATTTTAGACTTTTATTTCCCAAAATAAAATCTAAAATTAAGATTATTAATTTAAGCTTATGGTTTGAAATTTTTAAAACTATGATATACATTTAATTTGGTTAAACAGCATGTCCGAATTTTCAGGCTCATCATTGACGGCATAAAATAGATAATAGATAAACTGTAGAGAAATAATTAATTACAAGTTTACATGTCTTTGATTGACTGTAGCATCTGGTGTTATTTAACGTAAGAAAATAAAATTTAATCAATTAATTTTTAATAAATAACCGTTATATCTATTCTTACAATACGTTATTATTTTTTACTTTAAGTGTACTTTTTAAATTACCGTATTGAGTTGTCTACTATTTTATTTTACACTTTTGTTCGTATATTAAAATAAATATATTTTTAAAAAACATCTGTAAAAAAATGTTTTCTTATTTTAAAGTTAACAATAGTTTTCTTTAAACAAATGAAAATCACTATTTAACTCTGCATATATATATCAACAACTTTAGCTTTTTACGTGTCGTGTATCAACCAATACAAACGATATATTTAAGATTTAAAATATTGGCTAAGAAGATGCTTTATAAAATAGGTAACTTTTGTTCCATTTCTTAAATTCTTAACTGATTTTGTACCTCTAACAGTTTAAAAATTGCCAATGATGAGGCTCAAATTTCGGATACGCTGTATATCGGTTTAATTGTACGACGTTTTCATGTTTTTGATTATGATGAAATTTATTTATTACCTGTTCAGTTATAAATTCGCCGTCAACTAAATCCGTCACGCTGTAATCATTATGTTTGTCGGCTATCTGGTGAAGGTTTATCAATTTCTAGAATATAAAATAGTCTTTTCATTTCTAATGTCAAATCGTTTGAATTTATTAATGACAAAATTATTTATATCTTATAGGTACACAAATATAATTTTTTTTAAATCCAAGTATTCATACTAAATATCAGCAGAGACGTCGCCGAAATTTACATGGGCCCCAAGTAAAGAAAATAATAAATTAGTTTAAAATACATTTTTTTTTAAAATAATTGTGTAATCACGCGAAAATTGTGGCTCTATTTTAAAGAAATCTAAGTACGGGCCATTGGAACTACTAAACGGTTAAGTACCTAATTAGGATGATAAAATCAATAAAAAAACTGTAGGTTAGTCGATCCCGACTGGTGTTAGTAAAAAATTTAAACAAATTAAAAAATACTAAAATTAACTTTATTATTAACAATAAAAATTTTAATGCAACTTAAATTTACTATTTTTAGATGTTCAAGTGGAATTTGGAATTTTAACCGAATTAAACTAACAAAATTATAAATTAATTGTTTGGAAAACTTTTAAATTTAATAAATAATCTTTAAAATTTTACTGTTTGTGTATTGCCTATCAAAGGCAAAGCCACTAAAATCCAATTTTTATTATTTCATTAAACTCAAATCCAACTTATCCGAGTGTATCGAAATTATTGAATTGCACATTTGCAAACATCTTTTGTATCTAAATATGTATTAAGCGAACAATTTTGAGATCAAAATTTATTTTTAGTGTATATCCAGTTATTTTTTACCTGTTATTGACTGATATAAGATTATAAGCGAATTATGTGAAAATATGCATAATAAACCAAAAATAATAATATTGAACAGTTGAATATGTTATATTCATAAAAAAATTGTATATTTTACAACAAGTGATGAGTCCAATTTTTTTGGTGAGGTGAGATTTATTCACGAGCGGCGAAGCGGCGAGTGAGCAAATCTCACGAACGAAAAAAAAACTGGACTTTCATCTCGAGTCGTAAATGCTACGAAATTAAAATTATATTCTGGAACGAACGTTAATGTAAACGAACCAAATGACAATAAATTATTATGTATAAAGTATTAATTAATCATTTCATTTCCATAGCGACACCACCACACTGACATTGACATAATGACATAAATAAAATTATAACCTACAAACAAAATATATTTAATATACATTTTTGTACCATTGTTAGGCTTTTATATAAAATGCTACATTAAAATTAAATTATTTGATAAGAATATTAAAGCAATTTTAGTTTATTATGAGTTAAAGCTTAATTTGTTTATAAACAAATAAATTGTATTAAGACCATTTTATTCATTTATTGTAATTGAACTCTTTTCGAAATTTTGTTATTGTATTGTCATAAAAATTTCTAAACCATCAACTCTTTCTTGCAACATTTTGAACAGTAATAAAAGCATTTAAGCACAGTACACGTAAATAAAGACGCGTTCAATTTATTTGATGATTCTGCTTATCATGCCCATTATTTATCGAGCTTTTAAATTTAAATAAGCTACACCCCAAACAGCGCAATCTTGTTTATATTTAAATAAATTTAATAAATTTCGTTTTCGTGTAGTCACAGATCACAATGGTCGAAAATTTTATATTACCTATGTATAAAAAAAGGATTCTCCAAATAGCTAAAAATAGATTTGATCTTAATTTCTCTGCTACTTACATGCTTTACTTCTTTTTCCATGCTTTCAGCAGTAGCAAAAGCTTTCGGAATACTGTCAATACAAAACCCTTGTGGCAAACATACCGGATATAACTCAACACGGCCACCTCTTAAATTTTGGTAATTAATAAAAATAAGTGCGTGTTGTTGTTCTTCTTCGTACATGTTCATAAAAAATCCGTAACAGCCTGGTAAAGCAACGTTTGTCCTTCCAAAATAACAAGCCAAAGAAAGATAAGCATAGCTAGCGTTTAGTTCGGCTAAAATTTGTTGGTTCATAGCACATTCAGTTTCAGGATGGTAAAAATCCCTTCCAGAATCACAACATGACGTATTTGTTGTATAGTTAGCTGATTGTAAGAGTGGTTTCGAATTTAAATTTAAATTTCTCGTAGAATAAGTTAAAGGTGACGTTTTTCGTTCAACGGGAGTGTAATCATGTGCAATTTTTTTAATTGCTAGTTTTTTTTCAAGTTGTTCTTTATTAATGGCGGTAAAAAACAATGCAATGTCTCTTGAGTTCTTTAAACTTCTTGGAGAAGTTACAAAATCCCTAACGGCTTTCAAAGGTTTATTTGGTTTCCATCGTCCTAAATTTTGCATGACAGGACTTCCCAATCCCATTATGTTCTTTTTAGTTGTAGAATTACGCGTATAGCATTTTTTATTGTTATTTGGTGGTTGTAATTTTGAGTTCGTTAATTTTGAATCAGGAGAGGGATAATACTTATCGCTCAGTATTTGTTGAAATGAAATAAGCTCTTGCTTAAACTGGGCTAGCGGTTTGCCTAGCTTTATGGTGTTTAGGCTTGTTGAGGGCATTACATAAAACGCAGCTCATATTTTTCTATTAAAAGATTATCACTTTTCTAGAATTTTTTTAAAATCATGACAACAAAAATCTTGCAATTGCTCTAAACCCGTGCTCTAAACAAATATATAAACGTCAATTAAGGTTGTCAAAAACACACTAAAACTAAAAAAAGTGAACAGAAAATTATCTAAGGTGTCTATTTGAAAAATTTACTATTTAACACGTGGTAGTGCATAATATTATCATAGATAAGAATGAATATTATAGAACCACGGTTTAGCAAACAGCAACATGCAGTTTTTTGAAAAATTTCAAGATTCATAGATGAAACTTGAAATTTCAAAAAGAATTTTGACTCTTAAAAACCATTTATCTTTAGAAAAAATGTAGGTATATGAAAATTTTTAAACTACCAAAAATTGTTTTTTAAATCAAGTAAATTATTTAACCTTTGGTTTGATGCAATACTACGCAAATGTCTACTAATTGTAAGGACAGACTAGGCAAATTAGGCAAACACTTTAGATCCATATTTGTTGCAATGGCAGTTGTTTTGTTTTTAAATAAGTAGGTACTGCCTGAAATAAGAATTTCGCCTAGGGCTAGGGCTAGGGCCTAGCCTAGGGTCTACTTTACCAAGATCTCATCACCAATGTAACACTCTTTTAGACCCTGTAGTGCAAAGCAACATTTGAGTGTTAACAAACGTGTTAACCCCTAAAACTAGGCAATATCAGCGCTATAATATAACTACAATAAATCGTAATAATTGGTATTTGCTGATTGAGGATAGTAGTAACTAGAGGTGGGTGATACCAAACTTTCGATATTCTTCGATATTTTGATAAAGGGATGGAGAGCTAAAGGAGTTACTAAAAATCTGAAAACAGAGGCTGGTGACCTCGCCCTCATATTATTGTAGTCGATACCAAAATATGTCCTAATCTCTAAAGCTATGGAGTTAGTGAATATCTTAATGACGCTTACTTTAAAAACTCTTTTAAGTAAATATAATTTTGTGTGTATATATGTGTATTATTATTATCATTATTGTGACATGTTCTATGCCTTTTTGGATTTTTCAGAACAAATAAAGACTACTACTACTACTATATCGAAAATCGGTATGTCGTATGCCGATATTGAAATTATATCGATATATCGCCCACCCCTGGTAGTACCTTTTTCCGTGAATTATCTTCATTCATATTCGACTCTGTTACTGACATTGAAGCCATTGGAGCGACTGAAAAATAGCACATAGGAACAGGGCCCTCGCGAAGATATGTGCCACCCACAAGCGGACGGCATAAACTCTTTCAATCTTTTCCTTTTTAATTGTTACAATAAATAATTTTGCCGTCCCTAGTCCCTGCTAAAAATCGCCCTAAGGCGGTGCACGAGTTGCTTTAGTGCTAGCGACGCCACAGCACAGGAATAGCAGTACGGAATATAGACTGGTTGTGCCAATTTTTAAACTTATCACCATCTAGCTTAAAAGAAAGCTACCCAACAAGTGCTCGTGTAGTAGTGTGCAGTAGTCTGAAGCGACAATTTTAACTTATTATACACACGCAATGTATGAAAAAAGTCATTTAGTAGCCAAATAATCTATCTAACACTAATTGAAAAAAGGTGCGTTTGTTTTTGTTTGTATAAGCACAGCTTATTACAGCTCGGGCACTCTCAGGCGGCATTTTTGATCTGGTCGTTTTCTATCCACTATAGCGTTATTTCTCTCGCACTGAGCGTAAAAGTCGGGGCCGGACTTCAAATATTTGTATATTATCCCAAGAGTCCCAAGTGAGCGATAACAGCGCAGTATTAAAAACTGATGTCCATGTAACAGATTTAACTGTAGAATGATTTCAATACCACCTCTGTGTTGTTTTCATCTCAAAGGCGGGGCTAAGAAGTGGAGCGTGTGGATCGGCGCAAACCGTTCTTGGAAAGAGTGCCCGAGCTGAGTGTTATGTTAAGCTGTGCTAAGTATGTCCAATAAACACGGCGTGTAGTAATCCCTGTGCCTGTAAAACTCGCATTAACCGTAATTTATGCTCTGTAATCAGGGCCGATGGGAGGGGGGGCAGGGGGGCTTCTAGCCCCGGGCCCGGGAATCCACAGGGGCTCAAATATTATATTACAATTGTTTTTTATTAACAAAATATTCAAATAATATACTTTACTTGGGGCCCATGAAAAATTTTTTCCCGGGCCCGACGACGTCTCTCGACGCCTCTGCCTCTAATTTACAAAAATCTAGTTTAGTTTTCAGTTTAAATACCCCAGAAACATTTTTTTTACACAAGAACATGATACAGAAGTTATGTGGTCACATACCTACTAATATTTAGGTGCATTAACAGTTTTTAAAGGCATATTAGAGCAAAAATAGGAGTAATCATCTCCTTGTACAAAAAAGTAGACTATTTTAACAAAATATTTACTTTTTAAGTTTTTACTGATAAAAATTACTTATTATTTCAATTAAATCGTTATAACTATGGTTGCCAACACTATCATTTTGACCCGAAGATTTCGGATTTGGCAATCATTCTTCGGGTTAACTTCAGAGAAAAAAATCGTAGGTAAAAAATGAGATAGGTGACAAAAAATATGTTTTTAGAAAATAATTAAATAATATTTAACCCTTTAATAAAAATTTAATTTTTAACTAGTCTACTTATCTTCTAAGTCAATTTTTTATTAACTTTGTTATAAAAAATATATTAAGTTGTTGCATAAAATTACTAATTTTAAAAGAAAGTTATCTGCTTATGCTCTACTCATTTAAAAAGACAGCGTTTTTAAAGTTTTATTTAATGTTATGACTTTTAAACAATAAATATTAAGTATTAGATGCCTAGTAGAAGTAGAAGTAAAAGTATTTTCCAAAAATAGTTTTGCTTCTCAATTCCTATGATTTACAAACGCCGAGAATTATGCTACTGTTGGCAATCTTTTAGTGAAATAACTGTTCATATTAACTATTTAATAAAGAAAATTCGTTACAAAAGGCGGTGGTCTCGTCCTCACACTCTCCCATTTCCTCTCACCCCGCTACTTTCCAACCTCTATACAAACCTTTTATTACACTACGCTATTTAAAAAATATAAAATAATTGTCGAAATTTATAATGTAAAAAAATATTTAACCTTTTTTTTAAATTTTATCACCCTCTTCTCCAAAAATATTTTTTTCGGGTCAACATCGGCGCAATGTTGGCAACCCTAGTTATAACCTTTTTTAAATCAGTTGTTTCTTCTACTAGTGCAGAGGTTCCCAATCTTTTTAAGATGTTGTACCGGTATGTAGTAGACAATATGGTGGCGTACCAGTAGTTAAATATTTTTGGAAAAACGAGTCATAAAAAAAATGTCCCAAGTTCTCAAGTGATGACTTTTTGTGGCTTGTCTCTCTCAAAAATTTTGTCGAGCAAAAAAAAGACTAAACCTACAATAACGCTTTCCTAAATTTTCAACAATTTTAGGTAAATATTTTGGAAACATAGAATGCAATGCTTTATGTACCTACATACGTTTGTATTAAAATTCTCAGATACCAACATAAACTTGGTTATTTTATTTTCGGTCTGAAATTAGCGGGCATTAATCATTTTCGATGACCCGACATAAGCCGATAATTATTTTAAATGTACATATGTGTCTACAAATCTATCACCATCATCTTCTTCTTCTACACACATGGACACGTGATTTTATGTCACGTTGTTACCTACCACCGTAGAAAGAGAAAATAATCGGATTGAAAAAGGTAGACAATACGCTCGGCTTTGACGATGTAATGTATTTTTTAAAAAAACATTATTTTACGCAAAATATTGTTTTCGTTATTATTTCAGCCAATGTCAATGTCATAAAAGTTGCTAAATGCCTTAAGGCAGCTTGCACGTAACATAGATGCTAAATTTAAAAAAATATATATTATTTCATTTACTTATCGCGTACCGGTAGCTCGACTTTCACGTACCGGCCCCGGTACGCGTACCACAGGTTGGGAACGCCTGTACTAGTGCATTAAATCAAATGTTTCTGTTTTAATATCCAATTATTAAACACTAAAGTGTGTCAAAAAAAACTCGACAGATCTAAATAGAAAAAAATCAATAATTTATTATCAGATACATCAAAATCAAAGTACAAAAACTACCAAACTATTTTATCATACATTATCACAATCTACTTCATCTTTACAAAAAAAGGAATCACTTGTACCGGCCGCACTTGTTGTATCGGGTGTCAATTCTACAAATATTGATGAGTTGCCACCAACCGATACTTCTAATCCGTCTTCCGTTATTAACACATTATGTACAGTTCTTTTATGTACTTTTAAAGAACACTCTTGCTTGAACACTTGAGAACAATAGCTGCATCGAAAAGGTCTACTCGTTTGATGGACTGCATTATGTTTGTAAAGGGACGAATATTCAGTAAAACGTTTGCCACATCCCTAAAATACAATAAATTTTTAATTTGATACAAACACCAAACAAATCTATGGTATTGTAGAATGATACACTTATAATATACAGGGTGGTCCAAATTCGATGGGATTGCATGGGTATCTTGCTTAATATTTAAGATAGAGAAACGGTTAAATTACCAAAAATGTGCAGTTTTTTGAGACAAACTCAGAGCCGTTTTCAAAAATATTCTATCATTTCCGGTTTTCGAGTTATTGAATAAAAAGTGTTTTTTTGTCATATTAATAATGTGTCATATCTCCCTTATTGTTGTAAATATCGAAAATATTTATGAAGATTATTTTTAGATCTTTTTATGTTTAATTTGATTATACTAAAAAAAAAAAAACGCTCGCCGTTAAAAAGTTATGACACAAACTTACCTTTTTTTTAAATGGGAACGATAGTTGGCTATGACCTATTTAAAATCCTTATTTTTTTCTCATTTCAAATATATAGTGATTGATGTATTTATTTTTAATAATACGCGAGTTACGAAGGTTTTGTAGTTTTTTTTTAAGAAAATCATAGTAGGCTGTGAAAACAAAAAAAAAACAAGGTGTAAAACCTTATAAAACTCATGTGGTACAAGTTACCAAGGGTTTTTAATTTGTTGTTGGGATAAACATCAAAAATTTTTGAACATAAGATAACAATATAGTCGGAATCAGCAGTAATATAGTATATTGCTGTCTATCTTATGTTCAAAAATTTTTGATGTTTATCTCAACAACAAATTAAAAACCCTTGGTAACTTGTACCACGAGTTTTATAAGGTTTTACTCCTGGTGTTTTTTTGTTTTCACAGCCTACTATGATTTTCTTAAAAACTACAAAACCTTCGTAACTTGCGTATTATTGAAAATAAATACATCAATCCCTATATATTTCATTTGAGAAAAAAATAAGGATTTTAAATAGGTCATAGCCAACTATCGCTCCCATTTAAAAAAAGGTAAGTTTGTGTCATAACTTTTTAAAGGCGAGCGTAAAAATATATTTTTTTTAGTATAATCAAATTAAACATAAAAATATCTAAAAATAATCTCCATAAATATTTTCGATATTTACAACAATAACGGGGATATGACACATTATTTATATGACAAAAAAACACTTTTTATTCAATAACTCGAAAACCGGAAATGATAGAATATTTTTGAAAACGGTTTTGAGTTTGTCTCAAAAAACTGCAGATTTTTGGTAATTTAACCGTTTCTATATCTTAAATATTAACCGAGATACCCATGCAATCCCATCGAATTGGACCACCCTGTACATAACCTTTTTGTTTAGTTTTATATCAAACAAATTTTCATTTATTTCTCTTATGTTAATTAAGTTAGGTCAATTTCAATTTTGAATATATTTAAATAGAAAACAAGACATTTTTTTATTTATGGGCTGGGCCGGTAAAAATTTTTACCACACCAAAATTTTAGGGCCAATCCGCCCCTGTTTCCAGGTCTTTAACAAAATCTTCTTATTTAGCGATTTAACAACGCCAGTGTAAAATAATTTGGGACTTTTGTTACCAATACTCGTATAGTACCTTCTGAATACTTTTTAAATAATACACAGGGTGTTTGCTTTTTTTGGTTCATTTAGCTGACTTTAAACAGAATAAGTTAATTTTTTTAATGGAATGTCCTGTATTTATTTACATTTCCTTGAACATAATTTAATGCTCTTTAAAAACAATAATGGTGTTTTGTTTAAAACTAATATTTCTCGAGTTTTGGTTGTTTTAATGATAATTTATTGGTAAACATGCAATACTTGATCTGGCAACTTTTTTTCCATATGAAGGAAATTGACATATTACACACACAAAAAATTATTTTAAATATACACTCCGTTGAACAACAGTGTACATTAATACAAATTGATTAAAGTAAATAAATAGTAATGTTGGTGTCTGGGTGTCTCACAGACAAATCATTAAGATAGCAATGTGATAATAATAAAAAATGATAGGTACTTACATTAACAGAACAAATGTAGGGTTTTTCCCCTGAATGAATCCTTATGTGGTTTTTATAATTTGTGGCGGATGAAAACGCTTTCCCACATTCTGGATAATTACAACTATATGGACGTTCCCCTGTGTGTGATCGGATATGTACTTTTCTAATATTTGATGTTGTAAATGATCTCCCACAACCTTCTATAGGACATTTGAATGGCTTTTCTCCTACAAAATAAAATAACAGCTGTAACAAAAACTTTATATCATGAACACAATAATCATAAACGGTACCTCTAAATTGAGGCTTACATGGAGATCTAGCTTATCAAGAGCTATAAAGTCAGTTAAATTGGGGCAAATTTGCATCATTTGATGCCGAATAAGGATATAATAATAAATGCCATAGCCTTCTTAGTTCAGAACTTATTTAGGAAAAATAAATTTTTGTTTTTTCTTTATTTTAAGAGATCAAAAAACTTAAAACACTTTCCTGAAGAAACTTTTTATTTGCTCCAGCAAAATGTTTTTAATTTTTCAATAGTTTTAAAAATTAAAGTAAACTAATAAATAATTTTTTTTAAATTTTCTTTGAATAACTTCTGAACTAAAAAAACGTTGACTATTTTCTTTACAAATTCCTATTCAGCTCCAAATTACAAAACTGCTCTTATTTTTAAAACTAACTTCGTATTTTTAAAGATAAGAGGCATCCCATATTAAGCTACAAATTTTGAACAAGTACATACAAATTACCATAAAAATTAGTATAAATCGAGATTTAAATTTTACACATAGACCATGCCTTATTTTTAAAAAAATTATTAATATGTAATCGAATGTAAAAATATATAGGCTATTCCACTTAAAAACATTTACATTTTATCGAAATGGACTGAGCTTAAAATGACCTGTGTATTATTTTTAAAGTTAAATTAGTCAGTAACCACAATAAGATTGTCATTCATTAAACTTTCAAAATAATTTTCCCTGTCATTATTTATTTATTATTTATTAATATTTTTTGTATCTGTCAATATAATCAAAAAACATAAATTACTCAATAATCATAGTTTTTAGGCCCAAAATAGTTTGAATATTTTTGAAGAATAATTTAATTGTGAATCCAAATAATACAATATATACAAGGTGTTTATTAAAAACAACAACATATCGATTCATGGAAACAAAACACCTTCAACAGTTGAAAATAATTTTTGGTTATGTGTGTAGCTAGTGGCGGATTTACCTATAGACAGAGGTCGCAGCGATACGGCCATACTGGTTGTTAGATTGTTCAAATTTTCCATACCGGTTGTTAAAATCGTTATTTAATAATATGTATGTACATCATTATAAATAAACAAATAAATGTGTAAAAAACAACGATTTGTTTACCTAGCTCTAAGTGTATTGGCATATGCGTTTGTTTTTGTTAACTGCACTAGCAAAATAAAAGTGTAATAAGCTATTTTTTCGTCTTTTGTCAGAAGTTTTGCCCCCCCTCCCTTTGCGAAAAATCCTGCGGACGCTTATGGTTACCGGTTGTTAAATATTTTAAATAACCCCTGCCTATAGGCTAAGTAGGCCTATAGCCTAGGGCGACAAATTTAGAGTTAAACCCATTAAAAAAATAAAAAATTTGATATTAAGTAAAACTGCCCGAGTTACATTAAAAAAATATCGAGAATTCCCAGGATGCTTTAGGAATTATTTTTTTAAATAAAAATTTCATTTATCGTGATTTTAGTTACCAGTTTGATTTAGTTTACAAAAAAAAATATTTAAGTTTTATATTTATTAAGTTATGTATATTAAAGACTATACAGCGTGGTCCACATAGAAGGGCCACTATGGGTATCTCGTAAACGGTAAGAGCTACAAAGAAGTTTCAATAAGACAAATTGTTCCTCTTTCTGAGACATATTCTGTGATGCTTTAATGTTTTAAAGATAATTAACTAAAATCAAAATGAGCATTTTTTTTAAATCGTCAATACTTGGTTATACTTGATAGCACAAAAATATTTTTGGGTAAAAAGCTATAGATTTTTTTATGCACTGTAGAATAAAAACCTTCATTTGTTTCAATATTGTTTCAATTCTTTGATAAATTACAAACTTGCATTTGCATAGTTGGCTATGACCTCATGAAAAAGCTTTTTTTCCTCTTTTCAATAATATAAGGTTTAATTTATCAAAAAGAGTGCCATGAATTTAAACAATACTGAAACAAATGAATGTTTTGATTTTACAGTGTGTAAAAAAAATCTACACTTTTTCCCTCAAAAATATTTTTGTACCATCAAGTATGTATAACCGAATTATTAATGATTTAAAAAAAAAGCCCATTTTGATTTTTGTTTATTATCTAGCGTGCCATGGAACTTATAACATTAGAGCAGTATTTCCCAAAGTGTGGTACGCGTACCACTGGGGTTACGTTACGTGAAGAATTTGGTGGGGGTAGGCGATGCACCGGGCTTTGGCTGCAGCTGGTGCACTATTTGTATTTGATTATAAATAAATTTTATTTTTTGTTTATTATTTTTATTTATTTTTTAACGAGGGGATGAAAATTATAGAAGGGGTACACAGATGTCGAAAGTTTGGGAAACACTGCATTAGAGCATCACTGAGTGACTCATAAAGAGGAACATTTTGTCTAATTTAAACTTCTTTGTAGCTCTTACCATTTACGAGATCCCAATGGTGGCCCTTCTATGTGGCCTACCCTGTATATCATTTTTTCAAATAAAAAGTACACATTTTAAAAATATGTGTTTTTTATATCGTTGAGTTACAAAAAATTATAAGGCGGCAAAAAGCTCAGCTTACAGGGGGCAAAATCATAAATCCGCCCCTGTGCACATATTTAGACAGCTACATATGTGTACAGATGCTGTATGTATTCCTGGGTGGCCTACCCTGTATAAATTAATGAATTTAAATCTTGACATTCGCTTACCTGTATGTGTCCTAATGTGTTTTTGTAAATCTCCCGATGTTTTAAATTGCTTTTCACACATTGAACACCCATAGGGTTTCTCCCCTGTATGAGTTCGTAAATGAGCTTTTAATGAATATCCAGTAGAAAAAGCCTTATCACAGCCCTCTACAGTGCAAGCAAATGGTCGAGATCCACTGTGACTACGCATATGCACCTACAAAAATAGAATATGTAATTTAAACGTGCAAAAACTGGGCAATAATATACAGGAGTTTGAGATGATGTCATATCGTATTTTAACTCTTACTAACGTAAAGAAAACAAAAATCTGATATTTTTAACTTCTTTCAATACATCGCGTATTAATAAGGCTCCTCCCGCACACGGGACACGAAAAATAAATGCAGATTATTACGGTTCCTGCAGTGAAAGGGTTAACTTTGTCATGGAGACCCGGCTTCTTTACGCCATACTAAAAGTGTACATAATTTGTTATGGTAAAAGAGAAAAATTATTTTGAAATAAAAATAAAGTTTTTCTATAATTTACTGTTAGCCTTGACTATAATAGGCTGTTAGTAAAGATATTTATAATAAATTCTTTTATGATAGTATTACAAAGATCTTAGCACAAAATAAACGAAAACAAATTTTTTTTTAAATCCCAGGAATTCCCGGGACAATAAGCATTTCCTGAGAAATATCAAATAGCTTAAAATGGACCGGGATTCTGGGATCCTGGGAAAGAAACCCTAGTACTTAGGGTACCAAGGCAGAAGGGGATACAATAGAATTTTTTTGCTCGACAAATTGTGGAGCTACGTTTTTTTAGGTCAATAAACTTTAAACAGGGGTGAAACTTAGGGCCTCGGTCCGGCCCAGTGCTTAGGGCATCAGGTAGTCTTAATCCATCTCTACATTTAGATATCAAATGTTTATGAGATTTTTTTTGCCGGGATATGTATCAGTGAACAAATGAATAAATAATTGCATAACTTACAGACTGAAAGACAGACAGAGCCTGTAGGTAGACACACACAAAAAAATTACACTAAATGTATAATATACTGATTTACTAAGCTTACAGATCTTAATTATTTATTACTTTACAAAGAAATAAATACTTCATAAACAAAATTGGTTAGAACAGTATTTTCCAATATGTGGTAGGCGAAAGGGTTTCAAGGGATACGCGGCAAAATTGTTATTTTTACTTTAGCATTTTTTGCTTAGGAAATTTAGCTAGATAAAATAGTTTTATGTAAAACAACCCAAACTAGTCCTATCTTCGCCCGACAGGGGTACGCCGGTATGACTAAACTCTCAAAAGGGATACAAGATGATTGTTAGTTTGATAAACTACAGTGTTTTTTTGTTCCTTTCAATTTCTCGGTCTGTACTTCACTTCTTTTTATCTTCTCTAATTTTTTGATAATTAATATGATACTGTAGCCAACTTATATGGTTGACCAAACACATAGCACAAGGGCGTAGCTTCGTTTTTGTATGGTGCATCATAAACTTATATATTTTTACAGAGGCAAAAATCACAATCAGCTTCTATTTTATTTTTTAATTTAAAGTTGATATCTAAATAAGCAGAACATCTAAGAGCCCCCCTAGGGCTTCGAGCCCCTATGTGACGACATATTTTGCAACCCCCTATTTACGCCACTGCCCGAGTTAGATGAATCAACCTATGATTCCATAAATGCTCTTAAATATTATTGGAGCGAGGACACTATGTCAAAAAAAAAATTCATTTTTCACTCAAAATTTTTTGGTTTTTTTTCTAGGTCGAAAACTATGCATCTCAACCTCATAAATTCATAAGTAAAATAAATAACTTAAATAACAATTATCAAAGAGTATACAAATTATAATATAAACTTACAGCCAAGTGGTGACCACTGGAATAAACTTTATCACAGCCATCATTCATACAATGGAACCTTTTCTCCCGTTTAGCAGGATCCGGTTTATTATTAATATTATCAAGAAAGGACTTCCACAAATTAGAACTAATAATAGCGCATGTGCCATCTTCTAACTGTATTTGATGAAAACTATTGTCTAAAAATAAAACGACAGAAAATAAAGCATCCTCTTCACACATTTGAAAATATTTTACCTGTACTCTGTGTTGTTTCATCGTTTGAAGTAATTTGTGTGCCATCTGTTGTTACATTATTGTCATTCGAATGAGTTACTAATTGTGGCTGAACTGCGGTCAAATTTTCATCTATAAATTACAGTTTAAAAAAACGACTGTTATTACTAGATTTCATCACATTTTAAAATATATACACTTAAATTTAATATTCAGCTTCATTAATTATTCTACTATCAAACAATTGAACACATTATCAATTTATTTATTTTATTAGCAACAAACTGCACTTCACTATTATAATATAATACACTTGATACCTCCAGTGAAAATTGACTTGATATCTTTTTATCTTTAAAACTGAAAGTCCATTACATTCATCTTAAAAAATGCAATGGATGGTATATTGTACACATTAGCACTGAAAACAATTTTTTTCCTTTTCAAGGTTTAACAAATATTCCAAAATTTTTTAATAACCAATTTACACATACAACTTAAGGTTCAAAGTGATATTGTTGCCAATAAGTTTATGATATGTACAAGCTGCTTCTAAAACATGTACCCACTAGTTAATAAACATTTCACGATTTTGATTGATAATAAAGTGTGCCATGTGACACATAACTGACCTAAAAGTGAACTAGGTGTCAAATACATCTGTCCATCTTCAAAAGTAATCAATTTCATATTTGATATTGATGGTTGGGCAGGAGGTTCCTCAACTTGAACCAGAGTTTCAGATATTTCTGCTTCATCTTCTGTTTCATCATTTTTTAATGCCACATATTCATACATAATTTGATTATCATCTTTTTCTTCGTCTTCTTCCTCATAAAAAGCTAACTGAGGTTGACTGTCACATGTTAACTGATCTTCTCCACTAATAATCGTGTAATACTGATAAACTGGACTTTCTGCATTTATATTTTCTACGGAACAAGTTAAATTATCAAATTAAAATTTTATAATACCATCAAAAATTAAGCAACTTTATGAATTATTATAAGATAAATTGTAAATATTTTAAAGGCTGCTTTTTAACAATTAGTTTTATGTTAGCTTGGGTTACTGACAAATTTACATTGTATGTATAAGATTTTATTAACGTATTGCATATTAAGCATCTCTTATTCAAAAATTTGATTTTTTTAAATCTCTGGAATCCCCACTTAATTTCAAATGCTAATAACACCATATGACAATGATTATTAAGTATTTGCTGCTTTTTGTTTTTTCCATCATTGCGGTGAGAAGATTCTAGTGAAAATATGTAAAGATCTATTCTATAAATATCCTAAGCAAATTAAAGAAAATTTATATAAAACACAAAATGTTGCAATGATTCAAATATTTTATTATAGGGTAAGTATTCGATGCCCAAAACTTAACAATTCTAAAAATTAAGGTACAGAAGGTACATAGCTCCAAATATTTCCAATAACGCAAGTTAATACAAAACATTTCCGTATCTTCTCAGAATTTGTTAAATCTGTGTAAAGCAGTGACGCATAAATGGTTGCCTATTTGATGCATAATCGGTGAATAGCAGTGAATAGTTATCTATGCAAATGTTTATTTACTGTATCTATATGTTTTGTAAAACAAATTTTTGCTGAATACAAAAAAAGAACGAAATACTAACTTAATCTTAATGCATTAAATAAAAGTTGAAGCAGTAAAGTAACAAGCCAATTTACTACTTGCAAACACTGTTTTGTCAGTAAAATAAGTCCAACAATAAAATTATGCCATTATACCTGTATTACATTTATACATACAACGTTTGATCAACAAATATGTTTAAAAAAAGTTACTACATTAATGTCTTAACAAAACGAACAAATTAAAACATGGCTACGCCAATGGTATAATTTCTGATGCTTCATGCACATAAATCAATAAAATTTATCTTTTACCGAAGATTAAGCTGATAATATAATTTTACAAACATTGTTTTTAAAAATGATAAGCTCTATTTGCCTAAATAAAACTCAAAATGCAAGGTATGTAGGGAAATTACCCATAACCTCGGTGAACTTGACAATTCACATCACCTCGTACTGAACACACGTCAACGAACTGTTGTTTAGTCGTTACTGCGCAACATCAGAGTAGCACATTGAAATATTAATTAAAAAAAGAGTGTAAATTAATATTTTTAAGGATTATAACCAGCATTGATGTTAAAAAGTCAAGATTGATCAAATATTTACCCGAAATTTGGGTTTTATTCATTCATTTTAATATGATAAATTTTTTTTTGGCAGCCAGAAAATGCGGGAAATTTAAAATATGTATTAGTAATTACATCAAGTTTCTTCACAATAACTAAATGTATTTGTAAAGAATAGTCTTTTTTTTAATTAGGGAAAGAAATGAAGATTGTACATGTACATATTTTTAAAAGTTTATTAAATGAATCTGACACTGACAGTTGGCTAATATTAGGTCTACTGCGAATTATAAAGTCAAGAACTTTTGTGATTTAGCATTAGAAAAAAACGTAATTAATACAATTTTTCAGAATTTTCAATAATAATATATATATAAAAATATTTTCAAGTTTTATACAGGGTGTCCCAGCCAAGACGAATTATTCGATAGCTCTGTTATTAGTAATAATATTAAAAAAAGTTAAATATAAAAGTTGTTTGTAATCATTTACTACATAACCTAACATTACTTTCAACTATACGCAGTATTTTGTTTTTGCGCTCTGATACTAAATATTGTTTTTTTTATATAGAACACCCTGTATATTTTGTAATTTTTGGATGTAAAATTAAATTCTCTTTCCAAAATATTATAGGTTGTTTATGTCTAAAATGAACCATTTTTGAGTAATTAACGTTTTTTTGAAAATTTTGACAGATGCAGACCTTCATAAAAATATTTATATTTATTAACATACGAACACCAAAGCAATTTACTCTGGCAATTTATTAGACAATAGTGTCATAGTGATTATTGACTAGTTACATTTTTAAAATAATATATAGGGTGTTCGTTATACTCTGTCCATTTCGCTAAACTTTAAACGCATATAAATCTTTTTTTTTTTAATAAAACACTATATATTTTTACATTTTCTTGTAGAAAATTTAATTATCTTTCAAAGTTATTAAGCATGTTTTATGTCTAAATATAATATTTTTGAAGTTATTTCGTTTCTTATGATTATTTGCGAGTATTTTACCTAAAATATAAGCCTTTGAAAATTCAAAATAATTTGTAAGAACTGTCAAGCAGGACAGGTAATCGGCACAATTTAAACTATTATGCCACTAAAAATCCATATTTTTTAAGAGTTGTAGATACACAACATAAATATGGCAGCCAATAACACCAGAATGCTGTGTATCTACAGTTCTTAAAAAATATGGATTTAAAGTGGCATAATAGTGGAAATTGTGACGATTAACTGTTCTGGTTGACAGTTCATACAAATTATTTTGAATTTTCAAAGGCTACTACCGATATTTTAGGGAAAATACTCGCAAAATAATCATAGAAACGAAATAACTTCAAAAATATTATATTTAGACATAAAACTTGCTTAATAACTTTGAAAGATAATTAAATTTTCTACAAGAAAATGTAAAAATATATAGTGTTTTATTAAAAAAAAAAAAAAGATTTATATTCGTTTAAAGTTTAGCAAAATGGACAGAGTATAACGAACACCCTGTATATTATTTTAAAAATGTAACTAGTCAACAATCATTGACACTATTGTCTAATAAATTACCAGAATAAATTAAACTGGTGTTCTTATGTTAATAAATACAAATATTTTTATAAAGGTCTGCATCTGTCAAAATTTTCAAAAAAACGTTAATTACTCAATAACGGTTCATTTTAGACATAAACAACCTATAACATTTTGGAAAGAGAATTTAATTTTACACTCAGAAATATACAGGGTGTTCCATATTTAAAAAAAAACAATACATATTTAGTATCAGCGCGCAATGACAAAACAATGTGTATAGTTGAAAATAATTTTAGGTTATGTAGTAAATGATTGGAAACAACTTTTATATTTAACTTTTTTTAATATTATTAATAATAACAGAGCTATCGAATAATTCGTCTTGGCTGGGACACCCTGTATACCTTTCCATTATTTAAATATAAAAATTAGTTCAGTAATACCCAAATTGTGGGGGGCGCGAGATCCTTGCAAGGTAGGAGCGAAGTAATAACTAAAATTATATACAAGGTGTAGAATTGGATCACGCAACATAGTAATTTTAATGGTAAAATTTTAAAAGTTGTATAATATCTCCCCTAATTATTTTAGAAAAAAAAAGTGTATTTAGGTTTTTTTTGTAGAGAAATAAATTCTATGTCTTTAATTATAATCAATATTAATTTTTAGTTTTCCAATAACTGAAAATTGAGAAAATTGCAAAAGCCGTTGACAAAAATCTGTAGTGCCTTTAGAATTATGCTGGCAACAGCCCATCCTAATGTCGCTTATACTGTCACTGACGCGAAATTTACATGTAATCTTCGTATCACTTTTCTTTCAATGAAAAAAAAACAACTTATTGTATAACACAAATGTTTGATATAATATAAACGGTAATAAAGAATAAACTTCTTTAATTGTTTGAATGTAAGTAGTTTAAAATGAATAATACTTTAGTTTTAACCAAACATTGTGTTAGAGATTACAAGCTATTCATTTTTCCCTTTTGCCTCTAAACGAAAAGATCGAATTATAAAATTTGTTTTTCAGGCAGATATTTAAGAATTAAGTCCCTTTAGTTTTATACGTATGATTATTATTGCTTAAAACAAATTTATTTCTACGTTAATGTTCGCTTATTGCTATTCTAAACATTTTTACACTCCAGATGTAAATTACATTTTTATTTTCCCACAAGTTTAAAAATAATTTTGTTTACTTGTTAAAGTCAAAATAAATTTTCGAATAATGATAAACATTAAAAAATTTTAAAAATGCATTTAAAAAATGTGAATGTCATTTAAATCTATCCAGCTTTCTTAAATTACGACACTATTAAAATAAAAACAAACGATTATTCTAAAAATTGCCAGTATTTAACGTTCCAGCGGCTTCTTGCTTTTAACTTTCTACAACCAAAAATGGAATTTAATTGATAGACATCGCAATAAATTTTAATTTACATATTCTTCCGGTCACATTTTTAGGAAAACAAAGACATGATACAATTTTAATGTGAATAGAAACACCTAATATTTTTTTTTTAGAAATCCCTGTTTATTTACAATCTGTTGCTTTTGAACAATAAATAAATTTTGTGTTAGCTTAAACTAAACTAAAACTAAACCTAAACTAAACTTGCTGAGAACAGTCCATTGACGGTTCTCTTCCTTGTACTATTATCTACCTAATTATTTAATTACAATGTAGAACGTATCAAAGCGTACAACTAATCAAACCTGGTAGGTAAGTCCGATGGTTTACAACGTTTGAGTCTTCTGATTTGATCGTTGTTTTCTAAGAGTTGTGTGGCTAGGTACCTAATATTGACTAATGACTATTAATTTTATAAGAATTAAAAATCCTGATTTTTTAATTTAAAAGCATTTTAAACGATATAAATCAATTTTTATTTTATACTATGTGAGGATGTGATCATTTTTATGTTAAAAAAATTAATTTAAAACGATAAAAATTTGATCAAACTAAAAATTATTTAAAAAAAAATACAGACTATTAAAATTAACGAATTAAAAACCACTCACAACCATAGTAACATTTTAATTTTACAAAAATATCATGATTAACTTTTTAAACTCTATTTCATTTCGTTATTTATAATTTACATTTAAAAAATTTCTAAAATTTTTAAAATCTGCGTATAATTTAGTATAAAAAATTAAATTAACTTTAGCTTTTGCTACATTTTATTGTTACTGTTGATCGACCATGTTTAATAACTTAATTAATTCAAAATAACTACAAGTAAAATAAAAAAGGATTATAATAACCAAAAACCAATCAAATGACTTAAGACATAACACATTTATAAAAAGTTGTGATCTGTTGATAATGCAAGATATGCCTTGTTTTAATAACAAAAATAGAGAGTAGTGTTCGTTAGCATTAAAATGTTTTTTAAATTTGTCTTAAAATATCATTCTTGTAATATTATACTAACTTATTAAAAAAAGTAAACTGATCATGTAGCAAGTGTATAATTTTGATCACACTGTATATTTATTATTCTTCGTTTTGTATTAATTTAATATGATATAATCGATGTTCGACTTACGTTGTTTCGATATTAGCCGTGTTTTTAGACGTATGTCGAGCCTTTCATATTTAATATAAAATTTAATAAACTTAACCAGATAATAAATGATAATGAAAATGATTGCAGGAAAGGCTGTCTTCGATAACAATCGTTTGATGCATTGCTTTATATGTAATTATATTTTATTTGATGTGTTCTCAACCTTTTAACTGCATTGTTGTACAATAAACGGATCTTACGCAGAGGACAATTAAAATTACAAGAATGAGCAGAAAAAAACATTACCATACAATTGCACATCAAAGTTATTAATGATTCGAGGTTTAACCAGAACAACTTCCCTTGATTTGGAAACTAAAGCGCTGCATACAATGCACTATCCAGTTTAAGAAGGTTTTTTTATTAAAAAAAAAAAAAAACGGCAATGATATTAAAGTATAAACCTTACAAAAATATATCGCAAGCCTTGAGCTAGTAAATTCACCGGTGCAATAAAATGCAAGAGTACATTCAAATTAGTTAAATGTTAAACTAGACGCATTTAAAGCAATTTGGCCTCTGTGAGGATTGAAATTCGTTGCCATTTTAATCTAAGATTATAATCTAGTTTATGAAACAAATATTGTAATAAATTATCGTACTGGTGTGGTTACTAAATGGCTTTCTTCAAAATGTGCATGTAAAATACAGCGTGTGCCCAAAGAATTAGCTATTACTTGTTTATTTATTTACCGATTTTTTTTTCTTAATTACCTTAAACTAAAGCATTTAGCTATAATTTAACACAAAAAATCTTTGTTTAAATATACCATTTTTAAATATCTCCTTAAGATTTATGTATTTTTAAACATAACTGATTTAAAAATTATTCATTTTTATCACTGTTAGTACTTTTTAGAATCCGTTTAACAGAAACGACTTACCTAATCATTCTATTACGTGGTTATCAAACGATCAGGGCCCTAACGATAGAGTAAAACAGCAGAGCATCGGAGTGAACAATATTTATAGATTTACGGCTTTTTAAAGCTTGTAATATTCTAAAAATGATAAAATTATAGCTTCTTGTGCGTAGTACTATCGATTACAATGCCACATTGTTTTGTGCTGCCGCTAAGCCTTTTCAAGCTTTATTATTCGATAATAATAAATAACAACATAAGACGGTGACGTAAGCAATGACTCTTTTGCTCAATATCTATTGAAAATAATTTTAAAAACTTTGGTGCTTTAGACTTGTAAAAATTAAGGTTAACAACATTACACATATACAGGGTGTTTCATAAATATTGCGAAAAAATGCAGGTTGTGATTCTTATCGTAAATTAAAGGGGGTCTTTCATATAATTTTTTTTCGTTAGATTCATTCTTCTACATTAATCCAAATTTGAGAAATAAAATAAAAACCTAATTTTACACTAAAAAAATTATATGAAAGACCCCCTTTCATTTTCGATAAGGAATCACTACCTGAATTTTTTCTCAATATTTATTAAACACCCTGTATAATTTTGTGAACAAAATTAAAGATTCGAGTGCAACAAAAACTGCAATTGCACTAATTTAAATAATTTCTTACAAACTATGTTAGTAGCATTCACTATTGCGTATGCTAAATGTTCTCTTTTTATTATTCTTTTTTGAGATGATTAAATCCCTTTGTAAGTATTTTAGTGCATGAATTTGTATAAACGTTTCTTCTTGAATTGAACCTTATAAGCACCTCCTAAACTTTGCCGAAATACTAATTTGGAACACCCTTAATGTAATCCATATGCAGGACCGCCGAGAAGGGGTGACATATGAAACTATTGCCACGGGCTTGGCCGCGAAAGGAGCCCGGCGGGTTTGACTGATAATAATTTTTACATAAATGTTTGAAAAAGAATTAACCTTATCAATATTAAATATTTACTTACGGACCGTTTATTATAAAAGTTGAGTAAGTCTACTGTTTTTTGATTCGAGATATTTAAGGGTTTGCATTAAAATCGATTTAAAAATACTGATAAAATCTACTAAGTTTGACCTCTTTTCTATGAATTTTAATAAATGTAAATCAGGAACTCCAAAAAATGCTAATATTTCTTGTAGCAGAATAATTATAAAATATTATTAAACTTTTCAACTTTCATCAGTTGCATAGCAAATCAACTAAACTGAATTTCGTGAACAGGAATAAATATTTTGTTTTTATGTTCTTGATAAATAAAATTAACTAAATTTATTATTTTAGGCCTTACAACTTTCTTTCTTATGTAAAATGTTTTGAGATATTTCGTCATAAGATGTAACAAATGTCATTACTTTATATTACAAAACTTGCCTACATTAAAAAAAAACAATTACGAGTCAACCGCAATTGTAAAAACATAACTCATGATCTTGTACCGTCCACTGCCATCGGATTTCTTATGCAACCCGATCTCTTTTGCATCAACATTAATTAAATTATATTGAATGTTAATTAACACAACAAACGAAAACAAGTGAACCGGTGGTAATATATGGGTTCTGACCTTTCTAATCGTACCTGTGCAAACAGTCAAAGCCGACTACAAGTTCGAATGCTCTTCTTGCATTCGCAAAATAACAAGGGTAACGCTTCTGCGTTAACGTGCATGAGTTCATATTTTCATAATTCGCAAGCTCACTAGATTGCAATTGTGACGTAACAATAGACAGGTGGGATATTCGTCCGCGTGCTGGTGGTAAATCCGCTCAAGAGAAACATTCTGTGTTGTGCACTTTCCGGGAGATTTAAAATAAAACCTAAATTAGTGATTAGTCTAAGTGTCGTATGTAAATATCCAATAAATATGGTAAGTTTTATTTTAATGCTGATATTTAATGACTTTTTTGTAATATTTTGAATTTTAAACCGCTGTATTTATTAACTGTTTTCATAATTTTGTGTTACTTAAAATAAGTAATTATGTTAAATATTTTTATATACAATTAATAATAAATAAGCCGCGTTTTAATATATTAAATAATAATAGTATAAATAATAAATAAAAAAGGACATTTTTCTCAATTATGAGCTTAATATAATTACTTGGTTTATATTATTATAAAATTTGCATTAACCGACATTCTTCGATTTATTATATTCTAAGAAAAAGTATTTCGGAATTTGTAGTAGTAAATATTTTATTCGAACAACTTCAATAAATTATTTCCTAAATAGCAGTTCTGTGTTGGCAAATTTTTGTCAATAATTTTTAACAGATTTACATTTTCCAAATATTGCCCTTAAAGCGGTTTTTTACCGGTTATTTTTGTCCGTAAAAGTGATTTTTAACCGAAGCCGTTATTTTTAATGGCAAAAAAAAACGATCACCTTTAACCAAAATAATTAAAAACCGTTTTTTTTACATCTTTTTGTAATAAAAATTACTTTAAAAAGGTACAAAATCTGTATTAAATGCGATTAGTTTACCAGAAGTCATTACTGAACGCTTGATTGTACATATATCATAAAATTATAAATAGATAATAAGTTTTCATACTTTTCATTCCTAATCTAAATAATGTCAAAAACCAGTTTTTTAAAGTTAAATCGGTTTTTTACAGGAAACCGGTTTTTACGGAAAAAAACAAAGGTTTTTAAACAAAAGCCGTTATAAAAATAAAGTCCTCGATTTCGTTTAACCGTTAACAAATTTTTTTTTCGGTTTCGAGCCCTGCTTTAAAGTAAGTAATTTTATTTATTAAAATCTATTTTGTAATGTAACTACTTTCGTTTTTTTTTTAATTTCTTTAAAAGTTAAAGTCTCATAAATTGCGAATTAAATAATTAAGCCCAAACAAATTTGTTTAACTTGAATTTTATAATAGCCTACAGTTAGCGAGCGACTAATTTCTTTTAAAGTAGGCTACATTATTGGTTATTTTTCAATTATACTAACGTTACATTCCAGTTGTAAGTAGCCTTATTAGGATGCTACTTTTTTTTGCTAAATCAAGCTATAGTGTAACATGCCTTTTTTGTCAACACAAAAATCACAAATTAGTACTTTGAAATTTTTCCAATTTTTTTAAAATATTGAATTGTGCTTAGAGAAAGGTTTATTTTTTAAATTTAAATAATATATGTAGTATGTACCTATACTATCATTCGTGATTCTACTTTATCAATTAACATATTCATTGTACTTAACTCCTATGCTGTAATTTATCAGCACTTAATGTAAGTTGTCTTTGTATAATTCTATTCAAAGTATTTTTTTTTATGATAAATGTTATGTGAAATATATGCAGATCTAGATGTTTGCAAGTTTTTATTTTATGTAAGAAATGTTCAAAAAAATCAATTCAAGACAATTATTTATGCAATTTATTTGTGAATTTTAAATAAACTTAATTTTAACACAAAACTTTTGAAGATACAAATTATAATTATTAAACTATTCAAATGTCTACTAAAAAAAACTTGTTCTTATAAACCCATTCCAGAGATACAATATTTTTGCGAGCTGTGTTCAGCTTTGAAAGAGACAAAACTCTTTGTATTAATAATAACTATTAAAATATTTCAAATTACTTTAAAAGCCATTGATCAACAGCAGTCTTCAATAAACTACCTATTACGTCAAAGTCATTACACATCACTTCTTTTTTTATCAAACGCAATTGTTGGCTTTATGTCAAAGCAACATTCCTTGTAAATAAATACCTTCGATTCTTACTTCCGAATTATATCGTCATCTTCTTGGCAGTTGGAAGTAATTTATAAGCAAATTTAAATCGATAATGTCCTAATAATACATATATTAGGTAGGTCACGCACTTTTGATTTACGTGTAACACGCACCTTCTGCATTCAGAATGTCTATAATCATTTGTACTGGAAAGCTATCGTTACTTACTTACGTGATAAACTGACAAGTAAACAACATGTGTAGAAATTATATTTTTATATTGCATAACTTAATGATTTTCCCAACGCGAGATAAACGACTGCAATTAAATTACATCTTCTGTTAATTTCACAGTTCTTAAGATTTCAAAACTAAAGTATTGGATTTTTTGCCATCCATCAGCGTTTTATCATCTCGAGGCGCCATGCAAATCTCAAGTCTAACCGATTTTTGTTTTTGTTGCTTGACCGAAATATGTTAATCAAATTACAAAAGTATAATGGTTAATTCCATAAATACATAAATAAATTAAATTTTTTAGTTATTGATAGACATTAACAAAATAAAATCATTGTATTACCATTATATTTTTAATAATAGTTGCAATAATTGACAACTTTGAAAATGCATTATGTTTTATTTTTCATGGCAATCTTAAAATTGTTTAATACGAATGCAAAATTGGCACACAAAACTGCAAAAAAGTGAGTAGGTATATTTTTTAGTTAACCTGCCATTACATTAGTAGTTTAAGACACTTGCAATATTGGTTGCCACAATGGCATTAACTTGGCTTGCTCGTAATTATCTATCAAGTTTTATATGTATATTTAAAACCATTATATACTAATCTTTGGGGACAAGCAAATTTTTGTGTAGATGTGTATTACACAAAGCATTTTTATACGCAAAATTTACAGAATTATGTGCACAGATTTTATTCTATTGGTTTAATGTGAATAACCACAATTATATAAATCTCAAATAGAAGTAAATTATTTAAAGTTATTAAACGTAGTAATTGACCTAAACATAAGTAAGCTCAGTAATTCCATAGATAATTCATTTCAATTTCCTTACTGTAAATTATTTTCTTCTTGTAAAATACGATGAACATATGTCTTCCTACATTATCAAGATTACTATCACCTTCGTAAATATATTATTATGTAATCAATGCTTGAATTATTAAAATAATTCGTTGGAAAAATAAATGTATAAAGGTTTAGCTAAAAACTATTTTATCTTGTTAATGAGAAGAAACCCTTCCTGAAGAATGTCTAGCCAAGTTTCGAGACCCTCGACTCTTCGTCGGAAGATTTATTATTTATTTGTTTATTTTATTTAACAACTAAAAAATCTATTGACGAAGAGATTATCGTTTCAAAACTAGTCTAGATATTTTTATAGAAAAGATTTTCCTCACAAATAAAATACCTAGGTGATTTTTTAGCTAAAAAAGTACTGTTATCTAGTTAAGGCAGTTAATGCTGATTATAGTCAAATAAATTAATAAATTTATGATGTTTAGTGATTTTTACTCTTTGAGTGGTTATTATTTTTGATAGAATACTTGCAATATTTGATTCTAATCGAAACTTACAAAACCAATTTTTTGACTCATTCTGTTTAAAAGTGCTCACAAATTTTATTTTACATTTGGTTTCAAGATCAGTTATAATAACAATAACTATTATTAAACACTACCAATTTTTTTTATGTTTTACCTTACTAATGCAATATTTAACATAAAAATGTTAAAGCTCCAGAAGTCAAGTTAGTACGCAGAATTTTCTAAAAACAATGGTCTATTTATCTCTAAATTATTTCTCTACAGTCATTTAAGAAATAGAGGAAGTATCAAACCGCACATTGTTGTTGCTCTTGGTTGTACAGGTAAATTGCTTATTTTATGACAAGAAAAGTACCACAAATAGGCAATATACAGAATCACTACTAATAATAATAATTAATATAATATTGCTTACTATTGTTCTATAAAACACTTTTTATAAGCATCAGTGGAATAAAAATAAATGGATAGGTGAGATAATTGGGTCGAAAAAGTGATTATCATGGTGTTTGGGATACCTTAATTTCTTAGATATAGTAGGATAGTACTTACAATACAATACGTTTTTAAGTTAATGTGAAATTATATTACTTTGATTTAATATAAACCATTGACAGTATCATTTTTTAACCTTTTTATTTCTGTGTATGTGAATAAAATGCTAGCACTTAGCACATACGTTAAAAAATTATTATGAAAAACTTATGCTTTATTAGTTGCACAATGTTCCACACGTTATGGATGTACGTATGTCTAAACTTTACTAATACTTCTTAATTTTACATCGTAAATGATTTTGTCCTTAAAAAAAAAACAACAAATATCACTTTCGTGTTTTGGAAATGTAGCAGTAACCAATGTCCCAACAAAGGCTCATTGTTTGATGAATATTGGCACAAATCGCAAAGTAGATCTGCAAAGTTATTGCAATAGTACCCTACTTTTAGCTTATTACGCACGCGTTTAAATTTACCCAGGTATATTTTCATAAATACCAATTTTAATGGCAAATTTAAAAACCAACAATTTAAAAGTTGGCTGTGGCTGTGACTCTTGGCCACTTACCCATTACAACTTTTTGTTTATTATTGTGACAGTAGCAATTATGATGTTTAAAAGTTGTGCCTATTGTAGCGGTGATCAACGTATTATTATCAAATTTTTAGCAAACAAAGGCGTAAAATTTTACCAAAATATTTGCACAATATGGAAATAATTGTCTTTCCATACGTGTGGTTTTTAAATAGCCCAAAAACTATAGGGAAGGAAGAATTTGTGTCAAACTTTAGTTAATTCTAATTGAACGTCCCATTGTAAACGCAGACTATTACTCGACACTTTTAAGGCATAAAGGAAATAATGCGATTAGGAATAAAAGAAACGAAATTCAAAGTTCTGTGTATTTTCTCCAAGACAACTCACGGCCTCATGAGGTTATAAATACCATTGAGAAATTAACAAACTACAGTTGGACCCTCTACCTCATCTAGCATTCAGTCCAGATTTTGCTCCTTCCAATTTTTGTTTGTTTCGATCCCTGAAAAGACTTTTAAGGGAAACAGGTTTCAGTCAAATGATGAAGCCTTCGAAGCTGTTCAGCCATAAAGTTTCTTCCAGCAAGAAATCAGAACGCTTGCAGTGGCGCAAGTGTATCTAGATGTAGAGAAACAATTTAAAATTTTAAAAAATAATTTTTAATGGCTAAACAGTGTTGTATATTTTTTTATTAATAATTTCCTGGTCAAATTCAAACACTCCTCGTAAAAAAAAACCGTAAAACATTTTTGTTAAGTATTAAAATATTGAGCATTCCTTTCTATTAATTAGTAGGTACCTACATGTCAACTATATTTTAATTAATTGAATAATGAAGAGAGTTTCGAACATCCTCTTGTAGTACCTGTGCAATATCATCTAAATTTTAAAGATAATTTACACTAATTTCACAACGTACTTCACGGCCCAATTAAATAATCACGTGTAATTAACACTGACACGGTGTTTTCAGAAACGTAACATCCTTAAAAACTTTCTTTGGCAAAATTTTTAATGTCTGTCTCTGCAAAAGAATAATTTCAAATTTAAATGTGTAATACTAATCTGAATTAATGTTACAGTTCACTGAATGCAATTTTAATTAGGTTGAAATTTTATTTGAGTAATTAATTGAAAATGAAGTTATTGCTATATATATATTTATCTGCTGATTAATCTTGTACTTTTATTGTTCTGCCAACTTTGTTACATCATTGATTCATTAAAGATTTCGTGTATAATACAATGTTTGTGTTGAATTAAAAATGTACTATTAAAATTAAAATAATTGCCAAATAATTTTTTGTAGTTTAGCAATCCCCACCTACATTTGTTACAAATCGGTTATATAAAAATATAGTTATTTCCGGTTATCGAAAAACACTTCCGAGTAAATTATAACCTATAAGTTTTGTTATTTTATGGCAATAACCAATTTTTAATTCCCAAAAACTCCAAATACATATAAGGTTTGTTCCAGCAGGCAGTGCATTTTGTACTTACGTACTGATACATGAACTGGTTCATGGACATCCGTCAACTATAGACTAAAAAATTTATTAGCCACTGCCAGAACGCTTAAAGGACAAGCCTAACTGTGAGTGACATTTGTATTTATTGGATTCACAGTAAGTTAAGCATCGCAAGTGCACACATCTTAAGAAAGCAGTACTAACATGGAATTAAGAAGGCGATCACAGCAACCAGATGTCATGTTAGTTGTGAACAGCGCATGCGTGTAAAAATCCAGCGATAGTTTTTGCCTTCGTTCATGTACTGTTTTTATCGTACTCAAATTGGTTCATGCATTATCCGATAACTGCTGAAACAGCCGACTAACCGTCCGCTGAACTATCAGAGAAGTTTCTGAAACACAATATCGATACGTCCATCGGATCATTGCAGGAACAAACCTCAAAAGTCTGTTATTATATATTAACTGAACAACTAAAATGTGTCATAACATATTTAGTATGTTACTAATAACCCAATACTTTGGTAAACTCGGAAATATTAAGTTTTCGAAAAATGAATTAATTATTTTATGTTTATGTTAATTTTGATCTTAGCTGCACTTTTTAAAATACCGGAAATGCATATTTGCTAGTAATAAACGACGACATTAAAATTTTAGAATTTATTGCACAGCTGTCGGGTAGTGAAAGCGTGAACTATTGATTTTTCGATAGCAATTTATATTTTGCTGCTTAAGGTTTTCATATTTTATTTGAAAATTACAAATTTGTGTTGCAAAGTTAAATTATTGGTCTATTGAACTTAATACCGCGTGTTCCAAAAAATACATTCTACAGCATAATAAATCTAATAAACTTTCGATAATCATGCTTAACGAAAGACCAAATACACCATAGATTATATTTGTAAAGAAGGTAAACAAAGATTAGAAATGTAGAATAAAATAGTATACCACTGTAAAAAAAACTGGTGTCTTCCATCTATACTTCCGGTTAGACTGACAACAATAATAGCGTTTGAATATAACAAACTAGGTAAAGAACGTTTTTCCTTAATAGTTATTTATGGGGTCATAAACTAGGACACTTTTAACAGTATTCTACTAATCTGGCAAATTTTTGATACAAATAGTACTTCGTTAATCAAGATACTATAGTTTCCGAGTTGAAATTAACCAAAACTCATTTATAGCGTCTTTAAAAAACGCAGATGTTCTGGTTATTCAGTAAATAAGGAAGTAATTACGAAAACAAACATACCGATTGATGGGGTGTGTCTGCCTGCCTTCCTACATGCCAATCTATCTGCGACCCCTGACCCCCCGACTATCTATGGAAATTACGACATGTCTATCGAAAGTGGATCTTTATTAAAAAAAAGAGTTAAAATTAGTTAAAAATCTAAAAAACGTCACAGAATTTTGCAAAATTATTTTATAGTTTACAAAATTTGTTGAACAATTTAGTGCTGGTATTTAATTTAAATCGCTTACATTTTATTGATTTTTTGCATGTTTTATATATATTTTTATCCTTTTCGTGAAACCAATTACGATAAATTCCTCATTTAATTTGGAATCTGTTTAACCCTACAGAAAATCTATATTTGAATGTGTCACATATGCAGCTGCCAAAGCATTCGGTAAGCAAAGGAAATCCGTAATATTGACTTCTTATTGCATTATCAACATATCTGTTAGGTCCTAAATAAGGATCTCGCCCGTTAAAGGAATTATTTATTGCGCGATAGTGCCATTGCGGTTTTCAGAAACCATAATTTCTAACTGCAGTTTATATAAGTTTTAACCAAAGAACTTATACATTTTCAATAATCTTGCCTCTAATCGTAATCAACATTAAATTTACAATTACGTCTTCAAATTGCAAATTTCGTTTGTAATTTGTCTGGACTTAATAATAATAAATAAGATTCTACAATTAATAAAACTTATCTAAATCTAGAAGGAAGTATGCAAACAGGAAAGCAGAATATCACTTCATAAACTCATAAACAATAATACTTTGTGAAATGCAGAGAAAGGCATCTGCAATGACTTTAGACATTATTAATCATATTTAAAAAGCAATTATGACGCTATGGTTAACAAATCTGTCACACTTCATATATCTGCTGTAACGAAACGATTTCATAGATGTTTTCGCGTTATTCGTGCCTGAATGTGAATTAAAAGGTTGTAACTCATCCTAAACCCTTTCGATGGCTTAACATTTTAGGAGCTTTTATTGCCGTTATGACAAGCTGCATTAATCTTTAACCTTTTTTAGGGTATTAAGTACTTTTACATAAAATTGCACTTTTTTGTTTTGTTTTTAAAATAAATAAATACGCACAAACTATGAATATTTTCTGACCATTACCTAAAAAGTGCAAGCATAAATAATCCTGATATAAGTATCGTATGAATGAATATTACAAAACTGGTACTAATTACACAAATGCTATAATAAAAAGTCACTAAGTATAATACGTAACGTATTTTAGACAAAGGAAAAACTGTGGAAAACAACAAACCAAAAAAAAATAAAAAAGGAAAGAAAATGGACACACAAAAATTTATATCCGAGTATTTATTGAAATACATTTCTGTAGTCATAATATCATTTCTTCTACAGAGAATAAAGCACTCCAACATTTCATATTTACGCTTATTTGAAAAACGGTCCATTGGAAACTTGGAAATCACTAACTTGTCTGCACTACAGAAAAATATATATTATTTGACAGTTGTTAAAAATAGTCGTTGCAATTGTTTAATCACGACACCAAGGCCTACTGTGGTGAAACCTTAATTTTGCAAATTTTCATATTTTCCCTAGGTTAAACATATGGATGCTAAGACATGGTTGAAAAGCATTTGTTATGGAGATTTAAAAAATGCAAAAATCCAATATGGTGTCCATAAGAAAAACAAAAGTTATGATCGCGCGAAACATAGTAGGCCTAAAATATTTTTATTGTCATTTTTAAAATCCTTATTAGTTACAGGATGAATTATTGAAAATGTAACACTGGATTATCGTTACGCATGTAATTGCGCAACTTTTTCCCCATTTAACCGATTTTGTATTTCTAACGGTTTCCGAGATACCCATGTACTTATTTTAAACTGGACACCTGTATAATAAATTGAAACGTTTTTTCTACTGTTTGATACAAATGAAAAATCAAAAGTCAAGATCCATCTTCACCCTAAAAAGTTTTGATCTTAGTTTTTTATCTTTTCCCGCGGCGAGGCAATGAACTATTATTTTCATGTACCTCAACTGTGTACAAACAACATACTTTACAACTAATGATTTTGCATAAAACAAAACGAGAAAAATTTAAACACCTTAAAAATATAACCTTAACAATGGATAAGCAATTGGCAAGTGAATGCTTTCGCCCATGTGTTAGTAAATTAAGTCATTGTCGCTGTTTGACCTTTTAAAATAAATACAATCGTAAAAGATCTAATAAACTGATTGGCAAATTATGACAAGAGTTTGATGGCTGTTATTTATTATTAGAGCTTTACATGTTTATATGCACGTTAAGAATAATTGAGTCCAACTGTCGTAACAGATACGGCACTTGTAAATCAATTGATTGGTGTATCGATATCAATTTGTTTTTGAAGGTTTATTTCAGTGCCGAGACAAATGAAAGAAAAAATTTGCATATAATTTAAAGCAATTAGTGCTGACTAACAAAATTAGATTTTTATTGCAGATATAATATCTGCTAACAAATACCAAACAAAAATTATATGAAAAACATTAGTAAGTAGGTATAATGCTCATAAAAAAGTTTTCAGAAAAATTACGACGTTTTTGTCTGCATATAATTATCGTTTAAGAAATGTTTTTCTAATTTTTATTGGTAGTATTCTTCTGGAGCTAATTCGCTGAAAGAAGGTTCACATTTTGCTTTATGTATAAAATTTAGCCTTAATCTTCGTCACCCAGCAATAAAGGGGCAAATGTTACAATTATATTGACATTAAATTAAAAATGTTTATATTGTTTCAAAATGAAAACAGCAAGGTCATTTTCCGCTAATTAAATATTTTCTTGCAAATATACCCAAGGGGAAAAAAGTAGTACCAATTTAATGTACACTACATGTTGTTTTAGTTTCATTCTAAATTCTAATTAAAGCAACTGTTTTGTAAATAAGCTCATCAAAGTCAACATCATTTTGTTACTAATTCTTTCTATTACCTAAACTTTCTCGTGTAAATTACGCCCACTAAAACAATTTCTCACAAAAATTTAGAGCGTGCAAGAACAAAGAACATCTTACATTTTAAACCCTCCGGGGTTATCAGAAATCACGCGAACACAGTTAATATTGTTACTCCAAAGATGTAACAGATACGCGTTTTTTATATAGCACACAATATGCATTATTATTTTTACTTGATTACTACTTGGTAAATTTAAATCGTTCGTAATCGAGTGTTTTCTATGGTTCATACAAATTGATTTGCAAATAAAAATTGTTTGATAATTTTTTCGTTTTTAAATGCAGGTAATATTAATTTAATTTTACTGAAAATTTTAACTAATTTTTTGACAAACCGCAAACCAACTTGAAACAAATCTCGAGAATGTTCACTATATTTTATCACCATTGAGATCTAGAAAACTATGAGAGTTACAGAAACAGTTATTAAATAAACAATGTGTAGAATTTTGTTCTGATTTCAAATTTGTTTTCAAATTTAAGATAACCCATTTTCTGTCACAGTTCTTTTATATCTAGAGATCAATTTACGAAAATAGGTACTTAATATATTTTATTACAATTGCGATAAGTGGATAATTAAATTTGTTTTTTGATATCGTTTCAAATAAGAAATAAGAAAGTGACACTAAGTGTCAAAAACTATGAATTAAAATGTATTGATTTTTCAATCTAGTAAGCAGTTTCTATAGTTGACAAATGAATTTGCATCTAGCCAATAGCGGTGTAATCCATCTACCGTAGTTTTAAGTTGCCAACTTGTCACTAGTAACAGCTGTAAAACGAACTAAAGCGATAAAATAGTATTTTTACTTATCAATTTCTTCGCAACTATTTGGAAACAGAAATATAACAATCACAAAGACAAAAAAAAACTTAAATAAACCATCTTCGTAAAATATGTTTAATACGTGCGAAAATAATAATTATTTTATGAAAATCAAATCAAAATGATTTTAGAAACAAAAAAAATATGAAAGAAAAAAGAAATTCGACATTTTCATATTTTTTGCTATAACATCTGAAGCACGACGAATTTTGTACTTTTAAAAATTGATTGTGGCTCCTTTCATACCAAGGAATAATTCATCTAATTTAAACAAACCTGTATCTCTTATAATAAGCGAGATCGCCATGCTGGAAATGTAATCTGGGACACCCTGTATATTTCTAAATTTGTTTCTTTATAGTTTTAATGATAATCAAAAAGTAGGCACTCAGTACTTTAGGTTAAAGCAATTATAAATTTTGTTGCGATATATGGGTAAACTCAAAATGATGTGTAATTTGTTTAAATCGTTTTATAATCTTGCCTTTGTTACTCACACAGAACAAATAAAGGCGCCCAATATTGGAAAAATCATATTACGCCCAGTAAGATGTCTAAATTATTATTACAAAATAATCCAATAAATCAATTGACCCAAATACATAAACGCGTTCATATTCTAAGACAAATCAAACGACCATCACAAATTTATTTGCAGATCATTATTTAAACAATTACATAACGTCAATCATAGTCTACTTGATTTGAACACAAAACTGCTTTTATCATTCACGTGACGATGCAATCACCACGGGGGAGCAACGTAAATCAAACCGCGCAACTCATAGAGCACAGAATGCCATTCACCAATACTATTCAAATCGCATCTATAAACAAGGAAGTTGGATGATTTTAAAACGTATATCAAAATCACATGATCCGTGATGTCACGTCTAAGTAGGCCGGAGAAATGTGTATTGACCATATTTTTTTGCTCTTTACGTGGGTAACAAATACACAATTGTTTCAAGAAGAAATCCGCACGTGATTCTTGCGCGTTCTTGCGAATCTCATAATTATTGCACAATTTGGAGTTGTTATTGTGCAGATTTCGGTGTTATGATACTTGTAATTTCGCTTTCCGCAACAACTGAAGCTGTTATACTCGTTGGCTAACTAATAGTAGCGAAAGGATGAAAATTACTTTCTTCGGTCGTAGGATGGGTGCGAATAGAGAACCTTATGAGAAAGTTAACCTTCGCCGAGTTGATGATGGAGACATCAGGTCCACAAATTTGAAATACATTAGCGTGTAGGAAGTTTCATAAATTGCAAGTTTTCACAATAGTACAAAAATCGCGGCGACGCCAAATTTATAAAACTCTCGCTTTAAACATGTAACTAAACTACTAAAAAGTATTTTAAAAACTTTAATTTTGGTGAGGTACAAAATTTAATTGTGTGAAATTTACAATCAAACTGATTGCAAAACACCATTCACTTAATAAATGTTCTTCCGTTATTATAGTTTCCCATCTGGATAGTCTACAATCAGAACTTCCTAAGATATTTTAAATCACACTTCATTGTTAAATACACATTAAAAATCTCATACACGCCTTCACCAATCAAAATATTGTCTAAAACTTATTTTACATTAATTTCTGCTTTAAACAGTAGCAGTAGTAGTAAAACATCTTGTGACCAGGGATTAAATAACGTTTTAAATCGTTACTTTATTGTATAACGTTATTTATTATTTGTTTTCGTTACACAACGTTATAAATAACATTAAAAAATGAATTGTTATGTTATATAAGGTTATGAAAATAAAATGTATTTGTAAAACTGAAATTTTATTTGTGATCTGCAGTGTACATTTAAAAAAACAGTACAACATTACTTTTAGGTATTCTATTTTAATTTTCACAGCTAAAATACAAACAAAATATATCTTCTTTATTCACAGAAAATCATGATAGTAAATAACTTTTAGGAAACTTTATTGGTTATTATAATTGCTTTAGAAATTATAGTTGAATCGTAATTATAAGTTTACTTTTAGATGATTTATTAAACCGTTGTAACAAATCCGATTAAAGAGTAATAAACCGGTTAAAAAACTGATTAAAATTACTTTTAGTCGAAAAGGCAAAAATATGAAAACGCATACAGTTTTTGGTACAAGTTTTATGAAAGCTGCCTTCAAATTTGAAACATTAAAATCAGGGATGGAAAACGTAACGTAACGATACCCGATAACGTTATAATAACGATTCAATTGTAATTTTTTTTACAATAACGTAACGATATTTTTATAACGTTATATAACGTTATAATAGCCGATAACGTTTCGTTAAAAGTTATTTTGTATCGTTATTCTCTACAAATTAATTTTTTATATGGTGATCTTTTTATTTTCAGAAGATATATTATTTTGTTTGTATTTTAGAAATTAAAATGAAAATAAAATATCTCAACGTAATTTTGTACTATTTTTAAAAATTTACATTTACAGATCCCAAAAATAATTTCTGAGTTACAAATAAAAATTATTTTTATACAGCATGTTTCTTAAATAATGCGAAAAAATTCGAGAGGTGATTCCTTATCGAAAATTAAGGGGGGTCTTTCATATATTTTTTATCCTACACTATCTGAAAATCTTATTTTCGTGCGTCTAAATGGACGCGAAAGTATGCACTTGCACGGCTAGCCTGGTAAAAACACATTGCACGGCTAGGCTGGTAAAAACTCATGTAACGCCTAGGCGCGAAAAAAGTACGTCGACGTTTACCAACAGAGGGCGCTCCGTTATCTGTCAAAATTAAATTACAACTAATTTAAAATTTTAAACCGTGACTTACTTTACGGTTGATAAATAATGGAAATGGACAAAAGAAATGAAGAATCAGATGACAACTTTAGTTGCACACTTGCGGAAATTAGTGAAAAAGCGAAAGAACTAACTCTGAATTTATTACCAGCAAAATCTAAAAAACGGTATGATATACTTATACAGTATAACTTATTTATGGAGTGGTGTACTACCAAAAACGTTAACCGACACAGCGAAAGTGTAATTCTAACTTATTTATCTAAATTATCAAAGAAATATAAGTCTTCAACGCTGTGGCCGATTAGTTTATGTTAAAAGCTTCCTTACTGTAAGACATAATGCCGATATTGCATTGTTTAAGACATTAATTGCCTTTCTTAAAAAACAATCTGTCCGGCATGTTGCTAATAAATTAAGAATATCAGTCGTCAAGAAATAGATGCATTTCTCACAGGATTGTTATTTTTAATTTTTGTTGTGTAGGATAAAAAATATTGTGTACACCATGCCGGGAAAGTGGTTTTCCGAGCCTCGAGAAATGGACAGCCTCGGCTGCGCCTCGGCTATCCAACTTTTCTCTCGGCCTGGAAAACATCCACTTTCCCGCCTAGGTATACAAACTACTATTTTTTTCTTTAGGGTCTCCTTTCGGAGTTACACCCCCCTAAAGGGGATCGGTAAAATTGGGTTTTTATTTTATTTCTCAAATTTGGATAAATGTGGGAGAATGATATTCGATAGATGTTTTTTACTTATTAAAAGGTTTCTCATAGTAATATTTGCAATCATCTTCCACCTTCATAGGGGGCTGATAAGTGCGACCCCTGATGGTTTTTTAATCAGAACTTTTTGTGGAGTTAAAATTTTGCAATTAAATTTATTTTGTTTGATTTATTTAGAATTTTTTTTTATTCTTTGGTTTTTCTCGTAAATCCTACAGTTTGAATAAAAAATTAAATGAGTGAATATGATGTTTATGTTCATATTGGGTAGAATTGACGGGCGTTTTAGCGTTGTCGCCGCGTAAACGTCAAAATGAATTACACCCGTCACTTCTATCTTCTATCCAATATCAATATAAACAAACCATGGTAACCACCAAAATGAATCGTTTTATATTGGAATATTTGATGGTTCATGTTCATTCATATAATTTTTTTCTCAAAAACTGTAGGTTTAACGAGAACAGTTAAAGAATAAAAAAAACTTCTAAATAAATCAAGTTTTCAAAAAACAATTTAAATTGCAAAATTTCAACCCACCAAAACGTTCTGATAAAAAAAAACAACAGGGGTCGCACTTTTCAGCCCCCTGTGAAGGTGGGAGATGATTACAAATATTACTATGGGAACCTTTTAATAAGTATTAAGCATCTACCAAATATCAGTCTCCTACATACATACAAATTTGAGAAATGAAATAAAAACCCTATTTTACCGATCCCCTTTAGGAGGGTGTAACTCCGAAAGGAGACCCTAAAGGAACAAAAAAAATTATATGAAAGACCCCTCTTATAATTCGATAAGGAATCACCTACCGAATTTTTTCGCATTATTTAAGAAACATTCCGTATATCATAATTTATGTTACGTTATATAACGTTATATAACATAACAATTCATTTTTTTGACGTTATTTATAACGGTATGTAACGAAAACAAATAATAAATAACGTTATACAATAACGTAACGATTTAAAACGTTATTCCATCCCTGATTAAAATCATTTTTAAAGCAACATTGTCGTAAATTATAATTTATGTAAATGTCAAAAGAGAGACACAATGTTTATATTTTAAATATTTAGAATTAGGAGATATCTAATTTGTATGTATCAGACTTTGTCGATTAACCTAAATTTAGCAAGTTTGTAATTTATAAATTCAAACATTTTTAGCATATTTAAGGAGAATAAACGATCAAATTACATTTATAATATGGTAAAACATCACTGTTTAAGTATCCACAGTTTATTTTCATGTACTCTTGGCTAAACTCAATCCATAGCAAGAAACAATTATTATTGAATACCCATTAATTTATTGTCAAATTGCACACGCTCCCGAATATTCTCATACACTCCCACGAGGCAGGGCTCCTCCATATAAAAATCCTTGTTCTAAAAATTAAAATCACACCTAACTGTTTTGTAATAATGAATGTAATTATGTGTATATCATTTTTTTATCTGTTTAATTACTGTTTGTCACGCAATCCAACGTCTATTTTATTCGCTACTGTAATTTTACTCACTGTGGATGTGGACCTGCAATTTCTAACCCGGGGGTCGCAGCGTCTTATTTTAGGAAGTCGCGAATCGTAACTGCAAGTAGTGCAAGTTATTAAACGTTTACACCGTGTGTCCGAAATTTTATGCTCAATATAAGTTGCTTATAAATATACAGGGTGTTCCAATTATACACCGCCAAAAAGTAGGTACATATTCCTGAGTGAAAATGATGACCATTTGTCAAATATTTTGTCATCCGAAAATGCTTCCTTTCAAAGTTAGAGACCTCCAAAGTTGCAAAAAAAATATATCAAAAAATCGATTACGTCCTAGCTGTTGAAGCTCGAGCTATCAAACTTGGCCGAAATTTTTAGGTGTTTCCCATTGACTTTGTGGGATAATTAGAAAGAAAACACGTAATTGGAAGTATGATTTATAGTCAGGTCATCCGCTTATCAGGCGAACAAGCTTTAAGTCAAGCATGACTGACATTAGCATTAGCCAACTAAGTTTAGTAAAAAAAATATTTGAGGTGTATAAACAGAGTTTGTCGATGCATCTTTAGCGCTAATTTTCTCGAAAACGGCTACATTTACAGCAAAAAACAAAGAGGGACGATTGTTTTTCTCTTAAGTCGTACTTTTTTATGGACGAATGACATTTTCAATTTTATTCCAGAGAAAAAAAATCTATAGATGGTAAGCGGATGACCTGACTATAAATCATACTTCCAATTACGTGTTTTCCTTCTAATTATCCCACAAAGTCAATGGGAAACACCTAAACATTTCGGCCTAGTTTGATAGCTCTAGCTTAAACGGCTAGGACGTAATCGATTTTTTGATTTTTTTTTTTGCAACTTTAGAGGTCTCTAACTTTGAAAGGAAGCATTTTCGGATAACAAAATATTTGACAAATGGTCAGCATTTTCACTCAGGAATATGCACCTACTTTTTGGCTGTGTATACTTGGGACACCCTGTATATAAAAATAGGGCAAAAAGTTACCTGTTATAAAAAAAAAATGTGGTTTTATGGTTTTAAGTTCTTTAAAAAAATGCATGACACACTAGATCTATAGTCAAAAAACTAAATTTGGTTAATATTTTAAATCTAATTAGAAAATATCTCCCTCTCTGTTGTTAATTAAGATTTGTATTAAATGTAGTTTGGCAATACTAATTAATTAATTATTTATTAATAATTATATTCACTAAAGCTTTTTCATTATTAATAAATTAATAATAATAAATACAATTACATCAAATTTTTAATCATTGTACCCGGGTGTAACTAAAATCAAGAAAGGGGACGACCTTTTTTTGTCTAGTTTTAATTTTTGACAAATTAAATTTTAAACATGTGATATGTGCAAAAAACCGGATTTGCTGAACATATGCACACTTGTGTTTCACTTCCGGTGTCGCCAAAAATGACCCTAACTTTGTTATTTCAAATGGAACACCCTGTATATTTTTGCATTTTCGAAAAGAGGAAGCAATTTTGAATACAACTGCACTATTTTAATTAATTTTTATAACCTCAAATAATTTTTGCACGAAAGTTAAATTTTTTATCAAGTGAAAATGCACAATTACCATTGGAAATAACAAAGTTAGGGTCATTTTCTGCGAAACCGGAAGTGAAACAAAAGTGTACATATGTTCAGTAAATCCGGTTTTTTGCACATGTCACATGTCTATTATTTTATTTGTCTATAATCAAAACTAAAGAAAAAAGGGGGTGTGCCTGCTTTCAGTTACACCGTATGATACAAATAATCAAATATTAATCTTATATCCAATTATTTGCTAAGAAATTTCCAAAATTGAATTATTTCTGATAAGCAATCATTTTAATTATGCCTTATTCAAATTCTGAACCTAAACTTAAAAAGTATCATACTATAAAATAAATTACTTCTTATAGGATTTTAAAGTTAACTGTGATAAACAAAAATATCATATTTGATTTGTAATTTACTTACAAAGAGTTTATATTATCTTTTATCATTGCATTGCTTTTTGTTTCAGATTTATTTTCGTCAAGTGACAATGTCAAATTTAGTTCATGTCCACAACAATCTATTTTTACAAGATATACAATTCATCTTTTTCTTTATTTAGAGACCAAGCAATACAATAAATATAGTAAGATTTTTTATTGTTGCTGCCAACTATGGTTTTCTTTTAAAAATCGCAACTTTTTAATTATCTCCATAAATAAGCAATATTTAAACAATTGCATACAGGGTGATTCAAATTCGAAGGCGACCAGGGGTATCTCGCTTATTACTGAAGATAGAGGATAGGTTCAAATTTGGCAAAGCTACTAAATTTTATGCTCATCAATAATATCAAAACAGATTTAAAATATCTTCAACTTTTTTTTTTTAACTGAAAAAATGACTTCGTTTTTTACTGTAACTTTTTTATTTATTTATTTTTTTAATCTGTAAAAACTTTTACAGGGCCACTTTTTATTTTACCTTTAATGGTGCCATCAATTTTTTGCTGTGCCGATTCCGTTTTGTTTTATAGATACTAACTTGTTAATTTCTTATGGGCGACAAACTTGATTTTCATCTAGTTATTAGTCATTTTTCCAGTTTTTTTCAATTTTTTCAAAAACAATTGTAGATATTTCAAATCTTCTATCTTCAGTAATAAGCGAGATGCTTATGGTCGCCCTCGAATTTGAATCACCCTGTATATAGTGTGCCATGAAATTTAATTTTTTAAAAATATTTTTGCACCAATTTACGAACCTTGTATCTGTTATGGCTTATAAACTACCTACTAATCTGAGTCACGAATTTCGAACAGAATGTATAATATACCTAGTTAACATTATGTATAACATGTATTCAGGGGGATAACGTATAAGCATGCCTAAAGCTATCAAACATTTGAATTTTAGACAACATTTTTGTTAAATAAATGTTTAAAAGTACTTACGAAATACTGCTTATCTTTAAAAGATCATCGCCAAATGCTATACTTTTAACACACAAAATTTATTTTGAAATATTTTCGTAAATTTTTAGTAGATCGCTATCATAACTAATATGTTAAATCTTAAAAAAAATATATATATATTAAGAACATTTGAAATTTTTGTGCATTTTTTAAGTTCTTTATTATTCAAATACAATTTTGTGGTATGTCGACATTAACCAATAATAAATCGAAACAAGGTATTCTACTTATCGTTTTTAATTGATTTGTGTAATCGTTATTTCATTTAAATTTATTTGTGAAAACGCAGAGTATGTTAAAGTGTTATGTAAACATAATTATAAATATGTGTATCTCAATTTTGCCATTTTCTGTTCTCAACCTTGCTTAAATTTTTAAAATTCATTGCAAATCAACATTCGAAATTATACCTTTTATTGAACTAATCCTTGATTAAAAATCATAATTATCTGTGTCAATAAAATAGTTTTGTGCAGCCTTGCAATTTATTGTCAAATTTGAGTCATAATGTATCGGATATTATTTTTCATTTGCTAAACAAGATTTTAAATTAGTTGATAGGAGTATTTATTTTATGCTATTTTGATAACCTTGAAATTATTTTACAATTTTTGTAACAACCTAGAAATTTTGTATGATGTTAGTTGATAATTAATTTGATTGTGATATCCTTCGAAACAAGAAAAACTATTAACTTTGGTGAAGACATTATCCAATTTGTAATTTTTTCAACTTTATTCTATAAAATAATGTCTTTGACCGAAATTTAACATAATATGAAACTAATTTATTGAGTTCCTAACAAAAACGTTAAAAATGCGTAGATTTATTATTCCTATCTATTCTTATTTTCATTTAAAACCCTTATAAACAAAAAGCTATTAACGTTGTTGTTTTATTCCTAAATAATGTCACAACGTTTGGGAACACTTATAATTATCTTAACTTGCCTCGTCCTACTTAATATTACTTGTTAATAAGTTTTGCACTTTTGATAATGTTGGTTTTTTATCAGAGCTACGCCAATAATAAATATCTTAAAGAAAGTTCATTGCAATGAGCAAGTTCTCATAATTACACTAATAATAAAATTACTCCTACACTTTCAAACTATATAGCAATTATTCATTTTTTATTAAAAATATTGTAAATCGGATTTAATGTAAAATATAAATAAAATTTAAGAGATAGCCTTAAAGTATGAACCCAAATTTCAATAAAACCGCGACAAATACGTAACGTGTCATTTTAATGCGGTTTTTCTACTGTACACAATATACCTTATGTTAACATCTTATGTAAGAATTGTTTAATGTGGTTCCTTATTCGTTCCGAATTCGATTTATCAATTTTATCACGTCTATTCAACAACAATTAATTTATTACATATTTATTTTGATATTGGATATCAAAGCCTTGTTCCTAATACGTCAGTTCGAAACGAAAAATAATTTGTTGTACATACATTTGTAAATATATCACTGATGCATTTAATTGATAATCATAATTATATCAATTTCAAGGCTCCTATCCCACAAAATTAGTCTGAAAATTATGGCCATTGTAACCGAATTACTGTTTGTACTTAGGTAAAAGTAATGGGATAACAAAGAACTAACCTTGCGTGTAATTAATGTGCTCTACTTTTGAAAACATAAATAAAAGTAAGTCAACAGGATAATCCGTCTGGCATTTTGTACCTTTCGACTAATCGTCCGTGATCTTTCATAATTTTTGTGGGAAAATGCAGTTATTTTAGCACATTACAAAAATGGTTCGTCACACTTTTATTAGTAAATGATTCAGATCAAAAAGAAATGCAATCATATGTTAAATTCTGAATATTGATATTTTGGCCAATTTGAACGTTGTAATTGGCAAAGAGACTGGTCGATTTATGTTAAACTAGCCATAGCCAAATAAGCGAGTGAACCAATGCTAAAAAAAACAGTAATAAAGAAAACGGAAGTAGTTCTTAGTCTGTTTTATACTATACTATTTTTTCGTTTAAGAAAATCGTATACGATTTTCTAGTACGGTGTCAATCAGAAATTAAAAATCTTGAACGAAAAATTCGTACGAAATTACTACACGCCCTATATGCGTCCAATTTTAGCATGCGCGCATGCGTATTCTACTGTAACTGCATCTGACCGCATGTCATTTGTGGGTTAGGTTAACTCAGTGGTCTCCAACCTGTGGGGCGCGCCCCCCTAGGGGGGCGCGGGACTATTGCAAGGGGGGCACGCAGCTGTTACCAAAATATCATTTTTGAATACAAACCAACAAAACAGGCCCTATTTTTACAAAATATGGAATATTTTTTTGTAGTGCATTAAATAATTATTATGAAATTAGACTGTTGCGAAAAGTGAGGGGGGCGCAAAAATTTTTTTTATGAAAAAAGGGGGCGGAGGTACAATCAGGTTGGAAACCACTGGGTTAACTGAAACAATCAAACGATGTTAAATACTACTTATTAACGTTATCCCTCACAATTTATTTTGTAGGAATAAATATGTAGAATGGAACAAGCGTTAAATATACGTTAAATTTGAAAATGATTCGCTTTCTGTTGTGATCAAATTGAACATTTGACATGGTTACTCAAGGTGCCAACAAAATATGATAAAAGTTACTAAAAAGTAACCAAAATATATTGGGGTTGTCGTACCAAAAAATAGTACAATCTAAAAGATTGATATTTTCCATGCTAAATTCTTGAACGAAATTTTTGAATCAAAAATCGTATACGATTTTCTTAAACGAAAAAATAGTATAGTATAAAACAGACATTACATTAAAAATAAAATTTTAGTTTAAAAAGATAAGCTGGAAATCTTTTTCTTTTAAATAATAAAAATTTTAGACTTAAAATCGTCTTACATAGAGATATAAAAAAAAAGATGTTTTTAATTTACCTAATATAAATATTGGAGAAATTGAACAGAATGCTCAAAGTGGTATTTAGTATTTACCCAATAAAAATAAAAACTGAAATAATAAAGGCTAAAGAACAAAAGAAGAAATTGATTTTCTAAAACAGTATTTGCTTTGTCTTTGGTGTTGGATAAGTCTCGCTAATCCGATATGCTTGAGGGTGGTAATTTATCGGATTTCGGATTTTAAAGTTAAAGCAAAGTTAAATTAAATTCAGATATCGACAAAGTATGTTTTATAAATAAACATAAACGCTCTGTTTTTTTTTTTAATCAAATGTTATTTATTCATCTTCATCTAAGATATATTTAATATTTCTGTGCACCCAACAGAGAATAAGCAAAACAAAGTGTGATAGACACAGACGCATTGTAGGTACTGATTATGGTTAATATAATGTTGTCGCCAATCCAGCGCAAATAAAAATTTTTGGTTTTCTGGGCTAGACATTTTAATTTAATTTTTTTTTTTCCTTTTCGTCTTCTTTTTTTCTCTCCTTTCTTCTTCTTCTTTTTTTCTTCTCTCCTATTTTTATTTTTTCTTTTTCTTCTTTTTTCTTCTTTTTTGTTCTTTTTTTTGTTCTTCTTTTTTCTTCTATTTTTTTCTTTTTTATCTTCTTTTTTCTTCTGCACTTCGAGGTGACAATATGTCTGTTCTTTCTTCTCGATGCATCATAATTGTTTCCATCTCTTCATGGATCTTCCTACTTCTATTCTTTCTTTTGGCTTCTTCTGTCTTGTCATCTTGCTAATCTTTATTGTTCTATTCTGTTAACGTGTTTTTTATTTTTCTCTCGATATTCCTTCATTTTCTCTGCCAGATCGTAAATTTCTAGCTCTGTTCTTATGCCTTGGTTTCTTATTTGGTCTATTCTGGTATTTCCGTCGATTATCCTTAGAAATCTTATTTCTGCTGTCAGTATCTTATTTATATTGCTGCTGTACATCAACATAACATAGGCTTGTTCAGTAGCGTAGCAAGGGGGGGGCGGTCCGCCCCGGGCGGCACATTTTTTTGGGGCGGCACTTTTAGTCTACCCAAGTGGGGTAAAAATGAAAATCTCGGGGTAATGAAAGGATAGTAGTTATAATAATCAGTACCGGCACTGGCGCTATTAAATTCATAAAAATTTATTTTTAAAAAAGGAATTCTTATAGAAGTTAGAGGATAAAACGGGCTACTTGACCTTTCTTCACTGAAAACCCGCCCCCTTGTAACGACAGAAATTCCAAGTACCTAATAAACTTTATAATAGGTTGCCAACCATTCAATAAAATTATGAAACAATTCATTTATTTAAGCCATGCAGTTTTAAAATCTATTGTAACACGGATTTTTCACCCTTATTAAAAATAATTTCGCGGGAGTGGGAGCGATCTGATTAAAGAAAATAAAAATCAGTAAACTGTAATTTTGGAAGATGGTTAAGTATTCTATATTATCTAGCTTTGCATTAAAACACGTTTGAACGTCTAAAATTTAAAAAAATTGGCCTGCTGCGCATTTTTTTACCCCCCCCCCCACATTTTTCTGTCGATCTCTGCTTGGTTTTGGAAAAAGTTTAGCGACCCTTATTTATAGGGGCGGCAAATTCAGGGACCGCCCCGGGCGGCACAAACTCTAGCTACGCCACTGGGCTTGTGTCTAATGCCTAATTTACATTGGTATAGTCTATAGTAGCTAATGCAAGTAACTAAATCAAGTAACTAAATTTAGCTACTTGCACTGTGTAGACAGTTTTGTTTAGTACTTGCGCAAGTAAACAATTTAGTGACTTTTTGAGTAAAGTAAATAGAAATCATTTCTATTTACTTGAAGACGATACTTCATTTATTGTCAAATACTAAACAATTTCCTTAAATTGGGTGTAGACCACGTATATATTGTGTAAACACTCACTAAACCAAAATTTTGACAAGTTTTGCTACTTGATTAGTGACTTGCTTTAGCTACTTGATTTAGTAACTTGCTTTAGCTACTATACCAATGTAAATTCGGCATTACATATAAACTATAAACAAAACTTCTAATGTTTTAATGTTTATGTATTAAAATATTATAATTTTGGCGATCAAAAATTGGGTCTTCAAGCATTGTGAGTCTACAAATAAAGACAATTATATTAAACCATACGTTACCCTAACGTGTGCATTTTCTTACTTCATACAGAACGTAAAAGAATAAAACGCGAAATAACTTTCCGAACAGTTTCCTCATTTAAACTATTGCAATCGCAACCTTTTCAAGATCCCAATGATATTCTCTATACTAGAACCAAGCTGTAATTTTTAGTTATTAGGGTTATAGCATAAGCTAAAGAAAGTATAAAAATTAAGTCATCTACAATAAAACAAAAAATTATGTAATGAGATCGATACATTTGCAAGGAACGTTCAACTACACCCTCATAAAATTGACAAATAGCGATACCTACCTTGAAACACAAGAGCAATGTAAGCGGTGTTTATTTGCAATCAAAGCCCGTGATCCATGAAAGTCACGATTAGTTACATTTTTTGGTTTATGTGATTATATACTTCTTGATATAAACGTGCATAAAATTATTCAAAATAGCAAGTAAAGCATGATTCAAACAGTAATCATAGATATTAAATCTTTAATAATATTGTTTATCAATAAATACAAATAAACGCTTAATAAAAAATAAATAAATAAGTAAGTTATGGCATTTTAGTAACTAAGCAAGCTCTGTCAGATTTATTGATCATTGCCTAATTGATGAATACGAAACAGCAAAATAAAAATTATAAATAAAACAGGAAATAGTTCGGATTGTCTTAATTTTCTAAGATTTTTCAGAATAATACAGCAATTGGACACGATATGCATATTTTCAGTTTAAATTCTTACTGAGCATATTAAAATCAATATCTTTGCTAATTTAATCATCATTTTATTTTATTCCTAACGGTTTGCGAGATCCATACGATCTTCATTCCTAATAATTACTTACAAAATTAAGACTTAAAAATTGGTTTTTTGCTTCGTTTAAAAAAATATATATTAGAAGAGTTACGTAAAAATTATTGGATATTTTGCTATATAATTTATCATTACTGTTATAAAATAGACATGCCATTATTATCGTACTAACTGATTAAACTGAAATAAATATAATTAATGATCAACATCAAAGAAGGTTGAAAAAGGTGAAGGTAGTTAAAAACATATCTTAGAATGAAACCCACACAAATTTGTAAAGTTAGTATAGTGAACAAAACTTTTGGGAAATATCTATTATCAATCAAACTACTAACCTTTCCATAACAAACATAAATCTTTGTAATATAACATTCATGATCCTTTTACATCTCAAATGACTTCAATTTTTATCATCGCATTGTAAATTATTACGTTAAAAATTAAAAGGCTAACAAAATCAACACTCCTTAATGTCATTAGGTTGCAACACGTTTTCTTTACTATAAAAATTTTATTTGTTTAGTTTAAGACGTAGAGTTTACATGACAAAAGGGCCAAAACGGATGGATATGCTGTTCTAACCAGTAACCACCATACAAAAACAGTACAATTATAAGATGGTACCCCTCCGATAATGCGATTTTTTTTTGTTAATAATATGTTAATTCAAGTATTTATCATAAAGTTCGTCAAGTAATGGCATAAAAGACTAATGTGACGCGAATAAGAAATTATAAAGTTGACTACGACACTTCCAAAACATATTAAAAATGGAGTGCAAAATGGTTGTTTAGAAATGTTTACAGCTACAAATGTTTTTTAGTTGAAAATTACCTTTCAAAAGATTTAATTGTCAAAATTATAATTGAGCATTTGAATTGCGTGAAAGAACAATTTAAAGATTAATTCCTTTGAATTTTGTTTTTAAAAATTAAGTTGGATTTATGAAACTTTCACAACTGAAATGAAAAACGTTAGTCGCTTATCATCGTTGAAATGAATTTTAGCTCGGGATTAGGGCAGAGTTTCCAAGAGTTTTTGAAATGACCTTTAACTAGCTTTTACATTTTGCTCTACGTATTTATGCAAAGTGGCGTTTTCAGCATTAACAATTATAAAATAAAAATGTATAGGTACTATACACAGCAGCGATAAGTAACCGGGGGATCTCGGCCCCTCAAGGGGCCACGAAAGATTGTTGGGGGGAGGCGCAAAAAATTAGATTTTAAATTTTTGTATCATAATCAGGAAAAGTTGCCAGATTGTTCAAATCGTTCAGTTTTAAATTCCAAGTCATAAAACTTACGATAAAGTTTTCCAACATATGAGTATAATAAAATTTCTGTTTTTTTTTTTTAATAATCAAAATCAGTAAATGAAACCATTGATTAAATAAATCCTAATGTTTATTATGGGGGCCGCGAAATTAGATCAGGATTTCTACGTGGCCGCGACTACTGTAAGGTTAAGAACCACTGCTATAGGTACACCACAGATAAGGTTTAATATTTCAGTATTATTGTCTTAACTAAAGTAAAATAAAACTATTTTTAAATTAATTAAAATCTGTAAGTAATGCTTTTGAATAACGCGTTATTTTTAGAATAATAAATTAAATAAAACCACAGAACAAGATTACCTAATAAAGTTGTCTCTCTAAGATTTTGCTACTTATTTCTTTTGATATATTCAATAATCAACCACAAACATGCTTGTAATTTGTCAGTTCATGTCTATTAACAGATAAGCTTAATAGTTTTATATGTCAACATGTTGGCTTTCAACATAAAAAAAAACTAAGTATCAACTATCAATTTAGCAGACTGTCTTTTTTTTATTTATCATACTTCAACATTATTGAAACCAAACGTTTGTTTAGTTTTTACACACTTCGAACGTTTTGAAATGGATAAATGACGAAGTTCAGTTTGTATTCAAAGCAAAATATCTCTTTGGCTCGGTTGGCTATTATTAGTGTTGGGCAAAAATACTTTGTTTTCTTCCAGCACTTTCACATCCCTGATATTTTGCTATTCAGTATCGTTTTGCGCTAATACGTGCTTTTGTATCAGACCTTAATACAAAATAGAACTTTCAAATACTGATCTTGCAGATAAAGTTTCACATTTTTCATTTAACAACTGAAGCAAGGCTTTACATATAAATTAATACTGCATCGGTTATAAAATACTTACGTTTACTGCAAGTACTTGATCTACTTGGGATCCTAAGATTTAGGTGTGCAATATAAGTATGTTGGGTAATTTAGTTCAATAGTAGCATTTCAATTATTGCACAGCCAAATACCTCCTTTTGTTTTGATTTTTGTCATATATTTTAGCAAATTGGTTTTCATAAATTCATTTATAAGCTGCCAAATTAATAAACAATTTATATTTAAAAGTATATGTTTCAAATACAACACAATTAACCAATAAATAATACTGAATGATTTATTTGTTGCGATTTGCACAATTTACAACTTAATTCGCTGTGTGAAAAATGATTCGAAATGTGTTTAGCTAGGAATTTAGGACATCAAGAAAAGAAAAGACGTTTACAGGCGTTAAATTTTGCGTTTCGAATTTGCAACAAATAAACATCCTACGATTAAATTTATTTATGCATTTGTACATTGCTCCACGAAATAATGTAATCATAAAAAGTAACAATAAACATTCTTTTTTCTAAATATTATAAAAGACTTATAACTTTCATAATGATGTAACCATGACTCATCCCAAAAGATAAGTGACAAATTTCTTTTAGAAATAAAATTAAGAAGCGTATTTCATTATTCATTATTATTATTCATTATACATTAGCGCATTTTGTTTCAAATTTTAGTCGCGAGATGAACATAATTACACTGCCTACTTAATTTACCGTTAAAATCTTAGAGCCACTGTTTTTAACAATTTCACATTACAGGCCGTCATTTGCTTCTAACGTTTAAATGATTATTACGACTTTTAAATGAAACACTATCAGTAAGGTTTAAATCGATAATTCCTATATTTATTTTTGCCTGAACTAGATGTTTGGTTTAAGAATGTCCACGATTAAATTACAGTAGAAGTCGGTTATAACACGGGTTTGCGTGAGGTGTATCCGACCTGCATTATATGATAACCGCGGTATAACCGAATTATTGAAGATTATTATATATTTTAGTTTAAACAACTCATTTTTTAAATTATGTTTGTATTTATAAACTATAAACTAAAATAAACTCTGTTCACATATCAGCAAATACATTCAAAAACGAAAAAATTACAATTGCTTTACAATTACGCACCAAGAGAAGATTAGATGCTCTCAAATCAAAACTACATAACAATTGCTTTTTGTCCCGGGAATTCCCGGGATTTAAAAAAAGTGTTATTTTCGTTTATTTTGAGCTAAGATCTTTGTAATGGTATCATAACTTATCAGTATTTATTATAAATATCCTTACTAACAGTAAATTATTATTATTTTTATTTGAAAATCATTTTTCTCCTTTATATTTTTGCTTTTGGTTTGGTGTAAAGAAGCCCGGTCTCCATGACGAATTTAGTATCTTCAAAATACTTTTACAGTTTTATTTTTGTGTACCTTGATAATTCGAAGCAAAATAGCTTATAAATGAAATTTTATAGATAAAAACGATGTTTCTTAGCTGCTAGATGCTCTCAAGACAATTTCACCAGCAGCAATAGAGACTGAGAGACATTTTATACAGCAGGACTTTTTGTTAATAAATCAAGAAAAAGACTAAGTGATCGAAGCACAGATCACCTTTGTTTTCTTAAATCACATTACAAAAGTTCATTGTAAAATTATATTATTGTATTCATAAATATAAAATTGCAATAGAAAGGTTATATTTCCCGAATGTATGTTTCTCTAACCAATATTATTTAATTATTTATAATAATCATAGAGCAAAATGTAAAATAATGTTGTTAAAGGGTATGCATTTGATTTTATAACAAATTTAGAACTGCACTGGTGTCAAATAATTTACAAAATACCCAACTTTTATAAGATACGCATCTTATACAACTGTTCAATAATTTGTAATAAGTAAAAATTATTCAACAAAAATTTCAACACATGTCATTAGGCATCGATTATTGTGGTGGCCTTTTCACTTTGTGTAGGATTCAACACATGCAGAAAAAATATTATACCATAAAATACACACCACAAATTTAAATTTACGTTTTGGCAATTGCATACAATAATAAGTAGGTCGCTACTATGAGGTAAAACTGCAATGACACTCTTTTAATAATATTTAAAACCATGTCAATTTTAAGGTTGCGTGGTCCAAACACATATCTGAATTAATTCAAATTAATTCAAACTCCATAAAAGTCGCACATTAACAAAATTTTGATTTAAATTTATTGTCAACTATTACCATAAACAAAATTTAAAAGAAAATTATGTGTAGGTTATTGTATTTGTAGGTATTTTGAATAAATGCAAACAATCAAAAGAGTATAAAAAAATTGGGTAACAATTGGCAATTTTTATTAAAGATGTTTCGCAATATGACCATTAGAATCATCGTTGTTACACAAAAGTATTTAGCATATTCAGGTGTTAGTGTTAGGTTATTGTTGAATGCGTAGTAAAAATACAAAAGACGATATAAAAACACAATGAGTCGTTGAGATGTTCCCATTGTACAAAAAAATGTATTTATCAATCAATGATTTCGTACTTCAGCAACATTAAATCTGAAATACCACTGATGCACAATATTTAAATAAATATCTGAAGCTACAATTAGCCTAAACTGAATCATAAGTAAAGAAGTTTTTAGTATTATTTTTGGCAGAGATCAGGAATTGTGTTTGGTATTCGCTAAACTAGAAAATGTTTACATGCAATATAAACTTTCCTTGTATCATACTCTTGCGTCGAATTTTACCATGACAATTCGTTAACACATCAACAATATAAATTATCTTTCCTAGTTTCAATTTTTTTTTTAAATTTAATTTTAAGTCCACCTACCGTGAGGTGTAGGACTGTTGAGTTGTACTGACTTTGGTTTTCCACACTTGCCTGTTTTGTACTAATTTTTTCATATCTTCCTATTTAATGTTTCTTCCTTTGCTGTTTTTTACTATGTCTTGCCAGCTTGTTCTGGATCTGCTTCTTCTGGTTTTTCTTGTGGACTTGCTTCGTAGACTTTTCTAGTTAACCTTCCTTCTTTCATTCTGTATATGTGTCCCAACCAACTCAGCTGCCTTTATTGGATTTTTGTTTCAACCGGCTTCTTCTTCAACTGGTATCTATATATTTCGTTTCTGATTCTATACTTTTATGTTTTTCCTTCAATTTTTCTCAGAAATCTCATATTTACTTAGTTAAAAGGTGGGTATAACAATTTTCTACAGTTTGATTTGAAATCGTAAAATAGCATTTTTGATATACAGGGTGGTCCACTTTTTAGTAGCAGGACTTTAACAGTCGATAGAAAAAATTATTTTAAAGCGAATATTCCATATCAATATAGGTCCAAAAACGCTCCACTTTAAAGATAGAGGGTGCTGAAATTTTCGAAAAAATATCGATAATGTTTAACCGTTTCTCAACCAGTAAATATATTTAAACCAAATTTGGTATACAGCACCACCTTACATGTTAGCATGTTACCACAATCGGTGAAAATTTCCACAAGCAACCAGTGGCGAAGTTGTGGGGGTTCAGTTTCAATCAATTTTATAAAAAACTAGTACGGCCCTGTTCAAAATCAAACTCGAACTTGTTTTTGGGAAGAGCATTTTATTCTCAACAAAAAGTGTCTTTTGAGCTTTCTTGGTATCCGCCACCGTTTGGTGCGAAATTTTATTTATTTTACCATTTTCGCGAAAAATTTGCTCCTGCGATCTAAAAATATAGCTAATATTCGCAATAAAGAAGATTTTTGCAGTTTTTAATAACAGAACATACTAATAATAAGGAAAGAAGTTCCGCTAAATTAACGATTAATGAGCATTTACTCTGCAAGTTGCAATTTTCTGCTTTTCGCGATATTTTTAGATCGAACTTAAAAGCAAATTTTTCGAGAAAATGGTAAAATAAACCAAATTTCGGGCCAAACGGTGGCAGATACCAAGAAAACTCAAGAGACACTTTATGTTTACAATAAAATGCTCTACCCCAAAACAAGTTTGAGTTTGATTTTAAACAGGGCCGTACTGGTTTTTTATAAAATTTATTGAAACTGAACCCCACAACTCCGCCACTGGTTGCTTGTGGGACTTGAAATTTTCACCGATTTTGGAAATCTTTAAGGTGACGCTGTATATTAAATTTGGTTTAAATATATCTTCTGGTTGAGAAACGGTTAAACATTATCGATATTTTTTCGAAAATTTCAACACCCTGTATCTTTAAAATGAAGCGTTTTTGAACCCATGTTGATATGGAATATTCGCTTTAAAATAAGTTTTTCTATGGACTGTTAAAGTTCTGCTACAAAAAAGTGGATCACCCTGTATAGTAGTCAGGCAACTCGATATTAGAAGATGAATATCGTACGAAAAACAACAAAAATTATTCTAATTAAACTTTAATTTAATCGTATTACGTTATGTACGTATGAACAAGTACTTCGTGGTATCTAAAGACTTGGTTTCAAGCTGTTTTTAAATTTTCCGGAACGTGACTTTCTATGAAACATTACACTGGTTATTTTTTGTGAAACTTGAACTTAAGTATACATACATATAAACATATGTAATTCAAACTCATTAAACTGTACAAGACTGCGGAATGTTACAAAACAGAAATATTATGTAACTAGCTACACAAGAGTTTACAAAATAATGAATTTTTATACATAAATAATAAACAACAATTTAGTGCAAATTAATAATCTTAGGTGCGTCAATTTTACTGATATACAGGGTAGTTCACGTGGAAGGGTCACTATTGGGATCTCGTAAACGGTAAGAGCTACCAAGAAGTTTAAATTAGACAAACTGTTTCTCTGAGACCTATACAGTGATGCTTTAATGTTATAAAAAAGTTCCATGGCACGCTAGATAATAAACAAAAATCAAAATGGGCGTTTTTTTTTAACCGTTAATAACTCGGTTACACTTGGTACAAAAATATTTTTGGGGAAAATGTTATCGCTTTTTTATGCCCTGTAAGATGGAAACCCTCATTTGTTTCAATATTGGTTAAAATCGTAGCACCCTATAGCTTCAGAGGGACTTTTTGAATAATTTTATTTGTTTTCAGCTTAAATATCAAAACAATTACATTAAACCTTATATTATTGAAAAAAGGAAAAAAATGCTTTTCTATGTCATAGCCCAACTACGGTATCCATTTGAAAAAATGCAAATTTGTAATTTATCTAAGAATTTTAACAATATTGAAACAAATTAATGTTTTCATTTTATAGTGCGTAAAAAAATCTACAACTTTTTCCCCAAAAATATTTTTACATCATTAAGTATAACCGAGTTATTAACGATTTTTAAAAAATACCTATTTTGATTTTGATTTATTATCTAGTTTGCCATGAAACTTTTTTAAAACGTTAAAGTATCACTGAATAGGTCTCAGAAAGGAAAACAAATTTTCCAATTTAAACTTCTTTGTAGCTCTTACCGTTTACGAGATCCCAATAGTGGCCATTCTATGTGGACCACCCTGTATAAACATTTGACAAAATTTTGTAATAATAAGGTAACCAGTACTAATAAATTCATTTGTGTACTGCAAAATGTTGTAGATATTTACTTTGATTCTTGGCCAGAAAACAGGCTAATTTAAATATAAAGACAGAAATGTGGTAAATTATATCCATATCTACCCATGCATAGCACTTTTAAACTTTAAGAATTAGTGGCTCTTGTAAAACCACCAACTGCACAATTTAGGTGCATTTAACGAAAAATTATAATGAATAATTCAGAAAAATACTTGTTTATATAACGTCAATTTAAAACTAGGTTTTTCCAATTTTCCCGTATTAATACTTTATATATGTGTACGTATACTCAAACTTCGTTTTAAATAGTAAATCTGACTATTAAGTATTAAGAATGAATTATGGTTGCTAAATACTTACAAAGATGTTAAACAACAGTGCAAGTTCTTTTACGTAATAATAAAACATCCAATATATTTTTTATGTAAATTTAATTACGTGCAAGAGAAAGTATATCAATATACCAATTTAATCCCATTTGTATTATAGGGGCTAGTAATTAATGCATAAGTGTACATTTTAAAATAATTATGAGCAACATTTAGTTTTAAATTAAATTGTAAATGTTAAATTGAAACTAGATTAATTGTAATGAATTTTATAACTTGTCAAAATATTATATTTCAATCAAAAAGTGACCTGAATACCGCATATTCAAAGTTATTAATGTAAATGTCATTAAAATATTATATTCCCAATAAAAGCTGCGCGCAAAATCAAATTTATTATGTAAGCAATTAATAAATTTCAGTTTCACGAACAAGAACACTTTTTTTGACACTTGACCGTAGCATTGAAGTTGAACATGAAATATTGCAATAAGTTTGTAGGTTATGACCTAACACGGTTTGATATTAGTAGGTTACATTTAATAATTCTGTAACCTGGAATTTTTATTTTTACAAAATGTTGGCCAATTATCTTACTTGTAATACATAAATTAAAGCTTATAATCGAATACTAGAATTCAGAGACCGCAAGAAGTCTTTGAAATAGAACAACTTCGACGTGTGGGTGTTAGTCTTGTTCGCATCGACACTAGTTTTACTGTAGAATCTGCTACACCCGCTAATTTAGGTAAAATTTGTATGTTATACAAACCATTTACTTTTTAATACTCCTTTTTGGATAATTTAGATTATTGTTACAGTCCTTTTTTTTGAAAATTATCCAAGTAAAAAACAGGAGCAGATTGCATTTTTATTTAATCACATGCAAGTTCGATTTGTTCACATCAGAACACAAAATCCTATATAATTTAATATCCCAAAAAGGAATACGAAAAAAAAACAACTGAAGTGCTGTTAGTTTGATATACAGGGTGATTCATAAATATTGCGAAAAAGTTCTGGAGGTAATTCCTTATCGAAAATTAAGGGCATCTTTTACATACTTACATTATTTCCTAAAACGTTTTTTTTTTTTCGGACATACCGTAGAATAGGGCTACTTGGGACGGTAGGGTAACTTGGGACAAAATGATATTCCCACCTAAAAATTTTGTTTACAACTGTCAACTTTTGAGATAATTAAAGTTGATTAGTAGAGTTTTAAAAGTATCATATAAGCTTAAAAAAACGTATTAGTTTCTGAAATTACTACAAGCAGGTAAGTTGTTACATCCATTTTTTTAATTAATCTAAAATGGCCGAATTAAGAACTGTTTAAAACTTCTCCTGTACTTTTGTTCTGAAAATATACATTTAATATTAAGTCTTGAATAACTAATCTCATTTTTTTATTTAATACTACGTCTGTTCAAAAATGATCCGTTTTGGTGAAAATTTTTGTTCAATTAATATATTGAATCCTGCTTTAAACAACTTTTTTACTTTCTAAATATCTCGTAATAATTACGAGCAGTTTCAATTGCTTCCAGATCAAATGAGACAATCATTTTTGAACAGAGGTAGTACAATTTGTTTAATTTTTCCAATCAAAATATCGTTTAGTTTAAAATTTTTGTAACCTGCGAATTAAAGTTTTATTTTCTTTATTTTCGAAATTTTTTTCATGCTGGATAATTGTGAAAGATCAATTTAATATAAAAAATATAATATAACTGTCCCAAGTAGGACTTTTTAGGCTAAACTTAAGTCAAACTACTGAAATTCATATGTGTCCCAAGTTGCCCGGTCTTAAGTATTACTTGGGACAGAAAGTTTTTTTTTTTGGTACTTATAAATATATATATTTCTTTCTTTTATATAGAATATTGTTCATTGGCACCTCACCCAATTACATAAAAAAATTCAAAGTTTTTAATTAAAAAATGAACGTGGTACACGCTTTCAAATGTTGAAACTGTCCCAAGTAGCCCCATTCTACCGGTACCTCTTTATGGGGTGAAGGGTAAAATAAAGGTTTCATATTATTTCCCAAATTAGGAGAAATGTAGGAGAATTTTTTTACTTATTAAAAGGTTTTCTATGGTAATATTTTTAATGGTCTCCTATCTTTACAAGGGCTAAAAAGTGCAAGCCGTGTTGATTTTTTGATCAAACGTTTTTAGAAGGTTTAAATTTTCAATTTAAAAAATGTTTTTTCAAAGCTTGTTTTATTTAGAGACCTTTTTATTCTCTAATTTTCTCGCTAAACCTAGTTTTTGAGTAAAATATTAAATAATTTATTTTGGCGGTTTGTACATATTAAGTAAAATTGACAGGAATTTTCGTGATTATTTGGTGGTGCATTTTCACTTATTTTATTTTTTACTCAAAAACTGTAGATTTTGCAAAAAATAAAGAATGATAACATTTCTAAATAAATCAAGCTTTTAAAGGAAATTGCAAAGTTTCAACCCTCCAAAAAGTTCTAATACAAAAAACAACAGGAGTTGCACATTTCAGCCCCTTGTAAAGAAGAAATGATTGACAATATTACTACAGAAAACCTTTTAATATGTTAAAAACATCTACTAAATGTCATGATCCTACAAATCTCCAAATTCGAGGAACAAAATGAAAATTTTATTGTTAATTAAGTGTAACTCCGAAAGAAGACGTTTTGGGAAAAACTTCATATTCAAAGCCCCCTTAATTTTTGATAAGAAATTAGCTCCTTCCGCAGTTTTACGCAATATTTATGAATCAGCCTGTATAAGCTGTTGATCTCATTTTGACATCCACTTCGTTAATTTTCGAAATTTTTATTTGATAGTACTTTTTTTAAATTAATAAAATTGACACAATTTTAATTAAAATATACCTAGAGTAAAATACTTTTAACATTAATAGCTTTAATTAATTTTTTTTAGAAGGAGCCTTTAAATAAATGCTAGAAATTGCATATAATTTTTCATTAAACTTATTTGTATAAGTATATAATAGTCGTCAGTTTGAAATCTTTTTTATATAGTATCAGTTAATAAAAATCATGTTTATTGATTTATTACAAATAAACATCAATATATCTTGGTTTAACTTATATAAAACAGTATTAGTGAAATCCTATAATCTTTAATTTGAAATAAACATTAATCATGTATATAAATGACTTCAAAGTCGATAATTCAATTAAATTACGTCATATCCATCATTACATTTTTATAAAAATAGCAAACTACTTAATCTTACATAATGATTTATGCTGTGTAAACAAACAGCAGCGTACTGTAATTTTATTTTAATTGAATTAACCAAAATTTACGTTTTTAGAAAGTTGTATAATATTCAATTTTGCAGCTACTGCGTTCAAATTTTTTCAACATACGTTAAAAAAATATCAACATTTCTGTCTATTTAACTTAAAATGTTGTATATTGTTATCTGTAATTTAATATGTTTACAATATGTTCGATGCTTTTTCACGGGGAAATGTAAAATAAATAAATATTATTAATCTTAATCAATCGCTAACGTAAACATAAGAAGTAGGGGCAATTATTTCTGTTTTTATAATTTATATACATATATTTACAAGAAAATTATAAGAAACATCCACTATACCTATAGTATAGTGCGATATTTTTAGCAGGTTTAAAACAGTACTTTTTTGGAACGTGTGAAACGATTTTAGGTACTTGACTATTTAAAATTTGACCCTTGTAACATTTTCTCTATCAATTCATGCGATTAATAAAAACAGTTTTTGTTGGTGTTGAAATTTTATTGTTACGCATTTTTTGTTACATCGCAAAGCTAAAATTTTTGATTGTAAAAATGTATACAGTTGAAGGTTTTTAGTTGTTACAATTACAGTCAAGGCTCAGTTTATGATCGCTGTATTACCGCAAAGTCTCGCGTATACACGCTCAATTTTTACTTATTTTTGCCCCCTAAAACTCGGGTGCACATTATACCCTTGTACTAAAAAATAAGTCATTTTGATATTGATATTTTCTTATGTTTCAGACATCGCCAAAAAGCATTTGAGCCGTTCACAGGCCAAATCTATTAGCTCCACAAACCAAAAAGAAGAGAAAATTGATAAACAGTCCTTTTCTAAAATTCCTTTTTTAAGTTAAATTGAAATAAACATCATAGAATATATTATTACAGGTGTATAAAATGCATAAAATAGTATTTCCCAGAAATTGTATTTCTGAAAAAAAAATGATTATTTTCTGACGAACAAATGTTTTTGGTCATTAATAAACCTACATTTATTTTAAATATAAAAAGTTTTGCATCAATCAAGTACTTTGGCGATAAAATCTAAAAAAAAAACAAAAAGTGGAGTTAATCGATTTGGTCTGTAAAAGCGCTTTTGGTCTTCAATCTGTTTTGATATTAAGCTTGGTTAGGAGGTTTGTAATATTTTTATTTTAAGCCCTAAAATTAGTTAAAATAATGACATTCAATCGTCAACACTAGATGCAGTAGCGTAGCAAGGGGGGGGCGGGGGGGTCGGACCGCCCCGGGCGGCACTTTTTTTGGGGCGGCACTTTTTTTGGGGCGGCACTTTTTTTGGGGCGGCACTTTTTTTGGGGCGGCACTTTTAGTCTACCCAAATGGGGTAAAAATGAAAATCTCGGGGTAATAAAGGATTAGTAAATATAATAATCAGTACCGGCACTAGCGCTATTAAATTCTTATCGAAGTTGGAGGATAAAACGGGCTCGTCGACCTGGCTACACTGAAAACCCGCCCCCTTGTGTGACGACAGAAATTCCAAGTAATAAAATGTATGATAGAGTACCAACTATTGAATAAAATTATGAAACATTTCATTCATTTTGGGCATTAAATTCCATGCATAATACAATCTTGGTTTCCGGGTTTGGAACCGCGTCTTCTATATTTAGAAGTAGTTGACGTTTCGACCATTGTGTCTTGGTCTTTTTCAAAACGACTAATTTGTGAGGGATGTTGCTGGGTTTATATATCCAGCTTGTGGAGGCGTGGCGTTCCGCTTGATGGATTTGTTGAAAAAGACCAAGACACAATGGTCGAAACGTCAACTACTTCTAAATATAGAAGACGCGGTTCCAAACCCGGAAACCAAGATTGTATTATGGATAACGGCCGCGAAAGCCTCAAGAATAAAAAAATTCCATGCAGTTTTAAATTCTATTGTAACAGGGATATTTCACTTCCGTTATATTTCAAACATTTGGTTTGAGGTATAAATCCCTTTTTATATTAACCAATTGTCGCATAGCAATAACATTCGTTCAATTATTTGTAGGTATCTGTAAATGGAGATGTACAAAAGTTTCGAACAGTGGTAAGACAACTTTCAAATCATAGGGCACCAGAAAAAGACGTACGATTTTTCATTACTTGTATGTAAACACAATCTTTTTTTTTTAAGTATGTGATAAAATATCGGTCGTACGCGACTGGCCTAACTAAGTGTGTGATAATTAGTGCAATTTTACTGGTATATAAAATCCTTTATAATTTTTATTATATTTGGGGTCGTGGCTAGGCAAGGCTAATATTGCTAAATATATTTTGGATGTGTTTCTTTACCTAAATGGAAACTATCAGTGAAAGTTTTTACCCTTATTAAAAATAATTTCGTGAAGATGGGGGCGATCTGATTAAAACAAATAAAAATCAGAAAAGGTTCTGCCGTAAAACTGTAATTTTGGATGATGGTAAAGTACTTACTCTACATTATCTAACTTTGCATTATTAAAACACGTTTGAACATCTAAAATTTAAAAAAATCGCCTGCGGCGCATTTTTTTTTTTTTTTTGTTGATCTGGAGTTTGACACCCTTATTTAGAGGGGCGGCAAATTCAGGGGCCGCCCCGGGTGGCACAAACTCTAGCTACGCCACTGACTAGATGAGCTTAATAAAATCTTGAAAAGTTATTGTGGGTATTAAACACGAATTTCTGTATAATCAGAAATATTGGTCTAAATCAAGCATGCTTATTATACACGACTGCGTTTTATGAACGAGATTTTACAGTAATTAAAAGATTAAAACGAGTAAATTAATAAAGTCAATATACTATCGAAAAAGGTTAATAAATATTTATTGTTATTTTTATACAGTGTGTGCAAAAAGTAACGTAACGGTTCAGTATCTCTTTACAAAAAAAGTTTTATATAAAATTAGTTTGTGGTCTTTTATTTCATAATATATAATAAACGATTTTCTAGTTTCTTGTTTCGAACTGGTCCCATAAATAAATAATGCATATGCCTTTTTTTATAAAACAATGTTTTAATAAAATTAATTATAAAAACAATGCAAAATACAGTCAAAATACGAAAATAGTTGCATTTGACATTTAAAACAAATTTTCGAGATATTTTCAAAGCCTACTAGTTTAATTCTCTTAAATATTGTCTTTGTTTCTGTAAGTTATCAAGAAAACCATAATAACTCGAGAAATACTGACTTAGACATAATTGACCTTTATAGTTTTTAAAGATATTTACATTATTAATAAGAAAATGTAAAAATATATAGGGTGTTCCATTCTTAAAAAAACTGACTTATTCGTGTTTTATGTTTGAATAAATGAACCGGGCATAAGGAACAGCCTGTGTATTATTTTAAAATTTTAACGAAACCTGAATTACTTTGACACTATTATCTTACAAAGTTTTAAAGGAATTCGTTCTCACATAGCCAAGTTGTGAATATGATTATTTTTAGACTTCTACTTCTAACAATATTTTTATAAAAACTTAAATAATTCAAAAACGACTGATTTTAGATACATAAAACCTATATATTTTTGAAAGAGAATTCATATTTACATCTAAAATTATAAAATATACTGGGTGTTCTATTTTTAAAAAAACAAAGTGACGTATCGTTGCGCAAAAAAAAACGCTATGTATAGTTGAAAATAATTTAAGGTTATGTAGTAAATGACTACAAACGACTTTTATGTAAAACTTTATTTTGTAAAGTTTTCACAAGTTGTGATATTGATCCGTTAGGTCCGTTACATTTTGTATACAGTGTATTTATTTTGCTATTAGCTAATTATTTAAAAAATGTCCCGTGAAAGGAGTATATTAAAACTTTCAAATGATCTGTTGATTTGTAAAGTTTTAGTTAAAATAAACAATTAGTAACAAATTAAAAATGATGAGCTATTGACATCATAAAACGTAGTGCACAAAAGTATTGCACCACCATATTCTTGTTTTAAACAAACTGTAACAACCTCAATTGTGGTAATAATTCATATTGTTGCTATATGATGCAAGTGAGTAATCTCACGTGATGGCCAACCGTGCAGGCATGAAAACGTTTAAATATTTATAAATTTAATCTGAAGAAATCGCGCACATAAGCCCAGATTTATGTTCTATTCTTGGAATAATGTTGAAAAAGCTGAAAGAAAGTAGTTTATTTTGAAGAATATAAATTTGAATACGTACGTTTTGAGATCCAGTTGGTTTTGCATAATTTAGATTGGAGATTTCGTGTTATAAATCTTAAATCTCGCAAAAATATTTTTTTGTACTTTATAAATCTGCATATAAATTAAAAACTAAACATTCGTTTTTTACTGTCGTTTAGCTCTTACAAAATACATAGAAAAATTAAATTCAGTTGCAGTGTTAAAGGTTCCGACTGTGATCGTAGTTTTTGCCGCTGTTATGCAAGGTAACGAAGGTTACTTAAGTATTCTAGATATACGTGTAGTTGTGATAGAAAGATAACATTACACACTGGTGTTTTATTTACTCATGCAGAAACAACATTAGAATAGATATACTCAGGTAGCTTATAAAAACTAATGCGTAACTTGATTATGCAGAATTTCCTGCACATTTTTATGATTTTACGTTGATATGAACCAAATGCGATAAACTAATTTTAATTATGCATGAATTGAGTTATTCAAATGATGCGAATAATAAATATTTCATGAATTTACTACACTATTTCATTTTGAAACGGATGTTTTCACACAATGTGAATGACAGTTGCTCTGCAAAATGTGCGCTTCATGTTGCGATTGTATACAAGAATAATTAGTAACGAACGGTAATAAAAATATGACCAATGTTAATGCCACTCGGAGTTATCTTTAAGCTTTAAAAGTAAAATGCTACACACATAAATGTATATTAATATGCGAGATGTTGTTGACAATATATCTAGAAGTTCTCGACAAAACAATCACAAAAACAACCTCAGTAAATTTATGTAGAAAAGGCTTGCTGAAACACCTATCATGAACTAAACTTGTAATACAATTGGATTGGTTTGCGTTTCTTACATAAATAAAGTGCCTTAAAGGCCACTGTCACCTTAATAATCTGTTTTATATACTAAAATGCTCCTTATGCATTACATTATTAAAAGGCAAAACAATCTTCGTATAAAAACAAAAATTAATACGAAATATTTAATTACTTTAAATCGACGTTATTTAACTTTTACGACTAATGACACTAAAAACATTTTTTGTCAAAATTAGATAGTAAATCTCATCTTTTCAATCATGTAAATGATTTCATACTTTGATAAGGACTTCTTTAAGAAAATATCCAAATAGTATTATTTGGCAGCATACAAGTATAAGTATATAAAGTCATACTATGTGTGTTTGTAATAAGAATTATTGATTTTGAAAGGTAAATGAAATAGTTTATTATGATCAACTTTCCAATCAACATAATATCGTTGCTAATTGAAGGGTATGCTGCAAAAAGAAGGTAGCTCCAATTTTTGTGTGTTTTGAGTTATAAATCTTATCTTGTGCAAAAAAAAAAAAAAACTTTTTCGATTCATGCAAAAAGCAAGTAGCTCCAAACGTAAGTTCCTGAGTTATTCAGTATATTGAGCCGAATCCTGTTCGTCTGGGATGAGAAAGATGCAGTTCCTAAGTTTCTTCCTCCTTGTGCCAAATTTCTATTATTATTATAGTAGGCTGTACATTCCATAAATGGAATTATAGCCGCTCTTTAGAGCCCTGCTGACTATTATTGTCCGGGTAGTCACTCCGCTGTTTCTGTTTTCGTTTTCTATAGCTCGTTGTTTGATTTTGCACCTTGCACGATTTGTTTCCACATTTGTCTATCCAGCATTTTCTTTCTCCATCCCGTTATTCCTATTTTTCCTATGTCGGCGGTCACTTGGTCTTCCCAGCGTATTTTCGGTCTTCCTCTCGATCTCGTCCCTTGTGGTTTCCATTTTAAGATCTTTTTAAGTATCGAGTAATCTTTTCTTCTATTTATATGTCCATACCATCTAATTCTTGCAGCTTTTATTACTTTGACTATATCTTCCCCTTTTAGTATTGTTTTAATTTCGTTATTCGTTAACCTTATGTATTCCTCTTTTATTTTTCTTGCTCCATAAATTTTCCTCACTATTTTTCTCTCGAAGATTTTAAAATTTTCTTCTTCTTTTCTTGTCATGCACATTGTCTCTGCTCCGTATATCACCACAGGCCGTATTGCTGTTTTATAGATTCGCATTTTTGTATTATTACTTATTTTCTTCTCTTTCATGTATATTTTATATTTATAATATGCTTTGTATCCCGCTTGTATCCGTTGTTTCATTTCTTCCCCCTTGTGGTTCTGGCGATTAATTACTGTTCCCAGATATTTAAAATTTTCTACTTCCTCGAATGTATGATTTCCTACTATTACTTGTCTGTTTTCCCCTTCGGTATGCTTCTTTTTTATTTCCATATATTTTGTTTTTTCTTGGTTAATTTTAAGTCCTCTTTTCTTTGCCTCCGTCTCGATTTTCGATAGTGCTTTTTTTTAAGTTTTCCTGTCTCTTGCTATTAATGCTAGGTCGTCGGCATATGCCACTATTTGTGCTGATTTTTCAATAATTGTTCCTTTTATTCCACATTTTCTGATTATGCCTTCTAGCGCTATGTTAAATACTGTAGCTGATAAGCCCATCGCCTTGTTTGACCCCTTTGTTAAATTCAAATTCTTTGGAGATTCCTTCGTGTGATAGTATTGCTGCTCTTGATCCCTCCATAGTCATTTTTATTAATCTCACTAGCTTGTTTGGGATTCCTATTTCTTCTGCATCTGTGTATATTACGTTTCGCTTTAGGCTATCAAAAGCTTGTATTTGTATTTGTATTTCTATATTGTTCTCGTAGCATTTTTCTATAATCTGGTTTAGCGTAAATATTGCATCACATTACTATTACAGAGGGTAAATTTAACGATTGAAAAATGTTATTTTGCTTTTGACCACATTGAAAGAATTTTAAATTTTAAATTATTAGTTTTTTTAAATAAAATACTTTTTAAGGTAGTATGGAATTTGGTGCAAAATCAAAATCTTATGTTGCGGCAAGAAAAAAGTAACTCCAACATTCAAAACATGGCCCTGTAATTCAGAAGAGATATTTTTTTTATGCTAATAGGAGTCGATCATGTGAAAACTCATGTACAAGCAACAACAACATTTTCATGTACCTTTAAAGTTTGAAATTTTAAAACGTTTATTTTTAGTTTTCCAACAATTTATAAAACTGGGGCTATTTCCTTTTTACAGCATAACCTTCAATACTCTCTTATGTAGGATGGTTGCTTTCATGGCCTACTGATATTTAATATTTTTCTTGACGGAAAAAACAAAAGTAATAAAAAGTTGGAATAACTGGAAACATGACAAAATTTACAATTCGAATTTGACATACTAGTGCAGTTTGAAAATAAGAAGTTATATGTTGTCCGTTTAAATCTATCAAGATTTTTAATTTAATTAATTTTTTTTTGCTACTTTTTTCCCATTCAATAAAACAGAAGGTTTGTTATGCTTATTTCTGAAAATCAACGAGATAATTGAAGTAACAATGAGACGCCCTTGTTTTGTAGACAGGTAGACACAAAAATTAACGTAATTTTTATTAACTTTTTTGTTTGAAGAACAAACTAAATCAGTGATTTAATACAAATCTTTCTTTATACGATGGTATAAATCCAACAAAAACTGCAACTTGGCCCAAAGTTTTAACTGATGTGCCCTCGTAGTCACATTAGAATAGGGTTGTCAGACGTCCCGTTTACACGGCACTGTCCCTTATTTTACATCAAATTTTGTTCCTCCGTATTGTAGGGTCAGCCTTATGTCCCGTCTTTAAATGAAAAGATAAAATTATAAATATTATGTTAAGCAATTATTATTTTTGATATTCTTTTCAAATAATCTTACTCATATTGATTTGTAGATCATAAAAACTTAAATTAGAGAGGATTTGCAGTAAATATTAGCCCAATTATTATGGTATACAAAGTGATACAATAAAATAAAATAGTGTTTTAAGTTTAAGGAATCCTAAAAGTATTGCTAAATATGAGGTGAAAAACTATTTTAATGTTCATATATTTGTCATTTAATAAAAACGCTTTAGTGCTCGCAGTAGTTTTTTTGGGAATAATACTGTGTCCCGTATGTGGTTTTCCAAAATCCGACAGCCCTGCCTTAGAACCTTTTAAATAGTGACCTCATTTGTAGTGACCCTGTTACAAAAAATGATATTCCATTTGAAATTGTAATGTTGCATAAGGTGAATGATTCACTTTACTTGGATATTGTACCTATTATTGTATATTCACTTAGTTATCTATGTTTTCTAAACTTTTGTCATAAAATTTATAAGCGTCATCGAAACGAAGTCACTGAATAAAATTTTACCCTATACATTTATACAATGACACCTTTATGCTGACGCAATCGTGCTCGTTGAACGTGAAGCTTTTGTTCTTTAGAAATAAATATTTTGCAATACGTTCAGCAGATGATACAAATTTTTAATTGTTTAAGTGAATGTAAAGTAACGTTTTATTTTCGACAGTCGATTACAAATACGTCCTTCTATTTTAAGTCTGGGAACGCGTTATTATAATTCTGAATTTAGTTTGTAAACGTGACCAAATTGTCTAAATCATGATACTTTAAGCAATGAATCACGACAGGATATATAAAATGTGTTTCGAATTTATAATAAATATTTACTCTCATTTTGCTGTATTATTATCCATTAATAAAGTTGTTATTCTTTGAATGTTTTTATAAACTGTTTAAAATTCTTATCAAATTGTATATTCATTCTGCTTTCTGTTACTATTTCAACATAAATTGCACGTGAAAATTGTTGCATTTCCCTTGCATTCCAAACTAATTTCTTAAACAATGCACATATGTCGAGTTTGTTACAGTTAAAATATATGATGTTGCATCAAGTGTGTTAACGTAGGTCTTGAGAATACATTTTTAATTGGCCTCGTATTAATTGCAACAGTTATTGTTGGCAAATTTATGGATAGGTACATAGCAAATTTGAGATATCAAGGAACTAAAACTTCTGCATGTAATCTTTCATTTGTTTCAGGCAGTGATTGTCAACCTTTTTAAGCGTGAAATTCAGTTTTAAAGTTTTACTTTTTTTTGTTTTAAAAAAGAATAAAATACAAAATAAATTGACAAAAATGATATAAAACATAATATTTGCATGATACAAAATATTTTAGACATACACAAATTATAAATTGGATTATTTGTGTAGTGCAAATCTTAAAAACTAATGTTTTACAAATTAAAATACGAATTTTATTTAAGAGGTTGAATGTTAAATAATAAAGCTACGGTTATATTATTTGTATCATCCACGGTTTTTAAATACCAAAAAATAAATATTTTAGTAATTTATATGATTTGATAAGTCAGTTTACATATTCAATTGTTTTGTCTTTTATTTCATGGCATAATTTTCTATTCATCAAAAATATTTGCTAAAAAAACACCAAATTGTTGATCTAAAAACAAATTTGATTTATAATTTTGATAAACAAAATAATTGTCTATCCTAAGATGAAAAAATATATAAATATTTAGGGATTTAAAAAAAAATACCCTGTGTATATCAAGTTGTTACTAATTACACGAATATTTGTCGATACTTTTTTAAGATACACTTATTAAATTCGATAATTTTGAACAGTACTGTACGGTTTTTAAGAAATACATTGCTTACATCATAGGTACATATATTAATATGTATGTACAACATTTAAAAACTCATAATATTTGATAATGACAACTTTTTTGAACACCATAGCTTATTTCGCTACAAAACTTTGCATAAAATACTACGAAAAGTTTAAAATTGTTGTACCATTTTATTATATATTCATTTTTTTATTTTAGAATGACACTAAGCCGACTTAAGTGAAGTTAAAAGCAGGTAGTTAATTTTTTTTAAACAGGTAAACATTTTAGAACATTTGATAAAACTTTTTTCGCTGCTTATCTTTAGTTTATTGCGATTAACTATGTCTTTACTGACACAAATTATGTTTTCCATTGCCTACCGAATTCAACTTTTTACGCGAATTAGCATTAAAATATCAACATGATCAAAACTATGACTTAAACCTATACTAATTAAAATAGCTGAATAAATCCCGTTTAAAATGCATCAACATCTAAAACATATTTTTATTATTTTATGCGGATTTTTCTGCATATTACTATTATGTTGGAGCCGCTCCTCAAAAGAGAAATTATCAACCTGGTAATGATTTGTGTTGTAGGTACATGATATGCATATACCAGAAAGCAAAAATAAGTTGTTAAAAGCAGTATCAACTTAATCCTTTTATAATATTTTTTAAAATTGAAAAGCTTATGTTCTTCCTGGCACTTGTTAAAAAAAAAGCTACAGAAATGTTTCCTTGTAGCATCAGACATTTTTACTTCATCTTTTATTACTACTCTTTCGAAATGTGAAACGTTTTATTAACCGATTACAATTTGAGCAACGCAGCCGTACATCTCGATTGGTTTTAAACATAGATCATTCTTAACATAGTCGAAGACACGAAAGGATTGATATATTGTATAATAACAACCTCTACATTGTTACACACTGTACTAGCCCAGATATAACGCACAACAAGCTAATAATTACATTGCTTCAAAGAGATTGTATCAAGATTTAAGATGCTATAAAACATAGCCATTTTACTCTACTTTGGCTTTGTAAGCGTCATTTACAAATTCCAAGTACATGGCGCAAGCTTTATACGATATAAACTTTATTATTGTGTAAATTTTGCAATACAATTAGTTTCTTTTGTTACAGATTCCAATATACATTCTGTTTTTTTATTCGTTAATTGCTTTAACGACAGCAGGATTAATTAATTACGAGCACGTTACGTTTTTACCGGTTGAAAAATCCGCTGTTCGTTCGTTTACATCTATTCGCCATCCACCATCGCCAATAACAAATGGAGCACCAAGGATATCAAGAAGTTTCAGTCATTCTTTGTCGTCTTTTGGACACTCCCCTGAAACTTTATGGCCATCGGGTTTGTTTGTACCTCCCAACTCGTTAGATTTCGATTTTAACTTGAATACTCATCACAACACGCCTGATTTTAGTGATGGATTAGGTGAGAAAGATTTTGTATACTAACTTTTTTTTTATATGTGTATACAAAGTGTAGAATTGGATCACGCAACATAGTAGTTTCAATGGTAAAATTTGAAGTTGTATAATATATTCCCTAATTATTTAAGAAAAAAGTGTATATAGGTAGGTAGGTTTTTTGTCGAGAAAAAAAAAATCTGGAAATGTAATCAATATTAATTTTTAGTTTTTCAATAACTGAAAATTAAGAACATTGCAAAACGCCATTTGGACAAAAATCTGTAGTGCCTTGAAATTATGCTGTGACACACGGTCTCTGTGACAACTGCCCATCCTGATGTCGCTTTGACGCGAAGTTTACATGTAATCTTCGTAGATTTTTATTATTGTAACAAAATTATTATTTAATTCCAATAAAAACATAATTAATTGTATAAAATACATGTTTGATAAAATACAAACTACAATTAAGAATACATTTTGCGTCCAAGTGACACTATAAGTGATAATTCCAAGGCGCAACAGATTTTTGTCAAAACGGCGTTTCGCAATTTTCTTAATTTTCAGTTATTGAAAAATTAAAAATTTATATTGATTACATTTGCATTTGAATGGCTCAACCGCGCTCACATTGCCAAAACTATAATCAGCAATATACCGGGTGTAAATGAAGTGTGGTACACCCCCTTTTTTTTCTTTAGTTTTGATTTTAGATAAATGAAAATTTAGACATATGATATGTGCAAAAAACCTGACTTTTTGAGCCGTTGCACACATTTGTTTCACTTCCAGTTTCGCCGGAAATGACCCCAACTTTGTTATTTTAAATGGAACACCCTGTATATTTTTACATTTTTGGAAAGAGGAAGCGATTTTGGATACAAATGCACTATTTTGGTTAATTTTTATAACCTCAAATTTTTTTTTAAACAAAATGTAGTTTTTTATTAAGGGTGCCGTGACCTGCACAAATTAATTTTTATTATGTCAACAATTGTCCAAAAAACGTTTTTGTAAATTTTAAATGACATTTAGGTTACTTTAATAGGCTTTGAAGGTTGCGGAATCGGTTTTTTGACAAAAAGTCAATTTTTTTAAATGGAACCATGCTGGTACTGGTCGTTATTTAAATGGAGCGTCTTCTAACGAATCCATCGATACCAATAACTTGTATTTTTATTAAGAGTTTGCTTCAAAAACTTCAATTTATTGTGAAAATTTATTAAGAGATTAATCGCAGTACACTGTGCATAACTACAACAAAACAAATGATCATTGTTTTATGTTTAACTACTATAGTCATTTAATTAAAAAGTCTAAAAATTTTGGTAATCATTTTTACATAATTAGATTACTACGATTTAGAGGATCTCTTAATAAATTTTCACAATAATTTGAAATTTTGGAAGCAAACTCTTAATAAAAATACAAGTTATTGGTATCGATGGATTCGTTAGAAGATGCTTGATTTAAAGAACCGCTAGTACCAGCATGGTTCCATTTAAAAAAATTGACTTTTTGTCAAAAAAAAACGATTCCGCAACCTTCAAAGCCGATTAAAGTAACCTAAATGTCATTTAAAATTTACAAAAACGTTTTTTGGACAATTGTTGACATAATAAAAATCAATTTGTGCAGGTCACGGCACCCTTAATAAAAAACTAAATTTTGTTTAAAAAAAAATTTGAGGTTATAAAAATTAACCAAAATAGTGCATTTGTATCCAAAATCGATTCCTCTTTCCAAAAATGTAAAAATATACAGGGTGTTCCATTTAAAATAACAAAGTTGGGGTCATTTCCGGCTAAACCGGAAGTGAAACAAATGTGTGCCTGTGCTCAAAAACCCCGGTTTTTTGCACATATCATATTTTTAAAATTTCATTTATTTAAAATTAAAACTAAAGAAAAAAAAGGGGGTATACCACACTTCATTTACACCCGGTTGATATAATGTAGATGCAAGCACACAAACAACGAAATTGTTTGGTTTTAAAATGGATCTCTACGAGTTATTTACGGTGTGTTCTCTTGAGATGATAAGGAGGACGAAATTCAAAAACAGTTGTTATCATCTCAAGAGAACACACCGTAGCTAACTCGTAGAAATCCATTCGTCGTACAATCGGTTAGTTTTTGTCTTTACACAAACTGTTTAGTTGCCCAAATTTACAGTTATACATCAGTTGCATGTGACCGCGTTGTCATATAAATCAGTGGTAAAGACTCCCACAACCAAACTGTTGCACAACTGATAATTGCACGTCAGAATTAAAGTTTAAAAAAGCACAAAAGTAAAATGAGTGTTTTTTTTAATAAAACACATCAATTTATTTTTACCCACAAACAAAAATCTAAAAAGTCTCTTATTTCAACATCAATTTTAATTAAGTTCAATTCGTTTTTTACTGGTTTATAACGACAAATTGTTGGTTTGCATGAAATACAAGTTTCTTTATAATCTTTTGGCAAAAATAAACTTTTAAGTACGGTTCTTCGTTGCCGCTTAATCTGCAACCATTGTAGAAATGTAGACTCTAAATATTTGACTACAGTAAAGATGTACAAGGTGTTCCACATGGAGATCACACTTATATTAAGAGCAACGATGTGGGCTAAATTAAAACAAATCTGCATAGTTTAATATTGAATTCAATTGTAAAAAGATTAGCTTATGGTATTGTTATAGCATTAGATGAAGCCATAAAGGAAAAAAAGATGCTCTGAAAAAGTGTGTTCTTAGTTTTTTGATATCTCTAAAAATAAATCAATAAAAGCTCTTGAGATAAGCCTAAAATTTAGAATACTGTATGGATTGTATTTTTTTACAAACATTTTAGAAATCAGTATTTTGTATTTTAATGTTATCATTCATTTGTTAGTGATTTGATGTTGTGGCACACTGGCACAAAAAGGCTGGTTTACATTAGTCGAGTAACTCGGCCCAGTAAACTCGGCCCAGTAACTCGACCCAGCACTCGACTCGCCTCTCATTTTCTGTTGAGCGTTTACACGACACAATTTTAGTATGACAGTAGTTGGTCGATTTAATAACTAGTATGACCCGTCGACATCTACGTTATATAGTGAAAAAAAGGTGTTTAAAAATTTGCGACGTTTTATTAAGTGAAATTAATGAAATTATCGAGGATGAAGAAAACAGAAGAAAAAGAAAGTGGGTACGTAATTGGATAGGGAGGAGAGATGCCCTAGGTGCATCAGCACTCCTATTGAAGGAACTTGTAGCGGAAGATATTAAGGTCTACGAATGACCCCCGAAATATTTAAAAACCTTTTGGCAATGATTACACCTAAAATGCAAAAACTGGACCCTCACAAGGGAGGGTCACGATACGTTGTCGCTAACATTTGATTAAGGCTGTGTTTATTGCATCAAGGACATCAAAACTAAATGTTTTCCAGAGTTATACGCGCCACTGGCCATTTCCTTCGCAAAAATAGGGGAAAAACTGAAAAATTGGTATAAAAAGGTCATTTTTGCGATCGCGTTGGCCATAAAACCGTCAGAGATAGATTTTAAATTTTTCTATTTACCAATACGCGCATCCTATGCAAGTAAAATGGTGCAAAGTTTTTGAAACAATCTTGAACGGTTCCGGAGAAAACCGTCAAAAACGAAACCCGCATAAGCGCTATGATTTGAGAAGTTGTGGTATATCTGTATATCTATATCTATGCGACTTGCATAGGCGGTTAACATAGGGTTAACAAAGGCCTCGTTTTGTATGACGGTTTTATGGCCAACGCGATCGCAAAAAATACTTTTATTATTCAACTTTTCAGTTTTCCCATTTTTTTTCGAAAGAAATGGCTAGTGGCACATATATTTATTATTATTATTTCCGCGGAGGTGGTCCCCTTTCGGGTTCCTGTACTGCGACCTATTGGTCTATTGTACCCTCTGGTGATAGCCACTTAAAGAAGTCCTGTGTTTTTGAAAAACTCCAGGATTTTCTTTAAGGGTGTTTTTCTTAGCTCATCTTGGTTGGCTTTTTCCATCCCTAGAAGTTTGCGCCGGTAGGGTGTGAATCCTTCACACTGGCATATTACGTGAAGAGGAGTTTCTTCTTCTTCACCACATCCTCTGCATATATCGGTCTCTGAGAGCCCTATTATGTAGTAGTGTTTGTTTATCCCAATGTCCTGTGACGAGTCCTGTGGTTGCTCTGATGTCTGCTCTGCTCATCCTGAGCATTTCTTCTGTCTTTTCTTTAGAGACCATTGACAGGATAGCCTTGGAATGGGCTTGTCCTGCAACTTTTTTCCAATGAGCATTGTGTCCTTGCATTAATATGTCAGTAAGACACCGCTTGGCTGTTCCATATAATGTACCAACTGCGGGTTCTGCTCCGAAGAAAGGTGTCTCGCTGCCAATTTTGGCTAGGCGATCTGCCTTCTCGTTCCCTGGTATATTAGTGTGCCCTGGGCAACATACCAGTTTAACATTATTCCTGCTTCCTAGCACGTTGAGGACTTGTATGCAGTTCAGAACAAGTCCTGAGTTTACTTCCGACGAGTCAAGAGCTTTTAACGCTGCTTGGCTGTTGGACACTATGAAGATTCTTTCATTATTAAAATCTCTAGTGGCACATATAACTCTGCAAAGTATTTAGTTGTGATGTTCATGATGCAATAAACACAGCCTTAATCAAATTTTAGCGACAACGTATCGTGACCTTCCCATGTCAGATGAAGGATGCAATATCAGCTCAAGTGAAGTTGGAAGTGACCTTGTATTTTATGGCTACTGGAATAGCTACCGTTCTCTGCAACATTTTTTCAGAGTTTTGAAGCCATCTGTTTCCAACTTGGGATGCCATTTATGATTTATTTCTGTAGTTAGCTTTGGTCATAATCCAAAGGCATTCAAGCTCACGATAAAGCTCCACGAATTTAAAAGTTTCCACTTCCGTCAACTTCATATTCACTTACAGGCAAATTTTTCACAAATATATCTTATTTTTTGGTACACAACTGGCTACATGCTAAACAGGAGAACTAGTTGCTAGGCGATTTCATCGCAGAGTAGTGGGGAAGACGAAAAATGGGCGAGTTACTATCCTTTCCGCTCGACCACTCGACTCACCTAATTACTCGCCTGTTTACTCGACTCGACTATTACTCGACTCGACTATTTACTCGACCATCTGTTTACACTGGTCGAGTAGACATGAGTAACTTGACTCGCCTGGCTACTTGCCCGTTTACTCGACTAATGTAAACCAGCCTAAATTGTTATTGACGTAATCAATATCAAGTTGAGTATAACCTCCATAAATTACTAATTCACATTTGCTTTTATCGACGCTGTGAACTTTCAAACGGTTATAATCTTGGTGACGAATTTATATGACAGTCAATTCTGATACAATATAGAATTATTATATTGATATACCTACGTGAAGATATAATTATATATTTAACGCCTTCTTATTTCTTATTACGCTAAATACCCAGTGAATGAGCGAACAATTTCAAATAAAACTGAAAGCTTAAATTGATTGCATAAGACAGTGGTTTTCAACCTTTTGGTACCTTCACCCCAATTTTCATTTAAAAAAATTGCGCTTTTCGTAAAAATCTAATTTCATAAATACTGTCCTGATATAATAATTATTTAATGGGCTACAAACAAAACAATATACCATATTCTGTAAAAATAAAGTTCTTTTTGTTTGTTTGTATTCAAAAATGATATTTTAGTAACAGATGCGCGTCCCCCTTGCAATAGTGTCGCGCCCCCTTGGAAACCACTGGCATAAGGTGTAACATTCTGCAAAACTTTTATTACAAATGAAAATAATAATAACTTGTAAGACACGTATTAATCAAAATAAAAAATCCCGGTGATGAATTGCTAAAAAATGTGACATTAAAAATATCTACTATTTCTTTAGTTTATTAATAAACTTTAGAATAATAATTTAAGTCGCTCAGTTTTGATGTGTTGATAAATATTAATTAAAAAATAATCTAACTTAGTTGATTATTTCTGGATAAGTAAATCCATACTAGTTTTAACTTGACACCTGCTACTTATTTAAAACAAAACGAAAAAGATGCGAAAATTTTAAAACTAGTTTAGATTTATTTATCAATAAAAGACGTAACTTGCAAGATACGCGATTTTTAACCAGATATAAATAACAAATAATTTTTTTCCCATTTTGGTATTGTAGTATTGTGAATATGGCTAATATTGAACACTTCGAGAAATTTAATGTTAGATAATTACATTGTCAGTTGTAAATACTTAGCGACGAAATTACGTTCACTTGTTTATTAAATGTAAACATCAATTGTTTACGAAATCATGGCAAACTTAAATAATAAAACTTTCTCAAAAATAACCATATCTCTGTAATTTTTTATAACAAATTTTTAAACTATACAGGGTGTGTAAAAATTGGCGGAAGCGCTACACGTGGCGATGTTCTTCGTAAAATTCTAAGTCGAAAATCTTGATACAAAAAACTTGTACCATGCTTTCTATGGCCTCAGGAACCATTTAAAGAAAAAAAAATTGGCAACATTGCATACATTGATTTGCGTTTGGACATTTTTTTATCAGCAATTTTTACTTAGGTATTTACAATTTTTGTTCGAACTGAAAGCCTTCAGTTCGTAAACATAGCTGCAAACTTTTGGGTATCGTAAAACACAAACAAGAAATAATTACGAAAAAAACAGAGATGACAGCTAATGACAATGTTGCCATATGTATTATTTTCATTCAAATCAGTGATTTACATATTTTCAACACCAATTTTTAAAAGGAAGAACACAATATCTAGGAAAAAATACTATTCGAAATTTATTTTTATACCAAATTGCAGCTTTTTCATTTGCAAGTATTAAATAATAACGCTTATTAAAGGACTAAATGTCAAAACTTTGAGGACCTCTTGCAGACACAGCAAGCATGGTACAACATTTTCGTATTAAGATTTTCGACTTAGAATTTTACGAAGAACATCGCCACGTGTAGCGCTTCCGCCAATTTTTACACACCCTGTATATCTTTAAAAAGCTAAAAAATGTTCTTTTTTCTTAAAAAATGTAAGTTTACTTCATATCTTAAAAGTCAAGGTCGTTAAAATTTTTTTAATCCGTCTTTTAAATAAAGCTTCTTTTTTTTATAAAAATATATTTGAATATTTTGTTCTATTTTAACAAATAATGAGGTTTTAGTAAATTTTCAAAAACGATGAAATTTAATTTTTTGTCTGTAGAGCTAAAATAGAAAGTGATATAAACTAAATCTCATAATACAGGCGTGTTTATCTTAAAAATATAAGTCAAGAGATTTTCGCTAACTATTATAGTAAAACATTCGAATTTGGTCCACCCTGTACTCTTGCTAATATTTCTTACATCGCTAAAATCTTATGTATTAAGAATTGTTAACGATTATTTTTATACTAAAATTACTTTTAGACCATGCACCAACTTTTATCAAACATAAAACATTCTGAGAAATCGACAATAGAAAACTTTTCTACTTGTTGCAGACTTTTTGAATGACGTTGTATACGAAAACGGGCACTGTTATTACAATTAATATTTTAAAGATTTTGAAATGTATTAAACGACCAATAATTTTGATTAAATGAAAATAATATCTTATCATTTCAGCTTATCCAGATCCTTATCTTTTGACCGGACCTGCTGCATACGCTGCAGCGAAGCTTTTGTACAGAAAAGAACTTTTCTTTGGTGACATTCCCCACGTACGCGCACTTTTCAGCAATCAAGAAATGCGACGTGAAAATGGTTTACAAGAACATCGTTTAGGTTCGATACGGCGACGTTATCCATTCGCTAGATACGACCCTCCAGTTTATTTATTTAAGTAATGTACTACCTGTGATTTTTCATCAAGTCAGAAAATTTGCTTCAAATTACACAAGTTGAAACAGAGAGCCATTGTAAAATCATATTAAGTATTTATTGTAACATTACAACGACATCAAAGACATCCACGTATCGATTACTCGTTTATTTTACTATATACAAACAAAAACGACAATTAAACTTTTATTTTTGTACCCTATTTTTTATAACGTACTATTTTTAGACACTTTTGTAATAAATATATAACAAATATATTATATTTCTACAGTAAACAGTTATAGTTTTATTTTACATTATAGAAGTGGTAAATTGAGTTTAATTTTTTATTAAATCAGTCGAAATATATGCAGTAAACTAAGGCCTACTAGCAGCAAACTTGCCGCTTTTATATTTGGTGACGCATTGCACAAGTCTCCCCAGCAAAAGCACATCAGTACTCTTCTTGACTGCCATGTTGTGTAGTCACAACGATCTTCGTTGTCTGATGGACCTCTTTGAAAACAAAAACGTTGAGTTGCTACTCCATATTCTGCAAAATAATATACACTTTAGGACGATTAATTAAATAACTGAAATACAGGGCATGAAACCGGTTTTTTAAACCGGTTTAAAAAACCGGTTAACCTTTATTTTTTGTCCAAAATTGTGATTTTTAACCGAAACCGAAACCGTTACTTTAAAGGCAAAAAAAACGGTAACCTTTAACCAAAATAATAGAAAACCGGTTTTTTAAACATCTCTTTTTAATAAAAATTATTTTGAAAAAATACAAAATCTGTATTAAATGTGATTAGTTTACCAAAAGTAATTACTGAATGCTTGATTGTACATATATTATAAAATTATAAAAAGATAATATCTTTTTATACTTTGCATTCCAAATCTGAATAATGTTAAAAACCGGTTAAATTAACCGGTTTTTAAAAAACCGGTTTTTTACGGAAAAAACCGGTTTTTCAACAAAAACCGTTATAAAAATAAAGTTCTTGAATTCGGTTAACCGTTAACCAAAATTTTTTTCGGTTTCTAGCCCTGCTGAAATATAGTATAAGCAACAGCATTTAAAGTATAAGTGAGTCCGACATACGAGGCTCAACATTAGTAACTCCTAAACCAGGGATTCCCAATCGGGTCGATGGAATTTTGAATGTGGTCGATGGAACTTGAGTGGTCTATTGATGGGCAAGTCAGATGCTTATTTTATTATTTTTGAAAACTTTAGATAACTTTCGAATAAAAATAATAATAATCATCATGTTAAAAACGAAATCCTATACATTTATTTTGTTATCATTTTAAAGACTTATTTTTCATTAATAATTCACTTAATATAATATGTAATAATGTAATAGCACTTGAGTTCCAGTTGGTGACAAAGTGTAGCAATTAAAATTAATTGTTAAACTGGCTCTCACACATTTGATAGAAACGTGTTCCTAAAATTTTAAAGTTTGACACACATTAGGCATTAGGCAAATACTATCTAATTTTTCTTTAGACAAAATAAGACCACGTTAAAGTGGCCCTACCTACATGTATATCGGCTCGATTTTGTATCATTTTGGTAAAAAACTGACATCGTACATTTACTGCTATTTAAGTTATTAAAGTCTGTTTAATAGTTTCAGAGATAAACGATTAACATATACCAATCCTACGTTATGATATACAAAAGACTACTTTAAAGAGTCTAACAGTCTGATACAGCTCCTATTACTGCATTAACAATCAAGCACTCTTACAATATTCGAAATTTTTAATAAACAAACAATAAGATAAAAGTAGAAGCTGATTGTATGTAGACTCCAGGGGTCCCCAAATTACGGCCCGCGGGCCAAATCGGACCCGCGAAGGGTTTTTAACCGGCCCGCGGCCTTTTAAAAAAATATGTATAAGAAATACCTACTGCTAATGTCTTATAGAAAAAAAACTACAAATATAATTTATGATGAATTGGTAGCTTTGCAATAATACGGAGAAGTAATTATTTAACAGGAAAACATGATTTAAGTTTTATTTTTTGTTGCCAGAAAATAAATATTTATAGGTAATAGCAATATAGCTACATAAAAAAAAATTGAAGAAAAATTATTGCTGCATTGGGCAGTACTTACATCTGCAATCATTTTTTAAAATAAAACATATTAAATGAAAAATCCACTCAAAACTAATCGACGGTTATTTTTTGCATAGAGTAATTTAGGCATCAAAGATACAATTGCATAGTTCTCCTTGGCACTATTTCAATATTTGACGATGATTATTGCTTGTTATTAATCCTAATTTTGAGATTACCTTATTGTTTAATGTAGCAAAATAATATTTTATTTGTTGTATATTCAGTTTACTTTATTATTAAGAAAAATCAATTTGTTTAGTTGTACTTGCGTTATTACTCTTGTTATACTTATAGGTACAGCTACTACGTCACGTAGTTAAAAAAATGTTTACACGTAGTCTACGTGTAAACATTTTTTTAAATTTCGGCCCACTTCGCACTTTCAATACTACTATGTGGCCCTCCTCTTAAAAAGTTTGGGTACACCTGGCTACTCTACCGCTGTACGCTGACAATATGCCTTTGTGGATTATTTGGCACACAAGAGTGTTTTTTCACTACTAGTAATATAGCGTAGCATTATGACGTATATTAGAATGCCGTGAAATTCAATTTCTCTACCTATGCATGGTTACAGGTAAACAATTTTTCATTATTAACCACTGGTGAATAATGAACAAATTTATATTTTTTGATAATGCTGTTGTAGTTTTAAAGAAAAAAAAATTATAGGACGATTTAGTATGATGGAGAAATTCTCTTTATTGGTATTTTAGCATTTAAAACGTTGTTTAAATAAATTAATTTAATTTTAAAAACTTTGGTGTATTTAAATAACACGACTTTCGCGCCGTAATAAATGACGGTTGTCAATATCCACACCGTCGATTGACACAACGTAAAAAAGAAAAGTTTTAATAATGTCAGTATTTTAGATGAAACCATCGCTTAAAAACAATGTTTTTTAATAACAATAGTGATTTAGCAAGATGAGTAACACGCAGATTCAATATTTCTATAGAATAGATAGGTACTTAACTTTTTATATTTTAGGTTAGAAAGTGCGTACATAACATAAATGGGTTTGTCTTACTAGTAGTGAAAAAAATAGTATATACACCACGGTAGAGAAGTCTTATAGCCTTCGGGCCCTTAGATCCCTCGGCGCTTCGCGCCTCGTGATCTAATCTGAGCCCTCAGGCTATAATAGTTGACTTCTCTACCTTGGTATATAATATACTATTATATTAGTCGATACTGTTGTTTTTGTTCCAAAAACTATTACAAAGATTTTAAAAACGTTGTTTTTGCTACGGATGATTTATAATATTATTACAAAAACTTCCAAAAATTAAAAATTCACCATGACACCAAAAGGATTTTTAACAAAAACGATCTTATTAAAATCAGTACCTAAACAAAATTCAGAATAAAATTCTACTTTGATAAAATGCAAACAAATACGTAAAATGATAGTAGCAGTGGCATTGATCAAAGTAGGACCCCTATTCCAGATATGTTGTGCAGATGTATAGCTTTGATTACGAAGAACTTTCCTTTGCAAAATTAATTCGTATATTTTACCGTAAGAGAACTCTTCATACGCAAAACACTTGATTTTGTAATGTTCCATAGACATATTCCTTCCTATTCTAAATATCGCAGATCCGATTTTGTTATAAATAAATGAAACGTAATTGAAACCCTAATAAAATGCAAAAATCGTTAACAAATAACAACAAAGCAGATAAATATTTTCCAGTTTCTTTATGACCAATTCATATAAAATTTATCAAGTTTGCATAATTAGTATCCCAGTTATCTGTGTACCATCTGACAAAAATACATGCCTTAAACTTAAAATTAAGACACTAAAAAACAGACATGTTTTAATTAAAATTTAAGCCAAAATTATCAAAAAATCGATAAATAAACACAAAAGTTATCTTTTAAATACAAAAAAAAATATGATTTTGTTGGACTACACTCAATAAAAGTTAATGAAACATGTCTAGAAATATTTTATGCTTGTATAGAAGAAGTGAGTTTCATTTATTAGTTAATTTATAAACCTGTATAATAATAGAGTCTGTTTTAGTGTGATATTTTATAATTTTTGGTTAAATTATCGAAATATAAAAGTTCCTAGTTATTTTTTTTAAGGTTAGAGAATTTAAGTTATACATATTTTTTTAATATTAATTTTTTAACTAATGAGTTTATATTGGTTCTATGGATAAACAAATTGGCCGACTACCGATTAATTGGCTTTATCTTTTCTGCCGATTACCTATTAATCAGCCGGTTATTGACTTTTACATAAGATTCATTCGATTTTATGATTAATGCACTTACAAAATGCGTTCATTGTGACACAATTTTGGTTTTAGTTAATACATTTAAAACCTGAAATGTAAAAAATAGGTTATGCCTTGAAAAGAGAGAAACTACTTTACAATTTAAAAGTTTTGGAATTTGATTTTATTAATTATGGGTGTTTTATTTTTTATTTATTTAGTATTTTTAAATATTTCAATATGTTTTTCTAATTGGTAGTGATTCAAAAACTATTCATTTCTATAAAACAAATTTTAGTTTACTTTTTGTGTTACCCATATCAATAAATAGCTATATTATAGCCACATTGGCACCAAAAATTAAGGTAGCAGTAAACAAGTAAAACTATTATCATAATTTAAAAGCATAACTAAATTAATGAAAACCGGCCAATAGGTCAAAGAGCCGATTACTGATTAATCCGCAAAAAAGCCGATTTGGCCGATTATCTACTGATTTATTGGTCTATGCCCTACAAACAAACAAAGTACCTAAGTATAAATATCTAAAAGAACACTTGAGCTATTCAACATTGTTTAGAGTCGTACAGTTTTATTTTTTATGTAAATGAAAAAGAAAAAAAGCATTTATTTGTAATTTCTTGAAACAAAAATGCAGGTATTGATATAAATTTTCAAAAATTAACATCAAGATCGTCATTTACGTCATACGAGGCGTGGCAACTGCGATTTAAAAGTAAAATACTATGAACTTCAAAGGCAACTGTTAAAAAGTGGAAGTGGGATAATCTAGACATCTGAAGTCTTATGCACCAAAACTGATTTAAAAAACCATTCTCTAATTTTTCTTAAACTAATAGCCAAATAGTTAACAAATTAAATGGATTTAAATAAATTTCAATTATTAAAATTTTTATGACTCCAAGAATATCTACAAAAGGCTAAAGACATAGTTATCTACGTATTAATTTGATTTGCCCAAAAAAAAGGTAAAAACATAAACGACGTGATTTTATGTTTTATTGGCCTTACGTAAAAACCGATTTATCTCGTCACTTTTTGGCGGCATTTCAAAAAATTATTAAACAATTTAGTAGATACCTAACAATTTTAATTTTTAAATTACCTACCTAGAAGTTAGCAAAACAAATAATTTTGCCACTCAAACAATTACTTCAACTATAACAACAATAATATCACTAATATCCGGTCAAATACTTCAACCTATAAACAAACATTTATCTTTTTCAAAACCGTACCTTCTTTTACATCATTTTCACTTTCAACTATTTTTCCACACCAACCCGATGCACATGGACGAATTTCAATTCCTTGTTCCTCTTCCACTTGGGTCGCATTCAAAGGAGTAAAAGGGTCCTTGCAACTCCCCAACTCTCCCCGAGATCTACAGTCGTAGCATCTCCTTAAAAGGCCTGAAACAACAATTTTTTTAATATTCGAATTATGATTTTTAAACAATAACTTAATTAATCACACTATCCGAAACAGACATATTGTAGGCCAGGTTAGAAATATTCTGGAGACTTTAACAGCAGATCACGAACGAAACCTTTAACAAATTATTAAAAAATGTACTTACCATTACTTAGATTAGCAAAATATAGTACAAATATCACAGTTATTATTAAATAAGTTAGAGTTTTATTCATTTTAGATTAAAATGGTTGTAGAACTATGTGTGTTTGACATTTTACATCTACTTTCTCTTTTAGGTGGGTTTATAGGTGCTTGTCATTCTTCACGGTCAATGTACCAGAAACAGCGCTAATACTTCAACACACAAGCATGCAATTGTACATTCCTTTTACTAGTAGATGGCGCATACTGGTCTTACAGAGATTATAATCGAAGTTGCTTTACTTGGAAACTAAACGAACGAATTTTTACTTAAGACATTTTCTAGCATATTTTTAGCACTAGCGGTATTTAAAACATGATACATTTTTTAAATATTTTTGATTCTTTGTTGCCAGTAACTTTCCAACGATAGTCTTGAAACTGCTCTAGTTTTTTTACAGAAGGTTCTATATAGATTAGAAGTTGTTATTTTAACTAAACTTTATCGTATTTAAAATTGTATTGTAAAATGGCACACTAAACAACATGTTTTTGTATAGAATTAGTTTAAAAAATAATTACTTTTAATAAATATTGTTACAATATAAACATTAATTTCAATTAAATTTTAAATGGATGGCAAACTTCGTTACAAATATACCCAGTTTCTTGTAAGTAAAAAATGTTTAAATGTTATATAAATTTCGTTTTTACCAAATGAATAACAAATAACACTTAATGTTAATTGTTTTATTTGAATTGTTAAAATACAAGTGAGCGATTTTAGCTACATCAAGTACAAAACACAACTAACTACTAAAATACTAAAAACTAAGGGTGTCTACAAAAATGTTTACGTTACTTAAAAGATAACGCTTAGTGTAAGGCCTGAGTGCCCGCTTGAGCGGAGCGTTCAGCGGGGCGGGGCGTGGGGCGTTTGTGTCAAACACACGGTTATGAATGCAAGTGTCCTGAGTGCACGCCGGGGAAGAGCGTGCTTGTTTGCGTTCGGCGTGGCGTGGCGTTCGAGTTCAAACCAGCTTGTCTTTTTAGAGCGTTTACCAGCGTTTTTGGTAGGTCCGTCCAGTACTGGTGGTACAGCATTAATTTTTTGCTGGTCTCAAATACAAGATAATTAAAACAAAAGAATTGTACCTCCAACTTTACGTTGAGGTACATTTGCTAAAAACTCGAAATGTTTTCATGTTACATTTTTTGCCAGTTTTTGCTGTACTTTTTAAATTTTTTCCAAGATATGTAGTTTTTCATAATAATAATAATTATTATTTTTTCTCTTTCTGCATTTACACTTTATAGTTTAGGATTATTGTTTATTTTGTAATTAAATTTTAAAAAACGAATAAACAGAGAATACAAATACAAATTTTCAGATTATTCCTACCTTAAATTAATAAATTACAATTACGTATTTATATATTAAAGTGTCGTCAAATTTCAAAAATGAATTTTTTAGGCCGTTGCTAACGTCCGTCAAACAGCTGTTTCTAGTACGATCGCACAAAAAATATTTTTTTAATGGCACTAGTACGGTTTTAAGTCAAAATCATGAAGTAAATGTTCTTTTTTTGTTAATGATTGTTTTAATATTTTCTTACTTTTTTCGTCAAAAATATTAAGTATACAAGGTCATAAACCCAACCTCTTTGCATAAGTCAACGTTATTATGGATAGATATTTCTTGGATTTGAAAGTTTATCATAATAAACTAGTTTATTTATCTTTATAAAAAATATATCGCTGGATATTCTTATACGTTATTATTACAGCGTCTTTAAAGCAAATTTACTCGCGAAATTGTAAGCGCCCCGATAAGAAATATTTTAAGGTAGTTTTAAATTTATAGTGAAGAATACTGCAACAGAGAATAGAGTTCATCAGACTGTTATTCGAGGTATATACAATTGGGAGATTTAGTTTCTGTTGGTTTACCTGTCTGTTCACTCTAATTGGAAGAAGACTTGTCGTAGTTTTTTTTTTTTAATGCACTGCTTATCATTAATTTAATTTGGAAACGAGGTGGTTTTTTGTTATATACGCGGCCGAAAAAGTTACACATTTTGGCCTTGATACATAAATAACTATTCTTCTAAATACATATCAATAATATCGTAGGAAGCCATTATGACAGTTTATAGTATATACGTCACTCGAACGCTGTCTGTTTACTGCGTTTACTGAGGCCACACAGTCAACGCTACTATTTCGCACGCCCCGCTCCGCCGCACGCACCGCTGCACGCTTTTTCACTCAGGCCTTACACTTAAGCATGCAGCTGTGTTTATAATATATAATCTTAAGGGCCTAATACATGGGAAATGTGACACGGTCGACTATTACAATATGAAACTATAGAGGTCTATAAGTAACTATTAAAATAAAAACTGTAGAGGGTTATATAACACCTCCCATCGTAAGAATGAACTTCCACGTTCATATAAAAGAGTATTATTATTATTTTTTTTGAGTAGGATTTAACTTGATCTGAGGTTTGTTACAGTTTTCAGCTTTGCTTTTAATTAACACAAACAGATTTTCAAGAATACATAGCGAAAAATAAACAAGCAGTAAAATTATTATAAACGTAAAAATAACACAAAAACATTGGATATAGCAAATTGCTTAATGGTACCTATCAAAATAAATTATAAACTTACACTTAAATTTTAAACTAAACTTAATTCGAACAATTAATTCACCAAATAATTTAAATAACGGAGAAACATTAAAATTTTTTTAACGTTAGGTCAAAGTTACATCATTAAATCTTACAAAACAATTTGTGTATACTAAATATATGTTTTTTTTTCAATGAGTATTTTGTCAAGGGAAAACTACAGTTGGTAAAACTATAATTATTCACTATTAAACACAGAATTATTTAAACACAGAAATATAAATTTTCTAATTCGAAGCACTGTTTGCGAATGATCCATTGATTAGTTTGAGGCAAGTACAAAAGAGTGGGACGTTTAGAAGTGTTTTATTTATTTTTCAAATTTAATCTGTAGAGGTAGATAAACCAGGTTCAGGGCCAGGATCAAAAGGGATATCAGGGTTAGAGTCAATTTCATTATTTGTAATAAATCTTTTTCTTACTTTCAATTGTTCTTCGTGAAACTTATTATTATCTGAATAAACAAATTTCTTATCTTGTCTAATAATGTTTAAAGGCTTAAATTGGGGTTGTGTTTTCTTACTTGGTCTTTTTATATAAGTTACCTTTGAATCAAGGGAAATAGGTGTGCATTGTTCGCCTGAACTTGGTTGGTTAAGGACTTCATTTTGTATTACAGAGATTTGTTTTAGATGTTCATTGATTTTATTATCCTGGTTAATTTCTTGTAAGTCTGGTATTCTAGATATAATATCGCTTTCGTACCCGTGAGTGATTACAAATGGTTTTTGTTTTACTTTAGAATGTATTGTGTTGTTGTAGTAAATTATACTTTTGAGAACTATTTCTTTTATTTTTAAATTTGGATTTTTGGTTTTTAATACGCGTATGTTTTCGAGTAAAGTTGAATGGAATCTTTCAATTAGTGCTCTTCCTTGGGGTCTATTGGGTATGTTAAAATGCCAATCGATATTTAATTCATTACTTAAGTCTCTTATCAATTCATTATCAAATTCTTTGCCATTATCGCTCGTTACAGATTTAGGAATGTTATGTTGAGTAAAATATTGTAATAGACAAAATTTTATATCTACTGGATTTTTACTTTCAATTAACATTGCTTGACCATATCGTGAAAATGAATCGATCAATGTTAAATAAATATCACCATCGAGAGTAATAGTGTCAATATACACGTGATCGAAAGGGTATTGTCCTAAAGGATTATGAAGTACAGGTGGTCTGTTAATAGGTTTTCGTTCGTTTTTCGCTTCTAAACAAATTCGACATTCATTAACAAATTTATTTAAATGATTTTGAAGATTGGGCCAAAAATATTTCTTTTGAATTTCTTTAAGATTTTCCGATATGCCTTTATGATTAGAGTTTTCATGAAATTTTCGCATAATTTCTTTTTGTTGAAGAGGGTTTGTAACGTTAATTAGTTTGATATTACAAATAACGAATTCTAGAGGTTTTGTTAAATTATTTTGAGCAAATTTTACGAATGGTTTTGTAAGGATATCGTCTACAAAATAAAGAGCATATTTCAGTTTTGGTTTTACAAATTCTTTTGTTAATTGCATAAATTGATTGTGTAAATTTTCTTGTTCGTTAATTTTCCATGTCAATATTTGTTTATTGAAAATTGCTTGTGTTCGAAATTCCAATTTTGAAGCATGCATATCTAAATGAATTTGTCGAGGAAATTGGTTAATAGGTTTTTCTGAAATAGGCAAATCTAAGACAGTTTCTGAGTCAGAATGAATAGTGGTTTTTCCAGGTTGTCTAAATTTTTCTAAAGTTCGATAAGTGAAGAAGTGGATGAAGCGATGGTAGCTGCGTTTGTTTTTATATCGTCAATAGTTTCATTTACGTGACATTCATAATTTGGAATTCTACTTAAGGCATCAGCAACAAGATTACTTTTACCTTTGATGTACTCTATTTCGTTTAAGGACTTTATTTTTTTATTTTCAAGTTCTTCAGTGTCAATGTTTGCATGAAACGGTTGCGAGGTCGGATTTGTTAATTTAATTTTTATCATTTTATTTTCTACTGTAGTCAAAATTTCGTCAATATCGCAGGTTAATGATAATTGTCCTTTGTTTATTAAATAATCGCCATTTGGAAGTTTGGTTGGTAAATCAATAATTTTTGTTGAATTAGCTGGGATTATAACTTGGACTATAGACTTTTTAGCAGGTGGAGTGTATTTGTGAAGAGGAATTCTGTAACCATTATTAATTAAAAGCATATTTGTTGGGTCAACTAAAAGTTGTAGTCGTTTTAACGCAGGAAATCCAATAATTCCATCAAAAAAAGGGTGGAAATCATGAAGTAGGCAAGATATATTTTCAAAGATACCATAATCGGATAATAAAGGGACAATAACTTGTTTTGTAAGGGGTGTTGACTTGTTAAAAGATACGACACTAGTATTATAATCAAAAATATTATTTGAAAAATAAGTTTTTGCTAAACAAGGTTTTATAATGTTTACAGTACTGCCTGTATCTACTAGAAATTTTGCATTTAATGAAGGGATAAAAATATACGGTAATCGAGGAAGATGTTTGTATTCTACGTTATATGACTCGAAGAGGCATTCAGATGAAAATTTACTTCAGGGTTGTTTAGTTCAGTTTGGTTTTCGTATTCTTGATAATTTTGTTCATTTAAATCGTAAATTAGTTTTGTGTCGTCAATTTCTGGTTGATGATTTTCAAAATATTCAAAAGGATTGGAATTTTCTCCAGGATTCGTATTTTCTTCGCATGCAAGGGTTGTTTGAACTGACATTGGTTCAGGGTGATAGGGTTGTCTGGGCTGTTGGAAATTATTTCGTTGAGTCTGGTTAGAAGGATTTATTAAGAAATTATTATTAGGTTTGTAAACTTGTTGAGTTGGAAATTTATTAAAAGGTTGATTTACCTGTTGTGGTTTAGCGAAAAATTGTTGATTCATGCGCGGTTGATACGGTGGTCTTGGTTGAAAAAATGGTCTTTGTATAGGTTGATTAAAAGGTAACATTTGTTTCACTGAGTAACTTCTGTTCATAAAATTAATTTCGTCCGTTGCGAATGTAATTGCTTGATCTAACGTTTGGGGTTGTCTCAAACGTACTTGACAAGATATATTATAAGGTATTGAAACAAGAAAACGATCAAGTGCATTAGCAGTATATAATTCGCGTCGTAATTCTTTATTTGGAATATTTAATAAATTTAATTTAGCAATAAGTTTTGCAAGCTGTGTTCTAATTTTATTCCCAAAACTTATTAAATTTTCATTTTTTTCTAATCTAATATTGTTGAAATCTACAAGTAATTGTTCAATGGATCTATTGTCTGAAAAATGCTGCAAAATTGCTTCTTTTATGTTATCCCATGCAATGAGATCATCTCTGGGCGATAAAATGTCTGCTGCGCGTCCTCTGAATTTAGAAAATATGGCCGCCCTTATCGTAGGACTTTTTTCGTCATATTTAGCATACCTTTTAATTATGCTGTCGACGGTGGTAATAAAAATGTTTATTTGACTTTCTTTACCTTCGAAAATGGGGATGGTATCAAGGTCAATTCTAAATAAACTGTAATTAATAGCCATATCTACGAATTGGTTATTAGGGAAATTACTTAAAATATTTTTAGGACCAAATGTTAGTGCAAGTGGAACAGTGTAGGGTGTAAACATTAAATTTGCATACACAATGGAAAGTTCAGATTAAATTGTTATATGGAAAAATTATTTAAATTAATTGATAAAATGCAAAAAAAAAGGTTTTTCTTACACTTCTAAGTTTTATTAAATTTACTTAAATCTAGCACGGAAAACAGCCAATGGATCACTCACCCTATCGAAGTTGGAATTAGGTTTGCGACGCACTGCACTGGTTCGTGGTTATTGTTGTTGAGTTGTTGTTGTTGAGTTGTTGTTGTTGAGTTGTTGTTGTTGAGTTGTTGTTGAAGGCGGCGAAGAGCTTGAAAGTAGTCCCGCGGACCACGATGGACAATCTTGGGTTCTTCTTTCAGTTTTTCTTCGGTCTTCTGTTTTTTCTGAACACTACAGTGCCAAAGTTGGGATGTAATTAGGGATTGGAAAACCGGACGGAAATCTCAAAACCGGTTATCGGTGAAAAATTTGACAAGTAACCGGTTAACCGGTTCTTAACCGGTTATTTTTTTAAACATGGAAAACAGTAGATTTGATTGAAAATGATCTATTTTTGGTGCACATACCCTCAAAAAAAAGTCAGATATTTCATTTAACAAAAAATTTTTAATTTTTATCAAAATAAATTTAAGAAAATAAAAAACAAAATATTCTTCACAAAAAAGAACAACATAACATGCAGTTTTACTTAAGCAGTTTACACCACAGCCCCTCCTACACTAATGAGAATTTGATTATTGGCACGGCGTTAGTAGGACAGAACCGAATTCAAGGAATATTTTATCCACAATAACTTGTGTGTCCTGATGTTATTGCCCTGTTGATGTAGACTGGTAGACAGAAGGTGTAAACAGGTCAATTCTTGGAAGTACCCTCCCTAAGCTGATAACAGTTAATTAGCTACAAAACCAGAAATCCGCATAATATCTTGCCACAAACTATACCAGTTGTATAGTCTATTTCAAGATATTTTAACCTGCTAATAACAGCATTATCTACTTACTACTAAACTTGTCAGATTGAAACTTGACGCCAAATTTAAACGAAAATAGCAAAAAATTCGAAAAACCGGTTAACCGGTTAATTGAGATGGAATAACCGGTTATCGGTTATCGAAAAAAGGCCCCGGTTAACCGGTTAACCGGTTATCGGTTAACCGGTTTTCCAATCCCTAGATGTAATGTTACAAAAATTTGTCTTGATGCTCAGTATCGATGTTTGGATGTCGCTCGAACTTTTTGTTGCAAGGTTCTGGATGTTACAAAAATTCGTCTTGATGCTCAGTGCCGATGTTTGGATGTAGCATCGAAACTTTTTGTTACAGGATTCTCCTCTAAAGAACAAAAGTTCTCCGGAAGTGTCGATTTTAGAATTCCGTGAGGAGATCCTACCGACTGCGCCAATTTCGTTTTTTACCAAATGAATAACAAATAACACTTAATGTTAATTGTTTTATTTGAATTGTTAAAATACAAGTGAGCGATTTTAGCTACATCAAGTACAAAACACAACTAACTACTAAAATACTAAAAACTAAGGGTGTCTACAAAAATGTTTACGTTACTTAAAAGATAACGCTTAAGCATGCAGCTGTGTTTATAATATATAATCTTAAGGGCCTAATACATGGGAAATGTGACACGGTCGACTATTACAATATGAAACTATAGAGGTCTATAAGTAACTATTAAAATAAAAACTGTAGAGGGTTATATAACATATACCTACAAATATGTAACTAATACATACAGGGATGCGCAAAAGTATGGAAACAGACAAATATCTAGAATACTATTGCAGATATTACAATGATATTTGGTTTCCAAGCGTAATGATATTTTTTGGATTCGATGAAAATATTAAGGTTGCAATACGACTTCCGGTTCAACCGGAAACGGACTCAGACTTTCAAATTTTAAATAGAACGCTATGAAAGTATATTTTTACATTTTTAGATTCCTCTTTAAATTTACTTTAAAAATTGTATAAGGTTATATGGGTCTTAGGTCAACCGTTTTCGTAAAATTTACATTTTTATGAAAATTTTGAGCGATACAGCACTTAATTTTTTTTTAACATTTAAGTTATTTAAAAAGGCAGTAGAATTTCGTTTAAAAATTAGATTGACAATAGATTAATTAACACTTTGCACTAGCTATATTTTTAAAATATTATACAAGGTGTTTTTTGCGCTTGGTCAAACTTGTGAAACTTTAAACATCGATAACTCAATTTTCTTAAATAAAACACACTATTTGTTTTTACATAGTTTTGTAGAAAATGTGATTGTCTTTAAAAAACATTTACTATGTTTTATACCAAAGTGTTATTTTACTAGATATCGCGATTATATTGTAAATTAATAGGGCAACTTAATTTTTCGAGTAGGCTATGAAGGTAATTTTGAAACAATTGAAAGATAAAAACAAGAAAGTTATAATATTGTCTTTTCCTATCGAATTTTCGAAATTTTTTACAATGTAGATTTAATTTTACCAATCTTACGTTTATATCAAGGTTTCTTATCTGGGCCACAATATTTTTCATATGATTGATTTTGATCGTTTGCAAAGTCTTAAAAACCGATTGATAATGTATTGAGTACGCGAAAACAACGCTGATTAAACAAAAGTGTTATATTTAAATTTAAAAAAAAAAACAGGGTTGAAACCGTTTCCGATTGAACCAAAAATCAAACTGTAGAAACACAAAAAATTAGTTTATAGTATTTAGTAATTGTGCCGTCACACTGGTTCAATAAATGAATGCATAATTTTAAGAAATCTTGATTTAAACGTAAAAATGGTAAAATTACATCTACATTATTAGAAATGTCGAACATAAGTAAGGGAAATAGTATATTATATACCAAGGTAGAGAAGTCAACTATTATAGCCTGAGGGCTCAGATTAGATCACGAGGCGCGAAGCGCCGAGGGATCTAAGGGCCCGAAGGCTATAAGACTTCTCTACCGTGGTGTATATACTATTTTTTTCACTACTAGTAAGACAGACCCATTTATGTTAGGTACGCACTTTCTAACCTAAAATATAAAAAGTTAAGTACCTATCTATTCTATAGAAATATTGAATCTGCGTGTTACTCATCTTGCTAAATCACTATTGTTATTAAAAAACATTGTTTTTAAGCGATGGTTTCATCTAAAATACTGACATTAAAACTTTTCTCTTTTTTACGTTGTGTCAATCGACGGTGTGGATATTGACAACCGTCATTTATTTCGGCGCGAAAGTCGTGTTATTTAAATACACCAAAGTTTTTAAAATTAAATTAATTTATTTAAACAACGTTTTAAATGCTAAAATACCAATAAAGAGAATTTCTTTATCATACTAAATCGTCCTATAATTTTTTTTTCTTTAAAACTACAACAGCATTATCAAAAAATATAAATTTGTTCATTATTCACCAGTGGTTAATAATGAAAAATTGTTTACCTGTAACCATGCATAGGTAGAGAAATTGAATTTCACGGCATTCTAATATACGTCATAATGCTACGCTATATTACTAGTAGTGAAAAAAAGATATTATAACTTTATTGTTTTTATCTTCCAATTGTTTCAAAATTACCGCGGTCTACCTTCATAGGCTACTCGAAAATATTACGTTGCCCCAATAATTTACAATCAAATCGCGATATCTCGAAAAATATCAGTCTTAGGTATAAAACATGGTAAGTGTTTTTTAAAGACAATCAAATTTTTTAGAAGGCTATGTAAAAACAAATAGTGTGTTGTATTTAATATAAATGAGTTATCGATGTTTAAAGTTTTAAAAATGTAAATAAAATAGACGTTGCTTCTAATTTATGTTACTTAAGAGTTCTTAAAAATTAAATTGATTCTTTCAAAATAATGCTTTAGTAGGGAAACTACGCGGAAACAGTTCACTTGCTTTTTTATGTAATTTCTGTCCATAAAATCAATACAAAATATCAGCTTTTACGAAAAGCGTCGAAAATGCATGGAAAAAAGGTAAATGTTTTCAAAATATACCGGCAAACACAATATTTAATTACCAGAAAACAATATTAAAACAATTTTAGCAGTTTTACTACAAACTCGATTTATTTTGTGGATAGGTTTTAATTTCATGGCATACTACGACCAGGGCCGACTCGAGGACATGTAGCGCACCTAGGCCAGTTTGGTGTTCAGCGTCCGATGTTTATTTTTTTAACTTTAAATTCTTAAGCTTGTTAAAACTTAAAAAATGAGCATGTCGTAAACAAAACGAACAAAAACTTACATAAAATTAAATTTACAAACTTTTATTTGCAGAATGTAAATAACAATAACATTGCCCAACAACTTGTTTAGCCGAATCGAATGGTCGTCACAATTTTTTTTTAAGTTGATTCGTTTTTGTTTTATGACAACCAACTTTCTTTTTTCTTATGGGCGCAATGTTTGCCATTATCATAATTAAATAGATTTTTTTTCTATTTCATTGATGTATCACACATGGTATATTTCACTTCTACATTCATTGTCAAATTTTAAAAAAAAATGTATTTTGGACGGTCATTGTAGTTTTTGTTGTTTCCATGACAACCAATCAACAAACGCGTGATTATAACCGTAGGTACTAGAAACGCCAAAATTCTATGTCTTTTTAATTTTCGCCGGAATTCTTGCGATTAACCACCTATTTGAGGGGCCTAGGGTTCATAACAACCTTAATCCAGTACTGTAGGTAGGGGAAGGTGGTATATACTGGGACACTTTTTTTTAATTTTGCGTAACTTTTGAACGGCTTAATTTGCATACCTCAAATTGATATGAGATATTTATAATGCTTTAGTTTATCATTGCATATACAAAAAAAAAAAAATTAAAAATAAAGGTACACAAATAGAGGGACTGTCCCACTATACACCACTTGTCCCCACATACACCACCCCGTGGTACATTGTGGGACAGCAAAAAATATATTTGAAATAAAGCATAAGTAATTAAAAAAAAGCTTAATTTTTATTTTTTATTTTAAAAACTTTCACTTTTCATGGGCATTTAGACATTGTACTTTGAAAAATCAAACTAAAATTGAAAATGTTTCTTTGTTTTTTCAGTGCCCCCAAACGTAGTCGGTGCGCTTAACCTACACAGAATATTTTCTTTTTCAACACAGTCTTTATCTCTGTTTTTAGAGAAAGAAAATCTAAAGTCGGAAGTCTTTTTCAGAAAATTTACCTGATTATCATCATTGTCCCACAATGCACCATGTGATCAATTTTTAAAAGCAACGATTTAATGAAAAACTTGTATGATTATTTTAAGTTTTAACATTGTACATACATTTAATATACTGTAAGGTACACCTACGCCAAATTTTCTAATTGTTGTTAAATAAATTAAAAAGTTTTAGCACGTAAACGTAAACTGAATAACCACAAAAAAACAATGCGCAGTTACCAAACATGCCTCACATGTGCAAGTCACTATGACATTGTTTACGACACATACTGTAGACAGGATATAATGGAACTACTTAACCGCTATTTTGATGTAAACAAACTTCAAGTACGGGGTAACAGATGGCCAAAATCTCTGTTGTCCCACTATATACCATGTCCCCAGTATATACCATCTTCCCCTACTCAATGGATATTTTAGCTTTCGAGTTGGTATACACCGATAAGCATATTGGCCGGTTACCTATTTCCAAATTATTAGCATTGGCTTATTGGCCGATTTACGATGTATCAACACAACATTGATTATGGACTAATAAAATGCGCTGATTTTAGTTCTTTTTTTCATAATATCGGTCAAAATCAAAAACCAACGAAACCAAACAATTTAAACTTGAAATGTCCTGAAAATGTAGAATTTATAGTAGTACAAAAACGATGTGTTTTTTGTATGAACAAATAGCCATATCATGAGCCAGACACTAAAATTAAGGTAACTTTGTAAAAAATAAAAGTAGTGATTGTTGTGTTTAAATTTAAATGCGAAATATACCATTATTTGAGACAACTAACTCGCAATGAAATAAATTTAAATTTGCCTTGCCAGTACCAGTACATGTAGCATGAAGTTTGTTCGGTACTTAGTTTTGTAGACAAATTTCCTTAACATCACAAAGCATATTTTTTTATTAACCCCTTAACGCGCGCTTTTTATTTAAAAAACTCGTCCCAAAAAATCAGTTTTTTTAATCTGTGGAAATCGTTATTTGAACATATTTTTATACAATTCCCACATATATGGGAACAAAAAATAAAAAATTCAATCAAAAACAATAATTTTATTTTTTCAAGTTATGCAGGGTGGTGAATTTTTCGATTCTTACCATTGGTATCTTGGAAACGGTAAGAGATATACGAGATCAGTTAAATAAAAAAAGAAAAGTCGCAAATTTTTATGGCAATTACGAATCTGAAAAAAATCGTGGATATTTTGGTTATTTTCAGAGTTATAACCAAAAAACTAAAAAATTTGTTTTAAGGGAAAAAAATCTTCCCATTGACGCTTTTTTTATAAAACTTGGTACCGGGATTTTCTGATAAGAGGCCCACCCAAATACAGGCCCAAATGGGCCTATATTCGGGTTTTTGTTTCCAAATAGAAGCCCATGAGCCTTTATTTGGGGACAAATAATAACGCGCTCTCTCTCGTAACGTGGTACCTAGGTATATCGGCGTTCTGCACATGATGCCAAATATCGTCGGCCCGAGATGTCATGGCAATAGATGTGAACTGCGTATACGCGTCTACCTAACCTTATGGTTTTGACCATTCTAAGTTGAATGACGTGGACAGAAATTTTCTAGGCCTTCTAGATTTCAAGCTACGATAGTTAACTTTTTTATTCCTTGTGGCCGAAATATTGGATTTTTACACCATTAGACAGACAAAAAATTAGCTTTTAAGATTGATAACCAACATAACATATTCTTATCTATGTTCCTACAAATGCGTCGTCGCCTAAATCGTGCAAAATGAGCTAGCCACCCGCTCATTTTGCACACCGGCACAAAACGACCATGAGTGTATGTAAATAATCACGATATTTTAGGCTTACAAAAAGTTCTAAAAATTATTAAAAATTGACTTAAACTATGTAAATACTGTAAGAATAATTCTTTCTTAATACATTGATGACTTTCTTGAGATTATAATCCATTGCCTGTATAAATGCGAGCACGTTAATTACGGAAACATAAAATGCGACGCATCCCGAGTATACTCGGGTTTGCGCGTTAAGGGGTTAAGTAAAAAATTACTTTTTAGGACTCCAATTTCTAATAATTAATCATTACCAGAACAAATGTTAAAACAAGTTTTTTATGAAGAAACGAAAAATTTAAAAGAAAAAACAATCTGAAGATTATTAATAAACCCTTTATTGCTAAATAAAATAAAACATATAGAACATTTTTTAATTACTTTCATTAAATAACATCAGTAGCTTCATCATCACTACCCTTATGTTCAGTTAATTTCTTTGACTCCACAATGTCTTCATAACTCTTAAAAGTGCGTCTTTTTTTCCAAGTCACAACTAGCCCTGCACAGTAACAAGTTAGGGTAAGGGAAAGAACGAACGCCAAGTACATCATATGCCTAACAAATGCTAAAAAAAAAAACATTTAACCATCACAAAAAAACATCAAGAACTACTAACATATCAAATTGCTGCTAAGTAAAATTAGTTTCCGAAATAGAGCTGTGTCAACGGTTTCACAGTAATCGACGTTTCATTAAGCATTGTAAAGACATCTTCAAGACTTAGTACTATAACCATTAAACAAATTTTCTAAAAAGCCACTGAAATAGTAGCTGGAATTTCGATTATATTCAAAACCCGTACTACATTCCAAAGCAAAAAATTTGATTTATTATAAAGTAACAGATATTCTAAAGTTTTCCTGTACAGGGTGGGCAAATTTCGATGTTTTAATAGGGAATCTCTGTAACTATAAAAGGTATCAAAAAACGGACCGCGCATCCTCGATTTCTTTTTTCGAGAAAATTGGTTAACGTCTTTTGTTTTCGAGTTATCGCCGATAACTCGATTTTTCGACTTTTCGTTTTATGACTGTATCTCGCTTGTTTATGATAATAAAAAAAATTAATTTTGACCTTCTGCAGGCACCTTTTTGATAGAAATGCAGTGGCGTAGTCAATTTTTCAAAAAAAAAAAAAACGAAATTCCAGTTGTGACATAAAGTTGTATTTTTTTAAATAGAACCCATAGTTGGCTATGACTTATTTAAATTCCTTATTTTTTTGTCATTCTAAATATATAAGGATTGATGTATTTATTTTTAATAATACGCAAGTTACGAAGGTTTTTTAGTTTTTTTTTTTAAACAAAATTATAGTAGGCTGTGAAAACAAAAACAAAACAAGGTGTAAAACCTTTTAAGACTCATTTGGTACAAGTTACGATGGTTTTGTAATATGTTGTTGTGATATCATTATAAATATATAAAAATAAGGAAACTACGATAGGCGGAATCTGCATGTAGTTTATTGTAGTTTATCTTATGTTCCAATATTTGTAATGTTTATCACAATAAATTACAAAACCTTCGTAACTTGTACTAAATGAGTTTTAAAAGGTTTTACACCTTGTTTTGTTTTCACAGCCTACTATAATTTTGTTTAAAAAAAAACTAAAAAACCTCCGTAACTTGCGTATTATTGAAAATAAATACATCAACCTTTATATATTTAGAATGACAAAAATAAGGAATTTAAATAAGTCATGGCCAACTATGAGTTCTATTTTAAAAAAATACAACTTTATGTCACAACTCGAATTTCGGATTTTTTTTTGAAAAATTGACTACGCCACTGCATTTCCATCAAAAAAGTGCCTCCAGAACGTCAAAATAATTTTTGTTTATTTTCATAAACAAACGAGATACAGTCATAAAACGAAAAGTCAAAAAATCGAGTTATCGGCAATAACTCGAAAACAAAAGACGATAACCAATTTTAGTTTTTACCATTAACTTTTTCTCGAAAAAAGAGATCGAGAATGCGCGGTCCGTTTTTTGATACCTCTTATAGTTACCGAGATTCCCTATGAAAACATCGAAATTTGCCCACCCTGTACAACAGGGTTGGGCAAATTTTTCCGCAAAGGGACGAATTAAAATTAGTTAATAGTATTAGCAATCTTTTACCGAGCCCTAAATTACATTAAAACCTAAAAATAACGTTTCGCCAGTCAACTTAATTGAAATATTTCATGGAAGCTGTGGTGGCCGCATTCGGCCTGCGGGCCGGCATTTGCCCACTCCTGCTCTACTATGATAGACAAAACGTCAGTTGACCTCAAATCCTATACGTGGTTTTACTCCGGAATCAAAATATTTATGACTTACCTTGTGTCAGCAAACGACTCTTAGACACCACATAAACAGTAATTTGCTGCATTTTGATATCGTCCACTTGACAAGTATAATTACCTTCTTCCTCTTTAGTCACTCCATACAAATACAAAGTGTTAAACGTATCCACAGTAATTCGAGGTTCCATATTCGGGTCATTAGATGCTACTCTTTCTCCACGTTCTAGAATTTTGTTTTGTTTCCTCCACACAACAACATTGTCTAAAGTCGACCTGATAAACAATATAATAATTTCCCGCTAAACTGATTATTACAAACACAGTGCATATATAAAATAAGTTTCGTTCTGTCCAAAAATCTTGCTGTTCTTCTTAAAATTCGTGAGTTAATAAAGATAATTAAATAAAAAGAAAAATGGCACGAAGTACACTGGAAAATTTTTGTTGAGTAATTATATGTGGCTCTGAAAGAAATTGTTCCTTTCTCAGTGATCAGTGGAGTGCTCGTTTGAAAGTATAAAGCACTCGGAAATGCCAAGCTTTGAAAGTAGTAGTATCAAAACTTCAAGGAGGCAACAAATTTAAAGAGACCCAAATAATATACAATATACAGGGTGTCCCAGCAGGGCCTGCCATAGGGGGGGGCAGGGTGTGCACCGCACACGGCCCCGCGGATAGACCGGCCCCGCTAGTCCGGCCTTGTCAGCTGTTTATCAGTCGTTTTCAGGGCCGTGCAAACGGGGGGTGCGGTGGATGCACCGCACCCGGGCCCCCCAATCATGGGGCCCCCAAATGACCCATGCTCTTAAGTGTATTATATGTAAAGTTATTTAAAAGTTTTACTCTGCATGTTGGATTTCGGAAGATTTCGATATAATGGGTAAAAAATAGTGTTTTAAGTAACACTTTAGTGATGTAACTGTAGGATCGGGGCCCACGCAATTCTTTTTTTTTCCAGAAAAGTGAAAGTTTAACCGCTCAAACTTGACTAAATAGCCAATAGCGGATGCTCTATCTATCTTCTTCTTATCTTATATACAGGGTGCACCACGACCCTGAGATTCTTCGATAGCTCCTTTATTACTGAAAATATCAAAAAATGTTTAATACAAATATTGTGCGAACCTATTTTCTACATAACATAAAATTATTTTCAAATATACAGGGTGTTTCGTTTGATCGGCACATATGAAAATTTATTTTTTTTAAATAGAACACCCTGTATATTTTTACATTTTTGGATTTTTCTTAAAATTTACTTTAAAAAATGTATAAGGTTATATGGGTCTTAAGTCAACCGTTTTTGTAAAATTTACATTTTTATGAAATTTTTGAGCAATACATCACTTTCAATTTTTAACATTAAAGTTATTTAAAAAAGCGGTAAAATTTCGTTTAAAATTTAGATTGACAATAGATTAATTAACACTTTCCGCTAGCTACATTTTAAAAATATTATACAGGGTGTTTTTTACGCTTTGTCAAACTTGTGAAACTTTAAACATCGATAAGTCATTTTTCTTAAATGCAACACCCTGTATATTTTTACATTTTCTTGTAGATAATTTAATTGTCTTTCGAAATTATTAAGCATGTCCTATACCTAAAGTTAATATTTTTCGAGCTATCTCGATTTTTATTAGTATTACTAAGGCAATTAAAATATTTTAAAGTGGGCCATGGACGTAAGTCGTAATTTTTCAAAGAATTTTTAAACAAAAGAATTAAAAAAACTCCAACTTTAATTTTAGTCCAATAATGTACCCCTTTTCCCCGAAATTTATCGTATAAATTGTTTAAAATTATATCCTTGTTCATGTTCTACGCACAGCCGTAGATGTTGTCTCAAAAACTCTAGCACTCTCGATAACATTTCGGGGGTTATACCATTAAAAGCAACACAGCAAGTAATGCAGTTGCCGAACACAGAATATCGTAATAGATGGATAGGGCGAGGTAGACCAATCTCCTGGCCACCTAGGACACCTGATCTTACCCCTATAGATTTATTTTTGTGGGGACCCATAAAACAGGTGTATCAAGACCCCCCAACAACTGCTGAAGATGTGCAGAACAGGATTCGTGTTGCTTTTGATGGTATAACCCCCGAAATGTTATAAAGGGAGCTAGAGTCTTTCAGACAAGGTCTACGGCTGTGCGTAGAACAAGGACATAATCTTGAACAATTTATACGATACATTTCGGTAAAATGGGGTACATTTTTAGCCTAAAATTAAAGTTGCAGCTCTTTTTATTCTTTTGTTTAAAAATTCTTTGAAAAATTACGACTTACGTCCATGGCCCACTTTAAAATATTTTAATTGCCTTAGTAATACTAATAAAAATCGAGATAGCTCGAAAAATATTAACTTTAGGTATAGGACATGCTTAATAATTTCGAAAGACAATTAAATTCTCTACAAGAAAATGTAAAAATATACAGGGTGTTGCATTTAAGAAAAATGACTTATCGATGTTTAAAGTTTCACAAGTTTGACAAAGCGTAAAAAACACCCTGTATAATATTTTTAAAATGTAGATAGCGCAAAGTGTTAATTAATCTATTGTCAATCTAAATTTTAAACGAAATTTTACCGCTTTTTTAAATAACTTTATTGTAAAAAAAAAATGAAAGTGCTGTATCGCTCAAAATTTTTACAAAAATGTAAATTTTACGAAAACGGTTGACTTATGACCCATAGAACCTTCTACATTTTTTAAAGTAAATTTTAAGAAAAATCCAAAAATGTAAAAATATACAGGGTGTTCTATTTAAAAAAAAAAAAAAATTATATGTGCCGGTCTAACGAAACACCCTGTATATTTGAAAATAATTTTAAGTTATGTAGAAAACAGGTTTGCACAATATTTGTATTAAACATTTTTTGATATTTTCATTAATAAAGGAGCTATCGAAGAATCTCAGGGTCGTGGTGCACCCTGTATATATAAAAGAGCTTGTTTGTGTGTTTGTTTGTTTGTTCGCTATAGAATCCTAGGTCCGTTGACCGATCGGGACCAAATTTTGCACAGTTACTATTTAGGACCTTGCAGATCTAACGCCAAACTTTAAGTACAAGTACATATTACCAATTTTAAAAAAAATATATTACTTGGACGGGATTCGATCTTACGTCGGCAAATACCTGGTCAAAACACGATACGGCGCGGTATATTTCTCAAGTAAAGATTGTTTTGTATACAATTAGTAATAAATGTACATGAAGTATTTTTTTTTATTAGTACATTTTTAATTGAAACAAGACGAAAGAAAATAAATTTGAGTTATTATTCAATTTTTAAGCAATAAATAGTTATTCTTTAATGAATTATAAGAAAATGAAAAAATGATTGATCAGAGTATGTCATTTGTGTATGATTTGGAATTATTGGGCTTATTCAAGTTAAAAAAGTAATTAAAATTGTAATCGCCCATGCAACGCCGGGTAAATCATCTTGTAACCTATAAAACAGTAAAGTTGTCACTTGTCAGTTGGTATACTCGTGCTGTCGTGAATATTTATTGTTTTACTGTGATTTTGTGCATTATTTTTCTCACATAGGTACTTTAAGGTAGGGTGACCATTCCACCCCGATACAAGACTCAAGTCCGCAATTATTCTTGTCCCCGATTTTCATAATTTTCCTGTATACATTAAAAATAACGTATGTATGGTACTTTCACTGTTGCCAAATTATGCAAATCTGTTAGTCTGGCTACATTGTAACAGTGTAACCGCTTATTGGCCACGAAAACTGGAGTGGGGAGGAGTTTTTGTACGTAGCTGTCAGCCACCACCGATAAATAAAGTGTCAAGTCCGATTAGGTTATGTTAGGTTAGGTTAATTAAGATTACCAAACGTCCTCTCTCCTGGACATATCCTCTTCTTTTTGAAATATGCAAATATGCGTGGGTTTTAATTTCCGCTCTTTTAATTTGAATTTCGTTTATTAAAATAAAAGTTGTGGTTTGTAGTGTACGGGAAACGGAAAAATAGATTTCACGAAAGTTAGTTGAAGACCTTTTTTTGTAAGCCTAGCTTAGTGTCCCCGAAAGTCCGGGGGAATTTTTTTTTTTTTTCTATTATTACCATCAAATAGGGATGAATGTACATATGTATTGGGTTGAAACAGCTTCGGGGCCCGCAGTCACAAAAGTACCCCCCCCCCCCCGAAAAAATAAAAGGGGCTCCATCCACATTTTTGCACCCGGGCCCCCGAATGTACTTGCACGGCCCTGGTCGTTTTCATAATACGCTAGTTCGACAACCCCGCCCTTCTAGTGTTATAAAAAGTTACTTAAAACTTTCAGTTAAATTATTTTAAGAAGTATTTTTACATTTGAAAAAACACGTTTGTAATATTGTAATGATCATTTTAAGTAAACTCTTTGTTTTTTTTTGGGCCCCGCATTTATTTTCGCACACAGCCCCGAAAACCCTATGACCGGCTCTGTGTCCCAGCCAAGACGAATTATTCGATAGCTCTGTTATAATTAATAATTTTTTTTAAAAATTATAAAAGTTTTTTGTTATCATTTACTACACAACCTAAAATTATTTTCAACACTACACAGTGTTTTGTTTTTGCATATCGACACAAAACATTGTTTTTTTAAATAAAACACCCTATATATTTTGTAATTTTAAGATATAAAATTAAATTTTCTTTCAAAAATATCATAAATTGTTTATATCTAAAATAAACAGTTTTTGAGTTGTTAACGTTTTTTTAAAAAAATTTACAGATGCAGATCTTTATAAAAATATTTATATTTATGTATTAACATAACAACACCAGAACAACTTCTTTTGGCAATTTATTAGACTATAGTATCATAGTGATTTTTGACTAGTTAAACTTTTAAAATAATATAAAGGGTGTTTGTTATACTCGGTCCATTTTGCTAAACTTTAAACGCATATAAGTCTCTTTTTTTAATGGAATACTAAATATTTTTGCATTTTTTGTAGAAAATTTAATTATCTTTCAAAGTTATTAAGCATGTTTTGTATCTAAATATAATATTTTTGCAGTTATTTCGTTTCTTTTGATTATTTGCAAGTATTTTACCTAAAATATCGGTAGTAGCCTTTGAAAATTCAAAACAATGTGTATGAACTGTTAACGTAATAGTTTTTATTCGATTCATTTATACTATAATCACCTAAATCATTAATAAAATAAAACATTCCGCAGCATTCTTGATGTTTTTTGCATTTTGGATTCTTCACTTCATGTCCTTTCGAGTTATTGGAGGAATTTTGTAAACCATGTTTTTAATTGTCTCACAAGAAAAAATCCAAGAATGTCAGGTCCGGTGATCTGGGTGGCCAGTTTACTGGACCTGCTCTTCCAATCCACCGATTTGGGAACTAATTATTTAAAAACTGTCTTACTCTCAAACTATAGTGAGCAGCTGCACCATTATGTTGAACCCATAAATTTGCAATTACATTACAAGGGACGTTCTCTAACAATGTAAATAAATTATTTTTTTAAAAAAAATAGATAAGACTCGCCATTATTATGTTAATCAATAAAATGTCGTCCAATAACGTGGGTCCCCAAAATTGCACCCCAAACATTTAATGACCATGTATACTGTGTATCTACAGCTCTTAAAAAAATATGGATTTTCAGTGGCATAATAGTGGAAATTGTGCTGTTACATTTTTGTTAACATGACAAAATCAAAGAGATTTTCTTCTGTAAGTTTAACATTAGCCCACGGGCAAAATTGCAAACGACTTTTAAAATCAGCTGGCATCAGTTTTTGGTGTAATTTTATTTTGTCGGGTGAAAATTATTCTTCTGCAAGATTCGGTTTATTGTAGTTTTGCTAAGGTCAGTTCACTGGCTTATTATTTTTAGCAAAACAAGTGGATCTTCTATAACTGAGACTGTTACCAAACATGCATTTTCATCATTTATAGCTTTCTTTACAACAGATCTTTACTAATATTCACCACCAGTATTATCAAATCTCGTCTTTGACCTTTCAAATACTGCAGCATCAGGATGTCTTTTTGCAGGATATGTGGCAGCATAAACTCTAGCTGCTAGGAAACAATTTTTCTCACATTTGCCCAACGCAAATCATGTCTATGTATTCTGATTTTGAATATTTCATTTTCAGATATAAATCAGAAAGAAATAATTCAGAAATGAATCGAATAAAACTATTACGTTGACAGTTCATACCATAGATAAAAGAGAAAAGTTCATACAAATTTCAGAAGCTTCTACCGATATTTTAGGTAAAATATTCGTAAATAGCCATTAGAAACGAAATAACTGCAAAAATATTATATTTAGATATAAAACATGCTTAATAACTTTGAAAGATCATTAAATTTTCTACAAGAAAATGTAAAAATATATAGAGTGTTTCGTTAAAAAAAAGACTTATATGCGTTTAAAGTTTAGCGAAATGGACCGAGTATAACGAACACCCTGTATATTATTTTAAAAATGTAACTAGTCAACAATCACTATGACACTATGACTATTTTCTAATAAATTACCAGAGGAATTTGCTCTGGTGCTGTTATGTTAATAAATATAAATATTTTTATAAAGATCGGCATCTGTCAAAATTTTCAAAAAAACGTTAATAACTCAAAAACGGTTCATTTTAGACATAAACAACCTATAATATTTTTGGAATAAAAATTAATTTTACATCTAAAAATTACAAAATATATAGGGTGTTCTAAGTTTAGGTTATGTAGTAAATGAATTCAAACAAGTTTATTAAAAATATATATATATATTCCAATAACAGACCTATCCAATAATTTGTCTTGGCTGGGACACCTTGTATTAGCCAGGGCAAGATCACAGAGCAGATAAAAAGTAGACACGAAATTATTTCCTTTAGCTTTTTTTTCAAAAACAAATTGTACTCATGAAATCAAAATTTGAACCTATGTATGTCTATTCTTAAAACCGTAAAGTGGCTAGAAAATAAGTAAATCTATGTTTTATTGATTAAAGAATAAAGCAGAAAGTTATAAACTGTTTTCTTACAATTACGAGCAATTAAAACAGAAGAGATAATAGATACACTTACTCAGGACAAACTATAGTTAAATGTGCATTTTCTGCAAGTACGAATGACTTTTTGTACTTAAAACCCTTCTTTTTGCCAGTTTTCCATCCCTTTGATAACCCTTCAGCATCTTAAACAAAAGTTAAAAAGTAGAAGCAACATCCGGTGTAGTCTAGAACTATTGCAATTGTAATTATAATATATAGTTGCACGAAAAAAAATTAACTCCAAATGTATATGTAGGGTCCTTTCCTGCTTGACTTATTTTTAGCTTATACCCGATTTTTACATAATCCGTTGGATGCTGACAGTCAAACACAAAATAAATTTTCATCTAGTAGATTACACTTTCTGTGTAAATAAAAGCTTATTCAAATTTGACTAGTATTTCATGGAGATCATCCGTTTAAATTTGCCAAAGTTGTTAGATATTACATAATTGATTAAGACTGTTTTTTATTTCGAAAATTTATCACATGGTAAAACTATTTATAGATACTAATAACGATATTGTAAAAATAAAAAACAATTAAGAAATCCTTTTAAAAATTATTACTTTGGTGATAATGTTGTTCAATTTGTAATTTTTATAACCTAATGCTAAAAAATGTATTTTTCTCTATAAACGGACACGCCATGTAAAAACTTATCCCGAAAGAACTCTAGAGAACATAACTCATTTGTTCTAATTTTATTGAAATCTAGGCCAACAGTACAGATTTGCTGACAAAGCATTTACCAAATGTTCTACTAAAAATATGTGAATTAAATTATGCTGTGTATAGCACTGAATTGATTATTTTCATACATTTTTTCGCTTATTCTTAATAGATTTTTTAGACTTGATTGTTTTGTTAACTTAGATTTCGATGTAATTTTGAGAAATATCTTGTATTCAGTTGTCTTTTGGAGGGATAAGTTTCAAAATAAGTTTTCACTGCTTTTTAACATCCATGTTACAAATGTTATCAATTTGTATCATGTTACATTGTTTAACTAAACAAAAATGCAATTTATAGCACAAAGTTACACAAATTACAAATTGGAAAATATATTCATTAAAATATTTTAGTTCTGTCCAACAGTATCTTGTTTATGACAACACAGTTTTTTACAATATATCCGTCATTATTGTAAATCGAATCGAATCGATTTTGTTTTTTAAAATTACAAAAAAAATCTAGCCAACTACTGTACACGTACAAATAAATAAGTGAATATAGAAAAAAAAACAAAAACAATTAAACTTAGCAAAGATTGATAAGGCCGTTAAATGCAGATTACATTTCTAGAAATTAAAAATTACAGCCGAAAACGAAAAATAAATATACCACATCTTTTTAAATTTACGTGGAAACTATTTTAAAAATTTTAAATCTGTTTTGGTAATATTAATTAGTGTGAAATTAAGCAATCTCTTTATCTCTAACAATATACGATATCCGAATGGTGGTCTTCGAATTTGATTCAACCTGTATTTGACAAGTTTCGTTGGTTTAGTTTAGCTTTAGGTTATACAAAATCAAAAACTATATACTCGTAGATCACATAAAATGGGTTTTACATCAAGCAAGAACTACGCCCAAATATCAATTTAAAACTCAAAATTCTTATACAACACATCCTGTTGCAACAATCCTGAGACAATGTATGTGAACAAAACAATAATTACCAGGATTACAAGTGCCTTGACAATGATCAATCTGCATAAAATGGGGTAAATATTTTGTTATATTGCTTATGCCGGGAAATAACCTAGTTAAAGCCAAAGATCGGCAAGAAATTTCGAAAGCGTTGAGCAAAAAATTTTCGTCGGAATTGTTTGCTTTAATAGTGGTAATTGTGTCCTAAAACAAACAAAAAACAAACATTTTTAACCGTAAGTTAAGCATAAGTTATCTGTTTCAAGTTTTAAATTATCTAAACAAATTTTTTAAGTTTCCAAAATTTCAAAATTTGTAAATGCAAATTTGATGAAAAAAATTTAATTACATGTAACGGCGAAGGTTTCAACCTGCATAAACCTTTTTTTCTTTTTTGACCTTGCCCTTGCGGGCGTCCACAGAGCTCGCAAGATCCCCAAGATTCCCATACCGTTACAACTTCTACATGCCTTTCCAGTACATTGCGTATGTAAGCATATTCAGAACCATGGGAAGAAGCAAACAGTTTATTTATAGGTGCGAAATTTTCATGTTGATATTTTTTCCATGCAGTAAGATTTCCTTTCTCAAACGGTGTCGAATTGTTTTCAAAAACAACTGCAATCATCGACAGGTACTGTTTTTATTTCAAAGTGATTACGTTGTTGCTGTTTTATATATGGATACCCAGTATATGAAATAAATTACATGAGATAAAATTAAATGGACACCAGTGTTGATTGTGATTACAGAAAAACGTCGATTATCTGAACGTTGATTATCCGATTATCAATTAACCAAAACCATTGTCGCCTCAAATAGGTACCTACTTTCGTTTTTCAAAATACAGTAAAAATAATTTTGGATATAATAATTGAATTACATGTCTCACTACACATTTTTCTATAAATGTATGTTTGATTACCCGAACTATTTGTTTAAATAGTCCCAATTAGGATAATCGACGTTTTATTGCGCTTCATTACATTTAAGCCGTAACAAAAAGGTGTTTAGGTTAGCAAATGCAAAATACAGTCAATTCCGCTTAACTGGGACACCGGTTAATCGGGGTAGCCGCTCAGTTAAGCCAAATCCTTAAAAACGAAAACCAAATCAAGAAAATAACAGTAATTAATTTACAATACTTCGCTTATTTGGGACTCCATGCTGTTCGTTGAATCGGGCAGTAGTTTTTTTAGTTTACAAATATTTGTAAAATATTTATAAGGACATTTGTATTTGAGAATCTATTAAAATGTTATGTGTACTTTGGTTTTTTTTTAATACCTTTATGCATGTTAGTAAAGTGTAAAAAAAGCACAATATGTAATTCACAGACCCCACAAGAACAAACACTGCTCGACAAATCGAGTTTCGGCTAACTTACGCGTGTGCCCGTGAAAGTATTTTACGACCTAGTAATTTGCTTTGATTAGCTGTATTACGTTCTTTACTTTTGTGTAAAACTTCGTATAATTGGACCAGCCGCTTTATTGAACCAAAATGTTCTGGGTCTGATGTGGCCCGATTAAGCAGAATTCACTGTGATATTTTCTTTGAACAACTCACTATCAACGAAATAATTGTACTTGTTTTCAGCTTCTTGGTCATCTAATCCTCGGCAGTAATACAGCCCCCCGTCGTTAATTGATACGTTACGTATTATTAACGTGTGTTCAGCATTTACATGGAAATGACTCAACCTTGAATTTGTTTCCATACTTACATTAACTTCATGTGAAAAATTGTCACCAAGTCGATCAATTTTGTGCCAATTTTTTGGTTGTTGATCGTCATTTTCTTTGCTGTTTAAATAAACTTATTATAAATCTTATAAAAAATATGCTATTTTATTTTGTTTATGTATCGATTTATTTCAGCTACGAAGCTAATCATTGATTCCGGGAGTGTGTTACCAGCCCCTTTTTTTAAGTTTTTTAATAGTAGTAGCAACGGAATTTAATTCAATACTTGAGGTCGCGGGCCGGGTACGGAGCCTTCGCGGGCCGCATCCGGTCCGCGGGCCGCCAATTTGCGACCTCTGACCTACACGTACACCCTAATGAATTCTGCCGTTCATGTTGTCAATTCGGAATATTTAAATTTTCTAAAGCAAATGAAAAAAAAATATTCGTGTGCGCATAAAATAGGTCAAACTACTCCTACACTCCCTTTTTCTTAAAATTACTATAAATAAAAGTGATGGTTATTTATGTTATTCTATTTAAATTTTGTATATATATATATATATATACAGTAACGTACGCAAGGGGGGAATTAGGGGGATAAATCTCCCTCCCCCCGAAAGTTTGAAAAGAACTAAAATTATAATTATTACGCGATAGATTGCTTTTCCATACATATACAGGGTGTGTAAAAATTGGCGGAAGCGCTACACGTGGCGATGTTCTTCGTAAAATTCTAAGTCGAAAATCTTAATACGAAAATGTTGTACCATGCTTCCTATGGCCTCAGGAACCATTTAAAGAAAAAAAAAATTGGCAACATTGCATACATTGATTTGCGTTTGAACATTTTTTTATCATCAATTTTTACTTAGGTATTTACAATTTCTGTTCGAACAAACTTTTGTTTAAAGGCAAATATCTACAAAACCGTTCATTTTAGCTCTATCAAATCTTATTCATTTTTTTATTACAAATAATCAGGGATTTCAATAAAATTAAATTTTTTTTTTTTCTCTAATGGCATAAAAATAGGGGGGTAAAAGTTACCACTACCCCTGCTAGCGCGCCACTGGATAAATTTTCCAAAATGTAATTATTGGGTAAATGTTACTTTTTTAGTAAAATGATCGTGCACCAAATTGGAAAAAAATATTTAAAGCCGTTTTTGCGTTACGGCAGATTTTTGTTTTCGTTTTAAAAATTGCAACACCCTGTATCTCGGAAAGTAAGCCCTTAAAGGGTTCATGTTCCTATATCAAACTTTATCAATTCACGAGAGCTCTCAGCTGTAGACCGTTGTCGGTCGAATATCGCAACACCCTGTATATTAAAGCTATTTTGCAGGCCGTTTAGGTCCAGAGCTTGGTAATATGGTAATGTTCTTCTACACTCTTCTCTCTTTCGCTTTCTTCCTGCAATTCATTGTTTTTCTCTTTTAGTTCTGCCCCCACAGCTTCTCTCCATATTTTTCTGGGTCTTCCTCTTTTTTCTTGTATGTAGGTTCTTTCCACGCGATCTCTTTTATTATTCTGCTGTCCTCCCTTCTCTCCATATGTTCTAGCCATTGTATTCTTCTGGCATTTATTACTTTGTCTATGGTCGCTTTTTTGAAAATTGTATACACCTCCTCGTTGGTTTTCTTATTTATCCCTCATCTGTTCTCTTCCCTCCCACTTTTTTTCTAATTATCTTTCTTTCCCATCTTCTTAGGGCTTCCTTTGCATTTTTGTTCAGTACCCAGGACTCGCACCCACAGATCGCTGTAGGTCTTAGTATTTTTATACAAACGTAGTTTGGTGCTTCTAGATAACTGTTTTGCTCTTATTAGGTTATTTAAAGCTCCTGCGCTTTTGTTGGCTTTCAGTACTCTCATGTTTGTATCTTTTTTTTTCTGTCCCTAAGTACACAAATTCATTTACTTCCTCAAATTCCCCTACCACTAGCCTGTCTTCTATTTTTTGTTGTCCTATTCTCATTAGCTTGGTCTTATCTTCATTTATCCTCAATCCCATTTTTTGTGCTGCTTCTGCCATTCTGCTTGTGAGTTGTGATCTGTCCCAGTTCCTTCAAAGTTCTTTCTAGTATAGCTACATCATCAGCGTAACTTATGAGTTATTTCATCCTTGTCCTGAATCCTGCTTGATGTCCCTTCTAATGTCATTTTGAGCAATCTGATTCGTTTGGCTGGTATCTTGAACTCCTTCAGCATTCTGGGTCTATTTACCGAGTCATTTCTGAAGTCGACGAAGAGTACTGCAAGTGGGATGTTGTGCTCATAACATGTTGCTATTTCCTTCATTGTGAATATTTGGTCCGTGGTACTTCTTCCTTTTCTAAATCCTCCCTGGTATTCTCCAATCTGTGGTCAATGATTATTTCCATTCTCCTTTTTATCAGTGTTACCAATTATTTTATATACCACGTGACCACGTCTAGTAGCGAAATCCCTCTATAGTTATTACAATCTGTTCCGTTGCGTACCACTTTTCCAGGGTGAAAAAGCGCTACCATTTTTATCTTACTTTCCTTAAAATACCCACACAACACACAATGGATCAAGTGGTTTATTATAACAAAACATATAATTTGGCATGCAATGTGTTCTGTGATGCAATGGTAAAGCTGCAAAGTGCAAAGCATAAGCGGGAACTAAACATATTTCTGTACTAAATTGAATCTTGTATAAATATTTATGAAAATATGTTTTGCCCTTAACACTTTGCATAAATAAGTCAATTAAAAACTGTATAACTAACTATTAAGTACAAATATAGGTGTTTACATTACGCAATTCTTCGATTTATTAATGAATCGATTTAATAAATAACTAACTTCAGAGTATACAACCGTTTATGCGATATAGTTATCTGTAACAACATTACAGTAAATGTATGTTTTTTAAGATAAACTTTTAATACACAAGTTTAAAATATTATTGACTATTAAATAACGAAATGCATCAGTTACCAATAATGACACTGCAATTTTAATTTTTGTCCAATAGTTGCATCAACTAGAGTGTAGAGGTCACTCTTATTAGATCCAATGAGACGGTTTCTTTCCCTACAATTCTTTTCGTTCTCAGCTTTATTTTCAGAATCTTCTTGACATTTTAATGCAATTATAATCAGAAAATACAAGTACAAGAAAAGTATGCAGCCCATTTGGCTTCGTAACTTAATTTTAAACGTTCGATTGTTTCAATAAGATATCGCGGTACGTAACGCAAATTTGTGCAATGCGCAATGCCGGTAGTAGTTTTATGAACTTCGAATTTTTAAAATTTAACATTGGTAACAGCGATAGAAAAAACAAAACCATTTAAAATAATAATCTCAAATTTCATGTGAAAGCTTCGTTACTTTAATAGAGTGACAGTTTAATGAAGTTAAGTAACACCTATTGATATAAATTTGCAGCTAGTAGTTCAGACGCTACCCGCTCTCTTCTCCCATAATGCCATAGACAAACGACGTCAAAATGGCGGACGAACTTGAAAGTGAGTTTTACTGATAATATTTCAATATAGTTATTTGATTTTTCGTATTTGATAGCCTCATTTGTTGCTGTTGTATAATATAGCATTGACGACAAACCGAGGGTATAAGAATTTGAGTTTTGCGATCGTTTCATTGTAATATTTCGTTAATAGAATTTGTGGGAATTATAGGTTCAAATTTGAAAATGGTGCTATGCCAAATTCAAATATCGGACACGCAAACATGGGGGGCATACATTTGAAATTCAAATTTTATACTGGTAATTACTTCATAGAGTACATGTTAGAGCAGACTTTAAAAAGATGTTGAAACCAATATTGGTGATATTTTGAGAATGATAGGAATTTAATCTTTATAGATGAATCAGCTGCAGCCCTACTTGAGTTCAAGAATGGCAGAAAACTGAATAATGAAGACATAAATGTAAAAGAAGAGGTGTTTGATGATGAAGAAGACAGTATGGAAGTAGATGAAGATACACTGAGGTTAGGTCCAGCAGCGTTAGGCTTGCAAAGGGTTGGAACACCTGCGACCCCTAAACCATCAACTTCACAACCCGTACAAGTTTTAAATGCTCGAGGTATGCCAGCTAGAATTCGCAAAAAAAATAGATTGTATTACGATGATGACATAATCAACACACCTCATCATAGATTGCCGTCTGGCAAAAAACACATACCAACGCCAACCAAAAAACCAAAGGTCACCACCCCCACACGTATGTTGAAAGAATCACCAAAACTATCTCCTAAAAAGTATAATAATCGAGAAGAAAAAATGTCACATAGTGGCTCACCACCGCCTCTCCAATCACCCGATCGTAAAATTGGCCAAAAAATTGGAATGCGGCTACGTAATCTTCTCAAACTGCCAAAAGCACACAAATGGGTGTGCTATGAATGGTTTTACAGTAACATTGACCGTTGTTTATTTGCTGGAGAAAACGATTTTAGCATCTGTTTAAAAGAATCATTTCCCGAACTTAAAACACGTGAATTAACAAGAATTGAGTGGACCAAAATTCGCAGAATGATGGGTAAGCCTAGACGATGTTCACAAGCCTTTTTCAATGAAGAGAGACTGGAATTGGAGAAAAAGAGAAATAAAATACGTGCACTACAACAACGAAAAGCAACAGACATGGCAAGTTTTAAAGATTTACCACCAGAAATACCCATGCAACTTGTTATAGGATCCAAAGTTACTGCACGGTTACGCAAACCGCAAGATGGTTTGTTCACAGGCAGCATCGATGCAGTAGATACGTCTAACAATACATACAGAATAACTTTCGAACGACAAGGTCTGGGCACACATTCTGTTCCAGACTATGAAGTTTTGTCAAATGATGCGCCAGAAACAATGACCATTTCAAGCTTTCAAAATAAATATCGTCCAAGAAATGGATTATCACCATTTTCCAGTGCTAGTAAAAGTCCACCTTTTGCTACTTTAAAACACAAGAGAGATCCACTTCTTTCGGGATCAGCAGTTAACAAACCAACATTTAATATAGAAGGTCGAGTAGGAGGTTTTCCCATCAAACTTTTAGAAAAAATGGTACTAGTTTCGAAAATATTGGCAGTTAAAAAAGCGAAAATAAAACTATTAAAACTGATGAATACAGAAGCAGAAAAGTTCAGTTCATTTGAAACTGATATACCGGACGATTTTGAACGTCGCTATGCGAGTATTTTAGTTGATTTAGAACGACTGAATCATGATCTCGAAAATTTTCTTGATGAAATACAAGGATTTTGTCATGAGATAGCTCCCGAGCCAAGCGTAGCAGCAATGCTAGCACCCAGTCATTTACGAGAAAAATGTCGAGAAGAAGCTACAGAAATTGTACAGAGGAACAACGTTCTTATAACGCCAGATAAAGGCCCCAGTGAATCAATATTGGATCTTATAACAGATTTAACTGCACTTATGCTTCAAGTAAAAAGTTTATCAGATTCGGATCAAAATGCTTACGAGCTTCAAGTATTGCAAGGTACAATGGAGATGATAAAAAGAAAACTTACTCCTGCCAATCAATTGGCTTTTCAAAATAATGTTGAGGTACACATGAAACACATTCAGATAGGTTTAGGGCAGTCTTCAAATAAGCACTTACCATCAACTACCACAGCACAGTCACAATGATGTTGTACGATTAAGAATATTTATGTAAATTTTGTTTTATACATGGTACCAATGCTGCTGTGCAATATCATTTTAAGATTTCATTTATTAGGAAATTATCTAGATTTGCTTGTGTTATGTGGCGATTTTATTTTTACTCTTTTTTCGTGTCATTTTTTATTATATAGGGACAAGATAGTTTTGTGTGAATATCATTTGTATAAGAATGTTTTTGTTAAATAAAATCACTGTATATAACTCGTTTTTTTTTTTATAACAGTTGTATCGTAATTTATTCATTAAAAAGTACTAAAATTATTTTCAGAAGCAAAACGAATGCACACTTTATAATATCATGTACATTTAAAAGTTCGATAACAAAATCTAAAATTTGTACATATTATTTTTAATGTCCTGGTCCTGGTAAATCGGTAATATATTTGACAAATTGTAGAATTATTGGATGATTCATTTATGTGATGTAAATAAGTATTATTTGGTAATTTCTTATCTTTATAATGAAGAATTTGTTATAGAAATTCTATTACTCACTTGCAACTGTTGTAGCAACAATCATCCTTAGTAACAACTTTCATCTAAAACTAATTATTAATTCCCAAGAAATTTTTGTCCATTTAAGCAAGAACTTTTGTTAAAGATATTTATTGACTCCCTAATAATTGTTTTATTATAGTTTGTAGCTTTAATATTTTTATTTATTCAAATCTGACAAACGTTTGTGTTCTATAAAAACTAAATGTTTAAATAGTTTATTAAAATTTCAAAACTTGGGTTAAATTACATATTGTGATAAAAATTTACAAAAGAATTTTAATTGTCAATTTGAAAATTAAGGATTCTATTTAAAAGAGACAAAAATATTAAAAAATATTTTTTTTAAATCGTAGGTGTACTTAAAAAAATTATTAACTAATGTGAAATCTAAACCGCTATTTCTTAAAACAAAAAGTTTACAGGGCAGGGCACACCCTGTATAACTATCTTCGTGATCAAAGCATACTTCTATTTTTTTTAATTATCACACAGTCCAGGTAATAAAAATTAAAGCTAAAAGTATTTCATCAGCACTTCAAAGGTATTGACATTCTTTGTTTCGCAAGTTACATTTTTATTTGTAAATGAGATTTCGAATTGACCATTATATGTTCCAATAAATCTAAAACTTTTAAACACCTATGCTTGGAACTTGAAAAAGTAGTTCTCAGCAACAATCCTATTTACTTGTAAAAAAAAAAGTTAAATTTGATATGGATATCAATACGTTAAATTTTATAGTGAAGAAATAAAGGGCGTAATACTTTCCAATTTTAATTGAGCAAAAATGTACAACAATAAATTTAACAAATGTTTTTGATAAAATTAACCAGGCAACTTAAAAAATTATTTTTTATGTTTTTCTAAAATTTTCAACAGTTCATCGGCTTCTTCAGTGGATTTCACCCTTAATAAAATGGGAGTAGGTGGTGGCTTACTTTCAGGAGTGGGTAAACAAACCAACATCACATCCTTCTTTCCCATTCTCTGCACAGGCATACTCTCTGTCAGTAAAAAATTACACAACAAATTACCTAAACTAGTGTCTGCTCGGACGATTAATTGAATTTTTTCACTGTTTGGCACGGCTTTAAGGTACAAATTCCCGACTCCTCTATCACCATAATTTCCGTCTTTTTTAACGAAAACTTTACATCGAATCGTATATAAAGAATCTTTTTCTACAACTGGGGTGAACTCAACTTTGGGCGGCTCATCATCATCTTCTGTTTTACTACTGGCTTCTGTATCTGCAGGTTTATTGACATTTGTAAAAGTGAATGGCTTTGAATTTGCACCACCAAATGAAAACCCACTTGTTGTTGGTACAGAACTATCAAACGTGAAAGATTTTTGTGTCGATGGCAATGTGGTTGGAACGAATCCAAAATTAAATTTAGGTGGTTCCGATGAAGCAACAGGTGTGAAACTAAGGGAGGATGATGACGTTGTCGGAACCGGTTTCACCAAGGGGCTCGTGTTCGTTTTTTCAGGGACTTTAAACACGAAACTAGTTAAATCCACATTAGGCTCATTTTCCTGAGGTTTTTTGTCAAAGGTTGGACTTTTAAATATGCTCACTGCTGGCTGAGTTGTGGGTCTTGCATTGTCCTTTTCCAATTTTGAAGATTTTTCAAGTTCTTCCAAATGTTTCTCATAATCTCTAAAAATTGGTACTAAATTGATTAACGGATTTGCATCGACATGCTTTTTAATCCAGTTCGATACACTTTCATTTAGTCCCTTAAGTTTGGCGTAATATTCATTTGATTTGCTACTTGTAGTTTCTTTTGCATCAACTTCGACAGTGGACAGTTTTACTTCTGATTTCATTATAGATGAAACTGTGTTAGTTAAAATATTGCTAATACCGTTAGTCTTTGATTGTTCCTCAGTTGTTTTAGTTGTTGCTATAGTCGATAAAAAACCAAATTGAGGCATTGAAGTAGTTGCTGTTGGTTTGTTGAAACCCGAAAAATTTCCAAAAATACTTTTATTTTCTCCTTCAGCCTGTAAGATATATTACATTATAAATAAAAGACGATGTTAACATTCACCTGTTCTTTTCAAATTCAATAAAAATAACATTATGAAACAAAAATTGCTATTTTAACATTAAAAAATCATGCTACAACATGTTTGTTGGAACACACTAAACACTCATGAAAAAAATAAAAAATTAACAAACTACACCTTTAAATATTAAGCTATCTCATGTAGTGGCACCATAGCCGATTCTGCTAAACTACAACATGTATAATTTTAATGGTGCGAAGATAATAAATCAACTTTCTCATTAGTTTTGGATATAAGATTAACATGTTTTAATACTATTTACATACTATTACTACCAAATTAAAGACAATTTTTGTGACATTATTTACGTGTATTGAAACCATATCTACTCCACACACAACAAACCCTTAAGAATAATTTAAGATCCAGAAATATTTACTTTCTATTAAATTCGATGAGAACAGGTGAATCCTCAAATCCCAACAAAATAAATATTGAAATATAATTTTACCGCTGCTAGTACTCCTATTGGATTTCTCCTTCTTGCAACTTTTATAACTCTCGATTGCAATGCTTCATCTGTTGCCTTTTTAAATGTTCCTGCTTCATCGGCGTCCTCTTCTCTGTCCCAATTATCGCTGTTTAAAACAGTGGTTGCAACACGCTTCCCTGCCATTAGAAATTGACGAAAATCACAAGCTATATTCGGCTATATTAGGTTATGTCTAAAGACAACCTGTTGGAATACACCTAAAATTGTACTTACGGTATATTAACTTGAATAACACAATATTACAAATCAAACCTGTCGCCTTGTGAAAATAATGCGATTAAAATTTAAAGAACTTTTAAATAAATTGCAATAAACAACACTTTAATGTCAATTTTTAAAGACATTGACATGAGTATAGGCATCATAGGACAAGCCAGAGCAGACACCTTAGATATATAGCTGTGGAAGCCATAGGTAGAAGCATGGGTTACCACGGTACCAACTTTAATAACAATGTATCCTAAGGATTTGTCTACATTTAAATCTCAGAACATAGCTGTGTTCTGTGCATAGCTCATAGCTTTATTCACAGAACACGCTTTAATTTAAAACTCTGAAATTTGATCGCTTTCGCTCATAGCTGTCATTTATAATATTTAAAAAAGTAAATGCCTTCACAAAACTAGCTGAAGGATCACAAATAAGAATTTTTCAAATTTTTTGGATTAATCGTTTTGTCTTCGTTTTTAACCAATATTGGTTCGATTGAACACACGACAAGGACTATAATAGGGCATAATTGTTTTCATTATTTTATTTAGTAATCTATGTTTGTAACGGGCCAGCGTGGCTGTCATATTTTATATGAACGCTGTGTGCTGTGTCGTGTGTCCATTATTATACCAGTAGCTTAAACCGCCACATGATATTAATAACTTATAAAATAAGTGAAATACATTATTAACAGGATGTAAAACATTTGTAATATAAATGTATTTTATAAATATTTCAGCTTTAAACAATAGTAATAAGATTGGTAGATTAATCCGACCTTGAATGTAACAATCCTGTACTAAAAATAAATAAATAAATAACACAATATAAATATTTATTGTACAAATATATACACAAATATAACTTTTTATTTAATAATATACTGTAATAAAAACAAATGTTACCATTTTCTTAAGCATTCATTTTTGGTGAGCAAAAAGATGCAGATGGGCTTGGCACAACCCAAAAAACAGATGAAAAAGGTGGCATTATTAAATATGGTTGAACATTCGCCATCTTAGGTTTAAATGGTGGCAAATCTCCATTCGGTTTCAAATACAAAGCTTCACCGTTTAGAGCAACGTACCTAACAAGCAACAAAACTTAGTAATTTTTTTAAGAAGTGTATAGGTAACACAAAAAATTTAAGGTTTTAAAATAATTATACTGACCTGGATAAAAATGTATCACGGCTTGTTACTACATATGCAAAAACCATTCGAGACAATGGTCCTTTAAGGTAAGGTAGCATTCCTTCCAATCTTACTTTAGCTTCAGTTGCTTTCATATTAAAACCAAATACTACAAAAATCAAAATTACATACCAAGTTACAAAATTATGTTAACATATTATGTACGTACCTGTTATGGATGGAATCTGGTCATACAAAGAATCTCTATTGGTACACTGACAATACAAGCGAACAAATGCCGAAGCAGCAGAATAACAAGGAATTACTTCTGGACCAACAAATGTTTTATATAAGACACTTAACCACCAATCCTACAAAAATTTAAATTATTTCAAAGTTAAAACAATAATAAATAATAATAATGCACTGCAATTAGGCAATAACTGCTTTAACTGTGTTCAAACAATAAAAAATTATAATTTTCTACCACATGAAGGTCACAATGTGTAACATTTTTTTTTAATCTCTCAAATTATTACATTCAGAGTTTATCATAAAATTAACTTTTTTCTCATTTTAAAATTTAAAAGAAAACGGGTTACAAAGTTTTTGTTATGCCACATAAAACAGCCCACTTAAAAAAATTGTTAAAATGAAAGTTCACCAAAAAGAAATACAATAAAATAAAAATTGCAGCAAATTACATAAATGTTGGAAATACTGTTCATGGTTTGACTTACCGGTGTAGGTTCATAGATATCAGTGATAAGTGCATAATAGCCTTTAAAAATTGACTGTCTTACAACAACATCCAAGCCATTTTTAGCAGCCAGGCCCAGTTTATCTAGCCAAATAAAGGAGCTAATGTATCTGTTGGAATAACCAGGAGCTCCTCCACCATAAGCCGAAGAAGTTTCCCCTAAGTAATTTAAATAAACAAGACTAATATATTTTGGTTTTTGTAAGGTTTGATCTGATAATCAGTCATTTTTTGCTTTTTTGCTAAAATACAGGGAAACTGTGACTTTAGAAAAAGTTCTTAATTGGGGCCTTAGCTAAAAAAAGGCATAAGACAAAAAAATCTTAGAATTTCAAAAATCAGCACGTTAAAAATAGGGCTTCTTGTAAATAGGAACCTTAAGTGGCAACTTGACCCAACTCGAGGCAGACCTGACCCTACCCTAAAAAATGCATGCAAAATTCAAACCAACTATATACGCACCTAGCCAAATAGACTTATTATAATGTCCAACAGACCCTACGATCATTTTTACTTTAGTAATTTGTGATTCTAGCAAGTCAAAATTTTCAGGATTAATAAAGTCAGTCAGTGATGCTAAACGACCATTAAAGTAATACCTAAAAAAAATTTAAATTAGTAAAAACCCTGTCATATAAAAGTTGTAATGTAATTTACTGATGCCAAGTAACAGCATTTACTGCGTTCCCTACATTTTTAAGAAATTCTTGTAAGTACTTTTCACTTTGGTTATGTTTAGGTAACGGTCGAGTTGTATCTGGACCAAGAAGAAGTGAATTTTTGTACAGAGGATATTTGTTTAATATATTTCTTAGCTTAATAAAATCTTTAGCTAACTGAGTCGCATTGACTGCATAATTAAAGACGTGTTTAAACGCATTTGGTTCTGAAAAATTTATGATTATCTATTAAATAAAAAACATAAATTAAATTATTACCATTTCCTAACTCCCATTCAACATTCAGCTGGTGATCACTAGAAAATGTTATCAACTTTTCAGCATTGTCTGAATTCCATGAACCATCGTCATTTCGAATTAATGCATTTAAATCGAAAAGGATGGAAAAACCTGTGTCTATAGCCAATTCATTCAACTGAAGCCATTCACTTCCTAAAACAACTTAATAAATCGAAAGTGGCCACAGCATTTTAAAACTACAGAATAGTTGGTGTCATAGTTTCATCACAAAGTAACAGAAGATGTGCATAGAATCCTTTAAAACAATTCTATGAGAATCATTGATAATTGATTGATTAGAAACTAGCAAAAATACAAAATAGAATGAAATAAGGAAGGCATCCACTAGTTTATACAATGTTTATAATACAATACAGACTCTTATTTTAATATACAAAACGTTTTGTATAACCCTTCATCAACAAACTACTTAAACTTTTGGATCACAAGGTTTGGTGAACTTTAAGAATATACAGGGTGGGCCAAAGATATGAAAATGCTGCTGTGCGGCGTAAATACAAGTTTCATGAAAAAATGTTTTACATAAAAAGTGTATGGAAAATTATTGTTACCCACATTTTAATTGTCTTTTTTTCCGGCCAACCACAACAATTGTCATATTTTTTTAAATGGCAAACTATATATTTTTTACCTTAATTGATAAAGAATTTATTTTTTTTTTCAACCGTATTAAGTTTACATAGTGTCAAATGAAAAATTTTTGAGAAAAACGAGTTTTAAAGTTATTTATTATTTCTCACTAAATCATTGTATTTGACTTAACAAAATACCTTATACAAAACCACAAATATTACTTTTGAACAACTGGCCATCCTAAAACTTAGGCCCCAACCATTATGAAGTCTATCAATACACGGTGTATTTACTTCATAATAATGCGTCAGGGGTATATAAATCACCTCTAACCACACTAGTTGTTTAGGAGTATTATTTTGAAAATCACATCTGGAAATAACCTGGTAATCCAATCAACACAAAAACAGACTGTATGCTGTTTGAAAAATTAAAATAGGTGAGAGGCACATAATGCTAGTGGCATAAATTACCAAAAAAAATAAGGGAGTTAACACGGGATGTCCTTATTCCATCTTAATAGTTTCCAAATATTAAATCTTTCATCAGCAATTACTTAAGATCGTTGCAAATATTTTAATTAATGACGTAAACACTATCATTTAATTATTTTTTTTAATTTTAAAGCAACTAATATTATACAAACAGAAATGTCCAAAATGAACTAAATGAAAAGATTTATTTAATTTTTATAGCAAGCAAAAAACGAATGTATTTGTCAACTTGTTTTAACAGTAAACAGTAAAGTATTACCAGACATGGTAAAATTGGGCCACTGAAAAGAATTACAGTCTTTATTCTCATAGGCACATGATCCACCATCTATTTCTCTTAATATATTAGCTTTGAATGATGGAGTTTTCTCTGGTACAAATATTAATCTATCAGCCATTGTACCTCCAATTCTCAAATATCCAGGACTTAATGCCTTCATTAATTTTATAAACTTAGGATTTCTGAAATGGTTTCGATTATTTTTAAAATAGAGGAATACGTCCAAAATGCTTGCTTACTTCATATTAAAACGTTGAAAACCTTCAGCAATTACAGATGAGTCCAAGGCAACACTTAAAAACTTTGAATTTGTAACATGGTATGGCTTTTTAACAGCATCAACATAAACAATATGTACTCCATTCTCCAATGGTTTAAACACAAATGCCATTAAGGTCAAAATTAAAAGCAAAATACATGTTAACAATACAAACGAAGAACAGAAATTCTTGCATTTTTGTACTGAAATGAATCTGTGTAATCAAATAAAACATTAAAAATTTTAAATAACTAACGTGCAGATTTGAATGTATGCAAACTTAGCTGGTTTCTTGGTCTCTCAGAAATTAAAACCATTTTTTTACTAATTTTACGTATAGTTTCGTAAGAAACAGAACTAAAGATCTGTGCATTATTAGATATCTACAAAATAAATCAAATAATTACTTGCTTCACATAAATATTAACTGACATTTTGAATTTTTTTAAACAATTGTAATTTTTGTTTACAAACATATAACCTAACTTACATACAAAATAACCACAGAACACAATATAACCAAATATTATGAAAATAACATTTATTATGTCAGTTGTGCACACTAAATACGTAAAATATATGAGTAATCTTACTGTTTTTGCCATTCTTGTTTTATATCTTGACACACTGCACGTTAAATTTTTACTTATTTGTTTTCACCAAGTAAGTCATTTACGAAATTATGAAATATTTTTAGTCATACAGTCAGTCATACCTGCGATAAGTATTTAAATTTAAAAAAAGCAGTAGATAACACAAGTTGTGTCATATTTTTATTATTGACAAAGCTTTGAGATTACATATTGTGTAAACAGTATGGTGTAAACATAACATGTTCAAGAAGTAACTGCTAAAGAAAGACTTTTTGTATCGCTAATCACTACCTGTGATCACTACATTAGTGTATTCTTAATACAGGGCGATTTATAATAGGTGTAAAAAATTGTGGCAGTTCGTTGGAGAGGTCATTTTGAATAAAAAATGTTACATGAACTTAGGTCCTATTTAATTTGGTTACGTATACAGGGTGTAGACTCGGATCACGCAACATAGCAATTTCAATGGTAAAATTTTAAAAGTCGAATTCTTGCTCCGCTAATTATTTTAGAAAAAAAGTGCAAATACGTTTTTTGTAGAGAAAAAAATTCTGTATCCATAAATGTAATCAATATTACTTTTTCATTTTCCAATAACTGAAAATTATGCAAATTAAAAAACGCGTTTTCGCGAAAATCTGTAGTGCCTTGGAATTATGCTACGACAACTGCCCATCTTACTAACACTTACTGTCACTTTGACGTTTGAGGTTTATTCTTAATTATCATTTTTATTATATCTTGCAATGAAAACATAACTAATTGTGTAAAATAAATGTTTGATAAAATATAAAGGATAATTAAGAATGAATTTCGCGTCAAAGTAACAGTATAAGTGACATTAGGCTGGGCAGTTGTCATACCATAATTCCAAGGCACTACAGATTTCTGTCCAAACGCGTTTTTTAATTTGCATAATTTTCAGTTATTGGAAAATGAAAAAGTAATATTGATTACATTTATGGATACAGAATTTTTTTCTCTACAAAAAACGTATTTGCACTTTTTTTCTAAAATAATTAGCGGAGCAAGAATTCGACTTTTAAAATTTTACCATTGAAATCGCTATGTTGCGTGATCCGAGTCTACACCCTGTATACAAGAAGTCAAAGTTTATAATAGTAGAAACCTGATATAGGTAATTTTAGTTTCCAAAACAAAAGAATTTATTTTCTACAACAAATGTTTAAAATGTGCTCCTTAAACTCGAACACAGGAATGACACTATAACAAGAATTCTTCTGCTATAAAGTTCTTTTTTGTGCGATCGTACTAGAAACAGCTGTTTGACGGACGCGTTAGCAGCCATAAAGTACTGCATTACCGGCGTTATCCTTAGCAACGGCCGTAAAAGTTACGGCCGTTGCTAAGGAGAGGGCCGGTAATGCAGTACATACACCGTCATCTGTCAGTGACAGAATGTCACGTAGTTTCTAACCTATAATTTTGAAAATTACTAAAAATTTAAATTGTTTTTAATTCGATCGCACAAAAAATGTAATATGCACCTCGGCCAAAACGTACTTTTTCGGCCTTGCCTGTTTGCTGCCTTCGACTACGTCTCAGCCAGCAAACCAGACGCGGCCGAAAAAGTTACACTTTTTGGCCTTGATACATTAATAAGTATTGTTTTGCGAATTAATTATAGTAGGTCAAGATAACATTATATTGTAGGTACTTACTAATAAAATTTGACTTTTTGTATACCTGTAACCAAATGAGATAGGACTTGTGTTCATACATATTTTAATCAAAATGACCTCCACAATAAACTTTTGCACCCATTATAAATAATAGAAATCACCCTGTATGAGTTTACACGTTAAGCGCCACCATGTTAAAAAAGTTTTTTGGCCACTGTATTGTTTTAAATTATCGATTCATAAACTGCCCTTAAGTAATATAAAAAAATTGCACAACATAATAATATATTTTTTACCCGTTGTTAGACAAAAATTAGATTATATTCATTTGGATACATGCGGAAAAAAATTGTGTTTGGCCACTGTATCTTATCGAATATAAGTATGTATATACTCGTCAAAACTTGCTCGTTACTTACTAACCATTATAATCCGATGGTAACATATGTAAACAAATAATTGATAAATTGAAAATTAAAAACGATTGGTGCTATGCACAATATAAAACTTCCCAAACACGTAGTAAAAATATTTTTGCATGCAATGCTTTTTTGAATTACACAAGGGCTCAATTATATAGTTTTATTTTTATATTACTTATATGCTTTTATTTTCGAAAATTATAAGTTGTAAATCTGAATTTTGTATAAATAAATTTGTATCATAAACCTTAAAATTTATTATTTTATTTGTATCAATGTGGGTAAAAAAAATTGCTGGCCACCAAGGTTTTCTGGTCCACTGGGCCATCCTAAAATCTTTCCTTGTATAGTTATATGTAATACGTGTATGTTTAAGAATACAAGCAGCTGAATCTAAATGTAGCACGCTGAATCCAAACGAATACAGGTAGCCCATCGGACCAGACTAATTTGTATCCATATGGATACAAATGGCGCTTAACGTCTTAACATACTGCACGTTGAAAAATAAAGCAGACTTTTTCAATATAATGTAGATGACTGTGCAGCTGTGTTTATTTTAAGCACAAAAGATACCTATATGAAAAGGAATTTAACACAAAATTTAATTATTAACTAATTTAGAGTTTATAAAATTTAATTTATGCTACTGTTTTGGGTAACCTTAAAGCAAAGCGAGCTACAATTTGTTCACAAGTGCTACAAACCTAAGCATTAATATTAATATAAAAGCGTATTTTTTAAAGAGATTAATAAATCTGCAATGTAAAAATTTAATTCCCATGAAACAGACTTTGTGAACACACTGTATGTCAGTGAACAAACAATTGGTTTCTATGCGTAATTAGGTGAGTGTGAAATGTTACCTGTAATTTATAGACTACTAGCGTAGTTACCCGGCTTCGCTCGGTGAATTTTTTCATCAATCACAGACTACTCGCGCTCGTGCCCGGTGGACGTTCCCAGACGTTTCGACTTTCGAAAATTTTAGATTTTTTTTGGGAGTTTTTGATCTTTTGTATCTATTAAGAATGTTGGATCTTTTGGAAATTTTTGTATCTATTGATGATTTTGGAACTTTCGGGAATTTTTAGGAATTCTTATATAGCCTATCTTTTTCCCATGGTCCTATAGATTGTCTGTGCCAAATTTGGTCAGGATCGGATGAATGGTACAGGAATGCGTAAAGGACACAAACATACATACATTTTTATATATATAGATAAATAAAAACCTACTTACTCTTGTCACACTATTTTATTATATTTTCAATATCTCAATTAATACAATACTTATTAAATTTCATTGCAAACAGCTAAAAAATTAAATTAAATTAAAACTTATGTACTAGATGCATTAAGTTAATTTATTCTTGATGATCAGCATGAAGCTGAGTAGCTCCAAGACGTGAAGGATCTTGACTTGGATAATGTACAATAGGTTTAATGACAGCACTAGCATCACTAGTGACTGTACTAGTCGAGGCACTTGCGCTAGCAGGTGCATTAACTCCCGGGGGAGCAAAAGGCGGCATCTGTGGAGGATTGAAAAAGAACGGCGGTAACGGAGGAGGGCCAAACATTGGAGGAACCATAAGTGATGGGGGTGGGGGCATATTTGGTAGTGGAATGTGTCCTGGTTCAAGGTTAAAAAAGTTATTGCTCAATTCTGGCAGTGCTCCAGGAAGGCCAGGCACAGGCTCATATATATCTGCATTTTGATTTCCTATAGAAGGTCCCTGTCTCCCTTGAGAGCGACCCCACTTGATAGTCAACCGACGTCCTCCCAGTATCAATTTATTGAAAGTCTTTTCTGCTGCATTTTCCGCTGCAGCTCTTGTGGTATATTGAACAAACGCACACTGTTGTTTTGGAACTAAGCTTATGGATCTTATTTCGCCATATTGATAAAAGTGATCTCTGTAAAAAGTTTAAAAAACACATTTTTACAGCTCACAAAACCTTAAAATTATTTAACGAAACAAATATTTTTGACCCAAAGCTAACGATTTCTATTCCTTACATTTAAAAAAAGTGCATTTTTTTGAAAAAAAGTGCATTTTTTTGAGAAAAATTAAGCCCCATATGCTTGAATTAATGAAGTGATTCATAAAATAATATTTTTATTAATAAATAACAATATTGAGCCCTATACTCTCCCAGCACAGTAACAACTTAAATGGTAAAGCTACTAATAAATTGCAGTAATTAAATGTTGTATTATAATATACAGGGTGTGTATAAATTGGCGGAAGCGCTACACGTGACGATGTTCTTCGTAAAATTCTAAGTCGAAAATCTTAATAAAAAAATGTTGTACCATGCTTCCCATGGCCTCAGGAACCATTTAAAGAAAAAAAAATTGGCAACATTGCATACATTGATTTGCGTTTGGACATCTTTTTATCAGCAATTTTTACTTGAACTGAAAGCCTTCAACTCGTAAACATAGCTGCAAACTTTTGGGTATCGTAAAACCCAAATTAGGAATAATTACGAGAAAAACAGAGATGACAGCTAATGACAATGTTGCCATATGTATTATTTTCATTCAAATCAGTGATTTACATATTTTCAACACCAATTTTTGAAAGGAAGAACACAATATCTAGGAAAAAATACTATTCGAAATTTATTTTTATTCCAAATTGCAGCTTTTTCATTTGCAAGTATTAAATAATAACGCTTATTAAAGAACTAAATGTCAAAATTTTGAGGACCTCTTGCAGACACAGTAAGCATGGTACAACATTTTCGTATTAAGATTTTCGACTTAGAAATTTACGAAGAACATCGCCACGTGTTCCGCCAATTTTTACACACCCTGTATATGTCGTAGGCATAATGTGAAATCCGGCATTTTATAAAAAGCCGGCAAAACGAGCATCTCATGTTTTGACTAAACAAATAATAAAATGCCGGCATAATTGTTTTTAATAAAAGCAAACCTGTTAGCTTCATTTTTATAATTTATTTTTAAAGAAACTTTAACCAACCTTTAACCTGACCCTCTACTACTGACCAAATGAATGAGGGTCAGGTTAAAGGTTGATTAAAGCTTTTTTTTGTATGAACACAAATGTATGGGTTTAAGAAAAAAGTCATAATTTGCTCCTTTTGCCGGCTTTTTATAAAATGCCTAGGCGTTTTGTAAAAAGCCGGATTTCACATTATGGCTACGACATATACAAATGTTCCTTATGACAAAACAAAACAGCACCACATTTTTCCAAGTTTATTTCATATTTTTAAGCCTTTCGATATTTTTTTCCACAATTGTAATATGATATGTGCACATGGTGATGTGATATTTCTCACTTGCGATTTAAACTTAATTTTCTGTTAAAATAGGACTTCAGATGCATTAGTTCATTTTTATTGTAAGGTTCGTTTTTGTTACGTATATTTTGGTACATTTTTTTATCAGTGAAAATTGGCCCAAACATTATTAACTACAGTGAATATAGGCAGAGAAGAGAAGAACAAGGATTTTGCATTTGATATCAAATAATTTTACAAGTAAATGGATATACCTCATATCCTGTTCGGTAAGACTTCCAAGGTTTCCTATATACAATGTAGTTATTGTTTTATCTTCAGGTGGGGGTAGAGCAGGCATCGCGGCAGCTCGTTTCAATAATTTATCAGCAACTGGATCATTAATACCATAGTAACGATCTTTAATATTTTGATCAGCTAACGGATCATCGGGATCGGTAGGTTTCTCATGTCGATAAGGGCACTCTTCACCCCTTCTACACTCCCCTTTAACCCAAAACGAACAAACATGTGGACGATTTCTTTTATAATACGGAGCTGTTCTAGCCAAACGCATTAAAAGATCACTTGATTCGCCACTCTTTGATCCAAGTCCAGTACCAGAATCAGATCTAGCCAACTACAAAACACAATATCACCAAACTAAATTTTATAAATTACACGTTGATTACCTCTCTTTCCATATTTTGTATGTAATATTCTTTATTTACATCACTTCTTGGTACATCATCTTTCATTTTTAGAGCCGAATCTCTAACCTATGAACATAATATGCTTAATAACCTAACACAAACTTACAAAACCAGTCATACCTGAATTGGTAAACCATATTCCAAATCAAGTAAACATGTTTGGCAAACATTTTTTAATTTACTACATGTCTGACATATCTCAGTCTTTTTAAATCGCATTCTCGCTCCAGGACACCAACGGAATACAGTGAACGGCCTTGCACATATTTTGCATTCTTTTCCATACTTTTCTTTTGTCTAAAAATTTTCATTTACTTATATAATTTTGTTATAAATAATGTTAGTTTTACATACCATCCTAATATACGGATTATCTCCCAAACATGTTTGGCAAAGGATTGGAAAGTCCTGTCGAGTAGGTTACAATTGTTATTTAATGTACATAATATAAATAAATATACTTACTGAATCTTCCCAGTTTTGTCGATTATATGTATTTGTTGTTTTTGACATAGCCATTTTGAAATAGCAAATAATAACAACCAGTTTTTAATAAACGAGTGAACAATATTCTCAATAAAGACACGCAACGACAGTTCTCAAATAACAAATTTCCACCGCTACCAACTGTTATCATAAAAAAAACTGTTACTAAACAAAAAAATATTATTCTCAATACCAGTTGTTAAAATCATAAAATCAGTTATTCCATACCACCGTAACAGGTTAAACCAAAGTACTCCAATCATTTAATACTTTTCCTGATAAAATCAAATAATAAAAAAAAATTTCACATATCTTAAGTTATTTGATTACATTTTTTCAAGTTTTTTTTTTCAAACAACATAAAACTCAGCAATGCACTTATTGAATTCTTATATTAAACATTCTCGTCAATTATCAGTTGTAAAATTCAAATATTGATTTGTTTTTAATTAAAAATTATCACTTTTTCGCCAACTAAAACTCTATTCTTAAATTTATGATCATTTTGCTAATACTTAGTACAGCTTATAAAGCGCTTGAAACATTTACAACTTGTGCTGAATAATATGCTACTTTGATATTAATATATGTATACATATTTCAAAGCTGTTTTTTAAAATCAACTGATTTTTATTTTAAGCACAAAATTTTAGTTACCAATATCAAATTTTGATATAATTACGCCCGATTGCATGAAGAACTTAACATTGCCTTTTAGAATTAACCTTGAAACTGATACAAAGCATAGAAGAAGATACAAAGAATTTAGTGCAAAATTACTAGGTTGGCTTAGCAGGTTTCTGCAATTGAGGGGTACAGTGCAATAAGTGGACATGTCCATTTTTAATGATATTGAGAAATCTATCAAGATATGTCCATCTGGCAATTGTACATCATCCTGTTTCATAACTGTACACTTTTCGCCAGTATTAATCCACTTATAAAGATATTGGCATTTTTTTGGTTTTGGTATCACGCTATTTTAGGTCAAAATTGTAAAATGACTAATGGCACATCTACTGTAGTAGATACAGATAGGACAAAGAATATGTATTTTTGTTGTTTCAATGATAAAATAAACAATTAAAACTATTTGGAGATTTTTTATTGTTTTCAATTATTACTGTTTTTTTTTGCTCATTACTTGGCATAAAGTGGACATGTCCAAAATATTTTAATATTTGTAGAAGTACCTGATACGAAAATATATTCAAACAATATGTTAATATAACATTCTAACACCAGTCATCATTATACATGTGGAAAAAATTCGTTTTTCTCAATATTTCACGCAATAAAACGTTATTTGTCTCTCCTGTAAAATTGGTAAAAGTGGACATGTCCACTTATTGCATTGACCCCCTCAATTGGGCCTTAGTATAAAAACTCTAAATTGAAATTTTCAATTTTTTTCATAATCACACAATCGTCCTTGTTAGATGTACGAACCTAGTATTGCAAATAAGTGGTAAAATGAAACTAAATACTTAACATGCGCAAATTATTTATTATTTGTGAGAACATTCAACTACAAGATCTGTATGTATAAAATCATCCTACCCTCTAAAACTACATGAAAGTAGAACAATTTTAATGTATATAACAATAGTTAATAATTTTTTTTTATAAAAAAAGGTAGTCTAAATAACAGCATAAAATATTAAAATAAATATAGAAGCACAAAAATTTAAAAATATAATACTAAGTACAATACAAAAACAAAAGGTTTTTTAATATGAAAAGAAAACATGAAAATGCTTGTACGTTAAAATTTCAATAGTATATTTTTAAGAATAAAATTTAAAAGCTATTGCTGAATTTAAACAACTGTTCAATTCATTAGGTAAGTATATTGGAATTTACTATTTAATAAATTAAAAGCGTAATTAATTGTATATTTGCAGTACCAGAAATGGAAACTCTTGTCACAATTAAATCATTATCAATCAATTAGATAGCATGAATATGTTACTATCATTAAAAGTTACTTATTTAAGTGATTATGAAGATGTTTATTAAAATACAAGGCGAATGTATGACATTAATGTGATAAGGTACTACAAAAATAATTTAAGATTAAGGGGAGAATGTCATTTGTTTTATAAAACTATGCCGTTACACTTCTACATTACATAATAGGGTAAAATGGATGTTAAAAGATTAAGACTTCATTCATTTTGAGGAGGGTTTCCTACAGCCTCGTCCCACATTCGGTTCCACATTTTCAGTCGTTCTCTCCAATATTCAGATCCTCTGTTTTCGCTGTCACCTGTTGGTTCTATCGGTAACGAAATAATATTTTCAACTTCTAAACAAAAAATATTCAAGTATGATTAAATTATTGTGATAAATTTACATAATAAAAATGGCAAACATTACGTTAAAAATTAAGTTTCGGGTTTTCCTAAGCATTGTCCAATTATTTTATATTTTCCTAAATTGCATTAGCAATTGAGGCGTTCTTTGCAAAAACAACACTTGTCAATTTTAGAAATTGTTCATTATCGCTACTTTTGCTGCTGTTGTCGTCTGCATCAATATCAGGAGTTGGAGGATCATTAGTTTCCGCACTTATATTATGAATTACTGGGGTTATTACAGAATTATTTTGCATAAGAGATGTCGGAAATAGCGCCAATTATCCATTGAAAGTGTAGTCTTAGATTTGAAAAAAAAATTGACAAGTGTTGTTTTTGCAAAGAACGCCTCAATTATCCGACAGATATATTTACACATATCAGCAAATATAAATTGATTTGAGCAAGTAATGTTTCATGTTATTTGTGTACTTAACTTAAAAATCCCACTACTGGTGGTATAAAGCTGTGTAAATACAGGGTATCCCAGTTATCGTAAACAGCATGGAAATCTCGTTAACAGTAAGAGATACGAGTTGGTTAAATGGGTTAAAATGATCTGTGATTTAAGAGCAACTGTTCTATGAAAACCATTCTTAAAAAAAAATAGTTTTTTCACTATTGATAAAAAAACAAAACAAATGTTTTTTTAATAATAGCTAAGAAATCATTAATTTTTTCCTAGATTTTTTTCATCACAGTTGCTCGTAAATGATAATCGTTTTGACCCATTTAACCAACTCTGTATCTCCTACCATTTACGAAATTCCCATGGTGTGCACAATAACTGGACACCCATACGTGTATGAATTTTAATATAATGTAACGAGGTTGATCAAAAAAATATACAGGGTGTGTAAAAATTGGCGGAACACGTGGCGATGTTCTTCGTAAATTTCTAAGTCGAAAATCTTAATACGAAAATGTTGTACCACGCTTCCTGTGTCTGCAAGAGGTCCTCAAAGCTTTGACATTTAGTCCTTTAATAGGCGTTATTATTTAATACTTGCAAATGAAAAAGCTGCAATTTGGAATAAAAATAGATTTCGAATAGTATTTTTTCCTAGATATTGTGTTCTTCCTTTCAAAAATTGGTGTTGAAAATATGTAAATCACTGATTTTAATGACAGTAATACATATGGCAACATTGTCCTTAGCTGTCATCTCTGTTTTTCTCGTAATTATTTCTTGTTTGTGTTTTACGATACCCAAACGTTTGCAGCTATGTTTACGAACTGAAGGCTTTCAGTTCGAACAAAAATAATTGTAAATACCTAAGTAAAAATTGCTGATAAAAAAATGTCCAAACGCAAATGAATGTATGCAATGTTGCCAATTTTTTTTTTCTTTAAATGGTTCCTGAGGCCATAGGAAGCATGATACAACATTTTCGTATTAAGATTTTCGACTTAGAATTTTACGAAGAACATCGCCCTTCCGACAATTTTTACACACCCTGTATATTAATAAAATATGTACATCCAAAGCTATTTACAATAAATACAACATATTAAAAATGTTTGTATGTTTTGTATCTCGGTAATTATTCAACTAAAACAAAAACAGTATCATAATCACAACTGAAACAAAATCCCTAATTTCAACTTTTTTATCTGTCGGAGTTAAAAAGGTATGTTTAACACGTTAAGCGCCACCATGTTAAAAAAAAGTAGATTTTTCTGGCCACCATTTTTTTTTTTTAATTAACGTTTCTAAATTGCCCTTAAGTAATATAAAAAATTTCACAACAAAAAATAACATTTTAACCCGTTTTTAAACAAAAATTGAATTGTATCCATTTGGATACAGGCGGCCCATGGGGAAGAAAATAGTGTTTCACGACTGTATCTTATCGAATACAAGTATGTATACAGGGTGTCCCAAATTCGAGTAAATGCATGGGGATCTCGCTTATCTTAAGAGCTACGAGGTCGGTTAAATTAGGGCAAAGTTGCTAAATTCGATGCTCATTAATAATCCAAAGAGAAATTGGAAATATCTCAAACGGTATCCGAGAAAATTAAGAAAAACTGGAAAGTCCATTTTTGAAAATTTGATTATTAATGAGCATCTAATTTCGCAACTTTGCCCTAATTTAACCGACCTCGTAGCTCTTAAGATAAGCGAGATCCCCATGCATTTACTCGAATTTGGGACACCCTGTATACTTACTCGTAAAAACTTGCACGTTACTACCTACTTACTAACTATTATAATCCGATGGTAGCAGGTAAACAAATAATTAAATAGTTACAGGATTAATTAACCCCTAACGGTAAAAGATTTCCAAAAATAAAGTGTTCATATTTACATTATGTCTTATGAAGAGCTCAATTATATAGTTTTATTTTTATATCATTTAAGTGCTTTAATTTTTGACAATTATAAGTTGTAAATTTGTATCAAAAAAATTTTTTTTTTTTGAATATTAATGCGGGTAAAAAAATCGCTGGCCACCAAGGTTTTCTGGTCCACCGAGCCATCCTTAAACCTTTTCGGGTATAGTTATATTTAAATGTATGTTTAAGAATACAGGCAGCCAAATCTAAATGTACTGTATTGTATCCAAATGGATACAGGTGGCCCATCGGGCCAAAATGATTTGTATCCATATGGATACAAATGGCGCTTAACGTGTTAAAATGTTGTCTTTTTAATTTTCCTCAGATTTTGCGGCACTGGGTAATTTTAAAATTATTTTTTTTTTTACCCAACTTCACTAATTTCATCCACTCTATAACTAAGCTACCCATGTAACGTGGTAGATAATTGTCACACAGTTTATAATATTAAATATACATTGAAAACGTATTGTATTTTCAATTTATCAGTGAATTTTTGCATTATTACCAGTATTAAAATCTTTCGATCTATTGTATCATTTACAATTCGAAGTAACAATGTAAAATTTTGTTTAAGTTTTCGAAATTGATTTTCCCATTGTTTTGATAAATGAATCTTTTTAAGTTTCTGCAACTCATTTATTCAATTTTTGGGTCCAAAGCAGATTATTCCTTACAGGTCTCCTTTTCACACAAATGTGTACTTGTAGCTTAGTGTTAAAATAAAAAAATTGTTGTTAATGCATTTAACTTATTTGTATGGAAGACAATTTGAGTACATAACAATAAGAAACAAAAATTAAATAACCGTTTAGTATAATTATGTTAAAAAGCGTGTATATTTCATGGTAAAGCCAGAAATTTTCTTAAAGGAGAGTCCAGCTCTTTCAACTTGTGATTAGAACCTAAAAGCTATCCAGCCCAGAACCAGAAAACCACATAGCATTGCGGCAAAAATGAAACACTTTCCAACCAAAATTGCAACTATAAGGACGATAGGCACACATTTTAAAATGAATTTGAAGCTAAAAATATTATTTAATGTGGAGATCCTAATGCAAAGACTATTTTAATGTTATTTGTACACATCTAATTTTATAACAAGAATATGTTATGAATTTGCATAGTGTACAGATTTTTTTAAACTAAATCAGTATAGCACCTTTAAACGAATTTTTATTGTGGCACAACTGTTTAAGCCCACTTCTGTACTAATTTAAGTATTCAAATAATAAGTAAAACCTTTAATAAAACTAACCTCCAGCTGGTGCATTCCGAGCTTCTTCAATTTGTTTTAGTCCGGTGTTAATGTAATTTTGGAAAAATTTACTTGATCTTTTTAAAAACGGTTCTATATCAGCTTCTGGATGTTGCTGCAGAAAATCATATAATAAATTTAGACCTTCTTTAGTGTCTTCTTTGTTTCCAATCTTCTGGAATATATCTGTCAGTGTTGTGTGCACTGAACGAGAAAGAGATCTGCGGGTGTCAGTTTTTTCAGTCTTTAAAGGAACTTGCTTTACCTCCTCCAGTTTAAGAGTCTAAAATAAACAGCAGTGATGTAGTATTTCATCATAAAAGAACTAAATCAATAATATGAAAACGTATCGATATTATTTATACATAAAATACCACTGAAAAACAATTCAAATATTATGAAATTGTGCTTTAATTAATTACAAATTCGTACATATCAAATTCAAGATAAATTAGATAAACCGATCCATTCCGAAAAAAGAATGAAAAAACTATAAATGTGTGTATTATAAGCTGTACACGGCGGTAAATCAAAGGGGTGCATAAAATATTAAATTTTTTTCAGGGAAGCAGTGATGAGCGGAAACTGTCAAATAAAAGTCAAGTTATTTTGACACACCACTCTGACAGTACTTGTAAAATTTGACATAACAGATTATGTATGTATTTATGTACCTAAATACTATTTGGTTCATTAATTTTTATTAAAATATAATTCTTGAATTCAAAATTAGTTATAAATGATCTATTATTAATAACAATCGCAGTAAGTAGTAGGTATACTTTAATTTATCTAAATTAAACAACATTTTAATTTGACAGATAGGTTAGGTGAAGGAAATTTGCTGACAAAATATAACTCGTGCATTGCAAATAATCTATAATTTTTGACAAATCTTCACTCATGCAAGTTGAAGCAGAAAAATCACTCGTGCACTTGTGATTTTTTCAGCTCAACTTGCATTGGGGCATATTTACCAAAAATTATCGATAATTTTCAATGCACTTGTTATATTACTACTGAAAATAAAATACTTATCAGCCATTCATGTTCACTTTTTATTTAAAAATTGTAAAAAAATAAAGAAATACACAAAACCCAGTCAACATTTCACTAAGTGATAGTTTTAGAGTAATTTAAATTTACACAGGCCATCCAAACATAAAATTTTAACTTCAATTCAAAAGAAGGTTTTCAAAGTGTAACTGATAATGTAGGTGGTTGCTTTGGTAATCTATGCTTGTAAGGGACCGGAAATCTTATTAGTTGCCATTATTAAGTTACATATTAAAAAAGAACAGCTATTTAGTTAGCAACTTCAAATTTTAAATACCTTATAACAATGACATGGGCTGGCTAAACAAATGTTTAGTTAAAAATTGAAATAAGTTATAAAAACTCCTGCAATAAAACAGCTGTTTAGATACGAAGTGAAAAATTGAAATAACTTATTAAAACACTGAATAAAACAACAAATTAATCATACCATTATGCATAAACCAACCCCAGCTATAAACACATAGACTTTATTAAGCGGTAGTGTATAGTGGGCTGCAAACCTTTTATGGAAGTTGACGCTGTCAGTGCTAGTCGCTGCAACTTCAGATTTCCGGTCCCTTACAAGCATAGTTTACCGTTGCTTTTCTAAACCACTAGGACTTAAGAAACTGATCATTAAAAAGGTGGTTTCACAGTCAAACCACCAGGGACGAAAGGGCTAAACAAGAATGTTATAAATATTTTTATAACACATCGTAGTTATTATTTTAGTCTTTTCTTTTTATTTCTAAATTTAAAAATATTTAAATATTAAAAATAAAATAATTTTTTTCGGCCAATTTTTTTCTTAAAAAAACGAGCGTTAAGGGGTTAAGAGATAAATCTTAATTCTATGCGAAACAAACTCTCTGAGATCTTTTCATGTAAATGTTTCGTATTTTTGCCACAAGGGCTGTTAAAAAAAATAGATTCGGAACCATAATGTAATAAGTATTTCATTTGTCCCGAAAGAGCTTTAAAAAAATTGCTGAATACATAGGGTGCCATGAACCGACAATGTTTGAGAACCTCTAATACAGGCAAGTTTCAAAATAATTTGTACCATTATTGATAAACAGCTTACTTGACCAAAAATTCCAATATTTTTAAATTAATAGTTTTTAGCGGAATGAGATAACGTAACAGACAACGTTAGAAAGTTTTCTTGGGAAAAAGAAAAGGCCCAGTGAAGAGACAGAAGAAGAGCCTTCAACATCAAAGAAACATGACACTTTTAACAGACAATACCATGTCCTACTTGAAATATGGATTTATAGGGACAGGTGATTCCCACACACCGATCCCGCTCTGCATAGTTTGCGGCGACCAGCTTTCTAATGAGGCAATGAAACCCTCAAAACTGCTTCGCCACTTAAACGCCAAACACCCTGGATTAAAAGACAAGCCCCCGGGGTATTTTCAAAGAAAAAAACGGGAATACGAAGGACTGTATTTTATTTAGAAGGCATGTTTAAATACAATTAAATTAAAATTATTAAATCAAAACAATCTAAAATATAAACAATCAACGTCCCCCCCTCAGCGGGCCGCGGTAAAATTATCAAACGTTGACCGGTCCGCCACGATAAAAAGGTTGGGGACCACTGGACTACACAACTAACCCTACCGTGTATCCAGAGGTGATATTCAGTCGGTACCCACTGGTACGGCTGTACCGGTTGTTAAAATTTTAAAAATTTTCCGTACCGATTGTTAACGCGGTTATTTAATTACATGTATGTAAATCATTATAAATAAACTAATAAATGTGTAAAAAAACTATTTGTTTAGCTCTAAATGTATTGGCATATGCGTTTTTTTGTTGCCTGCTCTAGCAAAACAAGTGTTAAAAGCTGGTTTTCCTTCTTATGTAAAAAGTTTTGCCCCCCTCCTCCATTACAAAAAATCTTGCCGACGCCCATGCGTACCGGTTGTTAAATATTTTGAATATCACCCATGCATGTATCACACGAATCATGCGTTTTATATTCTTGCGCTGTCTATAAACCTTATCCATCAAGTATTTTTTGCAGATAAAAATTGGACAAAACTAGTTTGTGTTGCATTCATCATTCCCGTTTCCGTTCAAAAAAAAATCTATTGACATTGTTATTTTGTTTTAAATTTTTCATTTTGTTCTCATCCTTGAAATAAACTAAATTAAAAAGAGTCTGGAGTCGGAAAAACTACTGACTCCCGACTCCTCAAAAAAGCTGCGACTCCTCGACTCCCATTCCCCATCCCTGGTTTTTAAGTTTCAAAAATCATATCCTGCATTTAAATTACTTAGTTTTTCTGCATAATTATTAAAGTGAACAGGGTGAGTTTTGTCACTATCTCCTCATATGACCATAAAGTACTGCACCAATGAAATATTTAAATAAAAATAAATGCCATATTTTCTAAACTTTAATCAAATTATAATTAAAATCTAAAACTATGATAATTACACCAGAAAACAAATGGCATAACATCACATCAGAGACATGCAGGTTGGAACAGGTAGATAGCTTCAAATATCTAGGAGTGATCATTGAGAGAAATAAGCGAAAGGACATGAACAGTTGGAAGAATATTTAACAGCTTAAGAACAAAATTTTTTGGAAACAGAGAAATCCCGTGGAAAAAAAAGCTTTCCATGGAAACTACACGTGTAGCTAAGCTACGGACTTGTATTACAAGGCTTGTAAGTTTCGAGAAACAGGATCCTGGTAAAAAATGGTTGTAACTCGAACGCTTTTGTGCAGATGCACTCTCAAACAGAAACAGTAGCCGTGTAAATGCAGCAGAAATGGGGTTTCTAAGAAAATGTAAGAAGAAGAAAAATAATCAGTAATGAAACATTGAAAATAGTTAACCTCTTTAACGTAAGGTGACCATTTTTCCCCCGAACTTTCGGGGACACTAAGCTGGGGTTACCAAAAAAATAGGTCCTCAACTAACTTTCGTAAAATCTATTTTCCCGTTTCCCGTACATCACAAACCACAACTTTTATTTTAATAAATGGAATTCAAATTAAAAAGCGGGATTTAAAAGCCACGCATTTTTGCACCTTACAAAAAGAGAGGATATTTCCAGGAGAAAGGACATGTGGTAACCCTAAGTAACCTAACCTAACATAACCTTATCGGATTTGACACTTTATTTAAGATGCACAAACTACTCACCTCCAGTTTTCATGACCATTAAGCGGTTACACTGTTACAATGTTGCCAGACTAACAGATTTGCATAATTTGGCAACAGTGAAAGTACCATACATTCGTTATTTTAAATGTGTATAGAAAAATTATGAAAATCGGGGACAGGAACAATCCGGCACTTGAGTCTTGTTTCGGGGACTGACCCCGAAAATCGGGGACGAATGGTCACCCTACTTTAACGGCACGAGCCGATTTAAGAAGTGCGCTTCTCGCTGGCACGTTACTTTTGTTGCGAGCGAGTATACAGGGTGTGTATAAATTGGCGGAAGCGCTACACGTGGCGATGTTCTTCGTAAAACTCTAAGTCGAAATTACGAAATTATTAATAAAATAAAGTTGTACCATGCTTCCTATGGCTTCAGGAACCATTTAAAAAAACAAAAATTTGGCAACATTGCATCCACTGATTTGCATTTAGATATTTTTTTATCAGCTATTTTTACTTAGGTATTTATAATATTAGTTCGAACTGAATGCCTTCAGTTCGTAAACATAGCTGCAAACTTCTAGGTATCGTAAAACACAAACTAAAAATAATTACGAGAAAAACAGAGACGACAGCTAATGACAATGTTGCCATGTATTGTTTTCATTCAAATCAGTGATTAACATATTTTCAACACCAATTTTAAAATGGGAAAAACACAATATCTAGGAAAAATTATTATTCGAAATTTATTTTTATTCCAAAACTAAGCTTTTTCATCAAAAAATATGAAATAATAACGCTTATTAAAGGACTAAATGTCAAAACTTTGAGGACCTCTTGCAAACACAGCAACTATGAAATAATAACGCTTATTACAGGACTAAATGTCAAAACTTTGAGGACCTCTTGCAAACACAGCAACCATGGTACAACATTTTTGTATTAACCCCTTGACTGTTCTCTACGAACTGAGTTCGGGCGTTCTTTTCGCGCTAATACCGAGGCTCTACGATTTAAATTTGGGCATTTTTACCGCTTTTGCACCGACCTTGTTCTACGAACTGGGTTCGATGGAATTTATCGCGTTTGTGCCGTGCTGTACAATTTGAGGCCTTGTACCCGCGAAGCGGATAACTTCAGTTGATCGCGCGTTAGAGCCGGTTTTATGCACGCAACAGTATCAAGGCGGCGTAGGCAGATATTCTTTTTACGTGCATTCTGTGTTGAAGCTATAAGTTGGAAAAAGACAAAAATTAGGTTGGTCTTTGTCACCGCAGCCAGAAGACTTCTTTTTTCTTGAACCAAAAATCCTATGCAGGTAGATTTGGGTAAGTTGGGATCGCGCGGTTTTTGCGTGTGACTTTTGTAACAAAAAATGGATTTTTTTTGAGGTTCTGATAGAGTACAGCCTAATTGTTGTATTTTTCAACTCACAGCTTCATTACAGAAGCAACATAAAGGCCTCTGCCGCCGCGACATTGTCGCACGCATAAACCCAGGAATTTAATGTAACGTTCAAGGGGTTAAGATTTTCGACTTAGAATTTTACGAAGAACATCGCCACGTGTAGCGCTTCCGCCAATTTATACACACCCTGTATACGTCATTGCCATTAAGGAAAACATTTGACACGTCATATCCATTATGTGATTTACATATACTTTATTAACCCCTTGAACGTTACATTAAATTCCTGGGTTTATGGATTCGACAATGTCGCGGCGGCAGAGGCCAACCTTTTTTTAAGTTCCTTCTGTAATGAAGCTGTGACTTGAAAAATACAACAATTAGGGTGTTCTCTATCAGCTCCTCAAAAAAAAAATTTTTTTTGTTACAAAAATCACACGCAAAAACCACGCGAACCCAACTTACCCAAATCTAGCTGCATGAGATTTTTGGGTCAAGAAAAAAGAAGACTTTTGGCGTCGGTGACAAAGACCAACCTAATTTTTGTCTTTTTCCAACTTATAGCTTCAACACAGAACATACGTTTAAAAAAAATCCTTCCACGTGCATAAAACCGGCTCTAACGCGCGGTCAACCGAAGTTATCCGCTTCGCGTGTACAAGACCTCAAATCGTACAGCATGGCACAAACGCAATAAAAACGCTCGAACCCAGTTCGTAAAACAAGGTCAACGGTGCAAAAGCGGTAAAAATGCCCAAATTTAAATCATAGAGCCTCGGTATTAGCGCGAAAAGAACGCCCGAACTCAGTTCGTAGAGACCAGTCAAGGGGTTAATATATTTTTATTTATTCAACTAATCAGTCCATATGTGTTTCTAAAAGCTTTTCAACTGTTTTGTTATCTTTTGTTTCTATATTATTCAATTTTGGCCCGTAAAATTAAATGGAATTTTGAGTTTTTCAATGTTTGTTTTATTGTTTTACAAAAAAAATATAAACGTATCCAACGGTAAAGGGATGTTCCGCACTTCATCAACGCTGCCGATCAAATGAACACGACCAGACACGTGCGATTCATGTCAAATGCGTACAATACACCACTTGTTATGATAGATATGCACTAGCAAGCGCGGAGGCCCGTAGGGCCTCCTTGTTGCTAGACCGAGTGTTGCGCAAAGAATTCTCTTTCGCCGGTTACGCCCAAGTTTCCGGCCTTCGGCCGAAAACTTGGCCAGCGAACTACTCGCGCTTCGCGCTCGTACCGGATGTTGCGCACGGAATTCTCTTTCGCCGGTTACGCCCAAGTTTCCGGCCTTCGGCCGAAAACTTGGCCAGCGAACTACTCGCGCTTCGCGCTCGTACCGGGTGTTGCGCACGGAATTCTCTTTCGACGTTCGTTAGTATGTAGCGCGTGCGCGCGCCTGCGCTTTTTCTCGTTCGTGGTCCAAATTCAACTCGAAAGTGGGATTGTTTGGTACGTACTTGTCGGGGAGGGCGAGACGATTCCGAATCGGTACGATACATGCGCGAAAAGGTCGAATCGGAGAAGGTTCGAGCGTTCAAAGTTCACGTCAACATGTCAAATTGTCAAATTTTGACGAAATTCTCGCTCCCGACGACCCGATTTAAATGTTGCGTGTAAGATCTTCGCACGTTTTCCTCGATATCTTCTCGGGACGATTTTTGGCGGCCTCGGGAGCGCGCGCGATCGAAAGACCGGCCCCGCTTATGCCCGGAACGCCGAAGACCGCGCCTCACACCCTTCCGCGCGATTTTTGATCGACTTTAGAAACTCTATTCCTTGTTTCGTTAGTATATATGTACAAGCGGACTTACTCGTTATAGCCAAGAAAATAAGCTCGAATTTGTAGTTTGCGTATATATTCGTCATAGTCAATACGATACGACTTTGCCATGACGAATATATACGTCATATACGCTAAAGAGGTTAACGATTAAACCAGTTGAAACAAAAAATACAATAAAGACAGCAAAGGTTGCTGGGTCACATTTATGGAATGAAAGAAGAAAGGTTGACCAGAAAGGCCCATGAAGCAAGGCCACAAGGAAAAAACAAAAGAGGCAGACCGAGAAAAACCTGGCAAGACGACGTCTAAAAAGCTGCTACCGATAGAAAAATCAGATGGGAAAAAATAAAAAAGTTAGCACAGGACAGAAAAACGTGGAAAAAAGGTCAGTACAACTCAACAATCGTACACGTAATGGTAGGAATTGGGACTAAATTAAGAAAAAAAGTATATTAAGACATTAATTATCATACTTTTAACTTACCTTTAAAAGACGTAAAACGTAAGCTTCCAGTTCAGAATCATTTGTATTGGGAATTTTGCCCAAATGCAACATTAGCTGACCACCCTTTACTTTAGCCATGGAATGTAGTATAGTTTTAACGGTGCGTAACGGTGTATCTGCAGGTTTATTCTTCCACCATGAACTTGGAAACTCTTTAAAGAAACCGTGTATTTCGTACAGGACACTGTCATAATCGATTTCTTCACCCCAGTTTGGCATTATCTTGATTAAGCGCCACAGACATTTCATGACTAAATCTGTTCTACGAACTACTCCTTCGTTACGTACACACTCCCTGAATAACTTCACAAGAGCACTAAAAATTTAAAAAACAAAGTTAATGCTTAACTGAAACGAACCTCACCTAAAAAAAGTCATATTTTAGTTCAGTGTTGTAACTCACCATGTAATATGTGAATGATTGGATCTTTCGATTATTTTAACACAATGTACATTAACAATTCTATTATAAGTGTCTCCATTCTCACAATGTCCTAATCTTTCTTCGACTAATAACAATATTAACTGATTTAAAAGATCTTTTAAAACATCGATAGGAACTTTACGCCCTAAAATTTTGTTGGCATAAAACTGTAAACAATAAAGAATTACAAGATATTCTTATATTAATTTTTTCCAATACTTACAGCATCCATTACAGTCAGTAAATTTCTATAAACTTTACAAGCGGTTGTGTCCGTTTGGGGATTGTGTGACTGCAGCAACATTAATTGTGTTACTACAGCCCTCATGAACTGTTCTTCATAATCTATGATAAGGTTGCCTTTGTTGGACTGGAGAATTTCTTGCATTTGTTCAATAGCCTAATTGACATAAAAAGTGTTAAGGTGGGGGTTTTCATGACCAAATAAAAAATTAATTATACCTGTTGGGCCACATCTAAATCTTCTGATCCCATTTGAGTTATTGTTTTTTCTAACATTACATTTTGTCCCACTCTAGGGCTAGATTGCCTCTGCCCAAGACTAGTTCTCGAAAATGTTTGATTCGGCAAGATGGGTTTAGGAGGTGACAATGGCATAATGCTGAGAGATACATAAAAAGATAATGACTATAGATATAGAAATAATTACAACATTTATTAAAACTTACGTAGCTCTAGCATCAGTAACTGAAGGAACAACAATAGCTTCTTTTAAAAAGTTGAGATCAAATTCTTGTAGATCAAGTTTCGCTATGAACGGCTTTACACTTTCTAATTCCTTCATAAATTCAGGATCTAATCGGAATGGACCAGTATATTCAAGACTTTCTTGTGGTACTTGTGACGGTAAGCTAAAATAAATATCAACAGTTAACTACCCATCCGTATGTTCGATAGATATATGCAATTTTGTGAGTTTAATAACAATAATTATAATAAGAAATCTTTATTTAGCTTTGTAGATAATTAAACGAAAGTTGCTGGTTTTCAAAACAGGTTTATTCTTTATAAAATTCTTGTTTTAAAAAAGATCCTACATGTTTCGCCGATTTTTCTTTATCGGCATCCTCAGGGCTAAAATTTGTTTTATTGTTATTAAACAAGTTTTTCTTTATACATTTAGTTTACAAAATAGTTAACAACATAGTTTACTAAATTAATTCTTAATAATACTTACATGTTTTTTTAAAAATGATGAAAATTATTTACTAATGTTAAAATAATATGTTATTAATTTTGTTAATAATTTTAGCCCTGAAGATGCCGATAAAGAAAAATCAGCGAAACATGTAGGATCTTTTTTAAAAAAAGAATTTTATAAAGAATAAACCTGTTTTGAAAACCAGCAACTTTCGTTTAATTAAACCTAATCAAGCAACAGGAGAAACCAACTTTATCAATTTGTAGATAATTTTATATAATTTTCATCCTGCTTATACCGGGTGTAAGTGAGTTCTGAGACACCCCCTTTTTCCTTTAGTTTTGATTTTAGATAAATGAAAGTTTAGACATATTATGATATGTGTAAAAAACCTGATTATTTGAACAGATTTACACTATTGTTTTACATCCGGTTTTGCTGAAAATTAGCCTAACTTTGTTATTTCAAAAGGAACACCATGTACAGTTTGACATTTTGGGAAAGAGAAACAATTTTGGATACAACTGTACCATTTTGGTTAATTTTTATAACCTCAAATTATTTCCAAAAATAGATTTATTAGGTTGCCTTAAAACAAAATCTCATTTATTGTGGGACATTTCTTCTTCATTACTTTTCGTAATATTCGTAAGCCATTTCGTGTTTTTTAGGTACAAAAATATAAACAATCAACGATTAAACGTGATTATTTATGTCAAACTATCATTAAAACAACAGAATGACAGTTTGTTTTACCAGTTATATTCTTAATGACATAAGCCTACTACTAAAAACAAAATAAAATATGAAAAATCACCCAATTTTTGCTATAATGTAAGGAAAATTAATAAATCGACCCCACATGATATACAGGGTGTTTCTTAAGTATTGCAAAACAATTCAGGAGGTGATTCCTTATCGAAAATTAAAGGGGGTCTTTCATTAAAAAAAAATTCCTTAGACGTCTCCTTTCGAAGTTACACCCCCCTAAAGGGGTGCGGTAAAATTAGGTTTTAATTTTATTTCTCAAATTTGGATAAACTTAGGAAACTAATATTTGGTAGATGTTTTATACTTATTAAAAGATTTTCCTTAGTAATATTTTTAATCATCTCCCACCTCCACAGGGGGCTGAAAAGTGCGACCCCTGTTGGTTTTTTTATCAGAACTTTTTGGTGGGTTAAAATTTTTTAATTAAAAATATTTTTCTTTAAAGCTTGGTTTATTTAGAAACTTTATTTATTTTCTAGTTTATCTCGTAAAACCTACCGTTTTTGAGTAAAAAATAAAATGAGTAAACATGAACCATCAAACATTCCAATATAAAACGATTCATTTTGGTGGTTTCCATGGTTTGTTTATGTTCATGTTGGGTAGAATTGACGGGCGTTATAGCGTTGTCGCCGCGTTAACCTTCAAATGAATAATTACACCCGTCAATTCTATCCAACATGAACATAAACAAACCATGGCAACCACCAAAATTAATCGTTTTATATTGGAATGTTTGATGGTTCATGTTTACCCATTTTATTTTTTACACAAAAAACGGTAGGTTTTACGAGATAAACTAAAAAATAAATAAAGTTTCTAAATAAATCAAGCTTTGAAAAAAAATATTTTTAATTAAAAAATTTTAACCCAACAAAAAATTCTGATAAGAAAACCAACGGGGTCGCACTTTTCAGCCCCATGTGGAGGTGGGAGATGATTAAAAATATTACTATGGGAAACCTTTTAATAAATATAAAACATCTACCAAGTATCATTCTCCTACAAATATCCAAATTTGAGAAATAAAATTTAAACCTAATTTTACCGCACCCCTTTAGGGGGGTGTAACTTCGAAAGGAGACGTCTAAGGATTTTTTTTTTATGAAAGACCCCCCTTAATTTTCGATAAGGAATCACCTCCTGATTTTTTTTGCAATACTTAAGAAACACCCTGTAAACAGGCTGTCACACAAAAAACGCCGCAATTTTTTTTTACTAAATCTGGTAGAAATTTTTTTTCTGAATTCAATGATGTAATCATAAGTTAATTTTAGTGCAAAACTAATAAGAAATAAAAAATAAAAGTTTAACCTAAATAGGTTAGGTTTCACAAAATTTTCGCGGAAAACAAAAAAATCTTAATCAACAAAAATGTCTTTTAAATACCACACTGACAGTATTTAAATGATTTTTGTTGATTAAGATTTTTTTGTTTTCCACGGCATGCTTGAAAATTTTGTGAAACCTAACCTATTTTAGTTAAACTTTTATTTTTTATTTCTTATTAGTTTTGCACTAAAATTAACTTATGATTACAACATTGAATTCAGAAAAATAATGTCTACCAGATTTAGTAAAAAAAATAGATGGTGCCATTTGAAAAAAAAAATTGACTATCGTTTGACATTTAAGTTGACCTTGAAAAAAATTGAAATCCAATTCAGTTTATAGTATTTGAACAGACATTTCATTTGATTTTTTTGTTCACCAAAATCGGACCACAAATAACGGAGTTACAGCTTGCGGCGTTTTTTGTGTGACAGCCTGTATTATTGGAATGGGGAAAAAATCCTCTTTCTCATGATGCCACAGCTAACTAACTATGGGTTCCATTTAAAAAATACAACTTTATGTCACAACTCGAATTCAGAATATTTTTTTTGAAAAACTGTCTACGCCACTGCATTCTTATCAAAAAAGTGCCTGTAAAATGTCAAAATTATTTGTTTATTTTTATAAACAGGCGAGATATAGTCATAAAACGAAAAGTCGAGTTATCGGCAATAACTCGAAAACAAAAGACGATCACCAATTTTAGTTTTCACCATTAACTTTTTCTCGAAAAAAAAAGATCGAGGATGCGAGGTCCGTAACCGAGATTCCCTATGAAAACATCGAAATTTGTCCACCCTGTACATATGTTCAAATAATTTGGTTTTTTACACATATGTCTAAAATTTCATTAATCTAAAATCAAAACTAAAGAGAAAAAAATGAGTGTACCAGAACTCGGAATTGGAAATTTTTTTTTTTTTTGTTACACCCATGAAACTGCAAATTATCATTTTATGTGGAAGACTTACGCAATGCCAGGAATGTCATCTTCCTCAACATATTCTTCTTCACCATCATCATCATCTTGTCCATTAAGTTCTGCAGTACGATGTACAGATATGTTGTGTTCACGCTGTGGTGATGTACTTGTGTTAAGGACCATAGTTGCCGGTTCCATTCTTGAAGCTTTTGGTACTGGTCGTTTAGCCCTTTTGATTCGTTCTTCAAGTAATGACATATCTTTATCAGAAATCTGTAATGCATTAACCAAACATGTACAACACCATTAAAACGTTTGTATATTACATAGGTTTATAAGAGGCCTATCTAATAAATCATAGAATTACAAATATACAGTTTGTCTGTTTAATCCAAGCCATTATACAATTCTTGAAAACCGCAAAGAGTTACGAAACACGTTTCGTGCGGTAAAATATTCCACCTTCAGAGAGTTAATTCGATTTCCTATAAACCTTTTTAAAATTTTTGGAGATTCTTTAAATATTTAAGATTAATGCCGAATTTACATTGGTGTAGTAGCTAATGCAAGTAACTAAATTTAGCTACTTGCAACATGTAGATACTTTTGTTTAGTACTTGCGCAAGTAAACAATTTAGTGATTAATAATTTCTATTTACTTGAGCAAGTAACCTGATCTGCCCCCACCACTTTTAAGGTAAGCGCACATTAGGACGGGTCGCAGCGGGCCGGATCGCATCGCAAAAATCCGCATGGATCGTTTTCATGCATTTAATATGATCTATCGCACACTATAGACGGATCGCATCGCATCGCATCGTCGCATCGTCTGGCAGGCGGATTTTTGCTCGCGATGCGATGCGACCCGCTGCGATCTGTCCAAGTGTGCGATACCTCGCGGATTACAGGCACGTGTTTATTGTCGGCAACACATTGGAATTGTACATTATTTATGTATATAGGTAACATACTTTTTTATGAAATGAATAAAGAACTACTTACACTTACGATCAAAAGTTTGAGAACAGTAAAGTTAAACACAAAAAATTAAATATAAAAGAAATCTTTCCTGAATAACATAAATACATAATATATAATTAAAATTATAATAATTTATCACATTTAAATTGGAATTTCATAAAATTAAGCAAGAATACAAAAACTAGTTGTGTTACTGAATATTCGTCAAAAAACCGTGTTTACATTTACCTAATGATATTTCTTAGCAATCTTGGCATGCGAGCAACAAATTTTTTTATTGTGACTAGTAAAACTCTCCTCCATTTTTTTCTAAAAACGTGATCCAAAGCAAATGTTTTGACGAAGAACGTTTTTCGCGGACTTTTCCATCGAGTTCTTCTCATAAAAACTCTAGGATTCAGATCCGGACATTGTGGTGGCCGAATCATGTTATTCAAGAGACCTTCTGCGTCTTTTTCTTTTAAATAGCCTCTGCGCAATCTTGATTTGTGTTTAAAGTCGTTATCCTATTGCACAGTGAACCCATCACCAATTGGTCGTAGCCCAGATGGTACAGCGTTTGACTTGAGTTTGGGATGAAAAAACTCTTTGTCACGAATGTACATAGCTTCTTGTGCAGCATGATAACCGGCAATTGGGTAAATCTTGGAATGTTTCTGTTGTCGTACTTCCTTCTTTGTCTACTATATTCCAGTGGCAAGTGTCATTAGTCAAAAAATTATGTAAAATATGTTTTATCTCTCCATCGAAGAGCAGTTAAAATAAATAAAAATCTTCATCAGAACTATCGGAACTATCCAAACGTGCAGTCACAAGCAATGTCGATCAAAAAATGCAAGGAAAACATTACTCCACATTTTAATGCGATGCGATGCGCTCCGGCCCGACACGCTTCTAGTGTGCGCTGCCGCATTTTTTACAATGCGATGCGATGCGACCCGCTCCGGCAGTTGTGTGCGCTTAGCTTTACCGTCACTGTCAAGTATTCTCCTACATCTTTATTGGCAAGCTCTTTTAACAACATATACGAAGCCCCAAGTATTTTCCTTCTTAATAACCATTTCTTAATCCACACAAGTGTTTTTTCCTTATCACCCACCACGTACTATCTCTAATAATTCTTCGCTTAAATTTACAACACATGTTTTGACTGATAAGCGGACTATCGCACAATAGTCCATTTTCTGTCAGTTTACTAAACAATTTCATTAAATTGTGTGTAGATACATAATTTAGCTACTTGATTTAGTAACTTGATTTAGCTACTTGATTTAGTAACTTGATTTAGCTACTATACCAATGTAAATTCGGCATAACTGATAGAAACACATTTTTAAAAAGCAAGTATTTCACTAGCAATTATTTATACAAAATATTGCTAAGGTATTACAGAAATTCTTAAAACTACACTTTTATACGGAAGTGTAACGTGGACACTGACAAACAAAAATAGTATCCTTGCCAATGCAGCAAACATAAGAATTCTACTAAAAATCAAAAGAAAAAATAAATAAAATTTGAAATGAAACATAAAAAGAACAATTGATGGAATCAGTGGAAACAAAAATACAGGAAAAGCAGCTGGGTAGGTTGGGCCACATTTCGATATATCGATATCCGATATTTCGATATATCGATATCAAAATTATATCGATATTTATCGATATATCGCCGACCCCTAGTTAGAAACATCAAATGGAAAGAGATAAAAAAGTTATCACAGAACAAAAAAGTCAGCTAACTAAACAGTTTCACACCCAACAGTAAAATGAGACTAAATAAATATATAAAAATATGGCTAAGGCAGTGGTTTCCAACCTTTTTGTACTTGCGCACCCCTTTTAAATAAAAAAATAATTTGCGGGGCCCTCACTTTTCGTAACAATATAATTTTATTAATACTGTCCTGATATAATAATTATTTAATGGGTTACAAACAATATACCATATTCTGTATAAATAAAGTTTTTTTTGTTTGTTTGTACTCAAAAATGATATTTTAGTAATAGCTGGGCGCCCCCTTGCAATGGTCTCGTGCCCCCCTAGGGGGGCGCGCCCCACAGGTTGGAAATCCTGGGCTAAGGTATTACAGATATTCATAAACAACATAAAATGGTAACATTTAATTGTTTACATAATAAAATCTTTCATTCTATTTATGCCTTGAAAATAATTTTTGGTCAAAATATCAAAATTGATTTAAAAGCAATCGCAACCAATGTGCATCTAATAATATAAACAAATGAACATTGCTATTTTACACTGAATAAGAATATCTACTACTAGATGTCAAGAATTGAAAACAGTTGTTTGTTTCTTAATTATTTTTTCGTCAATGTCAAGAGAACCACAAAATGTTAAGAAAATTAAAGCAACTTGAAGTTGACCTCTGAAAGATGAGCCTAATTTTTTTTTCCTACACAGTTTCGGTTGTTTTCAACCAGGGTGGATAAAAATCATGATTTTTTAAAAAAAATCAAAAAAATCGATTTATTTGATTTAAATCAGATTTTTTTGATTTAAATCAGATTTTTTTGATTTAAATCAGATTTTTTTGATTTAAATCAGATTTTTTTGATTTAAATCAGATTTTTTTGATTTAAATCAAATGTACCATATTATCGAATTTAGTGACATATTCACATGCTATTTCTGTTTTGTGCTAATATATTTAATAACCAATATATTTAATTCAGTGGTGAATTTTTGTCAAAATGAAAAATTAAATATAATGATTAAGAATTTTGAAAAAATCAGTGCTAAATGGTGATGTTTAATTAATTATATACAGGGTGAGTCATTAGTGCGAAATCGGTCGATTGTGGCTAAACGGCTTGAGATATGAAGTTGATTCAAATGCTATTTTATACAGTTTTTTCTAAACAACACAATAAAAATATTTTCAAATATACAGGGTGAGTCACCTTTCTGGAACTAACAGCAACTTTTATATTTCAAATACACCCAATTTTTTATTTAATATTTTTGACCGCCTTAATTTTAGCTTTGCATCAATATAAAATACTACAGGTTTTTATACGGCGTTGTAAAAAAAATTAATTTTCTAAATTATTCAAGGTTTTAAGTCTTTATTTAAAAAATTCTCCTGAAGTTATTTTGAAGTACAGAGTTGTAATTTGGTATGGACATGCAGAAAAAATTTCTCTGTTCGCTCGATATGAAAAAATTTGAATCACACATACAGGGGTGTTTATAAATAGGTGGTTACTTCCATGATTTTCAAAAACTCGTAACTCGATTTTTTCAAATGCAAACCCCTGTATTTTTTATGTCATCGAATTCGTCTTTAAAAGAACTTCATATTTTGTTAAGTATGTCCTATACCCAAAACTCATACTTTTCGAGATTCGACATTTTTCTTCAAATCGTTATTAAACCAATACAGTGCCGTGGAAATTGAAAAAAACTGACTGTTCACTTCGCTAACGTCAAAAACTTGTCATTTATTTTTTGAATTTTTGCATTTCCACAATGAATATTACTTTAAAAGAGCAAATTGATATGGTTTATTCACCATTTCGTGTATTTAATTACTAATATGTAGTAATACAATTTTGTTTTATTATAAATATTATATTGTACTCATATAATCTGTGATTTAAATTGATAATTTAAAAAAAAAAATCACTTGATTTAAATCAATGATTTTTTTTTTAAAATCACTTGATTTAAATCAATTGATTTAAATCTGCTCAACCCTGTTTTCAACCTATGATGAATCTCTATTAGCAATGAAGTAGTTTTAACTGAAACAAACAAAATATATAAATACAGACCTGTCCCACCATTTTGAAGACTTTCTCTCCAACAATAAAATACGCTTGAACAACACAGTTAAGAGCAGCGTTACGCACAGCATTATCTCGATCTGATATTTGTTTCGCTACTTCTTTTAAGCAAGCAGCTGGTGTTGGTAAACAAACATTTATACCTGTAATGAAGATTTAACTTATTTATTTGTACAAAGGCTCCTATGGTTACAGTTAAATTCGTACAACAAAAATAGTGTTCTAGAAGTTTGTCAATCCAAAAATATTTTTACAACTTAAATAAACTTGTAATTAATTTTGGCAGAAGTATGTAAATTTTTTTCAAGTTTTAGTAGAAAAGTTTGAAAGATAAATTTCTAGTAGTAAATATTACTTACCGTAATCTTCAATAACAGAACCCATGCACTCCAAACATTCTGTCCGTTGTCTTGCATTTTTCGACTTCAAACCTTCCATTACATACGAAAACAATTTACTAACTGCGTAAACATTACTGATCTGCTTGAAAAGACATCGAACTCCATTCCTGACCGCATCTTTAGGATCACCAGCCTATAATATAACCACAGTTTATTAAATTAAATACCACTATATAAAGTTATGCACACCTTTAGAACAAGATATGGTATAAAGGACGACGCTTCGTTTTCTAACATGTGGTATTTGTTTTCTATTAGCATATTAAATACAGAGTGAAGATACTCCAAAGCCCTAAGTAATACTGAAGGATTGGTGTCGAAAAAACGTAACGTAACCCATTTCAGTATCAAATCCAAGTTCGAAATTAACGCAGCACTGTTACCAGAAAGATCTTCCATCAGAGCATCTATAGCTTTGATGTGATTTCTGAAAATTAACAAAACAGTTAAATTAAAACTTACCGAGGACTATAAAAATAATAATTTCCTTATTCAACTTTTACAACTTAGACTGAGTTTTTTTGTTGTCAAGTTAGAAACCTATCAAAAATAAGCTTTTTTTTTTAATCCCCCCGAATAAATTTTGCAAATCTTGCTTTTTTACTAGGCAAGAAAGAGTTCTGATACACTAATATCACACAGGTACCCAAATATTTATGTTTAATGCTTATAACATAACTTAAAAGTAACTTTTTTTGTTTCGATGTGGCAAAAATTCCAAAATAATATAACCTGATTATAAAGGAAGCGTTATACAGGGTGTCCCGAATTCGAGTAAATGCATGGGGATCTTAAGAGCTACGAGGTCGGTTAAATTAGGGCAAAGTTGCAAAATTAGATGCTCATCAAATATCTGCAAAGAAAATTTTCATAGCTGTCTGAGTTCAAAAGTTATTCAAGAAAAACTGAAAAAATTGATTTTCGTTTCTTTGCCCTATTTTCGACATTTTTTAAGATATCGACAATCTGGAAGCACTTCTCCGTGGCAACTTCTTACGCTTTATATTTTGAGATAACATAGGATTTCCAACAACGTTTCGTCTCTTCAGAACCATCATCAACTTCATTTTTTTAAATAAGGCGAAAACATTTAAATCTCATAGTCGGATAGCATTTTGTCTTCTGATTTCAATGATATATGACACTTAATATCTAAAATGATATTTTACCACAAAATTTTGAGAAAAACTCATTTTGTCCAATTTTTGAATCAAAATAAAAAACTAAACAATTTTTTTGTTTTGTTGTTCTGCTAAAACTGTCACTTTGACATTAATATGATCGTGATTAATTGTATAATTTGCAACCAGCTAGAAATTCTTTGAATTTGTGCTTTTATTATTAAATATGACACTTTTTAAGGAATTCGAGAAATGTTATATACACAAAATTTTGTTTTTTTCATGGCATGCTTTTTAATTTTAATTTAAAATTTATTCAATACTTCATTAAAGTCAATTACAATAATATATTTGTATTCAATACTTCATTAAAGTCAATTACAATAATATATTTGTAACACCTTTTATTTTCCATAATTGCCGAAAATTAATTTAACAGTACACCGCAATAGCAGGGCTGCGGAGTCGGTAAAAAAAAAGTCGACTCCGACTCCTGATAATTTTAGTAGTTCGACTCCGACTCCGACAAAATTAAATACTAAGACATTTTATGATGTGTAATATTAGAAAAAAAAAAGAAATATAAAAAAATTATTTAAAATTTGAGCTTAAATTTTGCGGCAAAGGACCATCTCGCAATTTTTTGTTGTACCCGGATTCGCTACATTTTTTCCGACTCCGACTCAGACTCCACTGACCAGAAATTCCTTCTAAACTCCGAATCCGACTCCGACTCCACAGCCCTGCGCAATACGCGAAGGGATAGCGAATAAATAAATAAATAAAAAATGTACTACCCGAACATAATGAAAATAAAAATGGTAACAAAAGCAAATTATACAATTAAACACGATCATATTAATGTCAAAGTGACAGTTTTAACAGAACAACAAAAAAACAAAAAAATTGTATTGTCTTCTATTTTTTTTTTGTACAAGATCATTTGATTTAAAAATTTGACAAAATGAGTTTTTCTCAAATTTTTGTGGTAAAATATCATTTTAGATATTAAGTGTCATATATCATTGAAATCAGAAGACAAAAAGCTATCCGACTATGAGATTAACATGTTTTCGCCTTATTTAAAAAAATGAAGTTGATGATGGTTCTGAAGAGACGAAACGTTGTTGGAAATTCTATGTTATCTCAAAATATAAAGCGTAAAAAGTTGCCATGGACAAGTTCTTCCAGATTGTCCATGTCTTAAAAAATGTAGGAAATAGGCCAAAAAAACTAAAATCAATTTTTTCAGTTTTTCTTGAATAACTTTTGAACTAAGACAGCTATGAAAATTTTCTTTGCAGATATTTGATGAGCATCTAATTTTGCAACTTTGCCCTAATTTAACCGACCTCATAGCTCTTAAGATAAGCGAGATCCCCATGCATTTACTCGAATTTGGGACACCCTGTATAGATATTAAACTATTTGGATTGTTTCTCTAAGTGAAATACAATTGTACTCTTTGCGATAAAAACTCAAATAACATTAGAACTATCTACCATAGTAAACATTTTAATGTAAATTCAATAAATAAAGTGTTGCATTGTATTCTGTCTTTCATTTAACTAATTGTTATTAAAAACTAAAGTAACGTGCACAACCGTTGCCCGACATAAATATGATATGAACTGGTTTCATATGTGGATTTAAATTAACAAATAACTAAAATTCAATGTTTTTCCAACACTGCTTACATGGCAAAAAAGTTAATATTGTATAGATTCTTTAAAACAGTTGAGTTTGTAAACACATTTTTCTTTCAACTATTCACTACCAATTCACTTATTATTTAACCATTGAATTTCTAAAATTATACAGCAAAAAATTACAACTCGACATTCTAAAATTTAAAAAAAAATGTAATAAAGGTCTTACTTGAAATCTGAATGGAACATATTTCCCATTAAAGTTTTGTTAACATTAGCTTGTCCCATTTGTTCTCTAAGTAATTCGACAAATTCTTCTCTAGGAGTTGTGAAATTCCACCGCAGTACTTTCAGTTTCGATTCATCAATAGTACGTTGATGTTTCATATTACTTTTCACAAGAAGGGGAGACGTATCGCATTCTTCTTCCTTCTTACGTCCGGACACTGCTTTCGCTACTACCACACCTGCATTAGTCTGTAACAAAGAGTTTATTACTTCAAAAAGATTATTACGTTTAATGCTGTGAAGCAGATTCATTGAGGAACTGAATCATCCAAAATATGAACCACAGTAAAAATTTTGAGACAAATGTTAAACAGAAACATTTTACAAAAATGATCGATGAGCAATTTTTAAAAAGAATAAACACCTATGTAGTTAATTTGAATAAGATTGTATTAAAAAAGAAGAAAAAACAATATACCGGAGGTAACTGAAATCAGGCTCTCTCTCTTTTTTTTTCTTTACTTTTGATTTTGACAAATGAAATTTTAGAAATAAGATATGTGCAAATTCGATGGAATTACATGGGTATCTCGCTTAACATTCAGATAGAGAAACGGTTGAAGTACCAAAAATGTGCAGTTTTTTGAGACAAACTCAGAACTGTTTTCAAAAATATTTAATCATATTGGAAAAAAGTGTTTTTTTGTCATATTTATAATGTGTCATATATCCGTGATTGTTGTAAATATTGAAAAAAATTATGGAAATTATTTTTAGATATTTTTATGTAAACTTCGACTATGCAAAAAAAAAAAAATTACGCGCGGCGTTAAAAAGTTATGACACAAACTTACCTTTTTTGAATGGAAGCTATAGTTGTCTATGAACTATTTCAATTCCTTATTTTTTTCTCAAAAACGTTTTTTGGATACTTTTTGACATAATAGAATTCAATTTATGTAGGTCACGGAACACTTAATAAAAAATGTAATTTTTGTCCGAAAATAATTTGAGGTTATAAAAATTAACAAAAATGGAACAGTCGCACTTAAAATTGCTTCCTCTTTCCAAAAATGTAAAAATATACAGGGTGTACCATTGGAAATAACAAAGTTAGGGTCATTTCCAGCATGACCGGAAGTTAAACAATAGTGTACATATGTTCAAAAAATCCGTTTCTTTTTGCACATATCTTGTCTAAAATTTCATTTGTCTAAAATCAAAAGTAAAGAAAAAAAGGGGGTGAGCCTAATTTCAGTTACATCCGGTATATAGCTACCACTCACTACTGGGCTGAGAACAACCAAATAATTTACTAGGTACATTAATACAAGAAATACCTTAAGATTTTAACAAGGCATTTAAGCAAATTAAAATATTTATTACCTTAGTCTTCGATGATGTTTTAACGGTTGGCAGCGACTTTACATTTTTAATGACTTTTTCCTCCTTGGCTTCTATCGCCGATGGTTGTTTTGCTTTTGGTTTTGCTGGAAGATTTGGTCTGGCCTTGTCTAATGCTGCCATGACTACAGTTTTTGAACCAACCTATAATAAATGAATCATAAAAAAACATTCAATTGTTTGAGGACCATACTGTTAGAAAAGTAAACTTTTTCACTTTTCGTATAATAATTTACAAGAACAAAGCAATGAGTGAATATCAAAATTACCTTTAATTTCTCTGTTTGCTTAGCCATAGATTCGTAACTAAGATGGATCATTATACCTAGAACTGCTTCTTGTGCATTTTTACGTACATCTGCATTTCTATCTTCTAAATTAGTGTATAAATATGGTATACACACCATCAGTTCTTCTTTTGGCACAGATTTTACTACGAAACAAAAATTACTTGTAACACATGAAGCACACAAAAAACTTGATTTTTTACATTTAATTTTTTTATAAACAGATACATTGCCACTAGGGTTGCCACCTTTTTTACAAGAAAATAACGAGTATTTGCCTTTAATACAGGATTTAAAAAAGTACCTTTAAAAAAGAAAGTACATTTTAATTTCATTAATTTTTATTTTTTCCAAACATATTTTTTATTGCTTTTCGCATTACATAACAACTTTTTATCATTTTTAAATAATTCAATAGCATAATTACAATCAATATTTAAATTAAAATAGATAAATAATTATTAGTTCTTAATTAAATTAAGGGAGGCCCTGTTTCTCTCTTCCTGAAGTGGCAGAAACAGATAAAAGGTATAAGAAATTACTTTTAATATATTAACAAAATCAGGTGAATTTTGAAAAATGTATTTGCATTTTTGTCCTGTTGATTTCTGAATAAAATCTTCATAATGAATAATTTTTGAAAGTAATTCCTTTAAAACTATTATTTCAGAATATAATCCGTCCATATTTTTGCGCAAGTTTGAGCTTTCAATAATCTTGACACAATTCTCAAAATCAAAAATATAACCAATTAGTTTGACTGTAATCAAACCATTTTTCCAGGTAACATAAAGACTTATCAATAAACAGCAAAAAGTTTCCGTTAATTTTTTGAAATAAATCAGGTGATGATTGATCAATCTCTATTAATTTTTCTCTAGTATCAAAACCAAAAAACGTGTCTGTCTTTCTGTGCGTCAATTCTTTTTTAAGATTGTTCATTATGCTGTATATATCTAAAATAGTTATGCAGTTTCATTTGATGGTTTTGTTGAAAATATGTAATATGTTACCAACTTGTGAAAAGTATGTAAATTTCTATAACATTATGATTTTCATAAATACGAAATTTGAGATCCGGTGACAGATATGTTCACAGCTTGCGCCACTCTACAAAGGCCAAAAATGTTTATAGATTTGGACCTATGACATGAAATAAAGTATTTTTGCATACTTTATTGTTATTCAAAAGTACCATATAGAGTACGTTTAAGTAAAATAACGTAAAATACTCTATTAAAGTATGGGTGGCAACCCTAATTGCCACACACCACAAAAGCAAGGTCGTTTTAAGTTTATAATTTGATATATCTTTTGTTTTAAAAACAGTCGAATGATGATTATGATATCGATGATCAATGACGATCAATATGTATTGCATTAGCAAAAAATACTGCCTGATGTTTTTTTTTTTTTTTACATTTTACTCACCAAAATTGGAATGAGTAAATTTTAAATGGATGCTGTACAAGATATCAGTATAGCAACATTCCGTAGAAAAATGCACAGACATTTTTTTTAAATCAATATCAGTGGTACACACGTATCAATTTCACCCTAAACGAATCTACAGTCTGGCCAGGCTATTGAGTCTATAACTAATTTTTTAAAGTAAGTCCATGAGCTCTTTAAAATAACCTAAAATCTTTAAAATAAATGTGCATCTGTCTCCTTAAACCAACTGCATACAATGAATGTTTTTTTTTCTTGAACAAGAGTGTTATAATAAAAATTAACAAAACGTTCGATTCAATAAACCTATATTTTTAAGAAACTGGTTCTTGAAAGAAATGGTTAAATTTCACTATTTAACAATGAATTCATACAATCTTAAATAACAAAACAGCTAACGTAAAGCATTTGATGATAATATTATATGAAAAGAGTAATCCACTATGAATTACTAGAACTATAGGAAAATGTTTAATCAGTTTTGAGCTTTCAACTATTGATATATTCACAGTACATAAGGCAGTGGTTTCCAACCTTTTTGTACCTCCGCCCCCCTTTTTCATAAAAAAAAATATTGCGCCCCCCTCACTTTTCGTAACAATCTATTTCATAATAATTATTTAATGGGCTTCAAAACAAAATACCATATTTTGTAAAAATAAGGTTTTTTTTGTTTGTTTGTATTCAAAATGAAATTTGGTAACAGCTGCGTGCCCCCCTTACAATAGTCTCGCGCCCCCTAGGGGGTCGCGCCCCACAGGTTGGAAACCACTGAATAAGGTGTTAATCTGCATTATGGTAATGCAAAGCCACACAATAAAGACCATATCTTCAGAAAATACGAGAACATAAATAAAACAATTTTTTTCCCAATCTCTTCGCCTAACTAATATCTTTAGATTTGCAATAGACATGTCAAAAATTACTTACTTTTCGGTAATTTTTCTGCAAGCCATGTCCACAATTCACTTCTTAGAGTCGGCGATCCATTCTTTAGGGCATCTCCGATCATTTCACCTTCAAAAAGTTCCTTAAACGAACACTGTTCTCCGTACACATTCATACAATTTATGCTGGCCGATCGAATCCAAGCTTTACTATCACCAAGACCTGCATGAGGACTTCCATTATAAAAAATCACGACATTTAATACAACAAACCTTGTAGAAAACCGGGAAGTAAAACTCGTACATACTGCTTACAGGGAGGACCCATAGCACTGGCAATATTTTCACATATATTCAAAGCCGTTTGCGCTATTTTACTATTACTGTCCACAAGTCGAAGAGCTAATGCTTGCGGTAAATCACCAATATTCGGCTTAATTAATTTAGAGTCTGATATAATTCCACTAACTCTGATAAGAGCTTCATTGCGTACTTTCCAATTTTTATCTGCTAGTTCGTCTAATAAACTTTCTGTAACTTGAGAACTAATATCGATTCGTGGTAATAAGTCCTGTACATTTATTACAGGAGTATCGCCACCACCAGACTCCTCTTCATCATCTTGATCAAAAGTATTGGCACTTGTAGATTTCATAATACCTGTAACAATCATAACATAAAAAATTATACACGTAATCACGCTATTTAAAAATTATGAGGTAGGTTTCAAAAAATCACATACCGGGTGTAAATGAACTGTGGTACACCCCCTTTTTTTTCTTTAGTTTTGATTTTAGATAAATGAAAATTTAGACATATGATATGTGCAAAAAACCGGGCTTTTTGAGCCGTTGCACACATTTGTTCCACTTCCGGTTTCGCCGGAAAATTCAGTGAAAATTGCAAATTAAATCATGAAGAATATTTGTTATAACTATTCATAAAAAATTTTGTGGAATTTTTCTTGACTTGGACATTTAACTGCCATTATTAGTATTAACATGACATTTTTGAACATAAATGACATTTAAAATACATCACTAAGGGTGCCACCTGACGTACTATTTTGACGGCTGATTCTGACTTCTCACAACAATGAAAAATTTGGAATTGGGACGGCCATATAAGTAGCGAAGCAAGCAGCTGAGCGGATTATGAATGAAGTTGGCCATGACTACACAGGTTAGGAAGCCTGTCAAAAAATCTGGAACTTTTCAACATAAATTTCCGCTAGGTGGCGACAAGTCTAAGAACCATTTGCCATAAAAATCCGTTAGATGACGATAAGTTTAAGAACCTCTGCTTGCACTGGGTGGAATCTTATTTTGAACAAAACTGACTTAAAAATTCGGTTAAAACATTTTTATACACATCCTCTGCTTGATTAAACTCGAATTTTGCGAATTTTTTAAGTTAAAGCTTATAAACCTCGCTGACTATGTCAAAACCTTGTGCACGAACCGGATCTTAGACTTACCGCCATCTAGCGATAATTTATGGCGAATAGTTCTTAGACTTATCACCATCTCTGGGATAAATTACAGAACTAGTTACCGGCCTCAGTCGGTTTTATATGCGAGTTTCCCAACCTGTGTAGTAGACCGTGACCGTACGTCCTACGAACGTTATTTATAAAGTGACAGATGTGTCATATGTCACACAGGTATAAAATGTTCAGTTTTATGCACGGTCTACTACACAGGTTAGGAAACTCCCATATAAAACCGACTGAGACCGGTAACTAGTTCCGTAAATTATCCCACAGATGACAATAAGTCTAAGAACCGTTCGCCATAAATTATCACTAGATGGCGATAAGTCTAAGAACCGGTTCGTGCACAAGATTTTGACATAGTCAGCGAGGTTTATAAGCTGTCGCTTAAAAAAATTGCAAAATTCGAATTTAATCAATCAGAGGATGTATATAAAAATGTTTTCAGCCAATTTTTAAGTCAGTTTTGTCCAAAATAAGATTTCACCTAGTGCAAGCACAGGTTTTTAAACGTATCGCCATCTAACGGATTTTTATGGCGAATGGTTCTTAGACTTATCACCACCTAGCGGAAATTTATGTCAAAAAGTTCCAGATTTTTTGACAGGCTTCCTAACCTGTGTAGTAGACCGTGGATTTATGCAAATCGAGTCATTTGGTTTATAAGAAACTTTATCTTATTTGGAAATGAAATTAACAAAAACATATTTCACAAAAAAATATATTTTTTTGTGAGCTATTCAATTAATGTCATCTAGCTATACTTTAGAACTTATCATGCAACATAAAATCTAAGACAACGGTTACACATTTTTGCTTTACTAATGAAGTCACTTCCGGATACCCAAGTAATATATTAGTCTTATGGAAATGGGCTATCCTATTAGTTTAGTATCCTTAGAAACAGCCGGTGTGTTACGATTAAGATGTTTGCACAGTATGGGAAATATGAGGTGCAAACAGCTGGCAAAATGGCGCAGTGAAGAGTGGTTCGTTCATCCATCACGACAATGCACCAGCTCATTCAGTGCTCTATTTGTACATTTTTAGCCAAAAATTCAATGGTTACCATCTCACGTGCTCCATACAGTCTCGATTTGGCCCGTTGCATTTTTTTTTTAAATTTTATGAAAATAAAGATAGTCCTAATAGTAAGAGATTCGACGATGTCAACATTATTCAACAAAAATTGCTAGAGGTTTTGGCAACATTCCAGAAAAAGAACTTTGAAAAATGTTTCCAACAATGAAGAAGTGAATCAACATGCAAAGAGACTACTTCGAGAGTGACAGAGCAAGATAAGAGTTTTGGGCACTTGTAAGGTTTTTGTACAACCATTCCTTGAACTTTATACCATCTCGTAAATCAAAGATAATTTTGGAAATTTCATGAAGTATCATTCAGCAATTTGATTCAACAACGTAATATTAGATAAAATAGCTCAACCACAAAACATGGCCAGGCCGCTTGACCTACAGTCTCATATTTTTATCATGACACTTCGTCTCGTCAAACTGCTAGGTAACAAAGTTATCATTAAATTTAATTATACCCTACTAATGAAAAGCTCAAGTGTAATAAGAGTTGGTAATTTAGAGTCTTACCTCGTGTTGGAACTGGCGGTTTTTCATTTTCATATTTTTCGAATTCTGCTGTAATGAGATCTCGTAGAGCAGACTTTTCGTTTTCGAAAAACATGTTCAGTTGAGGACCCATATACAGATATAAAGTCCCTAATAGTGATATTGCAGCAATACGTACGGCTGGATTTGTCGACGCTAATGCCTTTTTGGAACTATCTATTAAGCCTTTCACATTTAAGTTTCTGAAAAGAAAAGAAAAAGATCGTACAGGGTGTCACAGTCTTTTTTAATATCAATGCTAGGATGTTCGTTAAATTGGAAAAATTGTAACTTTATTTTGTATAAGTCACGGGGCAAGTTTAGATTTTATAACCAAAAATAAAAATGATATGCATTATAGCTGAGTATCGATACTCTATGGTTTTACCATGGCCAACTTCATTCATAATCCGCTCAGCTACTTATATGGCCGTCCCAATTCCAAATTTTTTATTGTTGTAAGCATAGATAAGAGAGTTGTAAGCAGTCAGAATCACCTGTCAAATAGTGCGTCAGGTGGCGCCCTCAGTGATGTATTTTAAATGTCATTTATGTTCAAAATGTCAATTACTAAAAATCGCAGTCAAATGTTCAAATTAAGAAAAATTCAACAAATATTTTCATGAATGGTTGTAACAATTATTCTTCACGATTTAATTCGCAGTTGTCACTGAGTTTGGGAAATGAATAAATATTTTTTAGCAAAGCAACAAACCCGTCAAAAAGTTGTGAGACTGATAAAGCACATATTTACCTGGGGAAATTTCCCATAAGCGAAGTTGATTACTGTTGGTTATTTTTACAGGTAGATAATTATTTTTAAGTCCAAAGTTCTATGGAAATACTAGAAGAATTATGTGACTATCAATTTAAAAAATATAGTTATTGATATACTTCATAGGGAGCGCCAGTTGACGTACTTTTTGACGTTTACCTGGGAACGACGTTTATGGTCAATTGGGACGGCCATATAAGTAGCGGAGCGGATTATGAATGAAGTTGGCCATGTATAATTAGGCTCAACTTTTAACGATGTTCAAATACTTTGAAAAATGCATAGTGAACTTGATAGAAGCAAAAAATGAAGTAACATCGAACATCACTACAAATTGAACTCTATTATACAGGGTGTCACACAAAAAACGCCGCAAGCTGTAACTCCGTTGTTTGTGGTCCGATTTTGATGAACAAAAAACTAAATGAAATGGCACCTCAAATACTATAAACTGAATTGGATTTCAATTTTTTTCAAGTTCAACTTAAATGTCAAACGATAGTAATTTTTTTTTTCCAAATGGCACCATCTATTTTTTTTACTAATTCTGGTAGACATTTTTTTTCTGAATTCAATGATGTAATCATAAGTTAATTTTAGTGCTAAACTAATAAAAAATAAAAAATGAAAGTTTAACTAAAATAGGTTAGCTTTCACAAAAATTTCAAGCGCGCCGTGGAAAACAAAAAAAATCTTTATTAACAAATGTCATTTAAACGTCAGTGTGGTATTTAAATGATATTTGTTGATTAACCCCTTCAGACCCAATTTTTTTTTCAAAAGCAAAAACTACCATTCGATGCACAACCGAAATGTCATATACTTAGAATAGAATCCAATAGATGCAGATAGTACCTATATACTACTTTTCCATGGCCAACTTCATTCATAATATGCTCAGCTGCTTGCTTCGCTACTTATATGGCCGTCCCAATTCACGGTCTACTACACAGGTTGGGAAACTCCCATATAAAACCGACTGAGGCCGGTAACTAGTTCCGGAAATTATCTCACAGATGGAGATGTCTAAGAACCGTTCGCCATAAAGCATCACTAGATGGCGATAAGTCTAAGAACCGGTTCGTGTACAAGATTTTAACATACTCATCGAGATTTATAGGCTTTCGCTAAAAAATTCGAATTTAATCAATCAGAAGATGTAAATTAAAATGTTTTTACCGAATTTTTAAGTCAGTTTTGTTCAAAATAAGATCCCACCTAGTGCAAGCACAAGTTCTTAGACATATCGCCATCTAACGGATATTTATGGCGACGTATCGCCATCTAGAGGAAATGTATGTCGAAAAGTTCCTGATTTTTTGACAGGCTTCCTAACCTGTGTAGTAGACCGTGTCCACTAAATTTCCGCTAGGTGGCGATAAGTCTAAGAACCATTCGCCATAAAAATCCGTTAGATGGCGATTATGTTTAAGAACACATTTTGAACCTAACTGACTTAAAAATTCGGTTAAAACATTTTTATATACATCATCTGATTGATTAAATTTGAATTTTTTAAGCGAGAGCTTATAAATCTTGCTGACTGTCAAAATCTTGTGCACGAACCGGTTCTTAGACTTATCGCCATCTAGCGATAATTTTTGGCGAACGGATCTTAGACTTATCGCTATCTGTGGGATAATTTACCGGAACTAGTTACCGGCCTCAGTCGGTTTTATATGGGAGTTTCCGAACCTGTGTAGTAGACCGTGACCGTGTCCCAATTCCAAATTTTTCATTGTTGTGAGAAGCCAAAATTGGCTGTCAAAATAGTACATCAGGTGGAGCCCTCAGTGATGTATTTTAAATGTCATTCATGTTCAAAAATGTCATGTTAATACTAATAAGGGCAGTTAAATGTCCAAGTTAAGAAAAATTCCCCAAACATTTTTATGAATAGTTATAACAAATTCTTCATGATTTAACTCGCAATTGTCACTGAATTTGGGAAAAGTATAAATATTTTTAAGCAAAGCAACAAACCCGTCAAAAAGTTGTGAGATTGGTATGCTTTACCACATATTTACCTCAGGAAATTTCCCATAAGCGAAGTTGATTGCTGTTGGTTAATTTTACAGGTAAATAAATATTATTCAAGTCCAAAGTTTTATAGAAATATGTGACTATCAATTTAAAAAATATAGTTGATGATATACTTCACAGGGAGCGCCAGTTGACGTACTTTTTTGACGTTTACTTGGGAACGACGTTTATGGTCAATTGGGACGGCCATATAAGTAGTGTAGCGAATTATGAATGAAGTTGGCCATGCTGGGAACAACGTTTATGGTCAATTGGGACGGCCATATAAGTAGGGAGCGGATTATGAATGAAGTTGGCCATGGGTTTTACGAGTTGCATTATAAGGATTTGTATTATTCAAACCTTACCACTTCCTCATGATGCCAATAACAGTTTTTATAATTGTTGGGTCTTCTCAGTAATAATTAATCTAATAACAGTAGTAGAATAAGGAACGATTTAAATTTTTAAAAATTCCATTCTTATTAACAAAAAACAACCTTACATTCTCACCTTTCACTAGATTATAAAAACATTTTATCATGTAGCATTCAAATTTTATGTACAGGGTGTAACACTTAACGCATACCACTATGGGGATCTCACTTAATATGAGAGACAAAGATTGGGTTAAAATAGCAACACGATCCATATCAGTCCCAGTTATCGTGAACAGCATAGAAATCTCGAAAACGGTAAGTTCTAGATTCAAAATGATTTATGATTTAATAGCAACTATTCTAGGAAATAATATCTTGAAAAATTAATAGTTTTTGCGCTTTTCATAAAAAAACAAAAAAAAATAATGTTTTCGAATTTTTGCTTATAAATTGAAATCACACTCAAAATATTTTTCGACATTATCAGGACGCTTTTCTGCGTAGATTTAAAATTGTTAATAAATTTTACCCAACTGCATTTGTTTTTGTTATTTTAACATCAACTTTCTTATTTTAAATACAGGTTGTAGTTGGCTGTGACCTCATTTAAAAAAAAAAAATATTTCTCGTTTAATTGATGTATTACCATGGGATGGTATTATTTCCTAGAACAGTTGCTTTTACCGAGGTCTGTAACCTCAGAATTGCCGTTTTTTGACTAAGAAAAACACAAAAATACTTCATGAAAATGAAAAAATGGTTTATTCGTAGTATTGGCCCTCGCTAGCTACACATTTTTTCCATCTTTCTGGCAAGTTATGGATACCCTGCCAATAAAAGTCCTCGGTTTTTGAGGCAAACCAGTCATCAAGCCATTTTCGGACCTCTTCATACGAATTGAAGTGCTGCTCAGCAAGCGCATGGCTCATCGACGAAAACAAGTGATAGTCGGAAGGGGCCAAGTCTGGTGAATAAGGCGGGTGGGGTAGAACCTCCCAGTTGAGTGCCTCCAAGTAGTTGCAAACGAAACTTGATGTGTGCGACGCTGCGTTGTCGTGGAGAAAAATTAGCCGCTCATGTCTTTGCTGGTAATCGGGCCTTTTGTCGTGCAGAGCTCGGTTGAGTTTGACCAATTGTTGATGGTAGCGTTGGGCATTGACTGTTTCTCCCGGTTTTAGCAGCTCGTAATAGACGATACCCTTCTGATCCCACCAAACACACAGCATTGTTTTTTTTCCGAAGCGATCCGGTCTGGCGGCCGATGTCGCTGGTTCGTCGGGGTCAACCCACGATTTCATGCGCTTGGGATTCTTGAAAAATATCCACTCTTCGTCGCCAGTAACAATGCGATGAAAAAAACGCTTTCTTTTTGTTTCGTGCGAGCAGCATTTCGCAGGTGTTGCGACGTCGTTCCTGCTGCCTTTCGTTCGATTCGTGAGGCACCCATTTCCCGATCTTCTGAATCTTTCCCATGGCATGCAGGCGCTTGGAAATGGCCGGGCGAGAAACACCCAGTTGCACAGCAAGCATTTCTTGCGATTGGGTGTTGTCCTCGTCCAAAAGAGCTTGCAATTCGGTGTCCTCAAACTTTTTTAGCCGATTTTCCCGTTTCTAATCGCTCAAGTCGAAATTACCTTCGCTGAACCAACTGAATCAATATCGGCAAGTCCTTTCCGATGGGGCATTGTCGGCGTAGGTCTCCACAAGCATTCTATGCAATTCGGCAGCAGATTTCTTGGAGTTGAAGTGGTAAAGCACAACTTCCCGCAAATGACCCTTTTTTGGCACAAAATTCGACATGATTACCACAGAAAAAAACTACTTTGCTGTATGTTGTTGAGGTTAATATGCACTGATTATTGTTGACAGATGTCAAACCTACAAAAAACCTTATATGACATTTTTTCGAAAATGGCTCCATTTGCACGTAACCCCACCTATGAGCAAACGGCAATTCTGAGGTTACAGACCTATATAAATCATGATCATTTTGACATTCAACCAACTTTGTATCTCTTACCGTTTACGAGATCCCCATGCTGTTTTCGATAACTGGGGCACCCTGTATATTTAGGCTCAACTTTTAACGATGTTCAAATACTTTGAAAAATGCATAGTGAACTTGATAGAAGCAAAAAAATGAAGTAACATCTGAACATCACTACAAATTGAGCTCTATTATATCTGACTTTTTTCTAATTTATGCAATTTCCATCTCCTATATCAGCATTTCCCAAACTTTTTTTTTTCGTGGCCCCATTATGCTTATACTTCTCCTTCGTGACCCACTACAATTTTTATTACCTATACTGGCCTACCTATAGGTAAAATATAACCCCAAAGTGGCTATATAAATTGCAATGTCTATAATCAGTTTTGTCCGATAAAAACTAGAGAAAAACTTTTTTAAGTGACTCTTATAAGTTTTGAAGTTAGTGCATTTTTTCTCACATTGTTTATCAATACAATTTCTCTAAATGTTACTCACAATATCCCAAATTCTTTGATTGCCGTTGATAACCACATTATTGCTTCTTGCAGCACTTTCGGGCTCTTTTGTGTCAGTGCAAACTCAATTGCTAATGTTGCAACATGGTCAAGTTTTGTTCTTTCAGCAATGGCCGTTAGTGCATCACCAGCAGCGCTACCATTTTTGGGATCTCCCAGTTTTTCAGTGATATCAACAACACATAAATCTGCGGCCGTGCTGTAAGATAAAATACTTTATTTGAAAAGTAAATTGAAAAAAAATTTAATACTCGAACATTATTTTGTTACCAAACTTAATTTATTTTTTATTTACCCAATTTTATGTAAGAAGGTAAAAGTAATGAATATACTTACGTGGAAAAAGAACAAGTTTCTGCTATATATTTGACGGCATCAAATCGAATTTTAAGAACTTGAAAGTTGGTGTCTTTTAATCCAGGTTTCTTATTTAATACTTTCACAAACGCTTGTCCAGATATATCAGCAATTTCATTTTCTTGCAGTTGTTGAATAAAGTCTGTCATTGCAGTTAATCTAAAAAAATACATTTAATCCAATGTTAATATTAAAATATAACACAAAAGGCTTGATTTTTAAAATATCAAACTAGATTCTATAAGGAGGCAAATAAATTAGTAAGGGCAAGAAACTGTTATGGTTTATTAAAAATATAATTTATAATCATATTTGAAGAATCTATTGTTTTTAATAGTAAAACAAGTGGTAAGTAATATTTACATAAAACAAATGTACAAATTTGGTTATTAATTAATGTTTAACCAATATTTAAAAAGCATGTGAAACTATTATTGCATTTTTTAATTTACTTTTATTTTTAGACGAAAGTTAAACAAGATACCAATTTTCCACAAAGTTTTTCCAGTCAAATGTTGCAAACTACATCATTTATTTTTCCTTCACTTAGGTGGAGAATTTTATTACCAATACGATCAAGTATTACAAATCAACGACTAAAAACAAAAGATATTTCGTTCGTTTCTGATCGGCATGAAAACGAAAAATTTCATTTTCGTGATTTACGTTTCCACCCAAAAAAAATTTCATTAACCAAAATTTAATAACGGTTAATATCGGTTGTAACTACATCAATGCGAACAATGCGATAGAACCCCGATTGTTCGAATATTTGATTATCCAGATTATAAACACTTTGTATACAAAAAATTTAAATTAACAGAGTTCGCCTTTAAATAAAAGCAAATTTGGCAAAGTTATTTCCACTTTTGGTAATCCAGTGATAGAATTAAAATGTTTGTGATGAGTTTTAAAGTCATTTACATTCTTGTTTTTGTTTCTTAGCAATTGCTGTGCCTCCACTATTATAAACTGCGGTGTGTTAGGTTTTCATCCTCATGATCATGAATAACATATTTTAGATTGGCGAACAGCCATATTAGATTTACAAAATTGTTTAACATACATAACATTTATTTAAATAAAATTTGTGCATAATATTTAGAATAACTTCGCGGCAAAAAGTGTAAAAAACACAACTCGATTTGTTCAATGAAAATGTACATACACATACAACCTATTTTTAATACTATACAATCAGAAAAGGGAAGCTCGCTTGTTTCAAGCAGGGACCCGAACTGATGCTTTTTTCATGAACCGTAAACCGGAACTAAATCTTTTATTTAAAAAATCACAAAACCACAAAATCGAACCGAACCGAACCGACTGGTGTGAACCGGTTCAAACCTACTCAATCAGTTCACACAACGGTTTGGTCAAATTATTTTCTTTAATGATATTGTACATTTTTTATTTTCGTAATTTTGATTACATTTTGGAGTTTCATTTATAAAAATGCATTGTCATCATATTTTGCATTGAACCGGAACTGAACCGTTGCTGCTGAACCGGTTACCGAATTATTATAAAATAAAAACGGGTGGTTCAGAAAGTAAAATTTATCGAACCGGTAACCGGAACTGAACCATTTGCGGTTCGAGTTCCTGGTTTCAAGTGAGATATTTTAATGCCTCAGCCGAATTTCCCAAGTACATACAGTAAACCACTATTTGTGTTAAATGAATAAAATTTAAATAACGATAAAACCCATAGTAGAAATTATTTATTTCGTTTTCAATCTTGAACGAAAAATAAATATTTCGTTTTGGTTCGTGTAAAAATTTCAGTTATCGTTTTTATTTTCGTTCTGTTCTCACTTCTCAGGCTCTGTTTCAAATACACATAATAGAAACTTTGAGAAAAATGAGTTTCAAAATTTATTTATGATATTTTGCAATATTATAGCAATTTATGTACTTGCTTATAGGGATTGTAATACCGGTAAATCGGTTTACCGGTAAATCGCAAAATATACTCTTCAAATTTTACCGGTAATTTGCCAGTTTTTTTACTAGTAATTCCGGTAATTTTATAATATCTTTCTAATCATGATAAAAATCTAAATCGAATAATCGAAAAAAAATTGACGTATTTTCAAAGAGAAAAAATAAGGGGAAAACATACAAATGGCATATGATTGTTTACTCACTACTCGACCAACAAGTGTAGTAGAATCCGAAAGAGCTTTTTCCGCGGCTGGATTATTTTGTACAAAAATTAGGTCACAATTAAGAGACGATAGTTTAGATAAATTATGTTTTCTAAGTGCTTATTTTTTAAGAAAAGTTTAAAATAAAAAATATTGTTAATAGTTTGACAATATATTTTATGTTATATCATTTTATATTTTATGTTCAGAATAGTTTTATTTTCATGTGTTTTTTGTAATGCTGGATTATATTTTTTGTAATATTTTTATTTTATAAGGCGTGTTAGAGTAATACCGCCTGGTCTGAAATATCGCCCATGTTTGAATTTCCCGCTTTGCAACATTTATTTTATTAGCCAAGGGTCGTGTCTGTGATTATTGAAGAATATAGTTTTTGTTTGCAGCTAATATTTTTATTTTTAATCTCTAACCACATTTTTTAAAAATATCCAGAATAATGTCTTAGGTGGGCGGTATTACCCTAACGCACTATATATTATATACTGGTATTTTATATTGTATTATATTAATATGTATTTCATAAAAAAATATTACGTTGATGGCTGTTAACTAATATATTGTATGAAACTGATTGGGATAGTTTAGGCTTCAACTATCTCAATCAGTTCCATAATAAATAAATGTATATAAATATGTTAATTTTTAATATGCTTTTCGGAGTTTATCCGGGTAATATTTAAATTGGCTTGACGTTTCAGCAAGCTCTCACTATATGGGAGATGCGGATAAACTCCGAAAACTATATTAAAAATGTTAGTAACCGCAAAAATCTAAAAAGAAACAATATAATATAAATATAATATGGTTTACCGGTAAATTACTGGTAAACCGATTTTGATTGACAGTTTTACCGAATTACCGGTAATTCAAAAAGTCGGTAAATTTACAATCCCTACTTGCTTATGTATGATTAATTATTTTGTTCATAATCTTATTCAGAACAAAATTTCCTACTAAAATTTTTAAAAAATATTCAGTAATTTACAAGTTAACTGGCACTGATTTGGCCGAGTCATTGTAGAAACATCATTTATAGATCATGTACAAAAATGGGAGCGACAAGCAAAAATATTCTATTTGTTTGAGTTTTTTAAGCAAAAAAGTTATGGAGGTGTGACATGGAAATTGAATCAACCGAGATAAATATTACTTTTTTTATTTATATTGAAATACCTAGTTTTCCAATTGGCATCAGTTAATCCTGTAAGTGTTTCTGGCTTCAAAACGCCGCCAACAATTTCCGCCGCCTCGTCTTCACACATTTCTCTTTCTCGTGGCTTTTCAGCTATTGCCTTACTAGATCTTGACTTAACAATCGTAGCTGTTCCGGACAATATTACAGCAGTTTTCTTTTTGGCTGAAATGAGCAAATGTCGGCATATACATTGATATTGATATTGTGTTAATATTAACCTGTGGTAGGCCTTTTAACGGGCCTTGAAGCAGGTGCCGACGACGAAGACTTTTCAGATTTATCTGCAGGAGCCACAATTTTAGCTGGCGCTGTCGTAGGCCTATCCTTTTTAACAGCGGATATTTTAACGGTTATTACGGCTTTATCGCAGAATTCTTTGATTCTGGTCATTTTAAGATTATCTTTTTCTATTTCAACTAAAAATGGACCAACTGCTTTTTCACCCACCAATTTCATAAGAGTGCCCAAGGCTTCTGAAGAGCTTTCTCTTACCGTCAGATCTAATTAAAGTTACAATTTACATACAGCTTTGAAATAATTTTATACTTAACTGAATTATTGTATTTAAACAGCCAGAGTCTGAACTGTTCTTTGACATATTTATTTATTATTAACAATAATATCAATCACTATATTCGAAATAAGATACATTTGCAATCTTACCTGGTTCGTTAATATTTTTAATAAGTACTGTAGTATAAGCCTTTAATAATTTCTTATTAAGAGCTGCAGGTTGCGTCTTAGTAAACGATCTAGCTAAAAATAAAGAAGTTTCTGATTTTACAGACGGATTTTTGTTACCTAGAGCTTCTAAAACATCTTCTACAATCGCTTCTAATGTAGTCTAAAATAAACAAACCATGAGTATGTTAATCTGTTATTATTATGTATTAAACAGTTTTACCGCCAAATATACAGCATCAACGGCTTCCCTTATTGCAGAGACAACGTTCTGCTTCTTTTCTTTAAACTTTTCTAATAGGGCTGATATACATGCAACAGCGTAGGGTTGAAATCGTTTCTTCAAAGCATTCGCTAAGTCTGCCAAACATTTACCAGCTAATGCTATAACGACTACGTTGCTGTCTTTCTGGATTACCTAACAAACAACTTACTTTTTACAAATATACACCATTCAATGCACACAAAGCTCAAATTTCATTTCATTATAATAATACACAATCAATATTAATTAAATGTTCTACTTTTGCTTATTTGCATATGGATATGCTGGGTGTAACAAATTCGGGGCTCAAATCCAAAATAATTTTGCTTTAGCCCTCCTAGTTCAGCAATTATTCATAAAAAACCAAAACACTGCATTATTTCCTTAAATTTTAAAGATGCATAAACTAAAAATATTTTTTTTAAGGAACTTTTTATTCTCTATATGACAATATATGATAATTGGACTTTGTAACAGGTTTCACTTTTCGATGTGACGGTTTTGCCATCTCCATACATAATAAAAATACAAGGTTTGTTAATGGGAACAAAAGTTAGCTACTTAGGAGTGTTTTTAACCATATCTTAGTTTGTTTAAAAATTCCATGGCATGCGTGATATAAGGAAAGAACTAAAATCTACCAAAATTTTTAAACTCAAATATCTCGGCTACCGTTGCTAATATGCTAATACACAAAAATGTTACTAGATTCTGTTTACTATAAAATGAAGAGTGAAATTTTTATTTATAAATTACTGTGCAAGATATTTAATGAAACTACTTTTTTTTTAAATGGCAGTCTAAGTAAGTGATGACTAAAATATAAAGATTATTTTATTTCTCTTTGCAATGATACAATATTTTATATGTTTATTTGCAAAAATAAGTAAAACAACTAAACAACTGCAAAATCTAAGATAAAAATCAACGTTTTTAAAATTTTGGATACCATATGACTCACTATTAGTGCTATAAAAAAAATAACTGCAAACATTCAAAAGTAATGATTCTTCATAAAATCAACATAGCCATGAAAAACAAAACCTAAAATGTACAAAACTTCCAAAATTTATCAAGTGTCATGACTGGCTGTTAATAGTTCTTCGATATCTCTACAATGAAAAGGGTAAAATAATGAAAATCAATTATTTTAGTTTTTCCTAAATAACAACTGAATGAAAAGATTTGAATTCAGCGCCAAATTACACAAGTTTGCCCCAATTTAACTGATAATTCGAGAATTTGGCCGGTAGCTCAAGACCAAAATTTTATTAAAAAAAGTCTATGGTGACAAGAAACTAGTTGGCCGCCCCTGAAATATAACATGGCATATAACAAAACTTGAACGAAAACAATAGAATCACCAATAAGCGATCCTCACATGACAGCAAATCTTAAAATTGCTTATTGACGGCACCCACGTTTTACAACATTTTCGTTTCGGTGTCTATTGACGACACCCATAGTTAAAGACTTAAATTATTTGTTTATAGTAGCATACCCCAAACGCAATGTTTAATCAGGGATGTAAAAAATGAAAAACGTTACACCAAAAAGTAAATTTAAGTTGGTACAAAAGTGGAAAACAACAATTTAACTAAAAGTATGCACAAAATAAATAATTTTCCGACACAATTTTTTTAATATTTACGAAGGATTTACCTTTTTAAGTGCTCGCACAAGATCTCCATAATCACCATTTTCTAATTTAGGTGCCTTAACCAGTCTTTCAAGTGTTTCCAGAATCTCCTTCCTCTCCTGCCATTTTTTGGCTTCAATTTTCTCATAAAAATCGTTCGGTAATTTTGATAATATATTTACTGGATCTGCTAAATCATATGGATCAATAGCAACAGCTGTATCTGCTTCGTCATCTTCTTCATCTACAAAAAATTTATTCTCGTGAGTACTTCACAACTCAAAAATAAAAAAATTGCAGGACTCTGCAGTATAAAATGTTGTAAAAAAATATTTTATTATTTTTAAGTGCCATGCAACAAAAAGACTATTGAATGGACAACATTTCGCTATTTATTTAAAATAAACGGACAGTAGATATCTTTATTAATATTGCACGTACTGATTCTTGTGCCTTTAGAGTTATTTAATTTAACATGTTAAAAGCGACGTCGAAAAAAGAGAGTGTGTCCCTGGCACCACACTTGTTTGTTTGGCAACTGTTTAGCACGGAGCTGTGAGTTGTGTACAATGCACACGGCGCCCGGATCCCAACATGGTGTGAGTTGAATTTAACTCACGTGGCAGTTAGCTTGTTAAAAACTAATACCCATTCTTTTTTGTGAAACTCTTAAAATATCAAATAATATATATTAAATTATGCCATTTCATGAAGCATATTACACCGATTTTATTTTCAATCTTAGCAGTAAAGACTAACAACACTGACTCAACTTATCAAGAACAAAATTATTTTGAAAAAATTTGCAGCATGTCAAAATGCACATAAATTACCTTCAGCATCTGCTGTCTCTGCTGCAATCTTCGCTTGTTTTACTTGTGAACGTAAATATCGTGTTGGAACAACTTTTCCTTCTACTTTAGCAAATTCTACCTCCAGTTCAGTTATTTGCACAGGTTGTAAGTTAGACAACTGCGACCTACAAAAATTAAATTTTTTAACAAATAAAAATTCATGTGTGTATTTTCCACATATTGATTAAAACGTTGAAAACAAAATTTCCATGATAATTTTACTTCATTAAATAAGCAAATACTAAGGTAGCCTACTGGGGAAGGAAAAACTGAAACCAATATCTTTAACAGAATTGGCTTTTCCAGATGATGTGGTGCTATTAGCTAATAACGAAAAGGCCTTGCAACATAATCTGGGGGTATGGGCAGATATATTTAGAAGATACTATATAAGTATCAATACAAAAAAGACTATGGTCATAACGAAGAATAGATAGAGCAGATATCAAATTTTAAATATTTAAGAATGATAACTGCAGAGAATGGCAAATTGGGAAAAGAGCTGAATAACAGAATAGCTGCAGCGATGAAATTTCATCACGCCACAAATAAATAGGAGTACTTGATAAGCAAGAAATGTCAAAAGAAACCTTAAACACGAGTATTTAATGCAGTGTACAACCAGTCCTTACTAATGGTTCAAAAACTTGGGCATTAACAAGAAAACAAAAACAAAGGATAGACATAGGAGATGTAGACTAACTGAGAAAATCAGAAAAAGCCTAGAAGTAAAAGACATTAAGAAAAAGATTGAGACAAAGCAATTAAGATGGCTGGGATATTTACTATGCATGCCACAAAGCAGGTCCGCAAAAATGGGATGGAAAGCGAAGTTGGAGGGAAAAAGAAGTAGAGGAAGACCAAGAACAAAATGGAAAAATGAAATGAGACAGACTAGAGAAAAAAAAGAAGTCAGCTGGAGAGATACTGCACAGTTAGCTTATGATTGACAAAGATGGAGAAACATAATCAAGAACTAGGAAAAATACCTCGACATCGAAAGGTACAAGAAGTCCTGATTAAGAAGAAATGTGAGCAAATTATAAATGTCTAGTGATTTTGAATCGACCATTTTCTAATATACAGGGTGGGCATAAAATCTGGACACATAGGGTAATAGGTTTATTTTAAATTAACATTTTCAATGTAGTTTCCATCATTCCATGTTAATGCGTTTTGTGAGATCTGGCACTTTCAGTTATGATGCATTGAATCAGATAATTAATATTGTCGTTTCTCATTGAACAAACCTTCTCCTTCGGCAAACTCCAGAAGAACAAATCAAGGCGATTACCTTGTTCCTTGTACAGAACATTCTGACTGTTTACCTCACGGTTTCCGTAAATAAATATTTGCCTGTTTCAGGTTTTATGCCTACCCTATATCTTAATTATAAAGCTTAATATCGAATGACCACAAAGCTCATAAACCTGTTTGTAAAAACACATCCCGACCATGCCATTGAACAAAAATCTTAAAAATTCAAATTTGTTTAGTTAACCTCGCACTTCAATTATGAATGTTATACTAGGTATATATTATTTCGACTTACTTTAATGCTGGACCAATCCAACGGTATATTTCAATAACCATTAACCTTGCTTCGTCTCGTATACCTTTATCTCGTTCAGAAAACAAGGCTGATATTTTTTTGATAAGCGGTTTAACATTAACAACTTTTGCACCAAACTCTTTTAAGCCTGTTGTTATTGCACTTATACAAGCTGCTACTATTTTAGGATTTTTCAGTTCAGTTCCCTTCAACAACTCTTCTTGGACTGATTCTTGTTTTTCTATCTCGATGTACATTAGTATGACTTGTAGTGCTAGATCTCTTGTACGTGTTTTGGGTGCAGCAATACATTTGGCCACGATTCCTGCCACCACATCACCTGCTGTTTTACCAGCATGTGCATAATTCTCGACATATGCTAGGGTTGCTTCAAGACCTTTCTCTTGTGCGAGAGCATTACTGTCAACAACAAACTTTTTAATAAGACCAGCGAATTTTGCGAATTCTGGCGATTTTTCATCATCAATTTGTCCAAATAACTTTGTTATTTCTTCATAACCATTGACTCGTGCCTTCCATAATTTATGGACACTTCTTTCATCTAGCGGTAACTTTTTCCATGAATCATCTTCTTCAGCTGACATTTTTATCTATAAACAGGAGATGTGTCAATACTATAATAGTGGGTTACAACTGCATCTTTACCATAAAAACATTAATTACAACCGCATCCAATTAACGCTTAAAATCTAGAGCAAAAGCCTAGTGAATGAATTAAGAATGATTCATATCACTACCGTATATGGTATTATGCTAATTTTCATACTAAAGAAACACGGTAAAGTGAATACTACTTACCAATTAAAATTTTCTTTATCAATATTGCTATAATTCTTCTTTATGTCGAGTGTTAACAATTTTTCTTAAAAAAATTACTCAGGCGAATGTCACTAAACAGTTTTGACAGTTTACCATACACTCAAAATGTCCGATTCAAAATTTTCTCCCCGCTATGCCAAGTGGCATATAAAATGTTTGTAATCCAAAGAAGTATAACGAGTTTTACGGTATTATATTTATTTATTTTTTTAAGTACGACTTGTATAAGCTGTACAGTTAAGCAATGTTTTTAATTGAAGTTATTATTGAAAATTTCGAACATGAAGAAGAAACTAATCAGCTGTCATAGAATAAATTGATTTCAATCATTTGACCAATCAACACTTCGTATTTCACTTACCTTCGTTGTGATTGGTAAATGTATAAAGTTGCGAAGTTTGTTTCAACTCACTAAGTTGGTAGTCATAAAATACAAAAAGTTTATTTTGTTCGTTATAAAATTAATTGAATTTATTAACTAAGTTTGTATTTTGATACAGTTTTTTATTTAAAACTGCTAATTAAGAATTACTATTTTTTATCTTTTTTACCTAAAATACATACGTTTATCCGAAATAGAATTAGAGAAAACAATTGTAATTGTACGCCACTGTCTTTAGGTATATATGTGTCAGTTGGGAGTGGCGCTGTAATCGCGGGCCACGTAAGATTGACAATGACAACTAAGAAATGTTCTTGTGCAAATTTATTGCAAAAAATGTGCATATTTTTTTGTTAAATGTGTAAATACTGTAACCCAACAAGTCGATATAAACAGGTAATGTAGCAAAATGTTTATTATTAAAACTTTTTAGTTTAAAATAAAATATCGTAAGTCAAATAACAGCAATTTTTAATAAATATGCAAGTTCAAAGGTTGATAAAATTAAAGCATGTAATTATAACACTTGCCAGAGATTGTCGATAAATTCCATGTTAGCAATAATATGTTTAAAAATTATTGTTTACTAATATATTCAGAGTTGTAACAAAACCATATCATATTTAGTAGTAAGTGGCAACATTTAGTTGTTTTAAGTAGCCTCAGAAATTATTTATGATATCCGAACCCAATTACTTATTACAATTACATTCTAAATATGGAGATGTAAAAATACATAAGCTTTACATTGACCTTGACATACTATTCCAAATTTTTACTATATATCTGTAATTAATTGTTCATGGCACTACTTAAAGCTATGTTCTGTTTTTACAGATTTATTCAGTATGTCACAACCAAATTCGGGTGGTCAAAACTTACCAAATGGCCTACCACCACAATTTAATGTTGCTAAACAAGTTCTGCTGCAAGATAAGCCACCAGGACCATCGCAGCAACCGTTTAATGGGGTAGATTCTTCACACTCTTCAAGAGATTCATCTCCAGGCAATAGATTGCAACAAATACCATCTTCTCAACTTCCACCTTCTCGACCAGCAATTCCTGCTTCTCAATTACCTCCCAGCTGGAACCAACAAAGTGCCAGTGTTAATCGCCTTACCCACAATTATGCACAGCTCAACGTATCGTCGACATGTGCAACACCAACATCGAGTCCGAAAATTCCTACATTTGGCACATCCACACCTGTTTTGGATCAGTCTAATAGTGGGCCAGTTTCAAGTTCTAGTGTTTCGAAAGCAACTGGTTTTAATCAAAATAGTGCGTTTTCTCCAATTTTGACTGCATCACAAGGTGTCAGTTTACCAAATAATGCTCTTGTTAACCAAAATAACTTCACGCATTCTTCAACAAGTCAGTTCACCAACGTGCTACTGAATTCTAATCCCGTTAATTCAAATGGTGACCAAAATGTCTTTCTGGCACAATCTACGAAAGAAAGCAATACAGTTTTACCAAATAGAACCCAGGACAGTAGCAATAAGTTGGACATTAACACACAAGGATTTAATTTGAAAATAGGGCCGCCACCACATGGAAATGTTTTTTTAAATAATCAGTTTGCATCGAACACTGAATCAACTTCGATGAGACCGCCTGTAGATACAGTAAACCAGGGCAATGTTAATCAAAATTTTCCAATGCAGCAAAATGTATATCCATCATCTTCAAGTTTAGCTTCTACTACACAAAGCATGCCTATGACAAAAATGCATGCAAGTCATTCTCAACCTCGACTGGCGGCGCCCCCATACAATGAAAATCCTGTTTCGTCCAATAACTTACAGCAAGGCCAAATGCAACAGCAGCCACTTCAAAATGCTGCAAGTAACTTTTCAAGTAATAAGCCTATGCCAAGCTATGGTTCAACTCCAAATTTGTATCAAGGGCAAAAGCCTGTATCCACACCACCATTAGGACCACCTTTACAAAATTCTGCAACAAATTACTCAAATACAGCAGCACCTTTAAAAGTGTCTATTGGTACAACTAAGCCAACAAGTATAGCAGCTGATTCAAATTTTAATTTACCAGGAAAAACCCCAACATCAAATATATTTGGAAATGGGGGACCCGATTCTTCCTTACAACCGACGAATATTATGCCAGTTGTTGGTTCGGGGACACCAAAGACACTACAGAATGCTGTAAGTGGATTCCAACAAGTTTCAAGTGGAATGCAACCACATTTACCTACAAATGTACCCCAACCAAATGTACCACCATCATTTGGAATTAGCCAACCTAATGCACCTCAGTCATTTGGAATTAGTCAGCCAAATGTTCCGCAGAAATTTGGAGTTAGCCAAATAAATCCTAATGTGCCCATTTCTTCTGGAAATATGCCTCCAAATGCGCCACAAACATTGGCAAATATACCAACCAACACGAACTACAATCCGAAAACCATGCCTCAGAGTGCATTACCTTTTGCAAATACTTCATATGGGATTCCACCTATGGGTGGACTACAATCTGCTTCATTTACCAGCGGGCAAGTACCACCTCCACAACCATCAGTTCCCACTAGTTCCTCACAAACATTAAAATCAAATTTACATTCGAATCGGTATCCTAATGCACCAGTTTTAACACCTTCGAACAACCAACAACAAAACTACAATGTAGGGAACACACAAGCAACGTATCAAAGCCAGTCGAATGTGTATCAAAACCAACAAGTTAATAATTTACAAAACCAAAAGCAATATGGTTTTCAAAATCAAAACCAGGCCGTGGAGAATCAACAAAAACAACCAACGTATGTTCAGAGTAACCAGCAGTACCAAAATTATTCTAGTTTTAATCAAATGGGTGTAGCACAAAGTGGTTTTAATAAGATGTGGGGTCACGACAACTATGATCTATTACAGTGCCCGAATATTTTACCTCCTACTAAATTAGAAGCTCCCAAAGTTAGCCTAGGGCAAGAATATTTGGATGCAGCGAACTGCAGCTCCGATGTATTCCGTTGCACTATGACCAAAATCCCTGAAAGTAACTCGTTGCTTCAGAAGTCACGGTTGCCTTTAGGAGTACTGATCCACCCATTTAGAGACTTGAATCATCTGCCTGTTATACAGTGCAATACTATTGTCCGATGCCGTGCTTGTAGGACTTACATCAATCCTTTTGTTTTTTTTGTCGATACGAAACGATGGAAGTGCAACTTATGTTACAGGGTCAATGAACTTCCTGAAGAATTTCAATACGATCCTGTTAGTAAAACATATGGAGATCCTTCGAGACGACCTGAAATAAAGTCTAGTACTATCGAATATATTGCACCTTCTGAATATATGTTGAGACCGCCCCAACCAGCTGTGTACATTTTCCTATTAGATGTTTCTCGGGGGGCCGTGGAAAGTGGATATTTACATACATTTTGTAGCGTTTTAGCGGCAAATTTGACAAGTTTACCGGGAGATGCTAGAATGCAAATTGGATTTATCGCATACAATTCTGCCTTACATTTTTATTCGCTAGCAGAGGGAATAAGTCAGCCTCACGAGATGACAGTGCTTGATATAGACGACATGTTTCTTCCTTGCCCCGATAATCTAGTGGTCAATTTACAGGAACGAATGGAATTGGTGTCGGATTTGTTAACACAACTGCCAACTCGTTTTAATAATAGTTTCGACACTAATTCAGCTTTAGGTGCTGCATTACAAGCTGCTCATAAAATGGTTTCAAGTACAGGAGGCCGAGTCACGGTTTTCCAAGCAAGTTTACCTAACATTGGACCTGGTGCATTAACACCAAGAGAAGATCCGAGCCAAAGAGCTGCCGCCGAAGTACCACATTTAAATCCAGCTAACGATTTCTATAAACGACTGGCATTAGAGTGTAGCGCCCAGCAAATAGCTGTCGATCTATTTCTCGTTAATTCTCAGTATGTCGATTTAGCAACGATTTCTGGCATCAGTCGATTCAGCGGCGGGTGCATGCACCACTTCCCATTATTCAAAGCTAGTAGACCACTCCAAAGTGAGAGCTTGGAAAGAAGCCTTAAACGGTATCTCACACGGAAGATAGGATTTGAAGCCGTAATGCGTATACGATGTACGAGAGGACTCTCAATCCACACTTTCCACGGCAATTTCTTTGTGAGATCGACGGATTTACTTTCTTTACCAAATGTTAATCCAGATGCCGGGTTTGGGATGCAAGTTTCGATAGACGAGAGCCTATCTGACTTGCAAACAGTTTGTTTCCAAGCAGCTCTGCTTTACACTTCAAGCAAAGGTGAGAGACGAATTCGAGTTCATACGTTATGCATACCAATAGCGTCAACGCTAAGTGACATCGTCAATTCTGCTGATCAACAATGTATTATAGGACTTTTAGCAAAAATGGCTGTAGACCGGTCCATGCAATCTAGTCTTTTAGATGCCCGAGAAGCATTTATAAACGTTGCCATAGATATTCTTTCTAGTTACAAAATGTCACTAAATATGGAAAGCGGATCGTCTGGTTTGCTAGCACCTCATTGTTTAAAACTCTTACCTTTATATATTTCTGCTTTACTTAAGCACATTGCATTTAGGACTGGTACTTCAACACGCTTAGATGATAGGGTAAAAGCAATGTGCGACCTGAAGGTGTTGCCGTTATTCATACTCATCCAACAAATTTATCCCGATCTTTATCCTATTCACAATTTAGAAGAACAAACAATGATTGCTAATGAGGATGGTGAACCGGTTTCCGTACCCCCGCACTTACAGCTAACAGCAAGAAGCTTAGAATCGAAAGGAGCGTATCTTATGAATATCGGTGATCAGATGATATTGTACGTGTGCCCTGCAGTGTCGCCAGTATTTCTTGAAGCTCTAGGCGCACCAGATTACAATTCGCTCTCCGACCAAATGTACGAGTTGCCGATTTTAGAAACACCTCAGAATCAAAGACTTCATAATTTTGTTAATTATTTGAACGACGAAAAACCTTTTATGGCAACACTGCAAGTTATTAAAGACAACAGTTCGCAGAGACATTTGTTTATCGAACGATTAGTTGAGGACAGAGTAGAAACTGCTTTATCCTATCATGAATTTTTGCAACATTTAAAAACACAAGTGAAATAGTCTATTGTTATATTAAAAAAAACAAGTGGTGATAAAATTGGTTTTTGTGGTTCTTTAGCTAATAACGAATGGACAGACAGACAGATAGACAGTTAATGCAAACTTATTGCTCAAGCTTTTCTTTAATGATAGTTTGCACTTTTAACTTGCGTTTTATGTTCTCTTTTAACTTTTAATTGTAAATTACGCTTTCCTTGTTCTTTTAGTAAATTATTTACTACTGTGTCTTTCTTTAATGATATTTGTTAAAAGCCATATTATTTTAAATAGCAATAATTTTGCATTATTTCGGATTATTATATATTAAATGTATTGTACATTCTGATTTAAAATTGAATATTTGGTTCTGTTTTAATAGGAATGAATAGTTATGACTTCATTGTTTATTTTTAAATTTTTATGGTATTGTAACGTGTATTCATTGAAGTGATTCGATTGTTTCTATATTGTTATTTCAACATGGTTATTCTATAAATTAATACTTTGCATTTATGCTAGGTATTTATGGACTTATCTGTTTATAGTAGAAATAAATATGTATATTATTCTATAATCATATTTTTATTTATAATTGAAATCACCAATTATTCAGTGAAACAGTTGCATGTAGTACTGATAACGATGCATTTTTGTTTAACCAGTCCTATAAGGGAGCAATATAATCAAGTTAAATACCTTATTGACATTGATATACTTATCAAGTAGTTTTTTATTGGTTTTCAGTACATGCTTATTTTAATAAATTATTTATTCAATACTGTCTCAAAGGCACTGATAATAATGCATTGGACTTACATGTTGGCTTTATAAAAATTAATTTTTGTCATTGTTTATTTGAATTTGTTTATACTACATTGTCTTATTGTTGATGGGATTATGAACTATTTTGCTTAAGGAATAAAGAAAACCTAACAAGAAATTGAGGGCCACTTTTTAAGACTTGTGTTTTTACATGAAGCTAAATCCTTCAATATATTTTAAGTCTTTAGCTTCTTGTACACCTCATCTAAATAAAAAATACAGTAAAACTAATTTTTTTTACGTAAACCCAACACTCAAAAGTTTAATGTATTTCTAAGGATAAAGTGTTACAAGAAATATTTGTGTTTAATAAATAATAATCTTCTTCTTAATCGGTGTTTCTTGTACCTTTCGGTGTCGAGGATTAGGTTTAATTTAAAAAATTATCGACAGGGTGTTGTAGTAAAATTTTAACATAACGTTGTTCCATGCATAATTAATAAATTAATTTTAAGAAGTATAAATTTGGCAACACCGTATTATCTGTAAGTCGAAGATGGTTATAGCAAGTATACATTTTGACCCAGAATTAAAAATAAATTTTAAGCTTTAAAAAAAAAAAATCTTATTACATTTCAATAATAAACGAATAACGGTAGCAAACAGAACATACCGCGGCAAATTATTTATGACATTTATAAAAACTATTTTGTTCATATAACCACATCATAGCAAGCAATTTTTTTTTGTAAAAATATGATTACCTACCTAGTTTTTATGGGTAAATAAAACACAAGATGAACAAATCCAAAATCTTGTTGATATGCTTTATGTGGGTGTTTAAGCTGTCATTCAATGTATAATTAAAATTTGGAAATTATTGTTTTTGGGTATTACTTCAAAAATTATAAGATAGAATAGGTATTGCAATCTGTCCATTTGCCTCAACAATATAATATATAGGGTTTCTTAAGTTTTGCAAAAAAAAAATCATGAGGTGATTCCTTATCGAAAATCTTTTATATACATTTTTTGCCTTAGACGTCTCCTTCCGGAGTTATATCCCCCTAAAGGGAAGCGGTAAAATTAGGTTTTTATTTTATTTTTCTAATTTGGATAAATGTAGGAGAATGATATTTGGTAGATGTTTTGTACTTATTAAAAGTTTCCCAAAGTAATATTTTCAATCATCTCATACCTTCACAGGGGGCTGAAAAGGGCGACCCCTGTTGGTTTTTTTATCAGAACTTTTTGGTGGGTTGAAATTTTGCAATTTAAAATAATTTTTGAAAGCTGATTTATTTAGAAACTTTTTTTATTCTTTAGTTTTTCTCGTAAAACTTACCGTTTTCGAGTAAAAAATAAAATAAATAAACATGCACCATTAAATAATATTTCAATATAAAACGATTCATTTTGGTGGTTACCATGGTTTGCTTATGTTCATCTTGGGTAGAATTGAAGGGTGTAATTCATTTTGACGTTTACGTGGCGGCAACGCTAAAACGCCTGTCAATTTTACCCAATATGAACATAAACAAAGCATAGTAACCACCAAAATTAATCATTTTATATTGGAATATTTAACAGTGCATGGTTATTTATTTTATTTTTTACTCGAAAATGGTAGGTTTTACGAGAAAAACTAAAGAATAAAAAAAAATTCTAAATAAATCAAGCTTTAACAAAAATATTTTAAATTGCAAAATTTCAACCCACCAAAAAGTTCTGATAAAAGAACCAACAGGGGTCGACTTTTCAGCCCCCTGTGAAGATGGGAGATGATTGAAAATATTACTATGGGAAACCTAAGTACAAAACTTATCATTCTACCACTTTTCTCCAAATTAGAGAAATAAAATAAAAACCTAGTTTTAACGCACCCCTTTAGGGGGGTGTAACTCCGAAATAAGAAGTCTAAGGAAAAAAAATTATATAAAAGACTCCCCTTGATTTTCGATAAGGAATCAACTTATGAATTTTTTTGCAATACTTAAGAAACACTGTATATTAAGGTAAATGTTATCAGTTGATATATTCTTGAAAATTAAAAGTAACAGTCTTAGTCACTTTGTCAAAATCAAATTGTCGTCCATAAGAAAATTAATGTCACAAAACCAAATCAACTTATCTGAAGGTTGATTAAACGCAGAATAAAAATTTTATAAATAAAATGTTACAGCATGTAATTTTTTCATATTGTTTATTTTTAAGAATACGGTTGCAAATATCCAAAATCTGTTTAAATGCAGAGCTTCGAACCATAATTTTTTTCGTTTCGGTTTTCGTTCCGGTTCAATTAAAAAAATATATATCGGTTCGGTTCCGGTTTTCGTTCCGGAAAGAATAACGGCTTTTTTCAGTTTTCGGTTCAGCTCCGAGGGATTACTTTTAATTTTTTTTTAAATGTTTTTATTTGGTATAATAATTGGAAATAGAAGTATATAACATATGATGATAAAATAATTTATTAAACGAAACATATACAGCGTCATTCAAAAAGTTTGCAACAAACGGGAAAAATTTTTATTATCGATTTCTCAGAAAATTTTATTCTTGACAAACGTTGGTGCATGGTTTAAAACTAATTTTAAGAAAAAAAAAAGTTTAATAGAAACTCATAGGACACTAGATTTCAGCGATTTTTGAAATATTCGCAAGAGTAAAGTGCCCTTATTTTAAGACATACAATTTTTTTTTATAAGAAACAGTTATTAAGAATCTCAAAATAGGGCTAGATTTATATTTTGAAGGTCAAATTCCAATTTTTATTTTTTAAGAAATTTCAACAAAAAGTGTGCAACAAATGGAAAAGTTTTTTATTATCAATTTCTCAGAAAATTTCTTACTTAATAAAAGTTGGCGCATGGTCTAAAACTAATTTTAAGATCAAGAAAAGTTCAAGTCATAGGACACTAGATTGTAACATTTTGGAAATATTCTTTAGAGTAAAGTAGCCTTATTTTAAGAGATACAATTTTTTTTTATAAGAAACAGTTATTTCAAACTTAAAAATACGGCTAAATTTTAATTTTTACGATGAATTCCAATTTTTAATTACTAAGAAATTTTAAGCACTTTACTCCTGCGAATATTTCAAAAATCATTAAAATCTAGTGTCCTATAATTCTTTATGGAACTTTTTTTCATCTTAAAATTAGTTTTAGACCATGCACCAACTTTTATTAAGAATAACATTTTTCGAGAAATCGATAATAAAAAACTTTTCCATTTGTAGCACACTTTTTTAATGTTGAAATTTCTTAAAAAGTAAAATTGGAATTTGACCATCAATATTTAAATTTTGGGATTCTAAATAACTTTTTCTTACACAATTTTTGTGTATCTCTTAAAATAAGGGCACTTTACACTTGCGAATATTTCAAAAATATCTAAAATCTAGTGTCCTATAACCTTTTTTAAACTTTTTTTCATCTTAAAACTAGTTTTAGACCATGCATCAACTTTTATGAAAAATAAAATTTTCTGAGAAATCAATAATAAAAATTTTTCCCATTTGTTGCAGACTTTTTGAATGACGCTGTATAAACAAAACACTCGAGTTTGTAGAACATGTACCGAACCGTAATAAACCGATTATTTTTTTCGGTTCAGTTTCGGTTTTCGTTCCAACAAAAATAACGGTTTTTTCCGGTTTTCGGTTCAGTTCCGGTTCGAAGCCCTGTTTAAATGTTAATAATCAGCATAAAATTTTGCAACTTTGCCAAATGTAAACCTATGCTCTAATTAATTCTTAATATAAGCGAGATGTCTATGTTGGGATTCTAGTTTCAATCAGTTTACATAAATAAAACTAAGATGTTTTATGTAATTTTCTTACCTATTAGCAATCTCTATATTCTCTGCAATATCTGTATGGTTTAATACAAATCCCTTGCCCATTTTAATTTTTTTGTCAGTCTCTCTGATCCATTATAAGGACTGTTAAACAGAAAATCCGAAGTTATAGATATGCATTTACAAAGAAAAAACAAGGTGGGGAGGGAACTTTTTGCGGGATCACACACACACACACACACACACACACACATCAACTGTGTCAAGAGACTTGGCTTTGTAGTTTGTACACTGCCTTTCATGCAGTCGTAAAATTTTCCTTACTAAAATATAAATCTGGTGCTGTCAGCTCTTAAATAAACAAAGAATAAAATAGTTCAATCATATTATCATGTATATATTTTTCACAAAATTGTACAACAGATTATACAAAAGTAATATATTAATTCTTTACATCTTCATCTGCCTCTGATGACTCTTCACTTGCATCTTCATCATCGGATTCATCATAATCTTCATCGTCATCATCATCCTCTTCATTGTCGTAACTATAATAATCGTAACCACCAACTGCTTCATCATAGTCATCCTCAGCATTGGCACTTTGGCCTTGTCGTCCAAATTTATGAACACGGGCTGTAAAATGATCATGTAAAAATTAAGAAAATATCCTATATTTTTCTGAATTAAATTTCATAACTCCTTTGTTATAATGACTATTACAAAGTTAGTTAAAGAAAAAATTATGCTGTTTTACAAGCTTATTAAGATGAAGCGTTGTTTTTCTGTGTCATTTTTAAGAATTAATTAAAAATTGCTGTAGCCAATTAAATTTATTGGTCCAGAAATACATATTTTTCTATTGAAAGTAGTTAATATTAATCAGAAAAAGAAATGCTGTCTAATAATGTTAAAAACACATACATGGTCCGATTAAAAAACAAAGTTTTTAGATTTCTTTGAAAAATATGTTTACAGTGACTTTTTTTCAAAAAACCCAGTATTAGCAAACATAAGAAAATATCAATCATCTGTTTCTTGCTTATACATCAAAACTAGCCATGAAACAAAAAAATCCTAAAAATAAGCTCACAAAACTGTACAAGTTTTGTCATTTAACGAACTTTGCATTACCATTAATAACAGTCTTGTACACTGTATAAACAAAAACTTACTGGACATGCTAAGATCTTTAGTTTGAGATGTTTCATATCCACATTTTGGACACGGCAGTGCTTTGTTCTTTTCGTACTTGAAACCTTTTCTTCGTACATGATCTTCGCAATAACAGGTTTTACATCTCAGGCAAGAATACTGACCCAGTTTATTACAAGATTGACCTTAAATTAATTAACCTATAGCTTGGAAATGTATAAAATTCAATTGAAAACATACATTTATAATTTTCTGATTCTAAAACTTGACATGAAGCTTGATGTTCAAATTGATCATCTTCACACAAGTAATTATCGCAAAATGAACATCTAAAAATCCGTCCACCATGATCCCAAACATTTCGTTCACATTCAGCGCAAGCAGCTTCTTGTAATGGGCATGTACAAGCATGGGACTGCAAACAACGACGTCCGTGGCATACCCAAGCTTCACAAAAATCGCATATGGCACCCTATAAATAATTAACCGTGACCATTAATTCACATTACGACAATATAATGACCACAAAAATTACGAAACAGGTTTTTTTAGTTTCCATACCACCATTGCTAATCCAGTAGTAAAAACTCCTGGGTGACGAACAACACAGTCTCCCGTTTTCAACATACATTTTGTTTTTCCACATTGGGCACACATGGGTAAACGTTGAACACTTTGACAAAAATAGCAGAAGGCACGATTTTTCTGTTTCCTGAAACCCAGTAAACAAATGATTATATCATCCAAAACTAAACTAATTTTTTACAATACGTACTTATTACATTTTTCACATTCCATGCAGGAATTGCATGGATGTTGAGCTAGTGCTACATGGTCTTTAGCAGTTCTAATCTCCTTTTGTCGTAACTTTTGTTTTTCTGCCTTTTTTCGTTGTCCTGTTTTCTTCTTTGGCATGATTCACTCAATAAATTTTCAACACGTTGAGCAATTTGACAAGTTGTAGGTTAGGGATAGTATAAAGAAAAATGGTAGTTAAAATATGTAGTATAATTAATTATAAATTACTTGTAACGTCTTTTATAGTACAGATTTTCAATTATCCATGAAAAAAGTATATTCTAGCTAATGCTCTAATTCGTTAGTTCTCATTTTAGTAAAAAAAAAGTGGTACAAAATACAGGGTGTTCTGCAACATACGATTTACTTGATAGCTCTATAGTATAGACTATACATAACATGACCATTTATTTTTTTCATCAAAACGGGACATCTACTAATTTTTAAGTAATAGTATGTGTATTCAAGAAAACGCATCTTTCTTGATAGTTCTTATTTATTAATGAAAAAAACAGGAATAAACAGTTAAATTTTTTTGAAGAACAAATTCAGCATACAGGGTGTCCACCTAGTGCGTATTTCCTTCATAGCATTAACGTTGATTAAACAGTCATAAGAAAAACGCATTTCTTTGAATAAACGATAGAAATTTGCAGCCTAAGAGTAAAATTGAAATTAAATGTACAATTTTTTATAATTTCTTTAGAGCTTACTATTCAAATTCTTGTAAATTTTGTATTTTTAGTCATCATTTATCATTAAATCGGCAATAACTCGGGAAATATTAGTTTTAGATGTAATACACCTTTATTTAGGGTTGCCAGAATATCTCTTTTAAAGAGAACATGTTCTCTTTTTTATCCCGATCGTTTTGTTCTTTCTCTTTTTTTGTTCTGATCATTTTTGTCCTCTTTTTTCCTTAGTTACTTTTGATCAGATTTTTAATAAAATTATAGAACTGAATCGTTTATAGGCCAATAAACTCCACTTTATGATTTTATAAAATTTTAGTGCCAAAGCACTTGATTGATGTTAAACTTTTTATGTTTAAAATAATTTTCTTTAATAATTAGGTTTAACAGCATTAAATGTCAAAAAAAATGTTGACCCTCGAATAATAAGTTACTTATTTCAGAATAAACAATTATTTCAGGAATATACTAGGTAATACATTTTTTTAAATACAAATGTTCTGCTTTGTTTGATAACGTAAAAAATGTTTACATAAAAACTTTATTTTTTTACAAATCGTATTTTTATCTACTATGTAGCAAAAATAAATTATTTGTGTGGAATCTGCTTGAAAAAGCTTAAACATACTTAATATATTTATTGATAACAGGCGCCTACTTAAATACAAAACGCAACCCACTTAGCAGGTTGCGCCTAAATGGGTATGCAATGTACTTAACAAAGCGCCTACTTTCGGCATTTTCAGGCAACCTGCGTAGACGTTAAATTAATTGCATGTCCATGTAGGCGTAATGTACAGTATACAACCCACTAAACGTTGCGCCTATTGATAAGCAACCACGACACATAACGCCTACATAGGCATGCAACTAATTTGACATAACAGTTACACAGGCTGTCTAAAAAAGACTAAAGTAGGCGTTTTGTTCAGCACACTGCATACCCATGTAGGCGTAACGTGTTAAGTGGGTTGCGTTTTGTAATTATGAATTACAATAAAAACTAAACAATATTGTTCTTATGACAAACAAAATTAATTTCTGCATTATACAGTACCAAGGTAATCGTAAACTTCAATAAAAATTAAAATAAATTGGGTTAAGATTAGGTTAGTAAAGATTTGGTTTTGGACCAGAACTGTCAAAAGACATTTATTAGTAAAAATCCAATAAAAATTAAACAATGCAATATTTATGTCTCAAATATGGATTTAAAAAGTATATTGCAGTAACTCAATCGAAAAAGGAAATAAAAATTAAAATAGATCTAGTAACGATTAAGTTATTAAAAATTTTGTTTTGGATCAGAGCTGTTGAAACACATGTATCAGTAAAAATCCAATAACAATTAAATAATACAGTCTTTAGAGTCTTTATGTGTCTAATATGAATTTATGAAGTATATTGTATCAAGTTAATCTGTAACTTGCCTAAAATTTAAAATATTGATGGTTACGACTTACGAATAAGTTGTTAAGAAATATGAATTTCTGAAGTATACTGTACTAAGTCAATCAAGAACTTGAATAAAATTTAAAATATTTAAGATAAAGAATAAGTTATAAAGAAATTTGACCATTAAATATTTCAGTAGAATAATTGTTCACAAAAAAAAGTTCTCTTTTTACACTTTCAACTTCTGGCAACCCTACCTTTATTACTACTATTTTTTAAATACAATTAAATTATCTACACGAAAATGTATATACTGGGTGTTCCGCTTAAAAAAATCGACGTATTCGTGTTTAAAATTCAGCTACATGGACCGACAAAAACAAACACCCTGTGTATTATTTAAAAAGTTTAAATGTTCAGAAGGCACTATAAGAGTAAAACTTTTTTTCTATTTTAAATAACAAAGCAGCTATGAAAGAAATACACACTCTAGGTAGACACCCTGTACATATTTGGTGTTGATTTCAAATAAGAATGAAATTCTTGGCAGGGTTTTTTAAAATTTACTTTGGTAATTAACATTGCTTTAGAACTGGGACTTGCAACCAGAACTGTGGAGTCGGAGTCGGAAAAAATGTACCGCCTTACATTTTGGCACTTGTTTTGCATCAGCGCGGCCTACTTCGGTGCATAAAAATGTAACTAAATGGCTACTTTTTTGAAAAGTATTGAATATCTCAACAACTACGGGGTTTAGACATAGGACACCCCTCATAAAAATTGAAGGGGAGAAAAAAAGCTATCGAATAGTAAAATAAAATAAGGGTGTTTACATTTGAAGAAAATGAGTTATGTCACTTTGAAATTTGGAAAGTTTGGCATTTTTTTGTTAACACCCTGTGTCAATAAATTTAAATTTTTTATTTTTAAAATGTTGCTCCCCAACTGGACTAACATTATTGCTAAAACTTATTTCTTAACTTTAAAAAACGAGGTGGCTACGATTTTTTAAAGTTAAGCCTGCTTGTGTAAGATTTTTCGGAAAAAAATTAATAAGTTGGCAACACTGGCACTAAATCAAAAAACAAACAGACATTCATGTAGAGGTTAAAAAATGACATCCGATGACCTAAAAATATACAGGGTGTTCCATTAAAAAAATCTTTGTTTTTGTTATAGCGCAAAAATGGGACACCCTATATAGATGAAAATATTTTAAGACGTAGATCTTTTCAAACCAATAATTTTATGTATTTAAGTTTTTTTTCTATCTCCTACGGGCGGGGCGCTATGAAAGCCCGACGCACTAATGAATCACCCTGTATATTTTTGTATTACCTTGAAATAGTAATATCTACTTGAAACAGTATATACAGGCTAGTAACACTAAATAAGACGCAAATTTTCATCTAATTTTTCATTCTAAAATATTAAAGAAATACAAAATATTTTCTACTCAATTTCACGAAATCTATGAAAACGAATAACTTAATATGTGACAATATTTTATAAATATTAAAATTTTCAATATAAATACAACATGGAACATAACACAAATATGTACCTAAAACTACTGTAATATTTATTCAGTTGCACTTACACCTAATAGTAATAAACATTTTGTATAACAAGTTTTGTAAGAACTTAATTAACTTTTTGTGAAACGATTACCATCAATTTACAAATATACACATTTTAGGTTCAATAATTAGTTTATAGAAAACTATTTAAAATATATTTGCAACATTTGGTGGCAAAAATAAGTCTGGTAAAAACTTTGTTGGCACAACATTTTAATCTACATTTAATGTTTTAATCAACTTTTTGCCAATTATTTTCAACATTAACTGTCTTATTTCTTGTAGGTGCCATATTTTATTTTCACTTAGTTGGTTAAGTCTTTTTTGTAATTAATAAATATTTGTAAAACAACTGTTTTTACACAATCAAGATTCAAGAAAAAACAAAATCGAATCGACTTTGCATAAGATCATTAAATGCAGTATAAAAGTTGTGCAAAGAAGTTATTACAAAATATTAAAATTCTCAGATAAAAAATTACAATGAAAAAGTGCAGAACAATTTTTTCTGATTTTTTCAGTTTTTATGAAAATTTCATACCACCACAAACATTTCTCAGCAAATTTGACGTATATCTGGTTTGATCATATAATACATAAAAAACTTTATAAGACCTGTTTGCAATCTAGATTGCTCAAATATAAATTTATAAAAATAGTTAAAAATGATTTACTAAAATAAGTGATTAACATGAAAAGGTCAAGCTGAATTAATTGAGAATGAAAAAAATAGGCTTTTAATTATAAAAACATTGCTGCTGTACAAAGGATAATTGAAGACAACAATAAAGCCATCTATGCAGCAACAGAACATCACCGTAGGATTGGACCCTCGGCTATTAGAACAATCCTGCATGATCACCAAAAAGTTGTCAGTCGTTTTGTGCCGCAATAACTCTTGAAGCTCCAAAATGCAATGTGTAAAAATTTGCCAAAAAACTCTGAATCTTGCCTATAACGGCAGGCACCAATTTTTTTTTTCAAAATTGCGACTCGTGATGAAACTTACATTCAATGAAACCTGCCACGAGAAGCATGAATGGATTTACGAGGATGAACAAACTGACAATGACAGGAGTACGGAAATGGCAGTGCTATTAAACCAGGTACACAGAAGACAGTTACAGTGAAAAATAAAACAGAAAAATGTTTACCTAAAGCAGTGTTTCTCAAAGTGTTGTCAGCGGACACCAGGGGGTTCCTGAATCCATTTAAAGGGGACTTCCGAGCCTTTTCGTAATGTTCGAAAATCATCACAATCAATATAAAAAACTAAAATATTGTCTACAAAAAATGCATTGGGGGTCCTCTGAAAGCTTTTAATTGTGGAAGGTGTCCTTGGAGTAAAAATTTGAGAAACACTGGCCCAAAGTATTCAGTTAAGTTTCAGATAAAGGAATTATGCTCCATAATGATAATGCATCTTCTCATCCGGCAGTTTTGATTCTTTAGTTTTTAGGTGAAATTAGGATTAAAGTAATAGAGCATCCACCTTACACGCCCGAATTGGCAATGCCAATGCAGCAATTTTAGATATTTGTTGGGGGTCAAAACTTCTGGTCTGAGGAGGAGATTGATGCTGAAGTTCACAATTATTTTACAAGTATCCTGAAAATTAGTTGGAAGCTTTGAAGGAGTGGAAAGTTAGAATGGTGAAGTGTTATTGTTGCTAAAAGAAATTACTTTTGAACATATTTAAAATAAAATCCTAAAATATATTAACTATGTTTATTATTCTCAATAAATTCAGCTTTATTCTCATGTGTCTTAATGATCCTAATTAATTTAAAAATAACTTTAAGAATAATAAAGTCTTGACACCTAACTTATCATAATATATAACTCTTGTACAATGATTACTCATAGATGAGATAAAACCAACCGTATATACGGTAATGTTAATTAACACTTGTTTTCTTCTGAACAATTTTCCATGTTTTCATTATCTTTCACTTCTACTAAAACCGTTTCGATATTGGCTGTTTGTCAATCACTTATTATCCTTTTATATCTTTTAGTTGGTGGTACGAGACAATCATCATCAAACATTTCATATGCATATTGAGGTAATAATTTTTCTAATTGTTCATCAAAGAACTTTTCTAAAGTTCTAGCATCATGGTATACTTGAGTGGTTTCCTGTAATTAACCAAATAATTATAAAATTAGCATTACTTATTGCTGATATTGTTTAACATAGCGCTCCGGAGCCGTTTAAGATTTTTTCAAAAACTTTGCACCATTTTACTTGCAAAGGATGCGCGAATCGGTAAATAGAAGAATTTCGATTTTATCTCCGACGGTTTCATGGCCAACGCAATTGCAAAAATTACTTTTATTATTCAACTTTTTTCCCATTTTTCCGAAGGAAATGGCCAGTGGCACGTATAACTGCAAAAAATTTAGTTTTGATGTTCTTGATGCAATAAACACAGCCTGGATCAGATTCTAGCGACAATATATCGTAACCTTCCCTGGTTAGACAGTAGCAAAAAAAGGTTTTTAAATATTTACATACATATATTGATTTGCATTATTTTTAGTTAACACAGTTATTTGTATGAATTTGTAATAACAAAATGTTCAACTTAAATAGATTAAAAAATTTCACGTTTTAAATTTAGGATATGTTCATCGAAGGTTTTTAAACTTCAATGCAAAGGCGACATCTAGTTAACATTTCTCTGCTACATTTTGACAAAAGCTCCAAAGTAACATCTCCAAATGCTCTTTTATTCCGCCTTGCAGTTCAAGGGTGTTTTGAGGCACCTTGATCTTTATTTGCTTCTTAGTATCAAAATAGATTAATAAATATGATCTGAAGGATGAACTTCTCTGGCATTAAAAGATAAAATTATTATTGTAATTTCAACTTAATAAAGTAATTCATAAAGTGCAGAAATAATAACTATTTAATAATTATTTGACACTATCGAAAAGACGAAAGTTTTGTTACTAACGAGTTTTAAATGTACACCGACTTATCAGTACTTACCTCGTTAAAAGTATATGCATTCTTAAACATCAGTCGAACGTCCCTTACCAACTGTTCTAAATCTGTGTAGTGCTCACTGGAATTCCAATCTAATTTATGTCGGACTGTGTCCAATGCAATTGGTTTTTTAATTACGGAATGATAATCAGCATGCTAAAAAATGACATACATGATAAAAACCTTTTAAATAACCAATTTTTTTAAAGATATACTGCAGATACGAAATAAATTATTAGGCCCAATTGCACAAAGCAACCCACTGGTGTTAAAATACAAGTTAATTCTCAAAACTAGGCAATATCAGCGCCAACTATGCTGCTATTTTGCCTGATTCTAGGATTAACGTGGCTTAATCCCAGGTTCAACTTTTATGCAATCGGGCCTAAGACCAGTTACAGATTTTAAGGCAACCAATGGGGGTCGGCAAGCTTTTTGTCAATAAGGGGGCAATATACAGGGTGATTGAAATTCGAGTTTAAGCATGGGGACCTCGCTTATTATAATAGCTATATAAGTTTAAATTTGGAAAAGTTGCTAAATTTGGTGCTTAATAATAATCCAAAGAGAAATTGGAAATATCTCAAACGGTATGTGAGAAAATTAGGAAAAACTGGAAAATACGATTTTTGAAAATCGTCTATAACTCCTTTGGAATATGAAATATTTCAAATGTGTTAAAACATTGCCCAAGCAACTTTTTAAGCCGACTCGGATGGTGGTCACAAATTTTTCCTAGATCGATTCGTTTTTGTTTTATGACAACCAACTTTATTTTTTCTTATGGGCGCAATTTTTGCTATTTACATAATCAAATGGCATTTATTTTTCTGAATTCATTGATGTACCACACATGGTATATTTTACTTCTTTATTCATTGTCAAATTTTAAAAAAAGGTTTTAAACAATAACCATTATAAATGAGGTAGGCTGGTCGTTGTAGTTTATATCCAGAAGGAGAAAAACCCTCGCACACATATTGTTGTATGTTGGATAGAAAATTAAGGAAATATGGGGCTTTTACCAAACCCAGAAGATAATATGGCAGAAAGGTTTCAGATGAAAGTAAAAAAAACATTTTTATTATAAACAGATCCGGAAAAACACTATTTTTTTACATTAAACAGAAACAAGTACATTTGTTGTTGTTGATAGTGTAACAAATCTTAAAAGAATGCTATAAAAAATTCGCAGCATATCGCTTTTTTCTTTGTTATTAAAGTTCATTTTTACAAATTTATTAGTCTGACAACTAACAGGCTTTCAAAACTTTTAGTTTGTTAATTGGTTGTCATGGAAACAACCTAAACTACAATAACCAACCTGATTTATAGTTGTTATTGTTAAAAACGCATTTTTACAAATCTAACATTGAAAGAAGAAGTAAAATACCATGTGTGATACATCAATGGATTCAGAAAAATAAATGCTATTTGATTATGTAAATAGCAAAAATTGCCCCCATAAGAATAAGCAAAGTTGATTGTCATAAAACAAAAACGAATCGATTTAGGAAAAATTTGTGACCACCATCCGATTCGGCTTAATAAGTTGCTTGGCCAATGTTTTTACACATTTGAAATATTTCATACTCCAAAGGAGTTATAGACGATTTTCAAAAATCGTATTTTCCAGTTTTTCCTAATTTTCTCGGATAACGTTTAAGATATTTCCAATTTCTCTTTGGATTATTAATAAGCACAAAATTTTGCAACTTTGCCAAATTTAAACCTATACTCTAGACTATTATAACAAGCGAGATGCCCATGCTTAAACTCGAATTTCAATCACCCTGTATATTCAAAAGCTATTGGGGAGCGCCCGAAAACAAAACTTCAAAATATTAAAGGGTTTATTTCCGGTAGTGGCCTTATGGACGTAATACATAAGGTTCAAATTCGCACATTTAGGTCGATTGGCAACGCCTATGAGCGTACCAAAGAACTGATTTTCTAACACCGTATGTGTTTAATATAGTGAGGGCACATTAAAAATCTCACCGAGGGCGCCCGCGTTGCCGACCCCTGGAATAGAACATAGCTTTAAATTTGACAAGCAGATAATTTTTTTTCTAGATTAATAATATAAATAGAGATTTCAGATGTTTTCATAAAAACTGAAAAAACATGAAAAATTAAATTTAAGTTTTAAGATATTTTGTTGTTGCAGATATCTGAACTCTGCTAAAATATTAAAATTAGCAAAAAAAAAAATTGGCAGCTTTGCCAAATTTAATTCTACTGTAATGCCCAAAAAAAAATTGCAGATGTAAAGATGCAATTTTATAAGCGATATTATCATCGCCTTCTGCCAGAAGTCAGTTGTTCATGTAACACATACATGTAAGTGTGGTCTTATACATCTATGTTTTATACGTTCCCATGCCTACAGACAACACAAGTACAAATAAATTCGTTCAAATGTGTTAGTACAGTAATATTAACAGTTTTGATTTTGACTTTAACTAACCTCCATTCCTATGACTTCTCTAAAAGGTAAACTAGGCTCATATTGACAATATAACTCCAATATAAGTCTTTCCACTATCTTTTTTTGTTTATGGGTTAATTCTCCATCTTGTTTGTCATTCACATGGTCATCTGGTATATCAGAAAAATTCATGCACAGCAAACATTGCCAAGTATCACTTTCCCTAAAATATTGAAAAATCACTTTAACAAAGGACAATTTTGTAAATATAATTAATACGTTTTATCAATTTGAGTTGCATCTTTAAACATAATAATAGATTATAAATCTATGTATCATAGATTCTTGGTTTTCAGATTTAATTTGCATCATTTCAGGTTTCTGATACAGACACTTCGTTCCCACTGCATGGAAAATTTTAAAGCACTATCGTTATTGAATTATTGTAGCTGACTGATTTACTTGACAAAATTTATTTTTATCCACAAACACGTTCTCGTAAGTTTTTTATTTTTTTTTATTGTTGGTTTAAGGACGCTTCAACTACTTTGGCCATTAGCGTCCGAGAGGAGGGGGCGGGGAACAAGGAAAGGGTGGGTAAGGTAAGGGTAGGTGGAAGTACTGTCACAGCATTTGCCTATAGTAGGTAGAGGAAACCACCTGAAACCTCTACGATGACAGACGGCCATGGGATTCGAACCCACGACCTCCCGATTAACTCGGAAGGTTGCGTACCAACCAGCCACTCTCGTAAGGTTTAATGAGCAGTTTCTCAGAAGAAGTAAACTGCATCACGTTAGGATTATAAGTTTTTGTTTGTTGATTTCAATTACTTTACCAACTGATTTTTATATCGGTGAAATAAATTTTATTTACGGTATCGTGATTGTGTTTGACACGTGCAAACAAGTTTATTGAAAGAGTGGTCTTGCCAATATACAGGGTGTCCCAAATTGGAAGACCAACATAAAGATCATGCTTATTTTAAAAGCTACGAAGCCGCTTGCAATGGGGCAAAATTGAATTTTTTTTGTTGAATTAAAATCTGAAATGAAGTATCAGTATCCCTCTTAGTACAAAAATTCTTTTTACAGATATTGAAAAAATGAAACACCTTGTAAAATGAAGTTATTTTTTATACAGGGTGTAGACTTGGATCACGCAACATAGCAATTGAGTAATTGGGTGCAAAAAGGGCACTTCTCAGCAAACGTCAATTTGAGATATGGCGATCTAAACTTTTAACTTAAGAGAAAACTGTAAATTCTTATTCCTTTATAATGGCAGCAGTGAAATAAAGATTCTTAACATATGGTTATACAGTTTCTCTTATTGGTAAGACCCTCCATCTAATTTTAAATATATTAATATTGATGTAACAGTTAACATGTTAAGTGCCCTTTTTGCACAAAATGTCTAAAGCAGGGTCTTAACAAGTTGATTAGTAGTTTATATAACAGTAAAAATAGTGGAACTAGGACACCGTTGGTACATAAAGTAACGTCCATTCTATATAAAACAACATTTTACTAAAAAAGGGTATTTTTCGAGAAGTGCCCTTTTTGAACCTAACTACTCAATTTCAATGGTAAAATTTTAAAAGTCTCATATTATCTCCCCTAATTATTTTAGAAAAAAAGTGGAATTAGGTTTTTTGTGGAGAAAAAAATCTGGGACAATGAAACAGGGTAATAGTAATAATAGGAAACAAACGGCCTGGTGGACCGAAGAAGTCAAAAGAGAAGTGAAGGAAAAGAAAAGACTATGGAAAAAATACCTGACAACAAGCAAACCAACAGATTACGAAAAATATAAACAACAAAGAGAAAAGGCGAAACGGACTGTGCTAGAAGCAAAAGCAAAGACTTGGGAGGACTTTGGGAAAAGAATGGAAGAACATTATGCGAGCAATCAAAAACTCTTCTACAAGGTATTAAAAAACCTAAAACAAGATAAAAACCATACATTAAAGCAAATAATGGATAAACAGGGAAAAATACTGACAACAGAAAAAGAAATTATCGAAAGATGGGGTAATTATTTTAAGGAGTTATTGGAAAGTGATAACACAATGAATGACGCGGAAGAAGAACAAGGACAGGAGGAATACGAAACAATTGAACAAGAATATGAACAAGAAATAACCGAAGATGAGTTGGATAGAGCGATTCATAAAATGAAAATTGGAAAAGCAGCAGGGCATGATGGCGTTTTACCTGAAATGATTAAGTACATGGGAGTAGAGGGTAAGAAAATGCTGTTAAGAATAGTAAATAAAGCTTGGCAGGAAAAAGATATTCCAAAGGACTGGGAGGTATCTGTTATATTACCGATATTCAAGACTGGCGACAGCAAAAATTGCGAAAACTATAGAGGCATATCTCTACTTAGTGTAGTAGAAAAATTATATGAAAGAATATTGGAGGAGAGATTAAGAAAACATTTCGAAAGTAATTTGGAAGAGGCGCAATGCGGATTTAGACCGGGGAGAAGCACGCAAGATCTAATTTTTACGTTAAGACAGTTAAGTGAAAAAACAATGGAACATTCAAAGATGGTGTATTTGTGCTTTATCGATCTTTCTAAAGCCTTCGATAGAGTGCCAAGAGAAAAGATCTGGAAGATATTGAAACAAAGTAGAGTTCGAGAAGGATTATTAAACGCCATCAAGAGTTTATATAAGAGCAGTAGAAATTATGTGCGAACCCACAACAGCAGTTCCCAGGAATTTATAACAACAGTGGGAGTAAGACAAGGAGGCACATTAAGTCCTCTGCTCTTTATAATTCTTATGGATAAAATTATTAAAGAATGTAAGCAAAACACAAAGAAAGCCTACTGGGGTTGGAATAAACTAAAACCAATATCCTTAACAGAATTAGCCTTTGCAGATGATGTGGTGTTATTAGCTAAAAGCGAAAAGGACTTGCAATTTAATCTAGGCGTATGGGCAGATACATTAAGCAGATATAATATGAATATTAATATAACAAAGACAAAGGTTATGGTTATAGCGAAAAATCATGAACCAGCTACAATAATGCTAGACCAAAAAAAGATAGAACAGGTAGCAAGTTTTAAATATTTAGGAACAATAATTGCAGAAAATGGTAAATTGGAGGAAGATCTGAATAACAGAATAGCGGCAGCGACGAAATTTTACTACGCCACAAATAAATGTTTGATAAGTAAGAAGGAAATATCAAAAGAGACGAAGACGCGAGTTTTTAATGCAGTGTACGTACCCATCCTCACGTACAGTTCAGAAACTTGGACACTAACTCAAAAACAAAAACAAAGAATACAGGTACAGGAAATGAGATTTTTGAGAAGAATAGAGGGATGTAGACTGATCGATAAAATCAGTAACGAAAAAATCCGAAATAAACTTGGAGTAACAGATATTAAGAAAAAGATGGAGACGAATCAATTACGATGGCTGGGGCATTTACTACGCATGCCAGAAAGTAGATACGCGAAAATAGGATGGAAAATGCAGATAGAGGGAAAAAGAGCTAGAGGAAGGCCAAGAATAAAATGGGAAAAAGAAGTGAGGAAGAGACTAGAAGGAAAAGGAGTCAGCTGGAAAGATGTGCCACAATTAGCCAACGATAGGAAGGAGTGGAGAAAGATAATACAGTAACAGAAAAGCAACCTCGACACCGAAAGGTACAAGAGGAAACGATTAAGAAGAAGATATTGATGTAACAGTTAACATGTTAAGTGCCCTTTTTGCACAAAATGTCTAAAGCAGGGTCTTAACAAGTTGATTAGTAGTTTATATAACAGTAAAAATAGTGGAACTAGGACACCGTTGGTACATAAAGTAACGTCCATTCTATATAAAACAACATTTTACTAAAAAAGGGTATTTTTCGAGAAGTGCCCTTTTTGAACCTAACTACTCAATTTCAATGGTAAAATTTTAAAAGTCTCATATTATCTCCCCTAATTATTTTAGAAAAAAAGTGGAATTAGGTTTTTTGTGGAGAAAAAAATCTGTATCCATAAATGTAATCAATATTAATTTTTAGTTTTCTAATAACTGAAAGTTAAGCAAATTAAAAAACGGGTTTTGACAAAAATTTGTAGTGCCTTGGAATTATGCTGACAACTGCCCAGCCTTATGTCATTTATACCGTCACTTTGATGCGAAGTTTATTCTTAATTACCATTTTTATTATATCTTGGAATGAAAACATAACTAATTGTGTAAAATAAATGTTTGATAAAATATAAAGGATAATTATTAAGAATGAATTTCACGTCAAAGTGACAGTATAAGTGACATTATGGTGCCTGTACACCTGAGAGTAAAGTACTCTCGAGAGTAGCGTCGCCAAGGATACAGCCCCTGAGAGTAACTCGCGATTGGCTGTATCCTTGGCGACGCTACTCTCGAGAGTACTTTACTCTCAGGTGTACAGGCACCATTAGGCTGGGCAGTTGTCATAGCATACATAATTCTAACACTGTACAGATTTTTGTCAAAACGCGTTTTTTAATTTGCTTAATTTTTAGTTACTGGAAAACTAAAAATTCATACTGATTACATTTATGGATACAGAATGTTTTTCTGGACGAAAAACCTAATTGCACTTTTTTTCTAAAATAATTACGGGAGATAATACACGACCTTTAAAATTTTACCATTGAAATTGCTATGTTGCGTGATCCAAGTCTACACCCTGTATATTGCTCCATCTAGATTTTGTCTTGTCTATTAAATTTTAATGAACCCATAGTCAACTATGGTTACCATTTAAAAAGGTTAAGTTTGGCTTATATCTCAAAAATCAAGTGTGCCATGATGAATAATCGGTAGAAGAGCGCGCACGCTTACCGATTATTTAGTTGGCCGACTAAATAATCGGTAAATGTGTGCGCTCTCATAAACACTCATGCCTTTTGCGAAGACGACTATACAGTAGGCCGACTAAAAAGTCGGTAGTGTGCGGTGTCCCTAATTCTTCGTAAAACTATCTACAGGAATCATTTCACATTTTCATTTTACCATAGGTGACTACGAAATTATTTACCATTAAAAAATCAAGTTTTAAGTTTTTTCAAAACATTAAAAAAAGTTTAAGGTGTAGGTCAAATTTCAAAATGGCATTAAATGTGTCTTGAAATTCTGCCCAACTTTGCCAATTTAATCGACCATGTAACTTTTATAATAACAAAGTTAGCCATACATCACATGTAGATCGTTGTCACCCTGTATAATCGCTGCAAGAACACGAAATCTGGTACACACCTTAAACTTACAGAAAGAATGGATCGTAAGGGGATGAGAGGTGTTGTAATAGTTATAATTTCTATTGTTTCTTTTAGTAAATTGGTCTCAATTACAATAATCCAAAAATTGTAGTACCCTAAAGATGTCGCATGAAATGGGTTTGAAACATCAGGTTTGTTCCAACAAGCTCGCTGACTGTGCGCCGCACTGTCATGAGTGTGCGCAGTATCAAAATCGCGTTCCATCACAGTTTCTGATAGTTCACCGAATGGTCAGTAATCCATTCCATCACATCTCACAAGGGAAGGTCACGATACGTTGTCGCTAGAATTTGATTCCGGCTGTGTTTATTACATCAAGGGCATCAAAACTAAATGTTTTCCAGAGTTATACGTGCCACTGGCCATTAACTTCGGAAAAATAGGGGAAAAACTGAACAGCTGATTAATGAAAGTAATATTTGCGATCGCGTTGGCCATGAAACCGTCAAAGACAAAATCGAAATTCTTCTATTTACCAATGCGCGCATCCTTTCCAAGTAAAATGGTGCAAAGTTTTTGAAAAAATCTTTAACGGTTCCGAAGAAAAACGCAAAAAACGAGGCCTTTGTAAAAACGGTTTTCCCTATGTTAAACGCCTATGCAAGTCGCAAAGATATAGTAATACAGATATGCGACAACTACTCAATACATAGCGCTTATACAGGGGTTTCGTTTTTGACGTTTTTCTCCGGAACCGTTCAAGATTTTTTCAAAAACTTTGCACTATTTTACTTGTAAAGGATGCGCCTATTGGTAAATAGAAAAATTTCGATTTTATCTCCGACGGTTCCATGGCCAACGCGATCGCAAAAATGACCTTTTTGTACCAATTTTTCAGTTTTTCCCCTATTTTTCCGAAGTTAATGGCCAGTGGCACGTATAACACTGGAAAAGATTTAGTTTTGATGCCCTTGATGTAATAAACACAGCTGGAATCAAATTCTAGCGACAACGTATCGTGACCTTCCCTTGTCAGATCAATTCGTGTACGGGTTTGCGGACGATCAGAACAGTACATGGACTAGAGAACGAGTTGTTGCCGGGATTTATAGACGCATGCCCTGTTCATAACTAACGTGAGCTCAGGTAGCTATGCATCGCTTTCCCAATTCCATTTAGTAATGGATTCTTAACCCCTTGACTGGTCTTTACGAACTGAGTTCGGGCGTTCTTTTCGCGCTAATACCGAGGCTCTACGATTTGAATTTGGGCACTTTTACCGCTTTTGCACCGTTAACCTTGTTCTATGAACTGGGTTCGAGTGGTTTTATCGCGTTTGTGTCGTGCTGTACGATTTGAGGCCTTGTACACGCGAAGCGGATAACTTCAGTTGATCGCGCGTTAGAGTCGGTTTTATGTACGTGACAGTAGGCAGATTTTTTTTTAAAGTGCATTCTGTGTTGAAGCTATAAGTTGGAAAAAGACAAAAATTAGGTTGGTCTTTGTCACTGACGTCAAGAGTCTTTTTTCTTGACCCAAAAATCTTATGCAGGTACATTTGAGTAAGTTGGGTTCGCGCGGTTTTTGCATGTGATTTTTGTAACAAAAAATTTAGTTTTTTTGAGGAGCTGATAGAAAACAGCCTAATTGTTGTATTTTTCAACTCACAGCTTCATTACAGAAGGAACATAAAAAAATGTTAGCCTCTGCCGCCGCAACATTGTCGAATGCATAAACCCAGGAATTTAATGTAGTTCAAGGGTTTAAGGTGTTTACCATTGAGATGCGCTCATTTCTATGAACCCAATAGATGCAAATGTCATTTACAGTTAGGCCAGTCGTAAAAACGTTTCAACAACGGCTAATTCTGGGCGATACATGTATTAGTACATATTTCACGCATGCGAATAAAACAGTTCATGCATTCATTAACGAATTGGTTTTAAACGTCTTGTTGGAACAAACCTATCAATTCAAGACATCACAGACTGTGAAACTAAGTTCTATTCAAAATGAGTTGAGATTTTATTTTTAAAATAATCATTTACTTACTCCACACTAAGATTTGGAATATGACAAAACTGATGAAATACTTTTGGACATTTATCGCAACAAACGAGTTCACCTCCATCCATACAAACGGCACACCAATCTTCATTAGGATCGTCTTTCCCAGTGTCCATGGAATCAGTCTTATTTTTAACGGCTACATCATCAGTTGAGCTATCAACTTGTGGTGACCCTCCAGTCTTGGATCTACCTTCAGCGAGAACCTGCACACCATTGGAGTCCAATTTGGCTATAGTAGCCATAAGATCGTTGACAGAATCTTGACAATATTTATCTAAATTCCTTTCAGTATCCGATTTTCCTTGTATGTGGTTGGGACTAGGAGTTTTAGGTATTGTCGACGAAACTGTTGCCGGTTGTTTGCCATCATGATTTTGCGGCGATTTTAATGTTATCTTGAAGTTATCGTTCAAACCCGGAAGTATCTGACATCGGTTAACGTTCATGTTACTCAGATGACTTCCGATTAGGTCATTTCCCTGTTGCGGTATATGCCATTTGGCACCGGGAACTGCAGGTGATTGGAAGTTGTTCGGTTGAGTGTTCATACGTTGTTGCATGGGCATACGGCAAGGCTGCTGGTTGGGTGGCATCATACGCATTGGAGTTTGCTGACGATAATGAACCTGCTGAGAAGGATAACGACTTTGAAATTGCTGGGCATACTGTGGCTGCACAGCCTGATACTGGCTTGGGCCAGTTTGTACATATACTGCATTTCCGTTCGGTTGCAACAGGCCACGCAAACTTCCACGTTCTTGCATAAGTCCTTGTGGATGAGTCGATGAGGATACCTGCTGTATTAATAGAAACAAAAGATAGCAATGCTTGACAAACAATAGATAGCATTAATCGATAAACAAAACGCAACTATGCTCAACAAAGTTCTGGATCACTAAATTTAATTTTTTTATTAAGTGGGGTGCTTTATAAATATACCTGTTGCTGATGATTCATTCCTGGGTTTGGCATTCGTGTAATGGGTAAAATGGGCCGCGAAAGAGATGAACGTTGCATAGGCATCCTTTGCATTGGTCCAGGTAAATTTTGCTGAAATTGTGCTAATGAAGCGGGCATGGATTGGGATAAATGAGGAAGTAAGTTTGGATTGAGTCCCATATTTTGGGGCACTTTTTGACCTGTGAAAATAAATTATTAACAAAACGATAATGTTAACGTCATTGTGTTCAATTTATTTTATTTTAATAAGTCAAGAAATGAATTCCAAATTACAACTGACCAGGAATTAATTAACAAAAGAATAATACTTGGCTAATTATTTTAATAACAGAGATATTGAACTTGCACAAATATCGCAGAATTGAATTAATTAATTTTTGTAAAAATGTATTTAATACAGTAATAATTGAATACCTCCAATCCAATCTATTTAATAAATTTATGGGTAAGCTCATGTTTCTAACCCTGGTCCACTGTTATGTACTTTTAAGAGTACTTTTTATAGCATACAAACCTAAATTTTGCTGCATATTTGGTTGCATATTCTGTTGCACAGTCTGCTGCATATTATGGCCAGGACCCATATTTGGAGAAAACTGTTGCCCATACGGGGGTAACATACGCGGTTGTTGATAACTCGGTGGTCCATGCTGTTGCTGCGGACTTGGTTGGAGAGGCTGATTGATCGGTGATTGTTGCTGCGGTGGTCTGGTATGACCTGGACTGGGGGATCCATGCGGAGGTAATGAGGTTGCAGGAGATGTTGATGGAGTTGGATATACCCGTCCATCAACCACAATTTGACCAATAGTCGATATCACTATGAAGAAAATGTAAAAATATGAAATACGATTATCTTGATATGATAATGTTATTGAATCTTACCCGATGATAACCCTAAAGCAATGCATGAAAAAGACATTTGATGTAAAAAGTGTTACTATCCAATTGGCAATAAGATGCCCCCCTTAACAGTGATTTTATGGAAAATAATGTTTGCACAAACTTATTTAACATTTATCAATTTTTAATTTCGTGAGTAAAAACATAAACCACTTGTATGGACTAACAGAGTAAGTGAAAATGGCAAGTAAAGAAATTGTTAACACCTACCTTTAATAAGATCTGGAACTTTATTTAAAGCTAAATGGATCCTGACAGGAATTTCTGGATTTGGAATATCAGCTCGTTTAGATTTAATTCTTTGCAAATGGTCCGTAACTTGCTTCTTACTATATAACAATGCAGTATCACTACCATTATCCAGCGCATGTTGCGTAAATTCTATACAATGATCGGTCATCTTCGAAAGTTGATCTAAAGCTACTTTCTTCTCTTGGAGGGTTTGTTGTTTTTGGTCACATACTTCTGTTAAACGAGCAACTAACTGTTTACCTCGCACGTTGATCGTATTGGTTAACCTGCAAAAACAATATAATGAGTTTTAAATGTTCATCTGAGCTGATGTCAAACAAGTAAAAAATATTCATGAGACTCAGATGTTTTTAAAATAACTCTTACAAACGTTATACAGTGTATTCCAGCCAAAACAAATTATTCAGTAGCCATTTTAGTTAAAATTAAAATAAAAACTTGTAACATAGAAAATCTCATAATTTTGAGTTGGTCAAATATTGTGTTCCCTGATTAGTTTACAGTAAAATTTCAATTTGGATTTTTAAAAGGACACTGATCGATCTGCCAAATTATGAAATTTCAGCATTTTATTAATGCAGTTTAAAAATATTTTTAAAAAATGTGGATTTGAAGTTAATCCTAATAATCTACTTTAGGTTTAAAAATCAAAAGTTTTTGTAAAACTCTCATTAATGCTGAATTTACATGTATATAGTAGCTAAAGCAAGTTACTAAATCAAGTAAGCGAATTTAGCTACTTGCAAGGTGTGAACAGTTTGGTTTAGTGCTTGCGCAAGTAAACAATTTAGTGACTTGGATGAGTAAAGTGAACAGAAATCTTTTTTGTTTACTTGAGAACGATATTGTATTTTTTGTCAATTACTAAATAGGGTGTAGACCAGGGGTTTCCAAAGTTTTGGCCAGGCGGGACAAATTGTAGACTTCGAATATTTGGCGGGCAAAAAAAAAAGAAGTGTTTTTGAGACCTTCATTCGTGGAGAACCGACAAAATCTCGAAATGTCAAAATATGTAGGTATATATAATTTTTTTTGTGTAAAAAAAAATTATCTGGTATGATTTCAAGATGGCGGATGCACAGCTTATTACAGCTAGGGCACTCTCTTTGCAAGAACGGTTTGCGCCGATCCACACGTGCCACTTCTTAGCCCCGCCTTTGAGTTGAAAACAACACAGAGGTGGTATTGAAATCATTCTACAGTTAAATCTTTTACGTGTACATCAGTTTTTAATACTGCGCCGTTATCACTCACTTGGGATAATATACAAATATTTTGAGTCCGGCCCCGACTTTTACACTAAGTGCGAGAGAAATAACGCTAGTGTATCGAAAACGACCAGATCAAAAATGCCGCCTGAGAGTGCACGAGCTGTAATAAGCTGTGGCGGATGGTCTAACATCGCACAGGCCGTATTTTATGGGTTCGCGGGCCGCATTTGTCCCGCTGGCCGTACTTTGGGAACCCCTGGTGTAGACCATACATGTAGACACTACGGTCTACTACACAGGTTGGAAAAATCCCATATAAAACAGACCGAGGACGGTAACTTATTCCGTAAATTATCCCACAGATGGCGATAGGTCTACAAACCGTTCGCCATATATTTTCGCTAGATGACGATAAGTCTAAGAACCGGATCGTGTACAGGATTTTGACATAGTCAGGGGGATTTATTAGCCTTCCCTAAGAAAAATGGCAAAATTTAAATATAATCAATCCGAGGATTTATATAAAAATGTTTTAACCGAACTTTTAAGTCAGTTTAGTTTAAAATTAAGTTCCCACTTAGTGCATGCCCAGGTTCTTACACTTATTGCCATCTAGCGAAAATGTATGGCAAACGGTTCTTAGACTTATCGCCATCTAGTGGAAATTTATGTTGAAACGTTCCTAATTTTTTGATAGGCTTTCCAACACCACGGTTTACTACACAGGTTCGGAAGCCTGTCAAAAACTGGGAATTTTTCGATACAAATCTTCGCTAGAAGGCAATAAGTCAAAGAACCGTTTGCCAAAAATTTTTGCTAGATGGCAATAAGTCTAAGAATCTGTCTTGCACTAGGTGGGATTTTAGTTTTGAACAAAACTTACTTATAAATTCGATTAAAATATTTTTACATACATCCACTGATTGATTAAATTCGAAGTTTGCAAAATTTTTAGAGAAGGCTCATAAATTGAGCACGAACCGGTTCTTAGACTTATCGCCATCTAGCGATAATTTATGGCGAACAGTTCTTAAGCTGCGTTCACATAGAAAAGTATTGTATTGTATTGTAAGCAAAGTTAAGTATACGAATATCAAATGATAGCGTTCACATAGGCAAAGTAGTGGAATGCGTTGCAAGCCCGCTTGGAAGAGTTTGCAAGCGCCAAGCTTCTTGCAATACCCCATAACAAGAACCAATGTGGATTAACCCTGTGTATGCACGTGGTAATCGCCTTTAGTGTACAAACTACAATACCTCTATGTCAACGCTACTTTTGCAGGCACCTTGCAATACCATACAATACAAATAGAATGCAATACTTTTCTATGTGAACGCAGCTCATGGCCAACTTCATTCATAATCCGCTCGTCTGTTTTCTTCGCTACTTATATGGCCGTCCCAATTCCAAATTTTTGTTGTGAAAAGTCAGAATCAACCGTCAAAATAGTGCGTCAGGTGGCGCCCTCAGTGATGTATTTTAAATGTCATTTATGTTCAAAAATGTCATGTTAATACACGGTCTACTACACAGGTTAGGAAGCCTGTCAAAAAATCTGGAACTTTTCGACATAAATTTCCGCTAGGTGGCGATAAGTCTAAGAACCATTCGCCATAAAAATCCGTTAGATGGCGATTATGTTTAAGAACACATTTTGAACAAAACTGACTTAAAAATTCGGTTAAAACATTTTTATGTACGTCATCTGATTGATTAAATTTGAATTTTTTAAGCGAGAGCTTATAAATCTTGCTGACTGTCAAAATCTTGTGCACGAACCGGTTCTTGGACTTATCGCCATCTAGCGATAATTTTTGGCGAACGGTTCTTAGACTTATCGCCATCTGTGAGATAATTTACGGAACTAGTTACCGGCCTCAGTCGGTTTTATATGGGAGTTTCCGAACCTGTGTAGTAGACCGTGTGTTAATACTAATAATGGCAGTTAAATGTCCAAGTTAAGAAAAATTCGACATTTTTTTTTATGAATAGTTATAACAAAATATTCTTCATGATTTAATTCGCAATTTTCACTGAATTTGGGAAAAGTATAAATATTTTTTAGCAAAGCAACAAACCCGTCAAAAAGTTGTGAGATTGGTAAAGCACATATTTACCTCAGGAAATTTCCAATAAGCGCAGTTGATTGATGTTGGTTATTTTTACAGGTAAATAATTATTATTCAAGTCCAAAGTTTTATAGAAATATGTGACTATCAATTTAAAAAATATAGTTATTGATATACTTCACAGGGAGCGCCAGTTGACGTACTTTTTTGACGTTTACTTGGGAACGACGTTTATGGTCAATTGAGACGGCCATATAAGTAGCGTAGCGGATTATGAATGAAGTTGGCCATGACGCAGCTTTAGACTTATCGCCATCTGTGGGATAATTCCTAGAACTACTAATTACCGACCTCAGTTGGTTTTATATGGGAGTTTCCCAACCTGTGTAGTAGACCGTGGTTCTTATGTATGACCGTGGTTCTTATCAATGACCGTGGTAGATACTCACTAAACCAAAATGTTGACAAGTTTTGCTACTTGATTTAGTACCTTGCTTTTTAGCTACTATTCACATGTAAATTCGGCATTAAGCACAAAATATGTCTTCATGGTCTGCTGGTAACTTATGGATTTTGACATTTTTCTCGAAAAAATCAGTATTAAAAGTATTGAAATTTTACATGACTCGAAAGATAAAAACGTTATTACCTGAAGTAGTATTTCTGTACGCTTTTTACTCAAAATTTGGTCAAAAAGGCACTATTCAAGCCTAAAGGGCACTAATGGCCATCTCTGGGTATGCATCAGCGAGGGTGATGCAATGAAAAAAATGTGTATGAAACATGCAACTATAAAAATGTATTGTTTTTAATAAAACAACAACCATAAAAATTTACTGTTTACATAAAAACATTATCAAGCTATGAAAATGTATTGCTTTTTATAAAACAAAGAGTCATAAAAAGTAACTGTTTAAAAGATCATTAAATATTCTACTCTAAAATTGGATACAATTAAAATTAACACGTATGAAAATGATATGTAGCAAATTTATATTTAAAAATGAACGCTTATTGACGACTAGTGTGTATATTGTTGTTAAAAAAAAAGATCAGCTTTCCACGATTAATTTAAAAAAGGATGTTTACAGTCAGTAAACCAAATACTAATTTTAATTGTCGAAAAAACATTTTTGTTGGTAATTCATTAAAATTATACTATATTAATGTTTTTCTAAAATGTCATTATATTGTTGGAACTGTTCCACATGTATTTTAATAGCAATTATTGAGTTCAAAATGCAATTGACTCTTTTATTTGACTCACTGCCAATATACAGGCCATGAGTGTCTTAAATTATCTCCTATGCGGCAATCAGCAGAAAGTAACATGAAATGAAAAAAAAAGGAGCAAACTATAGACGGGAAGGTGATTTTTTGTTATTAAGTTGGTCTGTATTAACGCAAAGCAATTGTTTTATGTCCCTGTTTGTTAACCTTTCAATTAAAAGTAATTGTTATGTTTTATACGCTTAACTTTCAGCTTCATAACTTGTGTAAGAATTATGAGACATACGTTATTAGAAAACACAATATGAGTCAGTAATGACCCCATGCAGCCTGAATGAAGTAACATAAAATTGGAACGGCATGTTAATAACTACTGTACAGGATGGTCCAAATTCGATGGGATTGCATGGGTATCTCGCTTAACAGTCAAGATAGAGAAATGGTTAAATTACCAAAAATGTGCAGTTTTTTAAGACAAACTCAGAACCGTTTTCGGAAATATTCTATCATTTCCGGTTTTCGAGTTATTGAATAAAAAGTGTTTTTTTTGGTCATATTAATAATGTGTCAAATCTCCATTATTGTTGTAAATATCGAAAATATTTATAGAGATAATTTTTAAATATTTTTTCGTTTAATTTGATTATACTAAAAACTATTTTTTTACCCTCGCCGTTATAAAGCTATGATCGATAGTTGGCTATGACCTATTTAAATTCCTTATTTTTTTCTCACTCCAAATATATAAGGGTTGATGCATTTATTTTCAATAATACGCAAGTTACGAAGGTTTTTAGTTTTTTTTTTTAAGAAAATCATAGTAGGCTGTGAAAACAAAAAAAAAACAAGGTGTAAAACCTTATAAAACTCGTGTGGTACAAGTTACCAAGATTTTTGATTTTGTTGTTGAGATAAACATTAAAAATTTTTGAACATAAGATAAACAGCAATATACTACATTACTGTTGTTGTTAAAAAATTTACAATGTTTATTTCAACAACAAATTAAAAAACCTTGGTTACTTGTACTACATGCGTTTTATAAGGTTTTACACCTTGTTTGTTTTTTTTTGTTTTCACAGCCTACTATGATTTTGTTAAAGAAAAAGTAAAAAACCTTCGTAACTTGCGTATTATTGAAAATAAATACATCAACCCTTATACAGGGTGTGTAAAAATTGGCGGAAGCGCTACACGTGGCGATGTTCTTGGTAAAATTCTAAGTCGAAAATCTTAATACGAAAATGTTGTACCATGCAAGAGGTCCTCAAAGTTTTGACATTTAGTCCTTTAATAAGCGTTATTATTTAATACTTGCAAATGAAAAAGCTGCACTTTGGAATAAAAATAAATTTCAAATAGTATTTTTTCCTAGATATTGTGTTCTTCCTTTTAAAAATTGGTGTTGAAAATATGTAAATCACTGATTTGAATGAAAATAATACATATTGCAACATTGTCATTAGCTGTCATCTCTGTTTTTGTCGTAATTATTTCTAGTTTGTGTTTTACGATACCCAAAAGTTTGCAGCTATGTTTACGAACTGAAGGCTTTTAGTTCAAACAAAAATTGTAAATACCTAAGTAAAAATTGCTGATAAAAAAATGTCCAAACGCAAATCAATGTATGCAATGTTGCCAATTTTTTTTTTCTTTAAATGGTTCCTGAGGCCATAGGAAGGCATGGTACAACATTTTTGTATAAAGATTTTCGACTTTTACGAAGAACATCGTCACGTGTAGCGCTTCCGCCAATTTCTACACACCCTGTATATTTGGAATGAGAAAAAAATAAGGAATTTAAATAGGTCATAGTCAATTATAGTTTCTATTTAAAAAAAGGTAAGTTTGTGTCATAACTTTTTAACAGCGAGCGTAAAATATTTTTTTTTTTGTATAATCAAATTAAACATAAAAATATCTAAAAATAATCTCCATAAATATTTTCGATATTTACAACAATAACGGAGATATGACACATTATTGATATGACAAACACTTTTTGTTCAATAACTGGAAAACCGGAAATAGAATATTTTTGAAAACGGTTCTGAGTTTGTCTCAAAAAACGGCACATTTTTGATAATTTAACCGTTTCTCTATCTTGAATATTAACCGAGATACCCATGCAATCCCATTGAATTTGGACCACACTAAACCGTTTTTATTATTAATTGATAGTGACAACTGAAAATCATAATATCACAGCCAGGTGACCTAATCTTAACTTAACAAAATGTAAACAGTCTTTTCATTAAAAGGATTTTATGTGTAAAAATGTAAAATAAAACGGATAACATAAAATTTTAAAAAAGACAGACACAAAAGCAAACACTTTAAAAATTTTACGTACAATTGTACGTAAAATTTTTAAAGTGTTGACTTAACTTAACATCAATATATTGATATTTATTCAAAGCCTTAAGACTGATTTACCAAAACAACTTACTTGACAACTAACTGCGTGATTTCCTTAACTAGAGCTTGCTTTTTATCTGTAATAAGTGTTTGGCGATCTGCAATAACCTTCATAGCACTGTTTAAGAGCACCCTTTTATACCTACAAAAAAAAAAATACATTGCTACAACATAAATTTCATTGTGTATTTTCCATACGTCACATCTTTCAGCATAGCTCCAATATGTTTGCGGGTGTCTGAAGCAATTTCATGTGTAAATTTGTATGTGTGTCCCCTATGTTCTGTTAATTGGCAATCTCTGCAAGTAAGTTTTTCACATTTTTCACAGAATAATGACAATTTCTCGTGAGGATGTATGAAACATTGGAGATTTGTAACGCCTGTACTCGTGCTAGCCGTTTGATTTTCTAAAAATCCTTCTTCTTTTGTTTTAATTGTATGGTCTTTAGTTATTTTAAGTCTGAAACAAATACACAATTTATTAGTGTACTTTGAAGCACTTCATATTCTATAGTTTACAAAGGACTAATCTGCTGTTGCTATTAAACTATAACACATTTTTTCCTTTAAAACTGGTCACTCTGTACCACTAAGAAAAATAATTTTTAACAAGCGATAGGGACTCATCAGAAATATAAACGTATACTAGTCGGTATTTTTTTAAACCGATTTCAACTCCTTTCGTTACATTGGAGAAATCAGTTTAAAGTGGTATTAAACATTTTCAATTTTGTTTCCATTCTTTAACAAAGGAAAATAAAATGTCATTCATGTTTCAGTTGTTTAAAAAATTTCAGTTACTATCAGTATTTGTTGTTGTTTTCGTTCTGTTCTCATCCTTGATAAAAACTGAATTAAAGAGTCTGGAGTTGATGGTTTTTGCAACTTCCGACTCCTCCTAAAAGCTTTGACTCCTAGACTTCCCATCCCCGGTATGTACACGCATTATTAAAAACCGATACAATGACTTTTAACTACACTAAAATTCAATTACAGTTGGATTTATCTCGAGTGTTCGATACGCTAGGTGTAGCATATGTCAAAGAATCAGCTGATATTAATAAATTATAAATATTTTTGATCATAGAATTTCCTTTATAGCTAAATTAATTGTGTAATACCTTTGATGTGCCTGAACACAACTTTCACAAATATATTCCGAACATTCTGCACACCAGCTGACTGCAACTGCATCATCATTGCAACTACTACATTTTATTTCTGCTAGTTTTGCAGCGTTACTTTCTTCATTGGGTGATATTTCCAAAAGAAACTGATTTTCAATTATTTTATCTGCCTCCACTATTAAACCGCAAGCAGCACATTCTAAAAGTCCTGAAACGGTAATACATAAACATAACAGAAATAAAATTTGCTAAGCAAGTTACCTCTACTATTGTTATCACTCTGTTCACATATTTTGTTATTAACACAACTGCCACAGGCGTTATGCAAACATACCAACAATTTTGGATCATCATTACCAGTCAAAACTCGATCACAAAATACACACTTATAAACAAAAGCATCACCAGTAGTTGGGCTTTCAACTGTTCCTTCTTCACTAGTGTTCGAATCATTTAAATCCTTTTCTGCTGGAGTGCCATCTTTCGAAGCTTGTAACACGTCATCCACTGCATTATCAAGCATCATAAGATCATTAGCATTAGAGACATTAATATGGTCGATGGTATTTAATTCAACTCTGTCATCTATACTTTCATTTTCTTGATTCGATGACATATCTCGCAAGGAAATGTAAGTTTCCTCGTTAAGTTCTACTCTTGCTTCTGCCATGATTTTATTCTAAAATCAATATGAATAAATAACTGTCTTAATTCATTGTCAACAGAAGTATTTATTACTAAATTTTCACTTGTTGAGCGGTACAGTGTTTGTGCTGGGGCTTTAGGAATTACATTTAACAAGGTCAACTTTCGTCTTTACATTTTACTTTAGTTATGATTAAAAACCAAATTAATTTTAGCATAAACATTAAAGCGCACTCTTTTTAACATTTCACATGAGTTTTAATACATATAAACACCATTTAATAATTTTTTATTAAGACGCCAACTCTTAACTGTTACATCGCGCAACTGCCTTCATGGATTCAGTGTAACCAACCAAAGTTATTTACCACACTATGTATAATGAAAGTAAAAATAATAAAAAAGAATAATTTGAGTGTGTATTTGTTATTATTATTATTAATTAATTTATTTATTTTCAGTTTTATTACAATTTGTCTTTTTTAAGAAATAAAATCAGCATCTGTAATAAACATCGATAATAAAAAGTAAGGTTATAATACGATACTGTTGGTAGGCATTTTATACCTATCTTCAGATTTTCAACCCCTGTTTTAAACGTCAGGCTGATTATTTTAGTGCAAATATTTTAGTATTTGTATGAAATTGCCTTGCAATAATGACAAGGTGAGTTTAACAATCATGTATTATTAAAAATGAAGTAGCAGAGGTTTTGCACACTCGATAATTTGTTTTTGAGGTTATGGATTTTTAAAAATGTGCAGGTTGTTTTTTTAACCAGTTATATTAATTTTTTTTCAGAGCAACTATCGAACTAGGTAATGTAACTCCACACAACATTAAACAACTTAAAAAACTGAATAGTGTGGTCTTCCCAGTGTCATACAATGATAAGTTTTATAAAGATGTATTGGAAGCGGGAGAATTAGCCAAACTAGCTTATTATAATGATATTGTAGTGGGTGCTGTATGTTGTCGAATAGATACATCGGAAAAGTCGAGACGATTGTATATAATGACCCTGGGATGTCTATATCCCTATCGTAGATTAGGTATAGGCACAATGATGGTGCAACATGTTTTAAGCTATGTGGAAAATGATGCAGATTTCGATAGCATATTTTTGCACGTCCAAGTAAATAATGAAGGTGCAATAGATTTTTACAAAAAATTTGGATTTGAAATAGTGGAAACAAAAGAACATTATTATAAACGAATCGAACCAGCTGATGCACATGTTTTGCAAAAAACTTTACGGAAAAAAGGACAAACTAACGGAACACTCGAAGAAAATATCAAAGAAACCAAAAAGTCTCACTGACAGTTGATTTTACCAAAATGTGAATGGCTGCACTATTTGCGTGACATTGGATTCACACTATATTGAAATTTTTCCAGCAGTATTGTCTGTATATTTGTTACACCATTTGATAACGACTTGTATAAATTTTTTTTGTTTTTATTTATATTAGCAAGTTGTATTGTAAATAACACAAAATAGATGTGGTTACACCATTGTTATTGTTCATTTATTTAGTTATCAAATATACGTCGTAAATCTCCATTTTGAAGTTTTGATTATCACATTTTAAAATTTACCAGGTGAAAATAAAATAAATCATGTTATATTTCAGTTGTTTTTAGAAATAGCATTTATAAGTTAACGATATCACTGGGGGTCATATTTTGCACTAGAGTATTAAATTTTAATTGGCTTTAAGCGACAATGATCGACTCTAAATTCTTAAAATATATTCTGGGTATAATCATCCTAAAATTTTTGTTACAACTGTGCCACAACACAGTTCTGTTAACAAAGTTTAGATTACTGAAAGTGCAGATTATAGCTTTTGATGACATAAAACTTTAATTATATGAACATTTAAAAGCCTTTATTCTTAAAAACGAGTGAAAAATCTCATTATGAAAATATAAACCACAAGTGTGGGATGAAGCTATTATATTAAATAAACAATTAAATAAGGATTACAATTTTATTGTTATTCAAAAATTTACAGGTCTGTTTATAAAAGGTTATAAATACACTTAAGTTAAATATTCAAATAAGGATTTAGTGCCGTCCATAACTGAAAAAATACAAAGCAAAAAAAAACCTTTTCTGAAAAAAAATTGTAATAATTTTTAAAACATTACGAAACTAAATAACATTTAATCACTTTTGTTTTAATTTGAACTTTTCATCTTTATATTTACCAGAACTTTTACTTCATTTAAGGATTTTATTTTAATTTTTACAAAAAAATGTATCTGCAATTATAAACAACTGACAAGGTTGCTTTTACTGTTGATAATTTCATTCTTGATCTGTCTTGTCCACTAAGTACTAATAAATCAAAATATATGTTCAATGTAAGTGTTTTTTGACTGGGTAACATGGTATGGCAAAAATAAAGTATAACTTTAATAATCTCCAGAAAAATTCAAATTTCAAATTTTTACAAGATAATTTATGAAATTTATTGTTAGGTATATTTACGTTCTAATTTTTTTTTTAAATGGCTAAATTGGTGGAAGCATTTTGTATCATCCACATCTATTCCTTTTAAAACGATATACCTAGTAGTAAAAAAAAAACAATTTGTAAAAGAAACATTCTGCTTAGCTATCCTAATTTGTACTTTATATTAAGGAATATTTACATGGTGGCCTGACTTTGGTGGTACAATCTAAAATTATTAGATGCCACCATTTTAACCAACGCAGAAGTCAAAAGTACCTAATGATTTAAAAAGAAATATATAAGATGGCATTATGTGTTCACAAACAAAAATTAATTACAGTATTTGTTTGCATTCTTTTATTTTCACAATATCAAGTTTACAATATATAAATAGCAACAATCAGATCTATGTATTAGTTCATATTAATAAATATTATTTATATTATTATTGAATAAATAGAATAAGCACAGGCCGTACGTTATATTCTTGCATTTGAAAGCAATGAAGCCGATAGCTCACACTGACACCATCATAAAAATTGGTGGGTTTCACATATCAACTATATTAAAATATTTAATAAAATCAAAATTAAACAAATAAGTATATACATATTTATAAATGACCAAACCATTAAAAATGTCTACGGTATAAAAAAAAAATTAATACGAGAATAACAATTTTCAATTGGCTTTTATAAACAAAATTAACCTCTTCCAATTTTTTTATGGTTTCAGGAGTTTGATAAGTTGTAGAATTAAAATATGGAATTTTCAAATTGAGGCAAATTTAGAACGTCCGACCTTTACTTTACATTGTATGTAAATATCTATAGCAAAGGAAGATTTTCTAACGGTATTATTTTAGGTTGCATCTTCAAAAATAAATATTAGGTTTGTAGTAATTTGGAACACGAGTTAAAAAAAAGTATAAATCTGCAATATCTAGATTTCAAATAAAATGAATTAGTTTTTAAAACAAAATTAGGATGTTTCACTACCAAAAAATATAATGTCGTTTGTTTTATAATAAAAGAATAATAGTGTGGAACGGGTGTCGGCAACCTTTTCTCACAGCCGGTCAAATTTTGCATTTTTTTGCTCATCACTTAATGTACGGGTCACGCTCTAATCTTTCTTAGGTGATGTTAATAAAGAAAAATAGGGTTTGTAAATTATTAAAAAAAATCAGCATTAACTTTGAGTGAATCGCCTTAAATGTTTTTGCGAGTCACTGAGTGGGTTGTCACGGGTTGTAGGTTGCTGACCCCTGGTGTGGAATAATGTTTACATCAAATATTGTAAAAATTATTTCAGCAGCTCGAAATATATTTCAAATTGTTTTAAAGTAACATTACATTCCCTTAATTATGGTTTAAAATAAATAAAATCTTAACAATAATTAAATTTAATAATTTAATATTATGATATTGACTTGTTTTGAAAGCAAAAATAAATTATCGATAGACTTAAATGCAGTACAGTAAATTAACAGTAAGTATAGTTTCTCACTAATAATACTGCATAACAACTTATAAATTAAAACAACCAAAATTAGAAGCAGTAGGTCACTGCATTCTCTTAACCCCTCATTGTTTGTAAATCACGTATATCATAGTACTTAATGAAAAAAACAAGATTTACAAGCACAAATTATTTTTGCAAATAAATTAACGATTATTGGGTTAGCTTAGGGTTGCCAAACGTACCATATACAGGGTGTAAAATTTGATCACACAACATAGTAATTTCAATGGTAAAATTTTAAAAGTTGTATATATCACTCCTAATCATTTTAGAAAAAAAGTGCATTTAAGTTTTTTGTAGAAAAAAAAATAATTGTGTCTATAAATGTAATCAATATTAATTTTTAGTGTTCCAATGACTGGAAATTAAGAAAATTGCAAATAGCAGTTTTGACAAAAATCTGTAGTGCCTTGGAATTATGCTGACAACTGCTCATCCTAATGCCGCTTATACTGTCACTTTGACGTGAAGTTTATTCATAATTGTCGTTTATATTTTATTTAACATGTATTTTACACAATTAGTTATGTTGTCATTCAAAGAAATAATAAAAATGACAATTAAGAATGAACTTCACGTTAAAGTGACAGTATAAGCGGCATTAGGATAGGCAATTGTCACAGCATAATTCCAAGGCACTACAGATTTTTGTCAAAACGGCGTTTTGCAATATTTTTTCAATATTTAGTTATTGGAAAACTAAAATCTAATGTGAATTACATTTAACACAGAATTTTTTTCTCTATAAAAAATCTAAATGCACTTTTTTTCTAAAATAACTAGGGGAGATAATCTTACCCAAATTGATTTGTAAATCATAAAAACTGACAATTCCAAGGAATTTGCATTAATAACATGCTTAATTATTATCATAGATAAAGCGATACAATAAAATAATCGTGTTTACAGTTTAAAGAATGCTAAAAGTAGTCCTAAATATGAGGCCTGAAGTGCCAAAAACTAATATAATGTACAAACAAATGATTTAATGATAAAGTTTAAGGGATCGCAGTACCTTTTTTTTAGAAACACCCATGTCCAATATTTGGTTTTTCAAAATCTGGCAACCCTAGGTTAGCTCAAAGCTTAATCGATAATTTCATTATTGAAGGATTTAAATTTTATTAGATTAATGAATATGATTTTTGCTAAATGATAGTTAACTAATAAAATTGTATTGATTTGCAAATAAATTATTAACATTAATCCTCCAAAACAAACTATTCAAACATAAATCTCACAAACTGTATAAAGTAATATTTTTGAATACAGTTTATTTATCCTTCATGAATTTGATTTCCAAAAATTTAAAATATTTGGTAATGAATTATTTAAATAATCACAGAAAAAGCATTCTTTATATTATGATTATAAATAGCAAAGTTTAAAAAAGATAGACAAGTATATTATAAACTAAATAAATAAAAATAAATAATGTCATTAAATAAGTATTTTCCCATTTTATTACATTTAAATGTTAAAAGATTTAAAAATGAAATTTTTTATTATGTAAATTAGATTGAAATTGCAGAATTACTTTATAAAAATATTTCGCCTGCCTTGCCTCATATACAGGCTGTAAATCGGGCTTAATTCTTTAGCAAATTTATTATTAACTTTAAAACAATATTTTATAATTTTCAAAGTAATTTGCCATAACTATAACAAAATTTAAAAGTAAAATATAACACAATAAAAATTAGAAATGTAAACACTCTGCTTGATACTTCTGTAACAGAAATTATGAATTATTATTAAATATTTTTCATTGAATTTGCTAAATCTGATAAACTTTCGTATTTATATGCGTTTTGTAAAACAAATGAGAAACTAAATTTTTCAAATACTTCATTTTGCTTCTACATTTTAATGTTCCAACTTTTAATTTTACACCCTGTATACTTAAAAACGATAAAATTTGAGAATATCATGTTAATCTATGTCACAACACTTTTTAACTGTTTTGATTATTTCTTAATAACTGCATAATAAAAATTACTCCTACAAGTTTAGATTATTTAAAAACTATAATTAAATAAATTAAACAATGTTTTTGGATTTTTGCCATCACGAAGTTCATTACATCACTAGCTTTTTTTTGTGCATAAAATGGACAGTCAGAGATATTATGATGTATTTAAGAATTACCGATTGTATGATTTTCATTGGATTGATCTGCTTTTAGATCATTCAGCCATGTGAAATGGTCGAAATAAAAAACATTACATTCTGTTATAGTTATAAAAATAAAATTTTGAGAATTTCCTGTGGACTTATTATAACTGATGAAGCACTAAAAACCGACTACAAAGGTAATTCAAAATGCAGAAATGTTTCGATTTGTAACAAATCGGCAACTCTTCTTGTAATTTACTTATAACTGTTAACTAACTAGATTTATAATATATGTAGAAAGTTTTGGGCTGACCATTATACATATTTTTACAAAAACCAACGCACATAAAAAAATAGTTATATCACAAATCATACAAACAATTATTTGTATTTAAAATGTTATTAAAATTTACAAATAAAAAATAAAATAAAGCATAAACAGTACCACAATACCAAATTATTTTTAAAATAATATCACACATACTGCTAATCATATGAAATAAAATAAGTTTACATATACAACACTTAATTTTCGAAAAAAATCCTTACATCTAATAGGATTGGGCACTTGTTAATGTAAATTTATGCAATTCTGCAAAAATTACACGTAAGAAAATTAATAATAACCATGTATCATGTGACTAAAAACGTGTCCCAAAATGTATCTCGATCAACAAAAGTTTTGCACATTTTACATATGAAATAAATATACTGTAATCTGTAATATTCAATTGTTCATTTCACTTCACGCAATAAAATCAATTTCAAAATACAATAATTGTGCTATGAAATTGGTCTGATTGCAATAGTTTTTGTTTGATGATAATATTTAGATATTCTGGTACAAAATCAAGGAATTTCATTCAAATCTGCTTAAATATACTCTGTTTAGTGTTTACCCATGTTAACATAAACACAAACAAATGAGAAAATTATTGCTTACTGGTATATCATCAATGAAGTTTCCAAACTATTCCAATAAGACAGGAAGTGAAAATAAAAGTCAAGCATCACAGCGACGTAAACCATGATCTCTTTAACAATTAGTCTTCACATGTAAATATGTACTGATCAAGATATCTGGAACATTTTTATTGGAACACATATAAAAGACATATATAAAACCGCACATATTTAAAGCTATTAGATTATAAATGAAATCTATCAGACTTTTTTTTAAGTTTTAGGCATTTTGGTTAAAAAACCAATTCATACTTTTTCAAATTTATTATATCGAGTGATTTTAAAACTAGTGCTGTAAAATTGACTGCGAATGATGATAAAAAATATGTAAAATAGCTCCAGCATGTGAAAAATAAGTAATTGATAACATTTCCAAAAATACTGCCTTAATTCTAACAAAGTTAATTTGTATAAGTAAAAGCTATATCATTAAATATTTACTTTAGAGTCACGATTACCACTTGTTTAAAAAATCACCCTGTATATAACACAAAAGTGTTAATCAACAGTATTGTCCGAATTAAAAATAATCATTATCGTATATATTTTTTCAAAAATAAGTTTCCAGTCTTTTTAGGGATACATGAAAACAATTGATGAAAAGTTTTATTTCGTGCAGCAAAAATCTAATATATTTAACAATTATTTTTTTGGTAACATTTTCATGAAATTTTTAAGTTTTTATCTTATTCTTGTTGTGGACTTAAATTATTAAAGACTGAAATGCATCTAAGAGTAAAAACACTGGAGTAGTTAGTTCACTTGCCACGATGTTGTCATGTGACGAGGTAAAACTAAACCAATTATAAACCTATTGGTGTACTACTGTAGTGTACCTCACCAGCAAATACATTTGTTTGTTTTTCAGAATTAAGTTGCCCGAAATCAGCTTGTGACTGATTGAATCATTATGTACTGTATTACAGCCATGATGAATTTCTCGTTATCCCTGTTGGTTGTAATCATAAAAAAAGTTTATTACAAACATAGTCATTAACTACATCACTCAAAAATATTATTAACTTTGTAGAGTTTTGTTAGAGCATATCAATTTGTAAAAATGTTATTTTAAATAGAACACTTTTATATTTTGTATGTTTTAGATTTCATAACGTCTTTTCTTTTAAAATTGTTTTAAAAAAAATCTAAAACAACCGTTTACGCAAACAAATATTGAATTAAATGATGTATAGTTGCAGCCATATAATAAGCACCTTCTTAATAAGGTGCTTTACTATATTGCAAGATGCAAAAGGCGAGATGAACAACTCCCGTGTGTTTTGACCATTAAAAGTGAATATTTTATTGTTAAAAATCCTTATTTCATAAAATTTAAAGGTTAATTTTCATGTTTTAGACTCTAAAAGTACACATCATATTTTTATAACCAGAAATCATAACTTAAAGCTGCTCTGCGGCTATTGGCTAATAAATTCATACTAATAAAGTATTAAGTATTATACTTGGTGTATATTGGTGCTACCTAATTTCGGTTCTATTTTTGCCCAAACCTACTTTAACAATCTAAAATTATTAATTTAAATATGAGATTATATTTAATATCAATTTTGCTCCTATTCATTGTTGTGTTTATTGTAGAGGAGGTAAATTGTCCAGATCCAATAATTCTTTGATACGTTGGGCACAAAGTTTCGAACCTTCATGGGCTTCCTTAGACAACTGAAGGGGAAAAAATTAAAGAGGACTTAGGACAAATTCATAATTTGTTACTGAATCGTTTTTTTTTGGATAAATCAGTCTAAATACCTAACAAAAATGTACTTACTAGGGAAAAATTTAAAAATCCATGAGGTAGGCCTTTCAACACATCCAAGCTAACAACGTTATTTAATTTTTTTAAACGTTTTGCTAACATAACACAGTCATCAAGGCAAGGATCCATTTCTACAGTCTATAACAAAACACAATCAAAGTTATTAATTATAATATTAACAAAGCTAAAACACTTAAAAAAACTGTGATATTGTCACATGCTACAAATGATGTAAAAAATTCTTCTAAATGATTTTAATTAACTGGTTTATAATTATAAATAACATAAGAACAGGAAAAACGGTGATATTTTTATAATCAAGTTAATATATAGTTCAACGTTTCCACAAAAAAAAACTTCAGAGGTTAATGTGATGGCCAATTTGTGCCAACCAATTCAAGCATTAGGCATTACCTTTTTAAATTTATTTTTATTCATAAGTTTAGTGTGATGTGTGACCAGGGATTACATCCTGCATTTTGTACCTTTATATAAGTATACAGGATATTTCAGTTTTTGATGTGGCACTATTGCTATTAGCTATTTAGGAGGGTATTTTAACGCGTTCGCTGCCACGGCTTTAGCCGCAAAAACACTACAAGATATCTCGTAGCTAGAGTATGTGATTTTGTAATTTGCCCATGTATAGCACTGTTAATTTTACACAATTTTGTGAGTAAAACCAGTTCTGTGCGTGCAAAGTGTTTCAAAACATATCATTTATAAATTTTTATTAATCAGAAAATTAATTTAATTTCTTTTATATGTTTGTAGTATATCGATTATCTTACGTTCGTATTGTATTTTTTCAAGTTTTTTACGTTTTTTTTTGTTTCAAATATAACACTAACATTTTTCTAGCATGCTTTATACAGGGTGATTGAAATTCAAGTTTAAGCAAGGGGATCTCCCTTATTATAATAGCTAGAGTAGGTTTAAACTTGGAAAAGTTGCTAAATTCGATGCTCATTGATAATCCAAAGAGAAATTGGAAATATCTCAAATGGTATCCGAGAAAATTAGGAAAAAATGGAAAATACGATTTTTAAAAATCAGCTTTAATTCCTTTGGAGTTTGAAATATTTTAAATGTGTAAAAACATTGCTCAAGCCACTTTTTAAGCCGAATCGAATAGTAGCCACAAATTTTTGCTAGATCGACTCGTTTTTGTTTTAATGACAACCAACTTTGTTTTTTCATATAGGCGCAATGTTTGTTATTTACATAATCAAATAGCATTAATTTTACTGAATAAATTGATGTATCACCTATGGTATTTTACTTCTTGTTTCATTGTCAAATTTGAAAAAATGCGTTTTTAACAATAACCACTATAAATCAGTACGCTGGTGGTTGAAGTTTAATCATTGAAGTTTGATATGTTGTTTCCATGACAACCATTTAACAAACTAAAAGTTTTGAAAGCCTATTACTTGTCAGATTAATAAATTCGTAAAAATGAACTTAAATAACGAAGTAAAACGCGATATGCTGCGAATTTTTTAAACCTTCTAAGTTTTGTTATACTTTATTACATTCTTTATTCAAATTTACTCAAGTTTCTGTTTAACATAGAAATATAGTGTTTTTTCCCATATCTGTTTGTAATAAAAATGTATTTTTAAATTTTCATCTGAAACCTGTCTGTCATATTCCCTTAAGTTTCTGTCCAACGCACAAAAATATGTGTGCGAGGGTTGTCTTCTTTCAGGATATGTTTCTGCATATCGTTGACTTGACAATATAGAATTCCTATTCAATTAATAAAAAATTGGCAGCATATCACGTTTGTCTTCGTGATTAAAGTTCATTTTTACGAATGTATTAATGTGACAAGTAACGACCGGCCTACCTGATTTATAATGGTTATTGTTTAAAACCCTTTTTTTTTTATTTGGCGATTAATAAAGAAGTAAAATACCATGTATGATACATCAATGAATTCAGAAAAATAAATGTTATTTGAGTATATAAATAGCAAAAATTGCGCCCATAAGAAAAAATAAAGTTGGTTGTAATAAAACAAAAACGAATCGATGTGGAAAAAATTTGTGACCAACATCCGATTCGGCTTAAAAAGTTGCTTGGGCAATGTTTTTACACATTTAAAATATTTCAAACATGTAGTTTTTGTTTTATTTTGCATCGGAAAGTATAATTTTAGTTTTTTAAATAAAAATTATTTTAGTCTTGACAAGCGTCCAAACACCAACTATGCTTTATTTAGAGGCCAAGCATTCAGTTTAACATGCGTATACTACGAACTAACTCGTACTTGACCTAGAAAGTCGAACGAGTATACTCATAGTTGACCTGTGAAGCGTGTACATCACCTACGAGCATACTTGCAGTTCCAGCGAACGTGTTAAACAAGATATAGTTTTCTTTAAAATTTCCATGGCTTGCGTGATATAACGAGAAAACCGATATCGATCAAAAGTACAAACTGAAATATTTCGGCCAAAGTTGTTAAGACACAAAAATGCTGGAGGAGACAATTTTGCTAGATTTTGTTAGTTATAAAATGTTGGTAGTAAAATACACATCTAAATAGCAAATATTGTCCACTTAATCAACCTTGTATTTTCATCATTTATGGAGATAGCAATAGTGCCCCATCGAATAGTGAAGGACCCTGTATATGCCCTTTACTTTTTTTTGTTAATAGGTAATTCAAACTAAATTAAAATTTTCAATCAACAAAAATATAATTCTCTATTATTGTTACCATGTTCAATATCAATTTTTTTAAAAAGAGAAACAGATAAACTTTTAATAAGACCACAAACACATTTGATAGCAATAAAAAAAAAATTATATGTTGTATTTTAAATGCATGTATGTATAATCAAATATTAAAAAAATAATCATAATAAAACAATCTTAAGATCTAATGATTGATTAAGTTTTGAAGTAAATTATTACTCTTGGACATTATTTTTAATAAACGTATCTAGCAAAAATCACGAAAATATCAAAGTACTTTTTAATTTCATGATTTTTGTTCCATTAATAAGACTGTCTTCTGTTATAAGATCATTATAGTGTCTCAGATAAACAGGCAGTTGGTTTTATACTTACCAATACTTTAACTGGTGGCAATTTGCTTAATATACCGTCAGGTGCTAAGTACGGACTCAAAAATGGATCACTAGGAACAGTAAATTTAAATTCGTCCAAAATATTTCGTTCATGTTCAGAATCAAGTAACAAGGCCGCATTGCTTAGTCGTTTATATCCAACCCAATTGCCAATTTGTCCTCGTAAATGTGCCACAAAATTGGAAAGTTTCCTTTGTATTGAATATTGGCTAGTTTCTTCTGCAGGAATATCATTTATATTTTCTTGTTTTAAAATTGCAGTTTTTGTTCCATCTGTATCGGTATCAGAATCTAAAATAAAATCACTGCATAATCAGAAGTTAAACTGGGAAAAAGTAATAAAATTAAATGCAAAGTGAATTAAAATGTTTTATGAGCCTTTATCGATATTTTTTTAAGATAATATTGCCAATAATGATTTATCGAATTTATCGGAAATTTTATAATCTTTTTTGCACAATTTAAAATTAACTTACCTAATACGTATTTCTCCAGTATATCAGACACGTATTGCTGACTAGAACTTTGATCAGAAAGATTAAGATCAATGTCTATTTCTCTAACAGTATCAACTTTTGCTTCCTCAACAGTTGGCGAACTAAGAGATCCATACGTTAAGGTGTCAGATGCTTCAGATATCGGAGATTTGTGAGCCTGAAGTTCAACCAAATCTGACTGTGAGATTTCTTCAAAACTTTCAGTGTCAGGGGATGTTGCCCCATTTCGAGGGTTCAGAGCAAAATTACTACGATCCGGGGATGCATATGCTATAATAGAAATAACACATTTTAATAAACACTTTTCTAAGTAAAACAACATTTTTTTAAACCTAATGTGTATAGCATCACCCTTGAATATAAATTCTTGGCAAGTATACTCGTCCAGAGCACTCAACCGCTGTTAGAATACTTTCCAAATTATTTAAAATGATGTATTTGGTGCTATATTGATTCACATATACAAGGAAAATATACCTTTAATAATACTCTTTTTGAGGTCTTTCCTATTTAAATAGCACATGCGAGTTAACTCGTCTCGAGCACCTTGGGCCGCGTTAAAATTTGGCGAGTATACTCATCCAGCGCAACGAAAAGGTTAACAGTTCTTTCCAACAGTAGCATTTTCTGAATTATATTTGATACTTAGTATTAACATTAAAATTTAGCAATGCAGTGAGCCACAAGCTTATAATAATAAGGGTTATTGCTCTATAAACATCTTTGGTAATGGTATTGTACCACTTTATTGAAAATGTTTCAAACAATTTTAATTTTGGTTTCTGAGAAGCAGATGCGTTAATGAATCATATGCACACGTTTGCTACCCATATGTAAAAGTGAACCTTTACCACAGATCCATTTCATATTTTAGTAAAATTATACACAAAAATACTTCCGAAAATATGATTTTAATATTAGTTTTGATTAATATTTTTATGACTCATATGTGAGACGTGTGTAAGTAGTACAGTTCATAGAATAGACCCAAACAAGGGTCATGTTTAATCAAATAGACCATGTGTCCCATATTTTTTATCATTATTATTTAGTCATGAGTCCTTCTACTGTTAGGTGTAGGTATATGAGTCACAATATATATGTGAAATGGCCTAGAAAAAAAATTTGATTATTAAATAAATTTTTTGATTATACAGGGTTTTCGTTTTTCGAGGGCCACTATGGGGATCTCTTAAACGGTAAGAGTTACGACTTCGGTTAAATTAGGGCAAAGTTGTAAATTCAGGTGCTTAATAATTCGATGCAAGCAGAACCTATCTAGTTTTTTTAGTTTTTGAGATATAGGGAAAAAAGTAAAAAAGTGGATTTCTGTTTTTTGCCCGTAACTTTTTCATTTGATGTCGAATTTAATTTCTGTTAAAACTTTTTCATGGTCACTTTTTGCAAGGAATCAAATTCCCCAATTATATTTTTCGTGCGACGTTTCGTTTTTTTAAAACCATCATCAGGTCAATTTTTTCTTATGGACGCTATATCTGATTTTAACGCCAATTTGTAAAGCATTTTTTTCTGAATTCGACAATGTATAACACTTGGGACTTTTTTGAAATAATTGTCTTTGTCTCTTTTTCCTTGGAAGCACGTAAGTAAACTGCATGAAATTACTATTAAAGGGATTTAATTAAAAAAATAGGTAATGTTAAATATTTAGGAATGCATTAACATTGTTCACTTATTAGCAAATATTTTTAGAATATTTTCTTTGGTTAAGTAATAAATTTCTCTAAAATTTGTATTTAATCCTTGTTTGGCATACAATTATTTGTAACAAAATTTTCGTAATCAAATAATATAAGTGTTCATAGTTTACAAAAAACGTCCAGAAATCTGTTTACGCCTTTTGCTTATTAGATGTCATTAACGCAGATAAAAGGCATAACTGGTTATTTTTTTATTACAAATAATTGTATGTCAAATAAGGATTAAATACACATTTTAGAGAAATTTATTACTTTACCAAAGAAAATATTCTAAAAATATTTGCTAACAAGTGAACAATGTAATGGATTCCTAACATATTTATTATTACCTATTTTTTTAATTAAATTCCTTTAATAGTATTTTCATGCGGTTTACTTACGTGCTTCTAAGGAAAAACGGGCAAAGACAATTATTTACCATGTCAATTAGGATTTGTTTTAAATAAAATATTTGTTTTTGCCATTTTTAACAACAATTGTTTCAAAATGTGCTTTGTGTTCTACATTGTCGAATTCTGAATAAAATGCTCTACAAATTGGCGTTAAAATCAAATATAGCGTCCATAAGAAAAAATTGACCTGATGATGGTTTAAAAAAAAGCAAAACGTCGCACGAAAAATATAATTGGGGAATTTGATTCCTTGCAAAAAGTGACCATGAAAATGTTTTTACAGAAATTAAATTCGACATCAAATGAAAAAGTTACGGGCAAAAAACAAAAATCCATTTTTTTACTTTTTCCCCTACATCTCAAAAACTAAAAGAGCTAGATAAGTTCTGTTTGCGTCAAATTATTAAGCACCTAAATATACAACTTTGCCCTAATTTAACCGAAGTCGTAACTCTTACCGTTTACGAGATCCCCATAGTGGCCCTCGAAAAACGAGAACCCTGTATAAAATATGAAGCAAACTAAACTTTTATTTCCTTTAACTAGAATAAAATAATAATAAGGAAATAATACAAAACAGATAAGAAACTTAAAACATTTGACATAACTTCTAAACTTGGTCCTAACTTGAGACCACGCATCTCAAATGTGATTCATAGATTTCTGTAGACAACCACCTAACATGAATGTAGTTGCTTTAGACTTCACGAAAAAATTTATTATTAACTGTGTATGTGCCAACGTCTCATATATGAGCCGGTAATCTGTTTGGCGCGCCATGTAGCTCATATATGAGCCAGCGGGTAGCGAACATCTTAAATTATAATTTTGTTTGTTGTAAAATATTTTTTAAGGGCATCCAGGGCCAACGAGAGGTGGGGGAAGTCAGGATAGTTAATTGGTTTTTGCGAAACTCTCAATGCAATTTCATATGTGAGGTGTATTTAAATGCCAATTGTGAAACAATACAACAGTTTAAAGGAATCACTTTACCTTTTAAACATCGCATCATAAAACCAAATGGTAGTAATGGGTCCATCATGCACAATAATCGAGCTGGGGACGGCACAAAATTGATCCATGTGGGAGCATAGGCTAAAAACAAACCCATAGGAGGAGGCACATTCATATCCACACACTTCAAAGACATTCCTAATATTAAGTTGGCGCCTGCCGAATCACCTGCTGCTATCACCCGTTCACCTGTAAGTAAAAAATTTTCATTGCTGTTTACTTAACCCGCCGTGACTCGCGCGGGGTGTTCCAGACACCCCAGCCTCTTTTTTATTGTGTAATTTTTTTTTGGTTAGGCTTTATGACCCCTACTTTTCAGTAGCTGGAGTTACATATGTTTCCAACCTTTTCTGTGAAAATAACTAGTTTCTTTGCTCTTTTTAACGAGTTATGAATTTTTTTTTCAAAACTATGCGTTTATTTCTAAGTAATAAGTATATATGTACTGTAGCATATTTGCAATTTCGTATGCCACTGTAGCTGACATCGCTCTATAAATTTGCTAACATTTTCTATGAAACTCATGACAGAAAGAAAATACCTGACTGTAACAGGTTATGGAGGTTAATTGTTATTAGCAGTACTTATCCTTGCTGTACCGTTACTTATCCCTTAGGATAGGAACCTACTTGGTACTTACACTGCGCTATATCGTGTTACATCGTGTTGGTACAAAATAGCAGATATTATTATTTTACTTAGTGTATTCTATAACCAAATTATTTTTATATAATAAAAATTATAAGTAAACAAAAATAAATTTAGTTTCATAATTTATTCTTTCTGACCCGAGTAAAATACTTTTTTGTTATAGCTCTATCAATATATTTTGCATTAACAACTATAGTAAACAGTCAGTTTGTATAAAGTAATTCAAGTGAAATCATTTTATGAATAGCTTTAAATAAAATAGCAGTAAAATTAGACGAAAAATTACGAATAGTCTGAAAAACTGATGGGGTGTAAGAAACACCCCGCGCGAGTCACCACGTTAGTAAAACTAGCGCGAGTCACGGCGGGTTAACAGTATTTTGTTTTTATTGTAAGATTGTTGCATAATTTCTGTTGTCTTTTATATACTTATTTTTTTTACAAGCAAAAACAAAATAAACCTTGTTTTTTATTAAACGCACTGCAAGATTGTTTGAATATCACCTATTGTCTCTATAAAATAAGGTGACCATACATCCCACTTTTGGCGGGACAGTTCCGGTTTTTAACAATTTCCCGGGTCCCGCGGAGTTTTAAAAAAGTCCCGCTTTTTGCCAATTTACAGCAAAAACTTAAAATTACGCATAAACATAAACCTATGTCTTCATAGATCATGCTGTATAGTGTACACGCATACAGCGTCATAGCATTGCGCAATGTTCGGCTGCATTTATATTTTATCCTACTGTCCAGGGTGGACCAAACTTGAATGTTTTACGGGGTACCTCGGTTACTGTAATAGATAGCGAAAATCTGATTTCGGTTTCTTGGGCTATTTTTTTAAGAAAATAACGCCTATGCAATCAGATTTCTGATATCGAAATTTCATCATTTTTGAAAATTTATTATAACTTCTTTATTTATTAAAATAGAATTAAATATTATCAAGGTTTTTTATACAGATTTTTATGCTTAATTTAAAAACAATTTTTATTGGCGACCTTGACTATCAAGATATGAAGTAAACTAATATTTTTTTAAATAGAAACCCTAGCTGGCCATGACTTCATATGAAAGGGCGTTTTTTTAGCTTTTCAAAAATATATAGTTTATGTTGCAAAAAATAACCGAGATATGGCTAATTTTGTAAAAATTTCCTTATCAATGTTTGCCATGATTTCGTAAAAAAGTTATGTTTGCAATTAATAAACAAACGTAAATTCTGCAGCAGCCGCTACATTTTACGACTTACAATGTCAGCCTCTAACATATTAAGCTTTTAAAGTGTTCAAATTTAGCCATATTCACAATACGAGAATAAACAGATGTAAAATACAAAAAAATACTACACGAATTTACTTAAAAGTTACCAATATCAATCACACTAATTATTAAACATTCTTATTAGTTATTCTGCAAAAGCAAAATACGTAAATGTCAAAATGAGCAAAAAAGATAATGCATTTTTTTACTGTCATTCATAATATCCCACAATCGATTTTGTCACGCCTTACTAAAACTAAAATCTGGTCACCTTACTATAAAAGCATTATGCCGACAAAATTTATACTCAGGTGTTTATGAATCTTGAGTGCTTAACACAAGTGTTGGCAAAGTGCGTCTAAGATCCTGTATGTTCTACAAATTTCATAAGAACAATAATACAATTGTGGCTACAACAAAAATCTATAACACATAAGGAGAACATACTGTTGATACTAGGATGGTTTAAAGATGGTTTTCCAAATTTTAAACTGAAAATTTTAATCTGCAGGATCATCATTTACTTACTGAAAGATGCCTTCAACTTGTTAATCCTGGAAAACTCATTCTTACCAAACAGGGAGATTGAGAAAATAAAGGGATTTGACTATACAACTGTGCCGAGACATAAAAAAAAGCTAAGACATGTTCAAAAATATGAAAAGTGGATTTCACATGAATTGACTGAAATCACTTTGCTTAATCAGATCTCAGTATGTTCTACTTTGTTGGTACTTCAAAATTTTTAGTCTTCTATGGACCGATAGGTATTAAAGGTAAAAAGTTGATAATTTACGGAAATCTGATTGAAAAAAACAACAACAAATGTCTGCTCTAAAATAAGGTGTAAGTAATGTGTATTTAAATCCAGCATAGCTCTGCAAAAAAAAAAACTTTGTGTGTGGTGGGGTCCAATAGGGCCTGTACATTTTGGGCTGTTTCCACCTATTCAAAGCATAACTGCTGATCTGTACTCAATTAGCTGTAGAAATCAAGAAGAAAATACCTGTTTTAGCCAATTTGAAAGGTGTTGGGTCAACATGAAAATACTTGCCCACATAGTGAACTTAAAATTCGACAAAACCTGAAGTACGAGATAATTCTCATCCATTTTATTCTCGGGATGTGGTACCATTAGATTATCAGTAGTTACTGTCCTTGCGAACTTTTTTACATGGAAAAAAATTCAAAATGAAATTGATGGCATTTTAGCAGTATGGCAATTCTTCCATAAGATGAAAACTTTTTTTGCTGCAAAAGCTAAGTAATTGATAATAATGGTCACTGTGCTGATAATTAAAAAAATTTATCCCCCAAACCTAGCCGCATTGATTTTTACTCGAAAATATGACAAAAATTATGCAACAACCTTATAGTTGATTTTTATAATTTTCTCTTAAATTATTTTTAATTTAGCATGTTACAACTGCAGATTAACTAACCTGTACTTCCTAACAAGTGACAGTGCTTTAGAGCCCAACAGTATGCATATGTGACTTCTTCCAGTGCCCGAGGATATGGAGCTTCGGGCGCTAAACTGTAATCAATACTGAATATGGGAACCTGTAGTGTTTTTGCCCATTCGCGTAAGTATGTTTCATGGGATCGAGATGACTGGGCAACAAATCCACCCCCATGACAGTGTATAAGCAAACCTGCACAGATAAAAAGTTTGTTTCTAATTGCTTTAAGAATTAGTGAAATACATTTAATGTATGATGAAATGTATTAAAATTAAATTTTCCACAAAATGTTAATGGAAAAAAATGTGTTCTACATGCCCATGCGACAAATAGGCTGGTTTTGAATGTTTTTTATTTTGCTGTAGTAATTATAGTATTTCCACATCAACTCTTATTTCTTTGTTTCGTCTCATGGCACTCTAGTTTCAAAATAAATGTATTACCATTATGTATTACTTAGAAGAGAATAAATAAGCTTTTCCAAAGTATTCAAAAAATGAAATTTTGCCATTTTGTAAACATTGATTAATTAAATGAATATAATCATTTAATATTTAATAGAATTATCTACAAGTTCTTGCTTAACCCCTTAACGTGCTCACCTGAGTTAACTCGGGCATGCGATACTGGCAGAAATGTGCAAGCCCGAGTTGACTCGGGCAGCGTCGCATTTTAAGTTTCCATAATTAACGTGCTCGCATTAATACAGGCAATGAATTATAATCTCAAGGAAGTCATGACTGTATTAAAGAACAATTATTCTTTCAATATTTACATAATTGAACTCAATTTTTTGAACTTTTCGTAAGCCTAAAATATCGTGCTTATATGGTTGTTTTGTGCCGGGGTGCAAAATGTGCAATGCACCCGGACAGCACGATTTAGGCGACAACAGATTTGTAGGAAGTATAGATAAGAATATGTTATGTTGGTTATCAATCTAAAAAGCTAATTTTTTGTCTATCTAATGATGTAAAAATCCAAAATAAGGAATAAAAAAGTTGCATAAAAAATTTCTGTCCACATTATTCAACTTTACATGGTCAAAAACTTAAGGTTACCAAGTTTTATTAAAAAGGCATCAATGGTACGGAAGATAATAATTTTTTTCTAAAATAACATTTTTGTTATAAATCTGGAAAAAATCAAAATATCCACAATTTTTCAGATTCTCAAATGTCATAAAAATGTGCAACTTTTCTCTAATTTAACTGATCTCGTATCTCTTACCGTTTCCAAGATACCAATGGTGAGCATCAAAAAATTCACCACCCTGTATAACTTAAGGAAATAAAATTATGTTTTCGATTGAAAATTTAATTTTTTGTCCCCATATATGTAGATGTAATTGCATAAAAATATGTTCAAATTATGATTTCCACAGATTAAAAAAACTGTTTTATTATGATTTTTTTTAAATAAAAAGAACGCGTTAAGGGGTTAAAGAGTTTTACCAACTTTTTGATAAATTGGCAGATAGGAGCATCAATAAGTGGATAAATAAATTAAAACAACAGTTATAGAAAAAAATTTGTACAATTAAATAATGATTACTCCGATAATATGAATTAAACCAATGATTTATTTACCTCTACTTGGACTCTGAACTTTATTTTTATTGTTTGCTTCTCCTATCATTCCTTCTCTTGCTTCATATGATAACAATCGAACTTGAATTGGCTTTCTACCTGCAATAAGTTCCTCTTTTTAACAATAACAATACAATAAATTATTAATAATTATTACCAATATGTGAATTTGGTATTGGAATGTCAATCTCTTTTTCGTTAATTGTTAATGTTAAGGGTTCTGGTGGTAAATAAACTACTTTCGATACAGCAACGTTTTGACCCACGACTGAAGGTACCTGTTGCATTAATTCGCTTTCGGCCAGAAACCAAAATGCTTTACAAAATTCCACATCTGCGTTCTGAGAAATGTTGACGATTCTTTTTGCTTTCATCTCAGGATCAGATATGTATTTGGCTGTCGTTGTCACTGAGTTTGTTGCTTTAGTCAATAACGAACCTATAATAAACAAATTGATCATTAAATGGTTGGCTTCACACAGATTAATTTTTAATCTCGAATATTTTGCATAAAATCTGAGTTCACTTTTCAAACAAAAAATATTAGATATTTGCTTCTTTTAAGATTCATTCCTGATTAAATTATTTAAATAATTAACACTGAACTACTATTCTGAGATAGCAAATATTAAATAATCAGAATGCAAGACACTTACACAAACAAAAAAAAAACAATAACAGCTAATTGAAATTTATTTAAAAGATTTAAGTATTTAAACATCAAAGTAGTCTAAAAAATTTTTGTATATAAAATTGCTTCATATCAGTCATTTTGGGCACATTTTAGGTAACATTAAATACTGACACAATGTAGGAACAAAAATTGTTAATTTCTATTAGAAAAACAAAGAAATTGCTATTGCAAAAAAATCGTAGAAAATTGATTTAAAAAAGGAAGCTGTTACTAGCCTTTGGTTTTACTTTGGACTAGACCTGAATGAACCGTTGTTTTATTAATAAACCGTGATCCAGAACTTAAAATTTTAAACAAAAAATTATAGAACTACAAATCAAACCTAAGTGACTGATATAAACCGATTCTTGTTTTAACAGGTGATATTTTAAAAAACATTGCAAATTTTTTATTTACATAATTGTGATTATATTCCAACAATTTAGTTTAAATAATTTTACAGATTTTGTCAAAAAATATTGAATAACATGTAGTCATAATGAGCAATTTTTAGATTGAAAATTGATTATAATTTAGCAGTTTATTGCAATTTTTCTTTTTCTTTTTAATGAACAGAAGCAAAAACTTACGTCACGATTTACTGAACCGTTATTTTTTAAGGTTCGAATACCTTGTTTTTAGTGAAATTAGCAAATGAAATAAAAAAGCCATAAATTTCTGTTTAATTATTATTACTATTAATAAAATGATACATTTGATTTTTTTTTTCAGCGAATATAGTTATTGAAAATAACATACTACTATTTCACAATTACTTTACTTTATGTACACAATGTTTATTAACAACATTTATCTTTTTTAATATGTTATCTACTAATCGGTCATTTGTAAATAGTCAACATTAATGATGTGTGTGTTACAAATGCTTTTGTTTAAAATAAAGACTTCATTTTATTCCAGTGGAAGATTCTGTTTTTAAACTTATTTATTCATTGTGTTGGTTCCCTTTTAGATAATTAATGTAATTAATACCAAATGTTTACAAATTTTTCCTACAAAAATGCATATAATATGACAGGAAAAAAATAGTGTGTAGGGGTGGCTTAATGGGTATTCAATGTAATGTTGAAATTCACACATATAAAGGTACAGGTGAAAAGCTGGTGTATCATAAAAAGTAGGGGTGGGCGATATCCAAATTTCGATATCGAATATCGATATCGAAATTATATCGATATCGGAATATCGATATATCGGAATATCGATATATATCTACATATCGAAATTTCGATATAAAAGCGGCGCGAAGCTAAAAAAGTCGGTAAAAAAGTGAAAAAGAGACTGGTGACCTAAAAAAAAAAAAAAACTTCTCGCCCTTAAAATATCGATATATCGGAATGTCGGAATATCGATATCCGATATTGCAATATTTCGATACATCGATATCAAAATTATATCGATATTTATCGATATATCGCCCACCCCTAATAAAAAGTACCCATTACAGTTTGCACACCAGACCAAATTCTTACATCAGTAGTCCCCAACCCTTGGGCCGGTACCGGTCCGTGGATCAAATGGTACCTGGCCGCCCAAGGTCCTGCTTAAAAATCAAAATTACGTAAAAAAAATCGAACATCCCCAATAAAAAATTAAATAATTATCGACAAAAAATTATTATTCAGTTGAGAACCGCTTCACGCCAAGTTACCGCCGACACAATACCTTCGAAGTAAAAAACATAAGCAACACACTTCGGGTGTCATTGTCTCCTATTACCCCCAGATGGAACCGTCTGGTTGCAAAGAAACGAGCTCAGGGTTCTCATTGATTTAGAGTTTTAGTGAGTTAAAATGTTAAATAACGTTATATTCATTTTTTGGTGTAATTGTACTTTATTTTCAAGGCATCTTTAAAAACAATTAAATTAAAATTATTAAATCAAAACAATCTAAAATAAAAACAATCAACATCCCCCCCTTAGCGGGCCACGGTGATAAAAAGGTTGGGGACCACTGTCTTACACCACAGAAATATTTTAATTTAGGTTACCTACTTTTGATAAAATTTGTAAAAAAATTATTTAAGCAATGTATAGCGCATGGATCACTGCACACATCAGTGATCAACAACTTTTTTGAAATAGGGGTCACATTATTTATTAACCAAGAAATTTTATTTCAATAGATAGCCAAATAATATAAAATAAAAACTTTTCGTCATAAATCAAAATCAAATTAAATATGTACATACATCAGATTATTTTTAAAAATGTTTAATTTGAGAATTTCTTCAAGAAAAAAATCAAACTCAAGCCGTGGGCAAAATGTCTTCACAATTGACAAATGTTGTCTGTAGGCAATAAGTTTGAGACCTCTGGCATCAAAGATAAATAAGCACCTTATCTAAACTTAACAATTTTTCATAAATATTTATAAAATGTTTATGAACTTCAGTTGTTTGCTGCTAAATACATTTTACAAAAAACAAAAAATTAGTACAACACTTTCTTATCAGTTTCATATGGCCTTGTCATGTTTTAGAATACATTATGAAAAAGAGATTATAAGGAACAACATTTTGTAATTTTATTATTTTTAACATGTTATACGTTCATAGAAAACATTTGACTTACATTGACGTCACATAAAATTTTAGAAAACAAAATATTATAATTAAAAAATCGCATAACAAATTAATATATTACAATTCGAAATCTGTCCATCAAATGGCAGAAATTCACCAATAATGACAAATCTCACCAAGCATTTTCGAATAAAGTCGGTATTTTTGAAAACCAACACCGACTCCTTTGACTAATGCACTAACCTGGAGAACATTACGAAAAATCGGTTAAAACTGATATTGAAAATTTTTAATTTCGTTTTCATTTCTAGACAGATAAATAAATGTCGTTGCCTTTTTTGTTATTTAAAAAACTTTGATTAATGTCGTTATTTTGTTTTAGTTTTGTTCTCATCTTTATTGAAAACAAAATAAAAGAGTAGGAAGTCGATAGTTTTTTCAAGTCCCGATTTCTCCAAAAAGCATTGACTCCATGCCTGTAATAAATGATAATGTATTTTAATTACCTTCACTGTAATAGGCTTCAGAAAAGATTGCCATTGATAATGTAACAAAGCGCAGAATCGGACGTAAAGACTCACAGAACTAAAACAAATAGAAACCACATAAACATTCATTTTGTCTATAATAGCACTCAGTTACCTGAAACCCTAAGCTGCGACCATAAAAACAATATTGATTAATGGATTCTGCCTTAGAAAACAATTCATCTGGTCCATGTTCTTGCAAAGGAAACAATTCACCTTTACGACACCATGTCGTTAATGTTTCTACATGGGTCATGCAAGTGTGCAGGCTAGCAATTAAATGTGCGCACGATTCGATTTCCCTATAAACATTAAAATGAGATGAAATAATAATGAAACATTAAATAACTTACTTGGTAATGACGGTTTTACGAAATAGTACACTGTCACGCTTTAAACATACTTTTTTATTTAACTGAATGGCATAGGTAACAGCAGAATTAATAACACTTAAGAAACTGCGGTATCCATTGCCTGGAACACTTTCGTCAAAATCATAATCAGGGGCTAATTGACGGATTTTTAAAACTATCGGCCAAATTTCGTTGACATTGTCGATTATTGCCATAAAAGATGTATACAATCTTTGCCCATTTTCAGTATTGTCATTCACGAAATAATCTGCATTGTTTTTGCATAAATCCTTCAGTGCTTCGTAATTAACATCTGTTTGACATGCAGAATCATTTTCATTGTTCTTAACATACTCATGTTCTGTAGGTACCGCTGTGGGGTCCGTCATATTCAAATTACTGTGCACCACATATGATTTCTTACTCAGTGAATTTTTAAATCAGTTTAGTTCCAATTCTTCTTTACGTAACTGTGGTGTTAAATAGATATTCGTTTTATTTAACACTGAACATTTGAAGGTTAACACATGGAATTTTGTCGTTTTGTTTATGATTTTTTTTTTGGACTTGCGTCACATAATGCGCAACTTTATATAAGGATAATTGTCAAGTGTTTGTTTTGATTTTTACAGCTAACCAACGTAAAGACCTTAAAACTTCTATAAAATGACGTTTAGTTGTTAGTAATAAAGGTTGTTTTATTTTCTTATATTGGTAGTTCGATTGTTCTTGACGTTCAAAAGAAATTTTTTAATTTGAGGTTAGGGTACAAGAATTTGCAAAATGACTACGTTAAGGCCCTTTACTTGCAACGATATGTACAAATTTAATAATGTGTAAGTTAAGTTCAGCAGTCTATGTTTTTATATATGAAATATATTTTTAATAGAAATTTGGATCCGTTAACAGAAACTTACGGGCTGTCCTTTTATATGCAATATTTAGCACATTGGCCTGAATATTTTCAAGTAGCAGAATCTCCTGGTGGAGAAATTATGGGTTACAGTAAGTAATTAACACAAGAATTTTTTTATATTCTACATTTTATATTAAATAGTTATGGGCAAAGCGGAAGGACATGGAGAAAACTGGCACGGCCATGTTACTGCTCTAACAGTTTCTCCAGATTATAGGCGATTGGGTTTAGCAGCCACATTAATGAATTTTTTAGAAGACGTTTCTGAAAAGTATATTTCTGTAAAGATGATTTAAAAATAAATTTGCTACCCTAATTTATTTTTAGAAAAAGAACTTATTTCGTGGACCTTTTTGTGAGAGTTAGCAATAAAGTTGCTATAAATATGTATACAAACTTGGGATATATTGTTTATCGAACGGTTTTGGAATATTATTCTGGTGATCCAGATGAAGATGCTTATGGTATTAGCTCAGAAAGTAATTGAGTCAGTCATCAATATTTTAACAAATAACTTTTTAGATATGAGGAAAGCATGTTCACGAGATATCAAGCAAAAATCGGTTATACCTTTAAATCATCCTGTTAGACCTGAAGATTTGGAATAAATTTTATTTAGTTTTATTATTGGATTGTATGGATAGAAATGACTAATTTATTACTGATTTATGGTATACAAATAGTATTTGTAATTTTTGTTTTTGACGTTTTATTATGTTTATGCTGATCTTGTGTAATTATCTTTCAAGATTGTTTTTTTTTATACTTTTGTTGTAAATAAAATAATTTTCATTTTATCTATTGCAAATTTGCTTTACAGTTTTTTGCATATATTTATAAAATGTGTAATTATTATTCTTTGGATTTGAGCACTTCCATAGTTCACAGTTAAGATTACATTTAATGGCTTCTTATGTGACTATTTGTTGCTAATAATTTATATATAGGTACTATTGCCAGTAATAAATAAAAATATTTATTTCATGTGATGAATTGTTCTGAATCAACATTTTTTAATTACTCTTGATTTCCATTAACCAAAAATGTATAGTTGATAAGATTTAATGGTTTTAGATCAAACTGTGCATTGGTTTTTGTTAAATAATTTTTCATTTAAATGATAAACGCAGAAAAACAAAAAAAGTTTTTAAATAGTGACAATGAATAAGATTATGTCTAAAGCAGGGTAAATTAGTCAATATATTTTTGAAATTTTATTTGGAAGATGATTTATATTATTTAGAAGTACTAAATGTTACCTGTAGCCACCTAAGAAGGTCAGTGTTTGAATAACTTACATTTACTGAATCGGTAATTGAAATTGAACCGCTATTTTTTGCAGTTTAAAATCATGTATTGCACCCTGGCAAGAAAAGTGACAACTAGAAAATAGACATTTTTTTTGTATGTCAAAAAAAAACAATCGTAAAACTTAGAATTGAAATGATAAAGAATCTGTGAAAGTTTAAGACGAATCCTTGAACTGTTTTTTGGCATAAAGTATTGTAAATGCCTCAGTCAATTCTCACAACTGTAGTAAAGTTGGTGGTAGAGAGAGGTAAGTTTTTTGAGTTTGAGTTGCGCCACTTTTCTTTCTGGGGTGCAATATGTCTAAAACCTCTAAAATACACTAATAGATCCATAAATGATGATAATCGTTTCGATCCATGGTCAACTTTATTCATCCGCACTTTCATAGAATCTTTTTTCTCGCTAATCGACGTGTTTTATTTTTGGCGCAAGCATTCTGACAGGTGCTTAATATTTTTATTAATTCCTTTTTTCGGAATGTCAGTGACTGCCGATCAAAGTGTCCCAGCAAATTCAATGAAAATACAGCTTAAAAATTAAAATAGTATTGTATTTGCCAATTGAAACAAATTGTCGAGATTTTTCCAAAGGCTACTAGTTTAATTCAATTAAATATTTTGTTTGTGGCGAAAATCATCATGAAAACCGCAATAATTCGAGAAATATTTAGTTTTCGACATAATACATACATTTTTATTGTTTTTTAAAGACAATTATGTACATTATCGACAAGAAAATGATTTTAAATACAAAACACCTTGTATGTTTTTGAAAAGAATTTAATTTTGCATCTGAAAATCACAAAATATACAGGGTGTTCTATTAAAAAAATAATGTTACTGTTAAAAAAATTTCATATAGAGGTTAGAAAATAGCGGGCGTGAGAGGAGAGGAGAGTGTTACGTTCGTGTATAGCGAGGGGTATCCGGAAGATTCACCGAAAACCCATTCACCGAAAGCAATTCACCGAAAGCAATTCACCGAATATCAATTCACCGAATAAGCAATTCACCGAATCATCGAAAAATAAATGGATATAAATTACATCAAATATGTTAATCAAAGATCAGAAAGTAATATATTGTGACTGACCTATTTTGTACATTGGTTGCACTTTTTGGGGTTACTTATTACTCATATTTTTATTGTTTTTAATTAAACGTAATCAAACGTTGTTTTACGTATATATATCCACAGGTCTAGAGTCTAGAACAATTATTACACAGTAAGAAACAAATAAAACAATGAGAAAGTAATATATGTATTAAAAAAATATTGATATAAATACGTAACACAACGTTTGAGGGTCCAACCACCTTATAAAGCCATAATTAAAAACAATAAACATATGAGTAATAAGTACTTAACCCCAAAAAGTGCAACCAATGTACAAAATAGGATGGTCAGTCAAAAGTCACAATATATTACTTTCTGATCTTTGATTTACATATTTCATGTAATTTATATCCATTTATTTTTTGATGATTCGGTGAATTGCTTATTCGGTGAATTGCTTATTCGGTGAATTGATATTCGGTGAATTGCTTTCGGTGAATTGCTTTCGGTGAATTGGTTTTCGGTGAATCTTCCTAGACCCATGGCGAGGACCAGCGCCTTTTGTAACGAATTACTTTTTCTTTATTAAATAGTTAATATGAACAGTAGTTTTATTAAAAGATAGCCAACATTGGCAACATTACGTATAAGTGCGCAAAAACAAAACACTACAGGTTGAAGATAACTTTACGTTATGAAGTATATGGTATATGACTACAACTTTTATTTAAGGCTGTTTCAAAAATTTTACTAATAACAGCTTATCGAATAATTCATCATGGCTGGGTATATCACATATCACACAAACTCGGTATTTAAAATTAAAATATATACACAAACGAATATTTAACACCATACCAAAGAATAACCAAAACATCCATTAATTATCAAAAAATCGTTGTTCTTAAAAAAATGTAAATGTATTAAAAATATGAAGTTTTGTATAGCGTTGTTAAAACTGCTGTTTTTTGGAAAGCTCCTCCAATTTTTGTACTACATTTGAATTTGAACGCTTAGAGTCACCGCACACTACAGACTTTTAATCGGCCGACAATCGTCTTCGCAAATGGCAAGAGCATGTGGGCAAGAGTGTTTATGAGAGCGCGCACACATACCGATTAAAAGTCGGCCAACTAAATAATACAAATCCCTTCTTATGATTTATTTACAATCGTTAAACTTTTTGCTCAGCTTTGTCGTGTCGATTATAAACAAGTTACATAGGGTGTCCCAGCCAAAATGGATTATTCGATAGCTCTGTTATTAGCAGGGCCGTGGAAAAGCAGGGGCAGAGGGGGCACGTGCCAGGGGCGCAAAATTCCAATTTATATTTACTATATGTATTTATATTTTTATTAATAAAACTGAAACTAATCATACATAACCGTGATTTTTAATAATATTTTGGTATTTTTTCAGTTGTATTGAAAATAATATGCATTATACTATTAAAAAGTGTTTTTTATGATTTTTAAATTTGTAACAGGCTTATCCAAAAGCCGTCATACTTAAATTTGCCTCTGGTGCCAACTAGTCACGGTTCTGATGGAAAAATTTAAAAAAAGTTTCGGATTAAAGTTGTTTGTGGTCATTTACCACATAACCTAAGATTATTTTTAACTATACAGTGTTTTGTTTTTTTTACATAACTTTGTCCCATTTTCCTTTAAATAGAAAACCGTGTATATGTTTCTCTTTTTAAATTCTAAATTAAAGTCACATTCAAAAATGTAGAAGGTTTTGTGTACCCAATATCAACCGTTTTTGAGTTATTTACGTTTTTTTTTTGAAAATATTGACGGGAAGAGGACTCCAAAAAAAGATTAATATTTAGCAACTTAACAACTGTCAAAACGAATTCCTTTGAAACTTTATTTGACAATAGCGTCATAGTAATTGCTGACTACTTAGTTTTAAAATTATATACAGGGTGCTCCATTCCATTTAACTAAACTTCAAACACGAATCAGTTTTTTTTTTAAACGGAACACCGCACCTACTATTATATTGTCGTATCGATAATTTATATATATTTTAAAAGTATGGGAAATCATTTGTGTCAAAAATTAATAGTTCTCCAAATATTGTGGTTTTCATGATAATATACGGACATAAAACATAGGTGTAATATTTAATAGCATTAAACTAGTAGGCTTTCGAAATATCACAAAAATTTGTTTTAAATGTCAAATACTATTCCATTTTAGGTTATGTAGTAAATTTTTAGAAACAACATTTGTTCGAAACTTTTTTTTAAATATTAACTTATGTACCTAGTGTAACAGAGCTAATCGAATAATTCGTCTTGGTTGGAACACCATGTAGATTCAAATTTCAGACGTTCTTTTTGAACTTTTGGGGCTTTGTTAACTACAGATTAAGAATTGTTTGTAGTTTAATAAATATCAAAATTTTTCATTAATGACTGTGCTGTATGAATTGTAGAAGTCTAAACACATTTTTAAAGTCTTTGGTGTTTGAGTAAATTGGTTTTCCAATAATACATTCATAGATAAGAATACATTGCTGAACAAAATATTTCTTTTCAACAGGGTTACCAGATTTAAAAATTTCCGTCGCGGGTCGCGGGACATGCTACCAAAAAATAAGCTAGTAGCCGCAGGGTTTTTACATATGACCATTATTTCTAGACAAAAATACAGTACAAAAGGTGGATAACATTTTTTTTTTGCTTTCACGATTATCTTTTTAAGAAGACCGGAACAAAAAGTGTATTTTAGAAAGAACGGAACAAAAAATGTGGATGAAGTTTGTTTATTTTTTTGCTCTCACGAATTTTGAAGATGGAAATTATATTGAATTATATGTTTGTGGCTCGCGCTATGTAAAAAGTTGGGTTATATTTAGCACAATTTTCATTACATTAAAAATACAGTACATACAGTACAAAAAAATAAAATACAGTACGGATGGTCACCGTATATATAGCCTACTACCCTACATTAAAACAGTGCCTGTTTACTATCATGTTGCATAAAACAGAGGATAGTTCTTATCGTCCAAAAATTTGCTGCTCCACATAACTGATGTAGTTGGATGTGCGGGACACCTTAATTAAAATGCGGGACACGGGACAAGTTACGACAAAGCGGGACAGTGGACAGTTCCGCGAAAACCGGGACGTCTGGTAAACCTACTTTCCAACTACTTCCATATTGTTTTCTTATCAAAATGTTACTACTTCGGCATTTTTGTTGTTGTTGGTATAATTAATAAAACAAGATTATTAAAATTTATATTAATACTTAGGTGTAAATAAGTGAAACCTAATTGTTCCTACGAAAAAGAAAAATACATAACTTGCTTTAAATTATTTTAGTATAACTTTAATTATGAAACAACATTCATCGTCATCTTTGTCGCCGAAAATTTTCCATTTAACATCGTACGTATTAGCTGGATACGCTTTTGATAATTTCAAACTGTACGAGTATGATTGTTTTGTACCAGCAACGACCGGGCATGTTGCTGTTTTGCATGCATCAGTATCCATACCCATGAATGGCAGATCAGTGAATCCATTGGCCCAATAAGCTCTTGCAGTTAAAGTAGATGTTGAAAAATCTAAAGAAAATTTTTGGAAGGAAGCTTTACTAACAAACGTAAAAGACATGAAATTAGGAAACTTAATCATGCACTAAGGTGGAAATATGTCTGTGGAGAGTATGTATATCAATTTTGTCAATGGGTTTTAACAAACAGGGTGTCCTAACTTCAGCGCTCAACATTGAGATATCGCTTAAAAAAAAAGAGAAACAGGTGAATAAGGACAACGTTACACAAGTTGGTGCTGACTTGTGAAGTTCAATCGGTAAATAAAATTGGCATAATTGGCCTACGTTTTTTGCGATATCGAAACACTAAAACTTGTCTGTACGTTAAGCTAATTAGATTTTGTATCAAACATTTCGTTTATTTTGAATCATTAATTTAGGTGAATCTTTAAACGTCAACGAAATAACGAAATTGCTCGAAATTTTTATAAGAACCAAAACGATAACGAAATTTTTATTTTTCGTTTAAGATTGAAAATGAAATAAATAATTTCTATCTGTTTTAACCAATATTATCACTATTTAAATTTTATTCATTAAACACAAACAGTGATTTACTGCCTGTGCTTCGGGGACTCCCTCGAGGCAGTAAAATATCTCTTGAAACAAGTTTAATATTTAAAGGATTAAAGGTAATATAAGTTGTTGTTTTTTACATTGTATTCTTATGAAAATTCAGTGAACTATCCATTGTAATTAATACTTTTTTTTCATTAATTACGACAGACTCAATTCAAAATCATATATTTTTTTTAAAACCACTGCTATATTATCATACATGGACATGGATCGTGTGTACATTCTCATGAAACAAATCGATTTGTGTATTTAAACTTGACGCGCACGAAGTTATCTTTAATAAAAAACACAAATTTTATTTGAATATATACAGTGTGTCCAAAAGGTATGGAATATGCTATATATCTCAGTAAATATTCACTTTAGGGAAAAAAAAAATTGAATAAAAGTTGTTTGGTACTTAGTTTTCCACCATAGACAAAATTTAAATTATTATTTTTTGAATAACAAAAGCGCAATGAAAAACAATTGAATTTTTTAAAATGACAAGATATCCCCCCTATATTATACTCATTTGATAGATTTTTTTTTCTCTTTTTAATAATGGGGCCACCTTAAAAATTAAGTTTATGCTAAGAGGTCGGAGAATATCGAAAATTTATAAGATCGTATTAGAGAAGAGATGAGGTCGATTACATCTGAAATGGTTGGGGATGTTATTAACGGGTTTAAAAACCGAGTTTATCATTGCCAAGCTGTAAATGGTTCACAGTTTGCACACTTATTGTAAATTTCGTCAAAAATTTTTAGTTCTAATGATGTTTTTGTTAGAAATAAATACTAAACAATTAAGATAATTTCAGAGTATTTCTTGAGTTTTTCTCAAAAAGTTGCTTAACACGTTAAGCGCCATTTGTATCCATATGGATACAAATAGTTTTTGCCAAATGGGCCACCTGTATCCATTTGGATACAACAGCCTACATTTAGATTTGGCTGCCTGTATACTTAAACATACATGTATTACATATAAACTATACCAGAAAAGGTTTAAGGATGGCCCGCTGGACCAGAAAACCTTGGTGGTCACGATTTTTTTACCCACATTGATAATAAAAAAATAAAAAAATTTTATGATACAAATTTATTCACAAAAAAAAATAATTTAAAACTGGTTAAAATGTTATTACTTTGTTGTGAATTTTTTTTATATTACTTAAGGGCAATTAAGAAACGTAAATTAAAAAAAAAGGTGGCCAAAAAAACCTTTTTTTTTAACATGGTGGCGCTTAACGTGTTAAGGGAGGGTACTAAAGTTTTGCATCATAGAAAAGAGAAAAAAATTCTCTATCAAATGAGTATAATATAGGGGTATCTTGTCATTTAAAAAATTCAATTGTTTTTCACTGCGCTTATTTGAAAAAAAAAATTGTCTATGGTGGGAAACTAAGTACCAAATAACTTTTATTTAAAACATTTTTCCCCAAAGTGGATATTTACTGAGTGATATTTACCATACCTTTTAGATACACTGTATCTAAAATATTCCGTCAATAATGAATAAAACTCAAAGTATAATTTAGCGGGGGCCCAACGATTGCTAAGAAATAAAAACAAGAACGTAAGTGGACCTTAAAACCAGACACATTTAACTTCTATCTGGATTAACGAAAGTTTTTAGGTGAGATCGTAAAGTACGAAAATGAAATTTTTCATTTTGGTTCCGATCAAAAATGAAGGAAATATTTTTGTTTTAAGTTCCTGATGCTAATTATTTCCAAGGATTTTAAAGTGCTTGCAATGATTTTATGTTAATAATATTTTACAATATTATTTACTATTTTATTTAATCGACGACACTGATAATCAAAATTTAATTACATCAACGGAAAGACAACAAATTGCTGAAAGTGTTTTCAGTATTCTGATATGTTAAAAAAAAAGGAAATTTAGCAACTACACGAATGTTTGAACTGAGCCAATAAGGGAATAGTTTTTCTAGCATGAATTTACCACCAAATTGTGCCACTTTGTCAAAATTTAACTGACTTCGCAGCGAGGTCCCCATGTTGAACCTAGAATTTGGGGCATGCTGTACTTTTAAAAAGAATAATAGTCACTAATTTTCGACGAATAAGTTATTTATAGGTTAACTTCACACTTATAAACATTTTTAGTTTTGCATGTTACTCAGATATATTTCTTTTAATGTTTATCACTTAATGTGGTATGAGGTCGTGATTTTGATTTAACATACTATAATTAAAAATCAAGTTGATAAGTTTTAAACAGTTTATCAAATATGTTTTAATACATCCTTGGATAATAATAATTTTGTGATGTTTAAACTAAAATAAAAGTCTAGAAGCACATTACTTATACACATATTAAGTACTTTATATCACTTTTAGATGAAATTTGACGAAATTAGATTTGTTTATCGTTGAGTTACACAATGTTTGTGTAGGGTGATGTAAATATGGCGATGATTTGCATGCAAAGCCCCTAACAGTCTGAAAAAAGTCCATTATTAAGTAAAAGTTTTTTTATTAAAAATATAAAATATACAGTCTTGATCAAAGCGCGTATGTATAAAAGGAATCATTTCCCAATAATCTTGCTACTTACTGGGTGTGAAATCAAGAGAAAAACTTCCATTTTTTCCCCTTTTTAGCTTGCATGGTTTACCCTCAACATAATCTTTGCATGGAGATACCCTAACTTCGTGTAAAACGCATTTGTCTGTGTGTGAACCTAAAATAAAAACAATAATTACGTGTGTATTTATTGTACATTCAATGTATTTTTACCATATACTAACATAAGATAAAATGGGCAATATTCTGACAAAAAGAGCAGTTATTTTTGCAAGGAGACACGATATTTGTTTTAACCTTGTAAAATGGGTTTTTCGAGCCCAGTTTAATTTAAGTACCATTTTGAAAGGTTTTAAAATTGTTCTCCTTTAGTGTCGACAAAACGAGACAAAAAAAAATAGAATAATGTTCTGTTCTGTAAGTTAGCGTCACAAAGAGTTGTTATGAAATTATAACTTTTGTTGGCAATGTATACTTACTTGTTTGTAGTCGACGTATTTAAAAAATAATTTATTCTTGACTTATAGATAACCCGTTCATTGCATGAGAAACAGCAAATTTAGATCTTAATGGATTAATTTTGACAATCGGTTATTTAAAGGTGTTGAGGTCATAGAGTGTATGCTATCATTATTATAATTTTGAACATGAAGAATGTTAAGTTAATAAGTATAAGTTATCCTGTCGTCGGAAAAACCTGTTATTTTTCAATTTGCGCTTTATAATATTTCTCTAATGAGATTCAAACTGATGGAAACTCGATGGCAAGCATTGGGAACTCTCTTATTATTAAAGATAAAGCATAGCTGTAAATTGGTTGCTAAATTTTATGCTAATTATTAATATATATAGGTACATTACAGAAACCTATAGCCGTTTACAACACAACTGAAAAAATCTGAAATATTATTGTTTGTTATTTCTGCTGTAACTTTTTTGTTATATTATTACAGATAGTTATATTATATACAAGTTAACTAAATTATTGATTTTATGTTGTTTTACTAAAGAATAGGATATTTAGTATTTTATAGCATTAAGTAAAAAAATTAGTAGTTGGATAATTTTTCACCAAATATTTTTGTTTTGTTACTTAAAAGTTTTTTAAACCTAAATTATGTGATCAATGCATTTTTAAAATAAAAAAAATAGCTAACCAGGGAAGGTCACGATACGTTGTCGCTAGAATCTGATTAAAGGTACTTATTGCATCAAGAACATCAAAACTAAATGTTTTGCAGAGTTTAAGTGCCACTGGCATTTTCTCCAGAAAACTTCTCAAATCATAGCGCTTATGCAAGGGTTTCGTTTTTGACGTTTTTCTCCGGAACCGTTCAAGATTTTTTCAAAAACTTTGCACCATTTTACTAGCAAAGTATGCGCGCAATGGTAAATTTAGATTTTGTCTCTGACGGTTTCATGGCCAACGCGAACGCAAAAATGACCTTTTTTTTACCAATTTTTTAGTTTTTCCCCTATTTTTCCGAAGGAAATGGCTAGTGGCACGTATAACTCTGGAAAACATTTAGTTTTGATATCCTTGATGCAATAAACACAACCTTAATCAAATTCTAGCGACAACGTATCGTGGCCCTCCCTTGTAAGTATGTGAAATTAAAATATAACGCCCATTACGAATAAAAGAGTTTATAAAAAAAAGTTAAGTTAAACCGGTATATCAAAAAAATAATGCGACCATTTCAGGGTGTCCCACAGGGTATGTTTTAACAAATTTTTGCATACATCGAATTTTTAGGACCTAAATAAAACGATTTTACCGATTAAATTATATTTTATGTATCCCTTCATATACAGGGTGTCACAGTTAACGTGAACAGCATGGGGATCTCGTAAATGGTAAGAGATACAGAGTTGGTTAAATGGGTCAAAATGATCTATGGGGACACCCTGTAAATGCATAATAAAAATTCGTTTTAAGGAAGTCCAAATAAAATCATCTTAAATAAAAGTTACAAAAAAAAATTAAAATTAAATTTTTCAGATCATTTCAGTTTTTACAAAAATCTTGCAGATAAATGCAGTCTGATTGAATATTATTTTGTATAAAATTTTGCAACTTTGCTCAATTTAAACCTGTATGTACTCTACATATATTCCCAATAATAAAGCGAAAACCCAAAAGTTGCTCTCGAATTTGAATCAGTAAATACGTTACTTCAAGGTGAACTTTTTCTTATTCTTAATTATAAAGATTTAAACAATTTATAGTAGTTTTAACATAAATACTAGAAGTAATTTTAAAATGACAATGATAAACAAGTGTTCAAGAAAAATAACGGCTTGCAAAGGAATTTTATTTGAACCTAACTGTTAACTGTAAAAACAACCTTATATTTATATTTCAAGCTTAAAAATATTTTTTTACTTACCGCAGGGTTGCGCCTGTATAATTTCAGCAACAACTGCAGAAATTAATGTAATAATGGCAAATATAAACGCAATAAATCGAGCACTCATGGTGATATTGTGTAGATGTTAATCTGTGCACCAGTTCTTTGGTAATGTCCGTGATGAAATATATTATCTTGTACCCTTCCTTAATTATGAATAAGCTGTTTTATAAGCAATGTTGTTGGGTTTACAGTTCCATAAATATTATTGAGTACATCAGCATTATGTACATACAATAGCTTCACTAGCTGATTTCAACTTTATTGTAGATAAATGAGAACTGAACTTTCGTCCGTCCACTTGCACTAAGAAGGCATGTTAAGTGCACGTGCACTTACCCATTTACTGTCGAAACGTTTGGTATAATATACAAATAAAAATATTACAGTGCATTGTTTGCCACTTACTTTAAATTTAAGTATTGGAATTAACGTAAATGAATCGTAAGTTAGTTATTAATTAAAATGGTTATGTTTGTTTAATGTCCTTGCAATATTGATAAAGAGATTTTTATTATCGATAGACATTTTAAGAACAAACGTTGTCTTTGTTGGAAATATGTATAATTTGTTTCTACACCGTTATTCAAAAAGTCTGTAACAAATGGAAAAGTTTTTTATCATCGATTTCTCAAAAAAATTATTCTTGATAAAAATTGGTGCATGACTTAAAACTAATTTTAAGTTAAATAAAAGTTCATATGACACTATAGTTAAGCGATTTTATAAATATTCGGAAGAGTAGAGTGTCCATTTAAGTTAAATGAAAGTCACCGCCAACCATAGCCAATATATTAGTCTATAACTTAAAGATGCACTACTTTAAAATTAAACAAAATTTACTTACAAATTTATTAGCATTCTTTTCCAGTTTTATAAATGTTTCGAATGCATTCACATCCTTTTCATTTTTTGTAGGCAAATTTTTAACACACATATCGTCCGATTCTTGAAAAACAAGTCCTTTTGTTGTTAACAAGTTTTTCAGTCTTTTTTTTTTAAATATTCTCTTAATAATATCGTTCATTTCCAATATTGCTATGATTCAGCTTCCTAGGTCTTAAAAAATTGTAAATGTTATAATTTTTACAATGTACGTTTATACAGGGTGTAGACTCGGATCACGCAACATAGCAATTTCAATGGTAAAATTTTAAAAGTCGAATTCTTGCTCCGCTAATTATTTTAGAAAAAAAGTGTAAATACATTTTTTGTAGAGAAAAAAATTCTGTATCCATAAATGTAATCAATATTACTTTTTCGTTTTCCAAAAACAGAAAAATAAGCAAATTAAAAAACGCGTTTTCGCGAAAATCTGTAGTGCCTTGGAATTATGCTACGACAACTGCCCATCTTACTAACACTTACTGTCACTTTGACGTTTGAAGTTTATTCTTAATTATCATTTTTATTATATCTTGCAATGAAAACATAACTAATTGTGTAAAATAAATGTTTGATAAAATATAAAGGATAATTAAGAATGAATTTCGCGTCAAAGTGACAGTATAAGTGACATTAGGCTGAGCAGTTGTAATACCATAATTCCAAGGCACTACAGATTTCTGTCCAAACGCGTTTTTTAATTTGCATAATTTTCAGTTATTGGAAAATGAAAAAGTAATATTGATTACATTTATGGATACAGAATTTTTTTCTCTACAAAAAACGTATTTGCACTTTTTTTCTAAAATAATTAGCGGAGCAAGAATTCGACTTTTAAAATTTTACCATTGAAATCGCTATGTTGCGTGATCCGAGTCTACACCCTGTATACAGTGTGTCCAAAAGGTATGGAATATTCAATATACAGGGTGTTTCTTAAGTATTGCAAAAAAATTCAGGAGGTGATTACTTATCGAAAATTAAGGGGGGTCTTTCATACAAATTTTTTTCTTTAGACGTCTCCTTTCCAAGTTACAGCCCTTCTAAAGAAGGGCGGTAAAATTAGGTTTTTATTTTATTTCTCAAATTTGGATAAATTTAGGAAAATGATATTTGGCGGATATTTAATACTTATTAAAAGGTTTCCCATAGTAATATATATTTAATCATCTCCCACCTCCACAAGGGGCTGAAAAGTACGACCCCTGTTGGATTTTTTATCAGAATTTTTTGGTGGGTTAAAATTTTTTAATTAAAAATATTTTTTTTGAAAGATTGATTTATATAGAAACTTTATTTATTCTCTAGTTTTTCTCGTAAAGCCTACAGTTTTTGAGTAAAAAATAAATTAAGTAAACATGAACCATCAAACATTCCAATATAAAACGATTGATTTTGGTGGTTTCCATGATTTGTTTATGTTGATATTGGCTAGAATTGACGGGCGTTATAGCGTTGTCGCCGCGTTAACCTCTAAATGCATTACACCCGTCAATTCTATCCAATATGAACATAAACAAACCATGGCCACCACCAAAATGAGTCGTTTTATATTGGAATATTTGATGGTTCAAGTTGACTTTTTTTATTTTTTACTCAAAAACGGTAGGTTTTACGAGAACAACTAAAGAACAAAAAAAGTTTTTAAATAAATAAATTTTTCAAAATAAAAATTTAAAATTGCAAAATTTTAGCACACCAAAAAGTTCTGATAAAAAATCCAATAGGGGTCGCACTTTTCAGCCCCCTGTGGAGGTGGGAGATGATTAAAAATATTACCATGGGAAACCTTTCAATAAGTATTAAATATCCGCCAAATATCATTTTCCTAAATTTATCCAAATTTGAGAAATAAATTAAAAACCTAATTTTACCGCTCCCCTTTAGGGGGTTGTAACTTCGAAAGAAGAATATTTTTTTTATGAAAGACCCCCCTTAATTTTCGATAAGGAATCACCTCCTGAATTTTTTTGCAATACTTAAGAAACACCCTGTATATCTCAGTAAATATCTACTTTAGGGAAAAATGTTTTGGATAAAAGTTGTTTTGTACTTAGTTTTCCACCATGAGACAATTTTTTTTTTCGAATAACAAAAGCTCAATGAAAAACAATTGAATTTTTTTAAATGGTAAGGTACCCCTATATTATATTCATTTGATAGAGAATTTTTTATTTACTGAGATATATAGCATATTCCATACCTTTTGGACACTGTATATTCTTACTAGTTGAAGCTGATGATGATGGAGGGTATGACGATATGTGAGACAACATTGGAGAACTTACTGCTTTCTCTGCAAGGTAAAAAATGGAGAAAAAAATATTACTGATTCGCTTATAAAATTAGGAAAATGATTTTTTCGCGTTCAGTTATAAGTTAGCTTCATTGTCATAATTATTTGTTTTGGAGCTATTGTTGCATTCAATAAAATCATATACGTTGCGCCTGGACTTTTTTCTTTGAGGTGAAAAATAGTCATCATCTGTGTCCAAACAGAAAACCACTTCTTATTTTCTTGAATAATGCTGAGCATCTTGCAATGTATAACAAGATTTTAAAATATTGCATCACACCAATCAAATTCTCTGCCTTTTAAATCTTCACAATTATTTACCAATAGTTGAACACCTTTGGTAAACTTTGGCCATTTATATTTGTCTTTTGACGAGTTAGACCACGAAGAAAGAACATAATCTACTGCATTTCCTGCATCCCAAAATATGACGTTCCATGATGACATTTTTTTGTAGCTTAAGCTACAAATAAATGTTTTTTTAAAATGATTAATCAACTTATTAAAAAAAATAGAATAATAGCTGTCTATTTAGTTATTTAGATCATTTGAAGTAAAAATTATACTGTAATCATTCTGTAGGCTTCTCAAACATTACCACCTTCAGTTTTTTTTTTTAAGCTAGGCAAAAATGTTTTAACTTTAACGGAATTAAAACATCTGTCTCGACTTCATTAGCACATCATGTCTGCGAATTTACAAAACGTGCTCTAATTAAGTGTTCTTTATACCTAAATTCGTTTTAAAAATTAAACATCACACAATCCACCAATTACTCTATAGATAATACAAAAAAGTTTACACAATTTAATTTGTACAAACATTTAAAAAAAGGGTTAATTTTCAATTTTTAAAATTGAGATTTAAGTAAACTTTAATAAAGTTTAAATACAAATATACATGAACGGTTCAGTAGCTCCTGAATAAAAATCGTAGAATACTGAAAATTACAGCAGCACAATAAATTAATGCCTATAACTTAGCACTCACAAAGAACGACTTTAAAGCTGCTTTTATTCATCGTTTTAATAAATAACCTAATCAATGTATAAAAAGGACCAACAAATAAGAACTGGCGTACAGAAAACCAGAGAATCGTGAGTCTTGACAGAAGGATTTGCATCTGCGACTGAGGTATCTTGAGTTGTTGAAATGTAAAGAACATCTACAGTGCAATCTAAAGGATTACTAGCAGAAGGAAAAAAAAAAACGCTGCAAAAACTAAAACTGGCGAGATTAAGAGGTCGCAATTGCAAAAATAACATTGTGTGATACAGATGTGGAACAAGTCTTATCTATAGAATACAAAAACAATGAAAGAAAAGAAAGAAGTTATGTAGAATTGTATCTTATTTATGTTGCCTGTAGATGAGAACGTTACAGGGTTATTATTAGTTGAATATCGTAAAAGATCAAATTACCGTTGGTGTTTGTGTTTGACGATGATTCATTCACTGTTGAACAAATACAGATGTTTGTAATGATTTTAGTTTACTTCTAGGTACGCTTGACCACAACCGAGTACAAAAAGTTCAAACTAAGTAGCTGCTACTGCATTGGTTGTGGCTTGTGACTGGATCTTTGATTTAAATGTTTTTGGGCCTAGCGTCCATTGAAGTGATTTGACGCGTGATCTAACGCGCCAAACCTTGTCAAACACGCAATACGAATTCGAAGGTTTTGCAATCAAAATTCACTTTTGTGCGGAAAACGTCTACATTAGTTGCAGTAATCGAGCATTGCTCAAATTTTAAAGCGACACACGTAAAATGCCAATGTATAAGGCCTAGCGCACATTGACACGCAGTTGACTGACGCAGGGCAGGTACAGTTTCTGTGATTCCATGTTTGGAGATAAGACACCGCGAATTGAGACGCAGAACAATGCAGCGCAGTACTGCGCCGTTTTCGCCTGCCCCACACTTGTGGATCTTACACAGAAACTGTGTCGTATCGCCACTCGCGCTCCTTTGAGTATTTTGATTTGATTGTCTTTTCTTTAAATGGAATCATTAGAAGTAAAATTAATTGAATCGTTGTGTAACTACACTGTGATTTACGACACCAGCCATTTACAACATATGAAAACGAAATTTAAACAGGTAATTTGGATAAAAATCACCAACCGTGTTAGTGTAAATTACACTCCCCTAATAATTTTGAGCGAAGCAGCACCCTCAAATTTTTTTAATATTTAACAACTTTAAGATAGCAGCGGCAATTATTTTTGAAGTTAGATAATAGTTTCGCAAACGTTTTGCACAAGTAAAACTTTTAAAATATTACACAGGGCATTTGCTACGCTTTGTCAAATTCAATGGAAATAAAAAATGTGAATATTTTTTTTACTACAATAGTTTAGTTTTTTTTTATGTGTACTTTTGTACAGAATTAGATTGTACTTAGATAATTTAAAGTTAGTTTCTTACCTATATTTATTAATTTCCGGGCTATCGTGATTTATATGTTAATTGCAGGGGCAAATAGAATATTTCATAGTAGGGAGACAAAACTAGAGTATTTTTTGAACAATTAAAACACAACAAATAAAAAATTTAATTATATTTCTATAAGAATATGCAAAAATATATAGATTACTGTGTTGAAAAAAATAACTTTCTAATGTTTAAATATTAATTAATTTGACAATGCGTAAACTGCCGCGCAGAACTGCTGTCCAATGTACGCGGACAACTGTGCCACATTGTTTTCTGCCCTGCCTGGCCTGCTCTGCCCGTACTGCGCCACGCAGTTCAATGTGCGCCTTAGCTTAAGGTTTGCTTTTCATCACAATGCCGTCTTTATCCATGAAGATGCCGAATGACATTCAATTAAATATTTTAGTATGATGTAAGTTCGATCTTAGGCTTTAGGTCCGATTGCACAAAACAACATTTAGTATTAAGTTAATACTTAATGTTAACTTAATGTTAACTTAATGTTAACTTTTAAAACTAGGCTGAATTCCAGCGCAATTGTCGGTGATAATTAAAAATTATAAAGAAAGTGATGAATTAGTTTATATCTTCTGTTTTTTCCCCGGAACTGTTAAAATATATATTTTCATAAATTTGACACCGTTTTACTTACAAAGAATGCACGCATCGAAAACTAAATGTATTTCCATCAAACACTTGTACTTTTCTTTTTTTTTTTTAAATACGTAATCATGTAAATGTTTTTTTTTTATATACCAATAAAATAAGGTTGACATGTAAATAAACGCAAAATTTTTTTAAATAATTATTAAATTATTAAATTAATATTAATACATTTATCTCATTTTCTTAAAACTACTTTTACTTTTGCCTAACTGTGTTGATTTATTCTACTCTGTAAATCTTATAATAACGAAGTTACCCATGTAACGTGGTAGATAATGGTCATTCTGTATACGAGTTATTTTTTTCTAAAAGGAAAGAGAAGTCGACTTATTTTAGGTGGGGTTCATGCTTCATTGAAAGTATACATAATATTCAGTGCATTTATGGCGGCATTTTCTTTAACTACTTGTGTAGCTTTTATTTTTGTAATTAGTTTCGTTGGAGAGGGTCTAGGAACATTCTTCGCCCACAATTCTTCAACTCCACAATTCTTCGCCCACATTCCTTCGCCTACACAATTCTTCGCCTACACAATTCTTCGCCGCCACGATTCTTCACCGCATACAAGCATATCACAAATTTTATTTGTAAATGTGATTGTTTTTATTTATAACGTAATTTTTACAGATTATTTTACATAAGCCTAAAGTTGTTTCTTGTATATTAATACTTCTTCTTTTAATATTATGTTTAAAAATTGCTACATAAATAGCGTATGTTGTGATTTTTAATCTTGTTTATGTTATTATAGTATGAATAAAAATAAATTAACCTAATGTAAAATAATCTGTAAAAATTACGTTATAAATAAAAAAAGCACATTTACAAATAAAATTTTGTGATATGCTTGTATGCGGCGAAAACTTGTGGCGGCGAAGAATTGTGACGGCGAAGAATTGTGGGCGAAGAATTGTGGGCGAAGAATGTGGAGGTGAAGAATTGTGGAGGCGAAGAATTGTGGAGGCGAAGAATTGCGGAGGCGAAGAATTGTGGGCAAAGAATTGTGGAGGCGAAGAATTGTGGAAGCGAAGAATTGTGGGTCAAGAATTGTGGGCGAAGAATGTTCCGGACACGGTTTGGAGAGTATTGACAACTCTGGATTGTCACGCTAATAGATTCGAGCTGGGTTGATCTCGTATTCGTAAAAAAATCTTTTGATATATTTCTCCAAGTTAAAATTAAACCCTCATGTTAACAAATTGTCCTTTTTTGTACATCTTTTACAATTATTTTTCACACAGGCAAGTCATGAATGTATTTAATGCTGTATTATCATTCGTTCTTTTTAAATTTGCAAAACCGTCGCAAGTTGCGAAAATTTTGATTACTATTCTAATTTTTAGATTATACGTTCTTCGGAGGTACCTACTGTTAGCCGATTACATTTTTTGTTTTGCATATTTTTATAAGAGAACTAATCTTTTAATAAATACTGATCAAAGTGTATGTTTAATTTTCGTTCTTAAACGTTTCATACAGATAAAATATTGTTTAGTGTAGTAAATAACTGCGTACATATTTCACAATATGTGAATATAAATAGCGATAAGTGACCCAATATGATACTGGTGCTTGGGAGCACGTAACCGATCAGCCAGTTTATATTCATTATTTATGACATAAATAAACATTACACTCAGCTAATTAAATGATGAAAGCACTCGTGTACACACACGACGACGGACGGCTGCCAACGTAAAACGTACCCTTATGGCCTCCCATGGCTTTATTCCTACATGGTTATTTACTATCGCGTTACCTTGGTGATTGATACTTTTTCAATGTGCACTAATAATTATTGTAAGGCAATTTTTAAAACGGGAAGAAATATAAAAACCCACAATTAATCTAATTTGAAAATCAATGCTTTTGAAATTTTTTAGTGAAAAATATTCCCTGTGTATGTATAGCAAACAGGGTGTCCCGAATTCAAAGCTCAACATGGGCAGGCATATATCAATGATCTGAAGAAAAAGAAAATGCCATGAAGACAAAAAGTACCCAAATTTTGGTTCTTACAAATATTTTACAGCACTTTTGAAAAGACCAAGAAAATATGGTTAAACGTCACGATTTAGACCTAACCTGTAAACGAGAATTTCAATACGGATAACGTCCGCGAAAACCTGAAGAATAAAATAATAATTGTACTAATTTCATGTTAACCATAGCTATTAGCCGTTTAAATTTAGTTGTAATAAAAATGCAAAGTATCGCTCAGTTTTATTTTTAAATTTGTTTTGTAAAGCCGCAACTTTATATACGATTTTCTTCCATAAGATTTAAGTTTAAAGACGAAATGGTTATTATATAAAATTCTGATAAAATTGATGTGTAGTTTATAATTTAAATTTGCTTATTTTCATCTACCTACATGGCAAAAATTGTTAGAAAGGGTTGTTACAAAACAATATTTTAAAGGAAGTGTTAATTCTGCATTTTTAATGCTTAAAATAAATTCTTAATAATATTGCGTTTTTTACTTACTGATACAGATGATCAGAACCGTAGCAATTGCATTGGCAACGGGCAAGTTTCGAGGGCGCGAGGCGAAATTTACAATACATGCCTCATCATTCTGCTTTTTAAAATAAAATAAGTTAAAATTGGGCGCCCTTTTGGGTATTTGCCAAGAGCGCCAGAAACATTGCTATGGCACTGGATATGATCATCAAGACATATTGGTAATTACCATAAATTATTTTAAATAATCACGATACTGGACAAGTTATACAATTTTGTTACGTTTTAGATAAGTTTTGTTTTTCATTGCAATGTTGAATTCATGAAAAATCGCTATAATTGTATTTTTCACCTATTTGTTACCTATTCTATGCCACATAATTAATTGTATTAGAATTATTAATACTATAATGATGGTTCAAAACAAATGAAACGTGTGACACAAAACCTAATCGCGACGTCCTCACTGGTCGATCTGGAGGATTTTACATTTTTAACAATTTAATTTTCCCCATATTTACCTTTGTTATGTTATGCAATACTTGAGTAAATAATACAATTTTGCAGCAATAATTTTATAATTTTTCAAAAGTAGATCTCGGGTACGCATTTGACATAAAAAGTGATCCTATTCCTAAACCACAAAAGGTTGGAGACAACTGCTGTAAACGAATGCGACAGACAATGTCTTATACACCTTACAAGAAAATATTCCTATTGAAATAGGTCCACGGTAAATATTTTACAAAACTTTGAAAGTTTTTAACAATATCTCTGCAAGATAAAACGAGCATTATATTGTCTAGTTCAGTACTTATTATTCATGTAAAAATGTGATATTTCAGGTTCACATGAAAAGTATGTCATACCAGCATTAATTCCACTTAAAATTAATTAAAATGTAGTTTGTAAAGTCAAGGATAAATTCAAACTGCAACGAATCACTATAAATTTTGCTTAACGACGTAAAAAATTGTTTATTTTATTCTACACGAGGTTTAATGAGCTGTTACATTGGAAATTACCAGATATGTTTGATTGTGATAGAAAAATAAATAAAACAAATGATTGCATACTTGTTACTATAGACTTCTGTTACTAAATTTAACCCTCTATCTATTGCATAAATTATTTTGAGTTTTTGATAGTTTTTAAATTGTTAATTAATTTTTAAAATATCATTTAAATAACAAAAAAAAATCACTTATAATAGTAAAATACTTATTTATAAACAAAATAACATGTTTTTTTAAAAATATTTTATTGTTGTGTAGGTACCCATTTGGGTCCTATACACCCTAGGTACAAAGTAGATTATATACCCATTTGAGGAACGGTATCCAATAGAGGGTTTCATAACTGAAAAGTAAACTTTTTTTTACAGAAATTGATTTCGTGTAGAAGTTTTTTATCTACGTAATTTAAAGTTGCAAGCGTTTATGGCTTTACATGCAAGTTGAGTTTGTTTTGTGAGCACACGAGAAAGTTGAAGTGTGATAAAATTTAGTTTTAGTTATAATAAACATATTTATTATTTTTACTTTTACAATAATATTTTTAATTCAATATTTATCAAATGAAGAATCCTAATACCTAACAACAAAATTATTTAATAACGGCTTTGGTCTTTAAATTTATATTGAAATCCCAAAATTTAGCTGATTCTATGCCACATAAACCTTTGTTTTCAATATACAGGGTGAGTCACGACGGACGCGTCGGAGTTTTATGGCAAAACAGTTTATATTTTCCAATTTCTGTCGCTGTTAGATTATGTAAGTCAATAAGGGCTACATTTTAAAAATATTTTCAAATATACAGGGTGCTCCAAAAAAGAGTGCCATATCAAAGTTATACTTTTTCTTATGGAACACCCTGTATATTTTTACATTCTTGGATTCCTCTTTAAATTTACTTAAAAAAATGTAAAAGGTTATATGGGTCTAAAGTCAACCGTTCTCGTGAAAATTGCATTTTCATGAAAATGCAGTACTTTCAAAAATTTTCAACATTTGAAAACTTTGACAAGTCTGAAGAAATTCGCTTGGAGATAAGACTGACAATAGATTATGTAACAGTTTGCACCACCTACATTTTTAAAATATTATACAGGGCGTTTTTTACGCTTGGTCAAACTTGTGAAACTTTAAACATCGATAACTAATTTTTTTTAAATACAATGCCCTATATTTTTTTAAACCGTCTTATAGAAAATTTAATTCTCTTTCGAAAACATTCAGGCTGTTTTTCACCTAGAATTGATATTTTCCGAGATATCGAGATTTTATTGTTAATTATTAGGTCAAAGTAATATTTTCAAGTAGGCTATGAAGGTAGACAGCGGTAATTTGAAACAATTGAAAGAAAAACCAAGACACTTATAATTTTATCGTTTGACTACACACTTTTGACATTATTTTATAGGAAAGTTGTAGTTTTACCATACTTACGTTTAAATAGAGATTTTTTAAAATTATTTATGCATTTATTTATTGGACCAGTGTATAAGATAATTATTAAATCCTATAAACCATTTTTTGTCTGTTTACGATACGATACTCTACCGAAAACAGTACCAACCATGTTTTTTTTTTTTTTTAAGTAAAATTAAACAAGTCAGTATTACATTTTTTAATCAGCGTTCCGTACTTGTACCTAATACATTATCAATCGGTTTTTAGGACTTGGCAAACGATTAAACGCAATTATATGAAAAATATTGTGGCCCTGATGAGAAACCTATATTTAAACGTAACAATGGTAAAACTACAACTTTCTTATAAAAAAATGTCAAAAATGTGTAGGCAAACGACAAAATTACAAGTTTCTTGTTTTTTCTTTCAATTGTTCAAAATACCGCTGTCTATCTTCATAGCCTACTTGAAAATATTACTTTGCCCTAATAATTAACAATAAAATCGCGATATCTCGGAAAATATCAATTTTAGGTATAAAACAGCCTTAATGTTTTCGAAAGAGAATTAAATTTTCTATAAAACGGTGCAAAAAAATATAGGGTGTTGTATTTAAAAAAAATGAGTTATCGATGTTTAAAGTTTCACAAGTTTGACCAAGCGTAAAAAACGCCCTGTACAATATTTTAAAAATGTAAGTTGTGCAAAGTGTTACATAATCTATTGTCAATCTTAACTCCAAGCGAATTTCTTCAGACTTCTCAAAGTTTTTAAATGTTGAAAATTTTTGAAAATACTGTATTTTCATGAAAATGCAATTTTCACGAGAACGGTTGACTTTAGACCCATATGACCTTATACATTTTTTGAATTAAATTTAAAGAGGAATCCAAGAATGTAAAAATATACAGGGTGTTCCATAAGAAAAAGTATAACTTTTATATGGCACTCTTTTATGGAGCACCCTGTATATTTGAAAATATTTTTAAAATGTAGCCCTTATTGACTTACATAATCTAACAGCGACAGAAATTGGAAAATATAAACCGTTTCGCCATAAAACTCCGACGCGTCCGTCGTGACTCACCCTGTAGATAAATGTGTTAATACGAATATTAAGCATCTATAATTGATTATGATAATTAAGTTGTAAACAATTGTTTACTTAATTCCTATTTTAATGGCCAATGAGTAACTGAAAAGTATAGATTCATCAATTTAATATCATATTTTATGACAAAATTACATTATTAATTCCAATCATTGCTATTAAATTGATGTAGACAAATAATTACAATACACATTTTCTTAAAAATTAAAAAAATAATTGTATTTAACTTAACTTATGAAATTTACGTATGGTAATAACTTACACAACTATCAATAATGTCTTTTAAAGTCTTGGATCACACTTAAACACTCTCAACACGCAAGAAAAAAATAAAATGTGTACAACTGCCTATGATCTCCATGCAAACTATTTAAAATCTGGAGGTCGCAGCCTAGTGGCAAGCAAAACTCGACCGTGTATACAAGTGAAAGTTGTCCAGCGCCTGTCCTTACCCTGTTTATAGAGGTACCCTAGATTTGGCTAGAGCGAGTGTCGACACAAATATTTGAGGTATTCACACGACGCTCTAGCTAGACCAAAACTTGGCGACAGTCGATCTAGCGAGCTGTTCACACAGCGACACTCGGTCTGTGTCGCCGTGTGAATGTAGCTTGAGACTAGCATACAAACGTTTGCATCTGGCTAGAGCCACACAAATAGTTGAGGTATTCCACCCAACGCTCTAGCTTAATCGAACTTGGCGACAGTCGATCTAGCGACACTGATCAAGCGAGCTATTCATACAGCGACGCTATAGACACAAAAGTGTCGCCATGTGAGCACAGCTTTTTGGAAATTTATGCTAGACTTGTTTCCTGCTATGTCCGTGAAGATTGTCCTTTCATGTCACAAGTTAACACGTTGACTGCGTTACCAGTCCCCGGGGACCGATACAGTTTTTTTTTCTAGTGCGGGAGTATTTTTTACAAACTTCTCTTATATGCAATAGTGTGTCTTTAAAGAGTTTTAAAGGTAGTTTAAACAATTATTTTTCTATTTAATTACGTTAATTGCATAACATAAACATAAATAATTAGGAAGTGAGATCCTAGTCATTAAAAAAGCTAATCTGTGTAATATTTTACTGCTCAGTTGCATCTTTTAAATGTCTCCTAAGGGCACTTTAAAGAAATGCAGAGGGCACCACATGCACATGACCTGTTTTTCTTGTTTAAATTGCTTTTTTTATGTGTTTAATTTCGTAAAGCTGGTAGCGATGCAAGCGATAATTTAAGAGCCCTGTATTACTTAGGCTTAATGACTACGCTATTAAAAAGCATTATGAATATCGCAACGCTTCGCTACGTTTCACCCTTCGTTGTAATCTGCAGATTATTTTACAACAATAGATTAATTCGTCAACTGCAACATCCATTAAGTGATTAAATTATAACCGTTTTAGAAAAATATTGTTAATTATTCACTTTTATGTGAAACACAGCAAGTTTAAATTAAATTGTTCCTCATTTACGGTTTATTCTGCAGGACTTCATCAACCTTAATTTAGAAGAAGTATGTAAGAGATTAAGTAACGAGGATCATACACTCATTATTAATTTATTTGTTGTGCATGGAAGTATATTTTATACAGGGTGGTCCACATGAAAGGGCCACTATTGGAATCTCGCAAACGGTAAGAGCCACAAAGCAGTTTAAATTAGACAAATTGTTCCCGTTTCTGGGCCCCATTCCTTAATGCTTTAACGTTTTCAAAAAGTTCGATGGCACACTAGATAATAAACAAAAATCAAAATGTTTTTTTTTTAAATCGTTAATAACTCGGTTATACTTGATGGTACAAAAATATTTTTGGGAAAAAAGTTGTAGATTTTTTTACGCTCTGTAAAATTCATTTGTTTCAGTATTTGCGTTTTTTAAAATGGAAACCATAGTTGGCTATGACCTCATGCAAAAATATTTTCCCTCTCTTTCTAATATTAGGTTTATTATATTTATTTTGATATTCAGGCTCAAAACTAATGAAATTCATCAAAAAGTCCCTATGAAGCTATAGAGTGCCAGGAATTTAAACGATATCAAAACTAATTAATGTTTCATATTAAAGTGCGTAGAAAAATCTACAACTTTTTCCCTAAAAATATTTTTGTACCGTCAACCGTCAAGTACCTATAACCGAGTTGTTAACGATTAAAAAAAAAATGCCCATTTTGATTTTTGTTTATTATCTAGCGTGCCATGGAACTTTTTCAAAATGTTAAAGCTTCACTGAATAAGTCTCAGAAAGGGGAACAGTGTCTAATTTAAACTTCTTTGTAGCTCTTACAGTTTACGAGATCCCAATAGTGGCCCTTCTATGTGGACCACATACAGGGTGATTCCTAAATATTGCGAAAAACTTCGGAAGGTACCTAATTCCTTATCGAAAATTAAGGGGGGGTCTGTCACATAATTTTTTTCCTTAGACGTCTGCTATCGGAGTTACACTCCCCTAAAGAGGAGCGGTAAAATAGGTTTTTATTTTATTTCTTAAGTTTGAATAAATGTAGGAGAATGACATTTGGTAGATGTTTTATACTTACTAAAAGGTTTCCGATAGTTATATTTTCAATTATCTCCCACCTTCACTAGAGGCTGAAAAGTGAAAAGTGTGACCCCTGTTAGTTTTTTATCAGATATTTTTCTTTAAAAGCTTGATTTATTTAGAAACTTTTTTATTTCTTAATGTTTCCTGCAAAACCTACAGTTTTTAAGTAAAAAAGTGACATACACTATTAAATATTTTAAAATAAAACGATTAATTTTGGTGGTTACCAAGATTTGTTTGTTAATGTTCATATAAAGTAGAATTGACAGGTGCAATATTCTATAGAAATAAACTAATGGCCTTTGGACTATTTAAAATCTTCTAGTCTAGAGTAATCTAGAGTAGAATGTTAAACACAATATCAAATTCAGTTTTAGGCTGTATATTAGGTTGGAAGCTGATAAGCAGTGGAAACTAAAAATGGTGAAGTGTATAATTGTTGAAGACCATTATTTTGAACTTATTTATAACAAAATCTTAGTAAATATTAACCACGTTTTTTATTCTCAATACGTTCAGCTTGGCCCTCGTATTACTAGTAATTTGATATGCGCAATTGCTAAGTGAAGATGAAAGACCGTCCCTAAGTTATAATTGCGGTTAATGTTTAATGCAGTGAATTACTTATCTCTTTGATCAATTAATTAAATGTCTTTTCATGGTTTTATCGTAAGTTTATTAATATAGATTTTAACGGCATCTAATGTGCGCTGCGCATAAAATATTTTTTTAAACTCTTGTTTATATAAATTTAGCTGAATGCTGAAAAATAGTTATTTTAACAGGAGATCATAATTTTTCAGAGTCTTTCTTCATAAAGTAATGCAATGTAATAAACATTCTGTGCTCTACTGCACTTACTTTTAAATTTTAGAGTTGACTTGTTTAGCTGCAATATTACGTTTTAAATTTGCAAATCATAAACAGACTTGATAGTTCACTACTAGCAAACTACTAAATGTCTTTCAGTAATTAATTAACATGGTACATAAACTTTGATAATTAACAAAGAACTTTATAAACAGCATACCGTACATAATATACAAAATACTGTACCTACTTAGTAAGTAATTGACGTCGTAAATACACAAGCGCCAATAGTGAGACTTGAGTTTGAATATTTATTGTTATTAATTAAATATACAGGATAATTCTAAAATTCCGCAACGAATAGAATTAAAATCGATTTGCTCAGAATTCAAAAATAACACTAAATGTAAAACATCGTTTTGCAATTGACTTTTTTGGTAACACTTAAAATAAGGGCACTTTACTCTTGCGAATATTTCTAAATTCGCTAAAATCTAGTGTCATATGAATTTTTATTGATTTTATTAAACTAAAAATTGGTTTTAGACCATGCCCCAAGTTTTACCAAGGATAAAATTTTCTGAAAAATAGATAATAACAACTTATGCACTTTTTGCAGACTTTCGAAATGTTAAAATTGCTATAATATAAAAATAAAAATTTGATTAACGTCAAGTTTTATATCAACCATATTTTAGAATTCTGAACAACTGTATCTTATAACTATAATAAAAAATCGCTAATGATTATGTTTGAAATTGTTTTCATCTTGATTAGTTTTAAACTATGCATAACTTTTATCGCGAATATGTAAATTTTCTTGAAAAACTGATAATTTCTTTTTCTATTTGTTGCATTTTGAATGATCCTGCTTACTTAAATCGTGTTAATTGATATTTTATTATCTTCGTGTAATACGAACAAACAAAAATAAAGAAACAATAAAATACACTAGAGTAGCAATACACAAACTAAAAACTAAAGAAAATAAAGAGAAATACCAAAAAGAGACAGATATAGAATTCCAAAGAATGGAGAATGAACGAATAGAATGGACACTAGAAGAAAGATGGACGACATTCAAAAAGACAATACTAAAAATAACAGCAAACATAAGTGGGAAAAGTAAATATAACAACAACCTGAAAAGGACGAAGTGGTGGAACAATGATATAAAGAATCTGGTAAAAGAAACGAAAGTAGCATGGAAAAAATGTACCCAATCAAAAACAGAGAATGATAGAGAAGTGTACAATAGAAAGAGAAATACAGTAAAAGAAGCGGTCAAAAAGTCAAAAATCGAAACGTGGAAGGAATTCGGAAAAGAGATAACAGAATTACACGAAATAGACAATAGAAAGTTTTGGACGAGAATTAAAAGACTAAGAGGAAATTAAAAAAAAGAATTAAAAGTAATAAAGAACAAACAGGGACAAATACAAACAGACACAAAAGAAATACTAGAAACGTGGAGGGAACACTATATAAGCAAATATCACATGATAACCCCCGAAGAAGACATAAACAGAGTAGAACAAACAGACCACCAACAAGAAATTAAGAGGGAAGAAGTAAAAGACGCAATAGGAAAAGTCAAAATTGGAAAAGCAAGTGGAGAAGACGACATAGTACCAGAGATGATCAAATGGCTGGGAGAAAATAGAATAGACTGGTTATGGGCAATATGCAAAGAAGCATGGGAGAAACAAGAAATACCCAGGGACTGGGAAAACAACATACTATTACCAATATACAAGAAAGGAGAACAATCACAATGTGAAAACTACAGACCAATTTGCTTAGCCCAAACTGGCTACAAACTATATACAAAAATACTAGAAAAGAGATTAAGAGAGCATGAGGAAATAAAACTTGGAGAAGAACAAGCAGCTTTTAGACCAGGAAGACAGACAAGCGACAACATATTTATTATAAGGAATATAATAGAAAGAAAAGTAGAAGAAGGAGAAGAACTCTACCTAACATTTATCGACTTAAAAGCAGCCTTCGATACGGTAGACAGAAGAGAAATTTGGAAAACCCTGAGACAAATAGAAATACCTAACATCTTAATAAATGCAATTAGAAGCACGTATCAGACAGTAAGAGCAAAAGTACAAATCGCAGGACAAAGATCAGACGAATTTAGAATGAGCAAGGGAATAAAACAGGGAGACAGTCTAAGCCCACTATTATTTATAATTTTCATGGATAAGATAGGGAAACGAATTAAGGAAAAACATAAAAAACTGAACACGGCAATTGGGTACAGAAATCTAGAAATAATTACCTTAAATAGCCTACTATACGCAGACGACGTGGTGCTTATAGCAAATACCAAAAACAAAATGCAAAAACTACTAAATGCAGAGGACTGATGAAATAGAGAACATGGGAATGGAAGTGAATATAAATAAAACAAAAACTATGATCATAAACGAAAAACAAAAAGACCTCCAAATCATCAACAAAATTAAATGTAAAAACAATGATCTAGAAAGAGTTACAACATATGAATACTTAGGAAGTATAATAACAGAGGACGGGAGAATAGACGCCGAACTAACAAACAGGGCAAACAAATCAACAAAAATTTACTATTCACTGAACAAATCAATACTTGGACATAAAGAGATAGACATAAAAGTGAAAATGAAAATACACAATATGATAACAATACCGATAATAACATATGCAGCGGAAAACTGGACAATAAGGAAAAAAGATGAAACTAAAATAAACGCCATGGAAATGAAACACCTCCGGAAAATAGTGGGGAAATCTAAATGGGATAGAATAAGAAACGAAAACATTAGAGAAATGACAGAGCAGGAGCCACTGATAGAAAAAATAAAGAAGAAACAGCTAGACTGGTATGGTCATGTAATACGAATGAATCCGGACAGATTTACAAGAAAAATAATAGAATTAGGAAAACCAGCCAAAAAAACAAAGAGGGCGACCAAGAAGAAAATGGATGGATCAAATAAGGGACTGGGGATCGGAAAGAGGAAAAACACCAGAGGAAATGAAAACACTCGCAAAAGACAGAAAGGCATGGCGAAAATGGACTCGGGACGCGAGACCAACCTCCGACGCCTGAAAAGGCATAAGGAGATAAGAAGAAGAAGTAGAAGAAGAGATTTTCTTCGTGTAAATGCAGTCTTCACCATATTTATAAACTACGCTTTATGCTTTAAATGTAATAGTCGCCAGTTTTCAAAAACTCTTAAAACAAGTGCAAGGTGGCCTTTTTTAATATAAACCCCATCTGAAAGCAAAAGTTGAACCATAGTTTACTATGATTTTTAAATAAAGGTTTAGCCTTTAATACGTTTTTAGGACTTATTATTATTTATTAATAGTTAATTAACATACATTTTTAATTAATCTAAAAATATATTTTTTGTTTATGGTTATTTACCTATTCGGATTAATTTTTATACTGGAAACGACTCTTAAATAAGTTGTTTTGATTTTATATGGGAAATTATTGAAAATTTTACATTTTTTAGAGAAGAGTATGGCCTTTAAAATGTATGCAATGATTTTTAAATAAATAAATGTTCTTTTAAAAAAAAAAAAAAAAAATATTTACCCTACTTTTTACTCATCCTAGGCGTATGTAGCCCCCTAAGAAATTTTAAGCCTATGTTTTGAAGTAGACGTTAGCACCGTATTTTGTTTTTAATATTTAATAATCTAATATTCCGTGTTACGTATAGTGCTCCAGTTCTACCAACATATTCGAGTTCTTGAGCGAAAAGCTTACAGTATTAAGTATTTTGGGTTGAATTTAGGCTCGCAGGTATTAAAAACGGATTAACCTGCTTTAAAACTGTGTTATTATACCGAACCCTAAAACTACATTTGCACATTTTGAAAACCTTGTAAAATGTTTTCGCCATATCTAAATTTCAATTTGTACCGACAGGTCACAGCGTTGCACGTGGAATTCTCAATTACAGCCAGAAGTTCGACATAAACAAATGGCACATTTCAGTATTTGCATTATTTTTTTTCCTACGAACGTTAAAGTGCAATGGCAAATGCGAGTGGCATGTGTTACATTTTAGTGTGTTTATTTTATTTTATGGTTACAATAGGCCCTTATATTTGAGCAAGGGAAGAATATATGAAATAATACTATTCAAATAGCACAGATGTGACCTGAAATTTATGTGTTTACGTGAACTAACTTAGAAAGTATTTGCAATAGAGATAAATTTTTAATGCTACCAGTAGGTACGCTGCATAAACGCTTTAAATATATCAAAAAAATTGCATTATTGCTCGTAAATTAATAACGATAAGATCCAGGGCTTGGTGTATGGTGATGTTAAATTATATCTGAAAGTCTTGTAACAAGTTCTGTACCCTTGGACATATTATTAAGGGCTGCAAGGGTCACATGTTTAAGTTTGGGGTGGGTCAGAATTGACAAAAGGAGGGTAGTTTTACACATATTATGTAATGGACGTCTGTGGAGAGATCAAAGAGGGCAACAAAAGCGTTAAATGTGTCAAAGCGTCATTGTTGTGTTCTGTCAGTATTCTATAGTTGTCATTTACACATTTACCGTGTAATATCGGATTTAGATTACTGGAAATGGGCATAGGGTGTGAATACATTCAGATAAATTCAAAATTTTTATTGATATTTAAGTGTACGTGAAAACAGGGAAACAGTAGTTTCAGTTGCAGCAACGGATATTGGTCACAGCTTTTGTAATCCCTCCATTTCCTTCAATAAATTGAATAACAAAGAAATACTGTTTAAAATATACCTATAATTGATGTAAAATAAGTTTTTACCTAGAAGACTCAGCTTTTTATTTTTTATCACGCAGCTTTAGTACTATTACAAGCAAATTTGTATAGATTTTAGTTCGATTGCACAAAACTTGGTTAAAAATATAAGTTTCAAACGTCGTTACTATAGTAATTTAGTTTTTAGGTACCTAGACTTAATCACAGAATATAGACTTAATTAGCCGTTAACTTTTGACGGAACTTCGTGCAACTGGGCTTTAACCAATTAATTACTAAAAGACCGATCAATAAAGTTGATAAGTATAATGTATACAAGTTAAATTATTCAGTTAAATTATTTTGGATAAAGGTAATATTAATGTTTGCTTTTTTTACATTTTGGTACTAGAAGATAAAAACTTAATCTTATATCCTTAACAGAATTGGCCTTTGCAGATGATGTGGTGCTAATATCTAAGGATATGGGAACAAACATTAACAAGATGTAATATGAGCATCAGTATAGAGATGACAAAGACTATGGTTATAGCGAAGAATCATGAAACGGTTTCAATCATGCGGGGCCAAAAAAGGATAGAGCAGGAATCAAATTTTAAATATTTAGGAAATATAATTGCAGTGATTGGTTAATTTCTGAATCACAAAATAGCTGTAGCCGCTAATAAATGCCTGATAAGTAAGAAACAGATCTCAAAAGAAACTAAGAAATGAGTATTTAATACAGTGTACATACTTACCAATTCCTACTTATAGTTCAGAAACTTGGCGCTAACAAGAAAGCAAAAACAAAGGATACAGACGCAGATGAGAATTTTGAGAAGAATAAAGAATTGATAAGATTAGCAAGGGTAAAATCAGAAAAAGCCTAGAAGTAAAAAGTATAAAAAAAGAAGATGGAGACGAACCAATTAAGATGGTTGGAACATCTAGTAAGCATGTCAGAAAGTAGTTACGCCAAAATAGGATGAAAAATTAAGATTTAGAAAAAAAATTGAGGAAGACCAAGAACAAAATGGGACAACGAAGTGAGACATACATAAACTAGGAGAAAAAGGAGTCAGCTGTGCCACAGTTTAGCCAATGATAGACAGATATGGAGAAACATAATTAAGAATTAGGAAAATATACCTTGACACCAAAAGGTACAAGTGGATTCGATTAAGAACAAGAAGATAAAAACGTCTTTAAATGATTTGTGAATAACCGATTTTGAATACATCAGAAGAATCAGAATGGCATACGTTTCAATTTTTGTGCATTCTGCCTTTACATTATTCTAATTCATGAACCTTAAAAATAAACTTTGTATTCCTTTTTAAAGTACATTTTAAAATTAATTTTGGTACTTTTCTATTTCGTGAGAGCCAGTAGTGTCTATTGTCACTGTTGCCAACCAGCCGCTATCGTTGTATCCTATTACCTTAATTTTTGCTACTTATTAAAAAAAAAGCTTTAACCAACCTTTAACCTGATCATCTTTTATTGATCAAATGATTGACGGTTAGGTTAAAGGTAGGTTGAATTTTTTTTTTCAAGAAAATACACGGTATATGTGATCCAGTGACAATAGACACTACTGGCTCTTACGAAATAGAAGAGTACCTTAATTTTTTAGGTTGTGGCTATTTGCACCTACACTAGGTACGAAAAAATTGGCTCTTTGCACCTACTGTAGGTAGATACGAATAATTGGCTATTTGCACTTACTGTAAAGGAATATACCGGGTACTGAGTTCTGGTACTTTTTTGTATTTAGTTTTAAGTTTACATAAATAAACTTTTATACATGTTGGTGGTTACCATGGTTTGTTTATGTTCATATTGAGTAGAATTATTGACGGGTGTTTTCGTGTTATCATCAAATGATGTGGAATTATACGGTTGGGATATTTTTCCTTATAAAGACACCTGCCTGCTAATGAATTACCGTTAACAAGACTCTAAACGAAATACATATCGCACATCTTAACATTTGTGTAATTCATTTTAAAAAACAAGAGTTTACAACATGAAAACACCCGTCAATTCTACTCAGTAATTTTTTATATTAGTTCAAGTCTTTGAAGCAGCCTTTCCATACAAATAAGTATATGTTATTGGTCAGAAAATACTCTATTTAAATAATCGCGTATACCACTACCATTGCATTCAAAAAATTGACTTTCAATCAAAAAACCGATTCCGCAACCTTCAAAGCCGATTAAAGTAACCTAAATGTTAATTAAATTGTACAAGAAATGTTTTCGGATGCTTGTTGACGTAATAAAATTCAATTTGTGCAGGCCACGGCAAATAAATATTTGTCAAAAAATTATTTGAGGTTATTTAAATTAATCAAAGTAGTGCAGTTATATTTAAAATTGCGTCCCTTATCCAAAAATGTAAATTATAGGGTGTGACATTTAAAATAACAAAGTCAGGATCATTTCCGGCGAAACCGGAAGTGAAATAGTTCAATTTGTTCAAATATTCCGGTTATTTACACATATCATATGTCTAAACGTTTATTTATCTAAAATTAAAACTAAAGAAAAAAAGGGTATACCAGAACTCAGTTACACCCGGTATATACCTATACAGTAAGTGCAAATAGCCAAGTATTCATTCATAACTACTGTAGGTGCAAATAGCCAATTATTCGTATCTTCCTACAGTAGGTGCAAATAGCCAATTATTCGTACCTACTGTAGGTGCAAATAGCCACAACCAATTTTTTATTATAAATCTATCTAGGAAGACCATTTAACGGGATGTGTACCTTCACTTACTATTTCACAAACAAACTTAAAAAACTCTGTAACATTTTCTTCAAACTTAATAACTTATTTAAATTTATATTTAAAAAAACAACGTCACCAGACAAATTTAATGATTTCGGTAAGATAGTTATTATTAGCTAAACACATTTGAATTTGGTGGCCCGTGTACATATATGAGTTTGATACCACTGAATCTAGTCTCTTTATTGGTAAAATATGATATTAGTTTCTGTTTATAATTTACTAATTTCAAAAATAGAGCGCCTTTAGCAAGTAATAAAATATGATGTAATACGATTAATTTCCAAAGTAATAAAAATTGTCTGAAACCCCTGGCTAAAAAAAATATTGAATACACTAAATTCGACCCTACAGTCGGTTTAATAAAAATGAGAAGTCAAAAATAATGAAGCCTAAACATTTGACGATCTTATACTTAAAAATAAGGTAGGCTTTTTCCATATAAATATTTTTATTGCAAGCTTCGATTGTTGTGGTTGCATTCTTGAATTGGAAAAATGACGACAATGGCCGACAATTAGGGTTGCTACACATAACTATTTAACCAATGTTATGGTAATGCAAGGCCTAATCTTCCGTAATCTCCCTGTATATCTTTCACTTAGCTATTCATGAGTAATCCCTCTTTTTAAAAGCTAACAAAAGAGGCGCGTGCGGTTACACCACAGGTTTACATGGCTTATGTTTTCTATTTCGTCCCCTCGACGTTTTCCAAAGCCTGCTATTAGCATGAGAACCGCAAGGTGTATTGATAGAGCTTTTTGAATTCACGGTAAATTGTATTGTCAGATAACAGTGCACTGAAAAGAAACATGTGATTTATACTGCTGCTAAATATGAATTATAATAACATTAATTCTACATTAATTTTAATGAAACAGTCGTAAGTGATTGTATTTTGTGTTTTACACCTTACCCTTAACTGTTGGTAAAAAAATATTTTAATAAATACAAATTTTATAGGTTAAGGCTTATTCGAATACAAATGTTTTATATGCAAGGTACTTTTTGCTGTGTTTATTTTAAGTCACTATTTTTCTGTAACTGAACTGGTCGCCGATCCATGGGAGCAAGCTCCACCACTCGGACAAATTTGATGATATTATAGCAAGTCTACTTCTTAAATAAAATGTTAACAAAAAGAGAGTAGTTTTTGTAGTCGCATAATAATATAATAGTAAAAAATATGTTTACAAAAATTCGTAAAATGTTTTTTGTGCGATCGTACTAGAAACAGCTGTTTGACGGACGCGTTAGCAACCATAAAGTACTGCATTACCGGCCCTATCCTTAGCAACGGCCGTGAAAGTTACTTTTCAGGCCGTTACCCTTAGCAACGGCCGAAAAAGTAACTTTTACGGCCGTTGCTAAGGAGAGGGCCGGTAATGCAGTACACACGCCGTCATCTGTCAGTGACAGAATGTCACGTAGTTTCTAACCTATAATTTTGAAAATTACTAAAATTTAAATTGTTTTTAATTCGATTGCACAAAAAATGTAATATGCACCTCGGCCAAAACGTAATTTTTCGGCCTTGCCTGTTTGCTGGCTTCGACTACGTCTCGGCCAGCAAACTAGACGCGGCCGAAAAAGTTACACTTTTTGGCCTTGATACATAAATAACTATTGTTAGCATTATTTGACCATAAATTAATAAAAGGGGAATTTGTATACAGGGTGTCCCAGATAACATTTCCAGCATGGGAATCTCGCTTATTTTAAGAAATACAGGTTTACTTAAATTAGATGAGTTGTTTACAAGGATGAGAGGAGCTGCAATTAATTTTTAAAAGTACAAAAATCCTCGTAGTTCAGAATTCATAGCAAAAAATATGAAAATGTGGTTTCTTTTTTCTTTCATAACTTTTTTGTCTTAAACATTAAATCAATTTTATTAGTACTATCTCAATGTACAGGGTGGCCTATTTTCGATGCCCATACAGGTTATCTCGGTTATTATCAAAGATAGAAAAAAACTAAGTACGTAGTCTTGATTTATTTTTTCGAGAGAAATTCATTGTTGTAAACAGATTTTTGATATCTTTTTTAATTTTCGAAATATAGCCAAAAACAGATTTTGGGCAATTTTCAAAAATGTTAAATATCTCGCTTAAACGAAAAGATACAGAAAAACATTAGAGAAATTTTTGGAATGGTTTTTTGTCCTTAATAAGATAGCGATGTTCAATTGTTTTTTACTCACATCAATACCGATATAACACCTAACTTTCTTATTTTAAATAGCAACCATAACCAAATTATATATTTTTGAAAAGCGCAAAAAATAAGCTTTCAATTCATGTCAAAGCCAACTATGGTTGCCATTTAAAATAAGAAAGTTAGGTGTAATATATCGGTATTGATATGAGTAAAAAACAATTGAACATCGCTATCTTATTAAGCACAAAAAATCATGCCAAAAATGTCTTTAACGTTTTTTTTTCTATCTTTTCGTTTAAGCGAGATATTTAACATTTTTGAAAAGTGCCAAAAATCTGTTTTTGGCTATATTTCGAAAATTAAAAAAGATATCAAAAATCTGTTTACTGCAATGAATTTCTCTCGAAAAAATAAATCAAAACTACGTCCTTAGTTTTTTTCTATCTCTGATAATAACCAAGATACCCTGTATGGGTATCGAAAATAGGCCACCCTGAGGGTGGGCAAATTTCGATGTTTTAATAGGGAATCTCGGAAACACGGTAACTATAAGAGGTATCAAAAAACGGACCGCGCATCCTCGATCTCTTTTTTCGAGAAAAAGTTAATGGTGAAAACTAAAATTGGTTATCGTCTTTTGTTTTCGAGTTATCCCCGATAACTCGATTTTTCGATTTTTCGTTTTATGAATATATCTCGCTTGTTTATGAAAATAAACAAAAATAATTTTTTAGGCAAAAACCGTTATGAAAATAAAGTTCTCGATTTTCGGTTAACCGTTAACCATTTTTTTTTTCGGTTTCTGGCCCTGCTTTTAAGGAATAAAAAACAAGACGTTATAATAAACATATTTTTAATTTTTCGTTTGCAAAAATATTTTTAATTCAATGATATTTATCAAATGAATCCTAATACGTAACTTAACAACATTATTTAATAACGACTTTGGTCTTTAAATTTATATTAAAATCCCAAAATTTAGCTAATTGTATGCCACGCAAATCTTTGTTTCCAAGATAGATAAATGTGTTGATACGAATATTAAGCATCTTTAATTAATTATGATAATTAAGTTGCAAACAATTGTTTACTTAATTCCTGTTTTAATGTCCAATGAGCAACTGAAAAGTGTAGATTCATCAATTAAATTCATATTTTATGACAAAATTACATTATTAATTCCAAGTTGATGTAGACAAATAATACAATGCCTATTTTCTTGAAAATTAAAAAAATAATTGTATTTAACTTAACTTATGAAATTTACGTATAGTAATAAGTTACGCAACTATCACTAATGTCTTTTAAAGTCTTGGATCACACTTAAACACTCTGAACACGCAAGAAAATAATGAAATGTGTACAACTGCCTATGGTCTCCATCCAAACTATATAAAATCTGGAGGTCGCAGCCTAGTGGCAAGCGAAACTCGACCGTATATATAATATACAATAGAAACTTGTCCAGCGCCTGTCCTTACCCTGTTTATAGAGGTACCCTAAGTCTGCGTTTTCATTACAAGCGTATTCGCGCGAATGAGCTTCGCGCGTACGCGTCCGTATTCGCGCGACTGAAACAAACCAATGCAAGCATATAAGAGCGGTTATACTACAATCGATAATTCGCCTGAAACCACTCTCATATGCTTGCATTGATTTCTTTGATTCGCGCGTATACGGACGCATACGCGCGAAGCCCATCGCGCGAATACGGTTGTAATGTAACCGCAGCCTAAGCAAACTAGCTTAGGAGCGGGCGCGTTGACGTAAAGAATTCCTAAATTGTTTATACTTTTAAGTGATTCATCATTATAATTTTTTTGAAGTATATTTAGTCTAAATGCGAAACCAGTTTCAAGACTCCCGTCTCTTAATTAGTTGCAGTCTTATTTATTCTTTAATTATAAAACCGAAACGTCGATGTAATGGCGGTCCCTCTGGAGCAGGGATTAAAAACGAAAAAAATTCCGTTCGTTTCTGTTCGGAACGAAAACGAAATACATCGTTTTCGTTCTTTTCGTTCTAACCGAAAAAATTCTTTTTTCGTTTTCGTGAACCGAAATAATAACGGTTAAAACCGGTTTTACAATATTTTTTGTCATCAAAAAATCAATTTTTTTTCTAGTCACCACAACCCTCTTTAAATGCGATAACAATATTTGCGTCTCAACTAAAATATAAACGATGACGATGGGGTTTGATGCTCACGGACAGCATATTTTAGACTGGCGAACCACCGCCATATTAAATTTACCAAATCGTTTACATTAACATTTAACCATTTTATTAAGTTTAACACCCGTAAGGTGCAAAAACACAACGTGATTAGGTTAAATTAGACACACGATCTTTATCTAAAAATATGAAAATATAGCAAGTGCTGTTTTAAATTTGTTTTGTAATTATTTAAAAAGACGAAAGAATGAATTCAAGTGGATAATTTACTAAATGTTATAAATAAAAAAGATATTAAAAAAGAACTTATATTAACTTGAAATATACTTTAACTTTATAGTTTGTACATACCATACAATATACATTTTCACATTCCGTTAAATCTTACTAGCAACACAACTTCCAATAAATCTTCTTTTACATTAGTCCTTTTCAAAGTAAGAATAAATTTTACTATTATTATGTCTAAATGCAAATAAAACATACACATTGATAATATATATCCAATCAAGTGTATATTCTATATTGATGATCTAAAAAACAAATCAGACATTGAGAATATCTGTACCGTTAATTGTGTTACACAAAATTGCAAGTATAAACAATAAAGTTGTTGATACATATTCACGTAAATATATGGACAAAAGTGAAGCTCACTTATTTCAAGTGAGATTTTTTACTGCCTCGTGGAGCCTTCCCAGCACAGAAGGTAAATTCGCGTTTGTGTTTAACAAATAAAATTGAAATAGCGACAAAACCGGTTAAAACCGGTTAAAACCGGTTTTGGAAAATATTTATTTCGTTTTCGTTCTTAAACGAAAAATAATAATTTCGTTTTCGGTTTCGTTTTCGTTCTTAAAAAAATTTCGGTTAATTTCGTTTAACATTTTCGTTTTCGTTCCGTTCTCAGTCCCTGCTCTGGAGTGCACCAATCTACACGGTATCAAACTCGAGAACCCTCAATTATATATTACAACCGTGAAAACCTACGAAACGTCATTTCTATGTTTTAATATATTATACTTTAAAACAATTTTTTTTGTCAAGGTGTATATTTTTGCATTATTAATGTATACATTGTTTTTTTTTAGGTACTGTTTGTTCTTATGACGTAAGTACAATATTAATCGCTACAAAGACACTTACAAAGTTTCCTGTAAAAATTCTTTGTTCATGATTCGCAATTTCTACTTTGTATATTCTAACACAGTTTTTACACTGATTTTAAGAAAACATTTGTCTACTGAATGTCTTGTCTTGATATATTTAATTTTTCTCTCCTTATGAGGTGTCCTTAGTCCAAATATGTATCGTATAATACATGTTTTACGATTATTTTTAACTTCAATACGACTTGTGAAACATTAGCACCTAAAAAAACAACAAAAGTTTATTTAGGTTATTTTAGAATAATTAAAGCTCTGTAACGTAACAGTTCGTCCCATCTCCTACGGTAATTTAACCTTTCAAATTATAGAAGCGTAATGTAATTTGATCACAAAGAATAATTAATTATTGGAGATGAGTTTTAAATTGCTGAATATTCAATAATAGGTAAACTAAAAGGCTTTTTCATTAGTCAACAGTAATGCGCTCGTTAGTTTAAATTAAAACGCGATTCGACTGTCTACCTGTACTTTTTTGGTTCCAATGATCGATAACTGAATGTTGCAGTACAATAAACATGTAAAGCATACAAAAGTAAAAAAATGTATTTGCAGTTAAATTTATTTTTTTCCCACAAAAAAGTTATGTGCATGGTATATGCAAACAATGAAATGACATTGTGCAAAGTTTGTGGCGAATTATGTTTTATATAAAATAAAAAAATATTATAGCCGTATTTTTAGTTTTTTATACAGACCTTTATTTAGTGAAATAGTGACATAATAAAATCATTAGGGTGAAAAAAGTTGATCTAAACAAGCAAGGGTTGAAATAAAACAATTGAAGTCGGTTATTGTTTTTTTCCATGACAACCTTGATTTTTATCTTAAGATTTTGCATTTTTTAGGTTATTTCGCTTATTTTTGAAAATACACATATAAAATATTATATCATTGTAAAGAGAATAAAATAATCTTTAAATCTAAGTCATCAACTACTACGACTGCCATTTAAAAAAAAGTGGTTTTGTCAAATATCTCCCACGGTAATTTATAAATAAAAATCTGACTATCGCCATGTTATAGCGAACAAAATCTACAAAACATTTTTCCGTTGGCGTTTTTGTGTATTCGCCGAGATATTTCAGTTTAAAAATTTTGATTGATTCGGTTTTTTTGTTATATCACGCAAGCCATGGAATTTTTAAACAAAACGAGGTTTTGTTTAAAATACACTCCTAAATAGCAAACTTTTGTCCCATTTAACCAACCTCGTATATTCATTATTTACGGAAATAGCAATAGTGTCCCATGGAAAAGTGAAACACCCTGTATAAGGTTGTTTTCAACATTTATCGTAATTAAGTCTCTCAAATTGCCTTAGCGTATATTAAAATACTAATTTATCAATGCAAGTTCGTAATTTTTAATATGAAGTAGCACAACATTCACATTTTTATTTTAAACGTTTCTATAAAATTTAATTAACCATGGCATATTCTAAGCAGTGTGTTTTCATTATCATTTTCCGATTTTGCTGATTTCACTTCTTTTGTATTATACAGATTCTGCATTAAATTTGCTTCCTGCATAATAAGCAAAATGAGGAGTTGTTATCGATTTATATGTTAAATTCAATAAGCTTTCTTGACATTAATTTTAAGAAGCATGCACATCTTTGCAATATAAGTACTTCTTAGTGATGGAAAATAGTTTTTAAATAAAATTGACTAGATGCATGATTTTGAACAAAATTAATTCATATTTATTATGAATATACCTAAGTATGTACAAGCAATTGAGTTTTATGTAATGTTTTTGTTATCAGTGTTAACTGTGTTGCCTTACAACGAATTTAACATTAAGTGCTGATTACTTGTGTGCGTCAGTTGGGTTGCATAAAACGTGGCTAATAATTTAACAAAATCTTTTTTATTGCAATCAAAGAGTAAGCTCGCAAGTTTAATATGTGGGCGTTCTTAAAAACAATTTCTCTCAATTTTTTTATGCGTAAGTGGGTATACCGGGTGTCCCTGTTTTGTATTCAATTGCTCAAAGCAACACTGGTGTTAAAATACAAGTTAATTCCTAAAACTAGGCAACATCAGCGCCAACTATGCTGCGATTTTGCCTAGTTCTTGGGTTAATGTGGTTTAATCTCGGGGTTAATCCTAGGTTCAACTTTTATGCAATCGGCCCTATAAGTACTAAACCATAAAGAAAATTGGTAGGCTTACATTATAAACAATTTAACGTCATGGCGTTACTGCGACATTTATTTATTCATTTGTTTTTCTTTGCCGCAATTTTTAATTTTTTTTTAAAGAGCGCCACGAGTTATGTGGAACATCATTTTAAAAAGAATTTCATTTTTAATACAGCAGTGCAAAAATATTAATAGTTATATGAAAAAAGTTTTGAACAATGTCATTAGACGACTTCATGGGTAAAAATGGCTATTTTTTGCTCAAAAACTGTCCTTTTTTTAAAGTACTGTGCTCACTTAATTTTTTTGCGGGTTTTGAAAACAATTAATCCGAAGGAGTAATACGGTTGGGGAAACGCTGAAGATATAAGTGACGCGCTGCACGACTATTTTGTTGACATTCTCCATAAATTAAACTGACGTCCAGCTTTTCTTCTTCTGTGAACACATTTGATTTGCCATGATGGATACAAAGTTGTCACAACTAGTAAATGACAAAACAAATGATTGGAAGCAAAGAAATAGCCATATTTACCTACGGAGTCGTCCAATGACATTTTACAATTTTTTTGTTAAGCTTTCGCTGTGATGTCCTCCAAAACTTTTTTTTTTTTTTTGAAGATAAATATGTTACAATAATTTCCTGGAAACGACATGTTTAAATCATCGGATTTTTAAAAATATCTGGCATAATAAAGTTCTAAAAGCCACAAGTCATTGTAAACAAAAATCAACAAAATTGAATTTCTTCATCAGAAACTTTACTGTTGCAAAATATTTCGCGACCCCCACGTTGATAGGCTTGAGGTCATCTTAACATATTTGTCAGTCTATCAGAGTGAGGACACCTTAATATTGAAACATTTTAAAAATTACTTTATATTAAGTTTCTATGAGGCAACATAGGCGAAGTTAACTGGCAGCCAATATATTATTAATAATTATAAATTTATTTCATTTTACAGTTTTATAAATAACCGATTTATAAAAAAAGGGAGGCTACTTTGAAAATTTGTTGTGATAACATTAATAGTTTCTTAAATTAAGTAAGTACGTTATAATTTTGTTTGATTAAATATTATAATTCGTTAAATTTGTTTAATCCTTAAACAAGAAATGTTTATAGTAGTAGTCTTTATTTGTTCTGAAAAATCCAAAAAGGCATAGAACATGTTACAATAATGATAATAATAAAGCACATATATACGAATATATACATAACACAAAATTATATTTACTTAAAAGAGTTTTTAAAGTAAGCGTCATTAAAATATTCACTCCATAGTAAGCTTTAGAGATTAGGACATTTCTTAATCTTTTCTTCAAGTCGGGGGTGGGTAAATTTTTTATAATCTCAGGTGATGTATTAAATTTGTTATATATTGCAGTAATTATAGAGGCAACATTTTTTTGAAGATAAGTATATTTGAAGCAATCGGGCTTTAGATTTTTTTATGTCGGGTATTGGCTGCATGGTTTCTTATATTCACTTCGAACAGATCAAAATTATTTCTTACGAAAAGGATAGCTTCGAGAATGAATAGGCCGTAAAAAGTTAATATTTGTTTGTCACGAAAAGTGTCTTTACAGTGATCTCGGTAGTTAAGACCAAAAATAGTTCTTATACATCGCTTTTGTATAATAAAGAGGCGTTCAGAGTCACTAGCGTTACCCCAAAAAATTATAGCATAGCGTAACCTAGATTCAACATACGCATGATACGCAGTTTTGTCCTCGTTTGTACTGACCAATTTTTTTAGGTTTTTTAGTGCGAAAGGATACCGTGACAGGCTTTGTGACAGGCGTTCGATGTGGTATGACCAGTCCAGTCTAGAGTCAATACCTAAACCAAGAAATGATATTTTATGTATTAACAACATTTATAGTTGTGGAATTGTTTTTAAGTTTTAAGTCGGAGGTTAATTTATTTTGTGAAAATTTTATTACTTGAGTTTTATTGACATTTAAGGTTAGATTGTTTAATGTAAACCAATGTTGGAGTTGGCCTAAGCAGTCAAAGAATTTTTGGAATCCGAGTCACTAATAATAGCAGATGTGTCATCGGCAAATTGTATAAGGGAAGTTTTGGCAAAATCTGGAAGATCATTTGTGTACAGTATGTATAACAGGGGGCCTAAGATTGATCCTTGCGGGACTCCTTTTTTGATTTTATTTTTGTTAGATTTTAGAATTTTACCTGACGAGTCTTTTCCGGCAACATATTGGTTTCTTTCCGAAAGATAAGATGTTATAAGGTTATGGGCGGTCCCTCGATTACCATAATGTTCTAATTTCGTTAGCAGTATCTCGTGGTCAACACTATCGAAAGCTTTTGAGAGATCAACACACATGACCATGGTGTGTTCGTCTTTATTGAGGGATTGAAGTACATTTCGGATTGCTATGTAAATGGCGCGGCTAGTTGTTTTGTCTTTCCTGAATCCATTTTGAGCGTTGTTTATTAAGCCAAAGTGTTTACGTAATTTTCAATTCTGTTGTAGATTATTTTTTCAAATATCTTGCTAATGTTTGTGAGGATGGCTATGGGCCTATAGTTTCCTATGTCACTTAAATCCCCTTTTTTGTGGATTGGTTTGATTTTTGCACATTTAAGTTTGTTAGGAAATATGCCATTTTTTAATGAGAGATTTATAATAATATATAGATTATATTATTTTGAAATCAACTGCGATGAACAGATAATTAAAATGTTATAATTATAAGGAAACAGATAAATATGATTTTGTGAAATAATAAACCCTATTTTAATGATCATAGAAAACAGTTGTTAACACGATAAACCTAAGTTAAATGTGATGATATATTTACAGCAATACTATGTTTCACAATCGTTGGTAACTATAAAGCTAAAGAAAATAATTCAGCAATAAATATCGTAGTTTGTTGAGTTCTATACACGATATAGGTGTAAAAATAGACACTTAATGAGCACTTTAGCATTTTGTTAAAGCAAGAATTCCAAAGTTGTATAAAACAGATGACTTGCTTTAGAAACCAGCACATAACTGAGGCAAAATGGTAGTTCATAAAATTACGACCCAGAACTATAATTACTTTTAGCAATTTTAATTGTTTTATGAAAACATTGATGTAGTAATGATGTTTTAACCACCCTATATACCCTGGAGAAATGTAAAACTTTGCTTTTTTACATTACATCTTTAAAAATGTAAGATACTAGCCAGGGGTGGCCAACCTGCGGCTCGCGAGCCACATGCGGCTCTTTGAAGGATTATTTGTGGCTCTCGATAAATGTAGGTACCTGCTGTAAGTGCTGTCACCAATTATTCACCAAATTTTAAAGAATTATCAAGAGAAGTAAAATAAATGTGTTTAATTTTTAATATTTAAATTCAATACACATATTTTGTACTTTTATTTATGTTTTCAATAAATATAATTTCTGTAAAAAAAAAAAATTTAATACCTTTTTTGCATACCTTTTAAATACGTATTTAATTGCGGCTCGCGAAAAATTTCAAATTTTGAAAAATGGCTCGGACTATCAAGGAGCTTGGCCACCCCTGTACTAGACGTTTTGTTGGCTTCATCCTGTTTATCAACTTAAATTGATACATTCATATTTTGGCAAATTACATCTCGCATTATTCCCCAACATAAGACGACAAAAACGCAAACAAGGGGATCATAACTAAGAGCTCGCCTTCGTCATCCGTCTAAATTTCACCCCTCTATAAGTTTTGTTATATTTCAAATTTCGACTCCCCCTGCCTGTTCCTCAGTAAAACTGTGTGATGTTGACACAAGTAACAGCGCTCACAAATGTCAATATACTTAACTATATGCAATTTTATTATAAATCCTTGTGATTAGTTTAATGCCTCGAATCCAAATGGATCCGAGCACGTTATTGGATATAAAGTTGATCAGAGCTACATACGCAGACTAAATATATAGTTTTCATAACTTCGCTCCTTTCAAAGAATATCGTAAATGACATTATGCAAACATTCCAACTTTGGAATAATGTTGATTTTACATAAGACCATGAGCTTCTTGGTAATATAGCTGTGAATTATGAAGTTTAATCTAAATTTACAAATATTTTGAGCTTTGTTTGCATTGGTATTGGCTACATCAAAAGTTAAGTTTTTTATTTCTTTTGTTATTGTAAAATACACAGTTAAGTTAGTTTTTTCTACTGTGGATAACAATAAAAAGCGTTCTTTAAATATTTGGACAGTGTATTCCACTAATTGAATATGACTGTGAATAATTTCCCACTTACAAACAATCCATATACCAACATTTTAGCAAAAAAATGAACACATTTTAAAGTATTTTTGAGTGCTTGCAATGTTTTTAATAATTTACGACTCATTCACAGCAACAGAATTATTCCTTTAATAATCGTAACTGCAGAGTGGAAGTTAGTTTTTTTTTTCTGTTGTGGGGCTAATAATTGGTTGATCCGGCCTGACAAAGTTACGTATGATCAAACTCCAAAGATTTCTTTCGTTTTAAAAATCATCCTTCTGGCACCAGTTTTTCTGATTTCAGAAAAACGAACACTGGAAGTTTAAAAGTGTTTAATTTGAATTAAATATTAAATGAAACGAAAATTAATAAAATGAAAAGAAAAGAATTTACGAGTAAAATTGTTAAATTTTTGAAATTTGGTACGATAATGATTGAATGAATGAATTATCGATAGGCGCGTGTATGTGTTGAAATGTGCAACTCAAACAAAAATAAGTTTAGTGACCAAAGAAAATGGCAAAGATTTATACATAGCAAAATTATTATGAAATCTAATTCTTAAATAAAAACGTAATATGTTACTTGAAAAATGTAAAGTAAATGTAAAGTAAATTATAAAATTTAAATAAAATTTTACTCTATCTATGTACGATGCGATGAACGATCAGATGAACCGCAGTATCGATATCGCGTTCCAGCACAGCCTCCTATAGTTTATCGGACGGTTAGTCGGCCGTTATAGAATCAATTCATGAACTAGTTTATGGACGGTAAAGAGTACATAAACGAAGGCAAGAACTGTCGCTGGATTTTTATACGCCAGCGCTGTTCACAACTAACGTGCTCTGGTTGCTAAGCATTCGCCCCCCTTCCTTACGATTTTTTTAATCTATATACATATATAAAAGAGCTTGTTTGTGTGTTTGTTTGTTTGTTTGTTTGTTTGTTTGTTCGCTATAGAATCCTAGGTCCGTTGACCGATCGGGACCAAATTTTGCACAGTTACTATTTAGGACCTTGCAGATCTAACGCCAAACTTTAAGTACAAGCACATATTACCAATTTAAAAAAAAAAAAAATTACTTGGACGGGATTCGATCTTACGTCGGCAAATACCTGGTCATAACACGATACGGCGCGGTGTATTTCATAAGTAAAGATTGTTTTGTATACAATTAGTAATAAATGTACATGAAGTATTATTTTTATTAGTACATTTTTAATTGAAACAAGACGAAAGGAAATAAATTTGAGTTATTATTCAATTTTTAAGCAATAAATAGTTATTTTTTAAGGAATTATAAGAAAATGAAAAGATGATTGATCAGAGTATGTCATTTGTGTATGATTTGGAATTATTGGGCTTATTCAAGTTAAAACAGTAATTAAAATTGTAATCGCCCGTGCAACGCCGGGTAAACCATCTTGTTCTGTATAAACAAAGTTCTTTTTGTTTGTTTGTATTCAAAAATGATATTTTGGTAACAGCTGCGCACCCCCTTGCAATAGTCTCGCTCCCCCCTAGGGGGGCGCACCCCACAGGTTGGAAACCACTGGGTTAACCTAACCTATTTGTCTGTTATGTCAAAATATAAAAGTTTGGTAGGCTTACGTCAAATGCCGAATTGTCAAAACGATGTCGCGACTTTGCGTGACATTAAAAGTCGCGACTTTTGATAGTTCACACGGTGACATAAAAGTCGCGACTTTAAATGTCACCGTGTGAACTACCCATAACTTACATCAGATAATTGTCGTTTTTGTTCTTTTTGTGATTATTGGTACAAGAATTTATCTATTACACGAAAATAAATATCTGTAATAAAAATCTTTTGTTTTGCAAATAAAACATTTAAAGAAGCCGAAATTAAAAAGTTTGCCTAAATACAAATTTTTCAAAACATACAATCAAACTTTGGCATATTATGGAAAACTAAGGATATAATTAATTACTCTCTTTTATATTTTATTTTAATTATCAAATATTTTAATAGATCCAAATATAAAAACAAACAAAACAGGTGCAAAAATTATTTGTTTGAGAGTCGATAGAAAAATTTAGTTTTTGTTTGTATTACAGATTTCATAAAACGATAATTCTTAACTAAAGTGATTCATCAAAAATTTCAAAGTAGGATATGCAAACTTCACAGTTGGGAATTTCGTATCTGTATAAGTATTAGTAGGAAATGTGATTTTTTTGATTTTAATTTAAGTTTATTAAAACCATTTTTTTTAACACAATATGTAGTTTGTTTAAATGCAATGGTCCAGCATTTCTACAAGTTATTCTTCAAAAAATAAGACCAGTAAGGTCCACTTAAACTCAAATAAATAATATGTTTAACATTTAAAACATCTAATAATTTATTAAACAGTAATAGTAGTTAATCCGTTAATATAACTCATGTTAATTATAAATAACAATATTTTACAAAACAACTAAAATATAATGGGGGGAGTTACATTTCCACATTTTTGCAACGTTTTAGTATTAGCAAGAAAACAGTTTTGATCCTGCGAACCCTATAAGGGTTTCGAGAACCCTCCTTTGTCACAAACTACACTTTGCGAAAGGTTACTTTATAGTGCGGTAATTTTACGATAATACTTTAAGTTGTTACAAGTTAAATAAAAGTAAGGGTTTACATACTCTTCATTCTGTGGATTTGTTACATACTAACCTTATTCAGATTGTACTAAACAGTTTCGTTTTAAATTAAGTTATCATTTAATTTTATTCTAGGTATGTTCTTTGTTCCCAAAAAATTACTACATGCTTTGTTAAAATTAATAGTTAGTAAATAATCGATGACTGAAGATTGATAAAGCGTTATGTTTATCTTTACCAAAAGTAACAATTTCATGCGGTTTTATTTATTTTTCAAATCTGACGATATGGATTCACAAAAAATATACAATTTTAAAAAAATACTTCATGGTACTGAAAGCTTAAGTCTTAAACTTTGTCTAAATCCCAAACCGTAAACCTTGGGGAATTGTACTTAGTTGCGAATCGAGCCTTAGAAAAAAGGATTTTCATTGATACATATTTCATGGCAAAACTTTTAAGGAGTTATCTCTCTGAAGTTAATCGTAAAGGTAAAGTCTTAAAAGCTAAAAATCGTTTTTCACGTTGTGTATTCGGAGTTCCTAAGATTAAAATCTTTTTTGTGGTTTGCATTTTAAAGTATTGCTTTATATTAAAGAGCAGACCATTTTTTTATGTACTTAAAGGAAAAAAAAAACTGTGGTGAAGTTTAATTTTTTAATTTTGCTAAATTGCACTATTTAAAAAAATATTTATTTTTACATCGAAGGTCATATGAAAGTAAAAAAACTACTGTATCTTTAATAGCGTAGTTCTTTATGAACGTTAGTTTATGTTGGATGTGTTTGATTGACATATACAGGGTAGGTCAATAGTATGGAAACGCTGCTGTAATGGCGTAAATACAGGTGTTATGAAAAAATGTTCTGCATAAAAAGTGTTTGGCAAATTGTTAACTACATATTGACGTACTTCAATTTTTTTTCGCTTAACCGTGTGCAACTGACAGAGACGTTCGTCATATTTTAGTAGATGGTAACCTCTATTTGTTTTTAATATATTAATTGTTTTTTTTCCTTTCTAAACATTTAAAGTTTTTTTAGTGCTACATAATAAAATTGAAAATTTTACTTCAAAAATGAAAATAAATTTAAAAATAAATTATGTCTTAATTAAACACAAAAAATTAATAAACAAAACATGATAAGTTAAATTAAATGTTTAAATTCTTGGACGTTTACCGCTAGACAATGTTGTAACCTCTAACCTCTCTAAAAACTGTCGTAAAGTATTTAAAAGGTAGGTATTCACTATTCAGCTGGCAAGTTTCGACATCCTTTCGAATTAAATTTTTTAAATCTTCAATATTGTTTGGCCGCATTTTGTACCTATACTTTGTTTTTCAAAAAACCTCAAAATGTAGCTAACAATAATTCGCCATACACTTTTTAGGTAAAACATATTTTCATAAAACTTGTATTTACGCCATTACAGTAGCGTGTCCATACTTTTGGCCTACCCCGTATAATTTTCGAATGTTTTTTATTACGACTTCTAGATATTTTGTTAATTCTTATAATAGTATGAATTATAGACTTACTATTACAAGACAATAAACAGTACAAATATATGCGTAGGGACACATCTTAGATAAATTGTTGGGTAAAAAGTGAATCGTATAATAATAGACAATACAGTAAATGAACCGAATATTTTTAAAAGTGGCTTTTAGGGATTACACCATTAAATTTAAAATTTACAGGTTTACTTTTGGTTATTGATAAAGTTAGTCTCGCATAAGTCCAATTAGAGCAGACTTTGCAATAAATTTTAATCAATTATAACCAATTAAAATTTCTTTTGCCAAAAATATTAGAGCTGGATAATTTATTTTTTAAACACAGTTTAAAAATGTTTAGAATCAGGCCATCACCGGATATCTTTAAGAGCAAAAACAATGGGAAAATACGGGACATATTAGTTACGTTTGTTAGGATTAAAAAATTAAAATCTTACAGACAAATAATTCAAAATTGAGGATTAATATATTTCAACAACAAGGTATAGTAACTATAAGTTTTTACTGACAGTGAGATTAATATTATTGTTAATCTAAGAGCGCGCATAATCCACCCCACTCATAACTGATTGTGAGCATCGGGTAATTGACGTTGTATCAAACTAACGCAAAACTGTGTTTTTAAAGTGCTACTTTATTACTTTTTTAAAAGTTATAAATAATATAGAATGTTTGTTAGGGTAAATGTATGTTATAATAGTATATTACATAACAAGAGTTGTAAGAAGCATATTACGCACGAGTGAAAAAGTTCCACGAGTGCGTAATTGCTTTACAACTCGTGTTATGTAGCTCACTTTTTTTACGAACACATAATACCTACGATTTTAACGGCTTTTTGGCTAATATACACCCAGTAATTACGTTGTCAATTTTGGCGTAAGTCTACTTTGACATTTCTAGACAAGCGTGCGTTTTGCTTACCGTGCGTTATAACTCACTTACTATGCATGCAGGCAGTGTTTGACGTAAGGCTACTTCGATCTTTCTAGACAAGTGTGCGTTTTGCTTACCGTGCGTTAGGAGTTAGGACTCACTTTCTATGCATGCAAGCTGTAAGACAAGAGTCATTGACATTAGTGGCAATAGAAAAAGTAAATTTTAACGTCTACCATCACTAACTTATTGTTAGTAGCAAATGTGCACGATTGCAAATGGCACTTTTCTTGTTGTAAATGTGTACTTTTGTCAATATTGTATTTATTTGTGATTATCTGTCACACTTTGACAACTACCCAAAAACAGTTGAAAAATTGTTGTTGACAAGAATCCAAGTGATATTGATTGAATCAAAAGCCTTTAATACACACATAACGAAAAACAGATAACGTACTCATTAGACGAACTAAACCCACGGGAAATGGTTATTTGATACCTTTACTTCGTTCCTATGTGCAAACTCTAATAACTAGAATTACCGCACATCAATCAATCCATTTAAAACTCTTCGTATTCGCTTAAAATCGATTTCAATATTACGATTCAATTAAATATTAATCTAATTTGACAATAAAACGAAATCCTCTCCAGTAAAGCTCAGAGATTTACGACAAACGATTATTTGAACAAAAACAGCACACTTCAAAATTGTTTCCTTTGTAAATATTTTATTATCTTTCCAGGAGTAAAAACATAGCGAAAAGTAAATTGGGATGCTTCCGACTGCGTAGTTAGAAACGAAGCCTTTTAAGCTAATCTAAGGGTAGTGAATTAAAGTAGTTTTTTTTGTTGTGTAAAAAACAAAAAACATTTTTGCGTATTAAGTAATTTCATTTAACTTATACTTACTTAAATTTATAGGTACATTAACTCTATTACAAAAATAGTAAAGAGGTACACTTATATTATAAGCAGTGTCGAATTTAAGACGTCGAGGCCCAAAGCTACCTTTTTTTTTGGGATTCCTGTTGAAGTAAAAGAAAGTTCTCTCAGTTTTTTGAAAAAAAAAAATCCGTACCGTTTCGTACTGATGATTGAAAACGCCCTCTGAACTTATTTTCTTACAGATAGAGTTAAACATTTTGGGGACCCTCCAATTGAGAGGCCCTAAGCTAAAGCTTGTCTAGCTTATAGTCTTAATTCGGCACTGATTATAAGATGGCCATCATTCGATTTATACGAATATAGAAATAAACAACAAAAAATGTCAGCGATATTTTAATACTAAATAATATTACTTAACTTTACTTACCATATTTAGAAATTTACTTTTACTTCGAAGGTGAAATTTGTTGTTGGAAGATATCATTATTTGAAAATTATAAATAACTTGAAATTCATTTTATAGCTTTTTTGTTACATTCTCTTTCTCCTTGTCGAAAATTATAAAAATGTTTTTTGTTTAGCAATTTTTCCTAAATTTAAAATTGTTGTTTCAACAAAAATTATTTAAAAGTTTCTTGTTATATACCAGTATCCAATAATATTATTATAAAAAAATTCTAATAAATGATTTACAAAAAAAAATAATTATGAAACGAGGTTTTAGTTTTCAGCGTTTCAGATATACTGAAATTATAAAACTTCTTTTTTTGAACTCTTGATGTGTCTTCCAATACTATAATAAGTAAATCTGACTGTCCATGAGCCATATATGATACATGACACGTGGTCGACTGACGTCCATGGAGCATATTATGTGACTCATTTGACAAATGTCAAACGTCAAATGTAAACGTGAATATCAAGGCGGTTAAAGACTCTGAAATGGTCATACGACGTGAAAAAAGGGTTATCATCTGAAGCTTATTGAGCAAATATTTTGTATAACATATGACTCAGAAACGTCCTATGTATTTAATTCCAAAAACTATTAAATATGTTACTCAGTAGGTGGATTTGTGACGTCATAGTTTATAAAATGCTTGGACACTCACTTAACGTGTTAACTAAAATCTCTATGTTTAGCCTTATATTATAAAACATCTAATCTAGAAAATTATTCGTTGGGCTAAATGGGCTACAAATTTTAACACGGCTGTAAAAAAAGTGTTTGGTGTTATTACATATTTAGTCGTCATCTATTTTATATGTATAAAGTTGCATTTATATTGCAAAAATAATTTGAGTAGAGATATTATAATAAAATCAAACGGTATTGTTATTTTTGAAACATTGTGAAGTAGCTTATTTTTTTGTTGGCATTTTTTTTGATGAACTAAATTTGATTTTTTGTTTATTGTCGTACAAAACGTATGGATAATTTTAAATTACTAGACTATCGTTGGGACAATTTTGAAATTAAAATTTAATAATGTTTAAGGTCTTTATGTCAATTAAGTTCTGTCATTAAATTTTGGGAGTACGATTTAATTAAGATGTTATAAATAATTATTATTCACAATTAGGCACGCTATGCTGGACAAAATTTATAGTGTTCTGCCTCGTACATCATTTTGTATACTTGCTATGGAAAATTTACGAGGCTTTTTTTATAAATTAATTGCATAGACGGGTCATCTAATAAATCCCCTAAATTAAGCTATTCACAATCGATTTAACAAATTAAATTCTCTCATTTAGCACATATGTTGCAGCAGAATAAATGTCTCAATTCCCAATTTACGATCGATTGTTGAATCCATTTACGAGTAAAATAGTTGAATGATTATGTAATGAAACAAAGTACTTAACAGAGAGCAAGATACGTTCGCGGTTCCGCTATTAATGAACCGTTATTTTCATAAAGTAGGTAAATTGGCACAATCGTCTCGAATCCGTTTGGCATCACGTATAATTCGTTATCAGTTGTTGGAATAATATTGGTAAAATTGTGTTCACTCATGTGAATCGAATTACTTATATCGAAATTGTACAATGTATTATCAGATCAGAATCAAAATAGATGGAAAACAGAAGGGTAGAATTATAGGGGGCTTGAATTAGAAGGGGATGGAACGAGGAATAGGACGCGGGGTGAAAACCCATTAGGCTCTCGATAAGATGGCAGTTGGTACTTAAAATTATTGTAGCAATGCAATTATATAGATCCAGTTGTTAAAAATATATGGCATAAAGATATTGCAGCACGCGTAATTATATGTTGTTGGGGATATTACTTCCGGTTTCATGGTTAACTCTGAATGTAGTAAAAATTAATAGGTTTTATGCAATCGAAATAATAACAAAAAGTATTATTACGTTCAATTTTTTTTTTGTGATCGATTAGAGCCCAAAAATAGAAATAGTTGTGATCAGATAATTTACCCACTAGATTTAAACTTTAGATGTAAGTATATACAGGGTGTCCCAGCCAAGACGAATTATTCGATAGCTCTGTTATTAGTAATAATATTAAAAAAAGTTAAATATAAAAGTTGTTTGTTATCTTTTACTACATAACCTAAAATTATTTTCAACTATACACAGTGTTTTGTTTTTGCGCTCTGATACCAAACATTGTTTTTTTTATATAGAACACCCTGTATATTTTGCAATTTTTGGATGTAAAATTAAATTATCTTTTAAAAATATTATAGGTTGTTTATGTCTAAAATAAACCGTTTTTGAGTTATTAACGTTTTTTTGAAAATTTTGACAGATGCAGACCTTTATAAAAATATTTATATTTATTAACATAACAACAACAGAGCAATTCACTCTAGTAATTTATTAGACAATAGTGTCATAGTGATTGTTGACTTGTTACATTTTTAAAATAATATACAGGGTGTTCGTTATACTCGGTCCATTTCGCTAAGCTTTAAACGCATGTAAATCTTTTTTTTTTAATGGAACACCGTATATATTTTTACATTTTCTTGTAGAAAATTTAATTATCTTTCAAAGTTGTCAAGCATGTTTTATGTCTAAATATAATATTTTTGAAGTTATTTCGTTTCTTATGATTATTTGCGAGTATTTTACCTAAAATATCGGTAGTAGCCTTTGAAAATTCAAAACAATTTGTATGAACTGTCAACCAGAACAGTTAATCGGCACAATTTAAACTATTATGCCACTAAAAATCCGTATTTTTTAAGAACTGTAGATACACAGCATGCTGGTGTTATTTGCTGCCATTTATGCTGTGTATCTACAACTCTTAAAAAATACGGATTTTTAGTGGCATAATAGTGGAAATTGTGCCGATTAACTGTTCTGGTTGACAGTTCATACAAATTGTTTTGAATTTTCAAAGGCTACTACCGATATTTTAGGTAAAATACTCGCAAATAATCATAAGAAACGAAATAACTTCTAAAGTATTATATTTAGACATAAAACATGCTTGACAACTTTGAAAGATAATTAAATTTTCTACAAGAAAATGTAAAAACATATAGGGTGTTCCATTAAAAAAAAAAAGATTTACATGCGTTTAAAGTTTAGCGAAATGGACCGAGTATAACGAACACCCTGTATATTATTTTAAAAACGTAACAAGTCAACAATCACTATGACACTATTGCCTAATAAATTACCAGAGTAAATTGCTCTGGTGTTGTTATGTTAATAAATATAAATATTTTTATAAAGGTCTGCATCTGTCAAAATTTTCAAAAAAACGTTAATAACTCAAAAACGGTTTATTTTAGACGTAAACAACCTATAATATTTTTAAAAGATAATTTAATTTTACATCCAAAAATTGCAAAATATACAGGGTGTTCTATATAAAAAAACAATGTTTGGTATCAGAGCGCAAAAACAAAACACTGTGTATAGTTGAAAATAATTTTAGGTTATGTAGTAAAAGATAAAAAACAACTTTTATATTTAACTTTTTTTAATATTATTACTAATAACAGAGCTATCGAATAATTCGTCTTGGCTGGGACACCCTGTATATTATACTTTTTACGGGAAAACCGAGACACGCACATACAGTTTTTAAATTCTAAAAACGTACTGAAATTAAGGTGTACACAGCTCCGTCTTATAGCGGTTCAATTAAAGTTCGAAGCGAAAAGCTAACAAAAATGCTTGATAAGTAAAAATGAGACTGCAAAAAAAAAAACGAGTTCAGAATCATGGACGCAGACTAAGGAGATGCGATTTTTAAGAAGAAAATATGACGTAGCAGTAGAAGTAAAAGAAAAAGACGGAGTCCAACATGTGATAAAGTAGGTACAAAAAATGGAATAATAAATTATTTTTTGAAATACCTTTTAATTTATTACATACATTAATGTTAAAAAATACCAAGTATAGTTGGCCATGACAATATTAAATAGATTTTTAAGCCTTTTCAAAATATAAGTGACCATTTTAAAACTTGGTAGTTATGAAATAATAACTTTCGCCCTTATATTTAAAACCTCGCTTTTAATGCCAATAGTGAATGTTTTTTGTTCTTACAAATCTAATTTTTGAGTTGTCTCAGATACGATGTATCACAGTGAACGCAACCATCTCTTAAGTCTGTTTTATACTATACTATTTTTTCGTTTAAGAAAATCGTATACGATTTTCTAGTACGGTGTCAATCAGAAATTACAAATCTTGAACCAAAAATTCGTACGAAATAACTACGTTCTAAATGCGTCCTATTTTACATGGGCGTGTTTTGTGGCATGGGCGCATGCGTATTCTACTGCAACTGTATCTGACCGCATGTCATTTGTGGGTTAGGTTAACTGAAACACTCAAACGATGTTAAATACTACTTATTACCGTTATATCCCTCACAATTTATTTTGTATGAATAAATATGTAGAATGGAACAAGCGTTAAATATACGTTAAATTTGAAAATAATTCGCTTTCTGTTGTGATCAAATTGAACATTTTCGTACCAAAAAGTAGTACAATGTAAAAGGTTCATATTTTCCATGCTAAATTCTTGAACGAAATTTTTGTATCAAAAATCGTATACGATTTTCTTAAACGAAAAAATAGTATAGTATAAAACAGTCTTTAGATCAGTCCTCTTTAAACTGCGTGTCCGGGTCTCCCTTGGGGGTCGTGGAATGTTTATTTGTTTTAATTCATAAATCGAAGGATATAAACGTTTAGGCATTGTAGGGATGTCTTTATACGAAATATTAATAAGTCACTCTTTTGAGGTGGGGGATGACGCTTGCTGCACCAACCACAACAAATGGATCCTAAATAAGCTGCATCGCTCACTACTGGCCGAATGCAAGTAATTAAAGCAGCATTTTTATATTTTAAAAATAAATTTTCATTATTTAACTAGTTCAACCCTTAAAATATACAGGTTTCTCGTTTTTCGAGGGCCACTATGAGGATCTTGTAAACGGTAAGAGCTACGACTTCAGTTAAATTAGGGAAAAGTTATTTAGGTGCTTAATAATTTGTCGCAAACAGAACTTATCTAGCTTTTTTAGTTTTTGAGATAGGTATAAGGGAAAAAGGAAAATATTAAATATTTGTTTTTGCCATTTGAACAACAATTGTTTCAAAAAAGTGCTAAGTGTTATACATTGTCGAATTCAGAATAAAATGCTCTACAAATTGGCGTTAAAATCAGATATAGCGTCCATAAGAAAAAATTGACCTGATGATGGTTTAAAAAAAGCGAAACGTCAAATGGAAAATATAATAGGGGAATTTGATTCCTTGCAAAAAGTTGCTATGAAAAAGTTTTACAGAAATGAAATTCGACATCAAATTAAAAAGATAACTCTGTATAAATGATTGAGCACGCACTAACATTTCACGCATAAACAGTACAAAAAAAGGCAATTGATTTTTTTAAAAATATAAAAGTAAAAGATTTAAAACGATGAAAACAGTTTCTTTTTTAAATACTTAATCTAATGAAAAATAAGTAAAAGCTCGTTGTAATTGTTCTATTGATTCTCAGTGACTAATATAACACCAGATGTTGATTTTTTGTGTAAAAATAGTCAGTCACATCCATCTCATTAAAATCTTTTCTTTGTATGTAACTGAAATTACTAAGTGTTTTAGTTGGTTTTCTTTTTAAATTTCTAAACCATTAATGTTATAGCATTTTCGAACCAGAGTCCGCCTTAGATCACTGTTTTTTTAAGATTCAGCAAAAGCCATTCGTTATTATAATATTATATATATGTATATAAATCGGTTCTATAGCGTCTGTCGCCGCTGTCCGATCCCCAGACTGTTCCTGCACCCCTTCCTATCCTGCCACTGGTCCTCTTGCAGATTTCTTTGACTCATGGCTCTCTGAATGCCCTCGTTCCACGTCTTCCTGGGTCAGCCTCGTTTTCTCCTTTCAGGATAATATTACAAATTGTATTATACAGGTGTTTCTTAAGTATTGCAAAAAAAATCGGGAGGTGATTCCTTATCGAAAGTTAAGGGGATCTTTTATATAAAAAAAATTCCTTAGACGTCTCCTATCGGAGTTACAACCCCCTAAAGGAGAGCGGTAAAATTAGGTTTTTATTTTATATCTCAAATTTGGATAAATGTAGGAGAATGATATTTGGTAGATGTTTTATACTTATTAAAACGTTTCCCATAGTAATATTTTTAATCATCTCCCACCTTCACATGGGGCTGAAAAGTGCGACCCCTGTTGGTTTTTATCAGAACTTTTTGGTGGGTTGAAATTTTCCAATTAAAAATTGTTTGAAAGTTTGATTTATTTAGAAACTTTTTTGTCCTTTAGTTTTTCTCGTAAAACCACCGTTTTTGAGTAAAAGATAAAATAAGTAAACATGAACCATCAAATATTCCAATATAAAACAATTCATTTTGGTGGTTGCTATGGTTTGTTTATGCTCATATTGGGTGGGTTTTACGAGAAAAGAACAAGAAAAGTTTTTAAACAAACCAAGCTTTAAAAAAGCGGCGAGCTAAAATCTAGTGTCCTATGACTTTTTATTAAACGTTTTTTAATCTTAAAACTAGTTTTAGGTTATGCATCAAGAATAAAATTTTCTGAGAAAACAATAATAATTTTTTTTTCCATTTGTTGCAGACTTTTTAAATGACGCTTTATATCTATCTACATACATATATAATTGTGTTGTGCCAAACATCTGATAAACAGACGCTGAAAACGAAAAGTAAAATTATTTACAGAATTATGTTTCCTTTCGTATAAACAAGGTGGATCTGTTTTAATATAAGCGAAGTAGGTACGACGTTCATAGGTCGTAAAAAGAAATAAAAAGTATTTATGATACTTACTAAATTTAAATTTTCTGTGGGTAATATGAATGAAGCAGAAATCTATAAAACTCAATAACTTTGTCACTATCAAATTAAATATTAATACCTAGTCATATACGCTGTTTTGTATATGCCATTAAACTTTATTAGGTGCAAAAGATTTAAAAGAAGGCTTTATTACACCAAATATTGGGGTGAAAACGAAAATGATCTCAAACTACGACGTATATCTAAGGGGAAAATGTCAAATGCTCGTTCAAGAATACATCGATATGGTCTGTGGTAAATGACTCACAGCTATGATAGCCTAGAAAAGCAATTGAACCAAACATATCTGCAAGTTGAAGTGGTGAATGTAGTACGATTTCACCCTCCTTAGATTGTCTAGTAGACTTGAGAGCCATGTATAGCTAAAGCCAATATTTTAGCCATTTGCATATAAACCACTGAACAAGTTTGCTTACACAAATCGATTTAAAGTTACTTCAGATGGAGTTGTTTAAAAGTTTGGTTGCGACCGATCTAATAAAAAAAGATAGTTGGTGTCGCCAAATAATATTTTAAAACAGCATGATTAGAATACTCGTTCAAAACAACTCATATGATAGAGTTCAATACAATTATAACAATTAAAAAAAAAACTACAATAGGAGAGTCATTAAAGCCTCTATAAATAATTTATTCAGGGTGCATATAATTCCAAAATGCAGAATGTGAATCTCTCGAAATCCGTTAGAGAATCTCAAAATGAAATTAAGGTGTTGTGAGCAACACAACAGTAAAATACTTTTGAAACAAAATGAAAGACAACATATACAAAAACAAAAATTATTTTATAATCCCTTAAGCCATTAACGCAAAAGAAAATTTGCACCATTAAAAAGCCGTGAGAATTAGCAGAAATGACATTTCTAAGAAAAATCCAAGGAAAAATCCAAGGAAAAACCAAAAAAGATAAAATCAGCAATGAAACAGAAAACAATTAAAGATAAAATCAGTTGAAACAAAAATACAAGAAAGACAGATGGTATGGTTGGGTCACATTTATAGGATGAGAGAAGAAAGGTTAACCAGAAATAGGCTTTTCTTCTTTCATCCTATAAATGTCACCCAACCATACCAGCTGTCAGCAAGATCACAGGGAAAAAACAAAAGAGGTGTAGGTACCGAGAAAAAACTGCCAAGACGAAGTAGAAAAGCAGCAACGGAGAGAAAAATCAAGTGGAAAGACATAAAAAAAGCTAGCAAGATAAAAAAACATAACACAAGTCAATAGTCCTACAGTAGAAGGACTCATTACTAAATGAAAAAAAAAACATCAAAGACAAAGATGATAAAATACTAAAATCCTAGACAGATGAAAACAACATTTTGAAGAACCTACAAAAATTATGGAAGCAGAACAACTCTTAGGCCCGATTACATAAAAGTTAAATCTGGGATTAACCCCGAGATTAAACCACGTTAACTCTATAACCAGGCAAAATCGCAGCATAATTAGCCAGAGCTATCAGAATATTGCCTAGTTTTATGGATTAAGTATATTAAAACCAGTGTTGCTTTATGAAATGGGGCTTTAGACTGACAAAACGAAGAATATAGTACAGAAAGTCAACAAGATATTCAGCTAGTAACAAAGGAAGGACGAAAAATGCTTTCGAAAGAATAAATAGGAAAGGCACCAGGAGAAGACCGCGTTACACCAGAAATGTTAAAATTTATGGACAAACCGGAATAAAAACTATGAAAAACCTTTAAATGAGAATCATAACAGACAAAAAAGTATCGGAGGAATGAACATAGGAGTTATACTTCCGTTCTATAAAAAAGGAGGCACAAAGAAATGTGCTAACTACAGAGGTATGAACAAGTATAACAGAAAAAGTCCTGGCAAGAATAACAGAAGAAAAACTTAGGGAAGAACTAAGAAAAAACACTTAAAGATATATCATGGTAGAAAGAAAAGTGAAAAAGTCATTAGCGAAGATAGAAAACAGCATATTTGTTTTATAGACTTGGAAAGAATTAAAAAATGTAAACGAAGTTTTTCAGATTTTTGGTGATATTTCAAGAACTGGGTACAATATGAACATTTTCAGTTTAGATTATTACTATAAGGACGTAAAATACACTTCTTTGCTAATTTAACTATCCTTATTTATCTAGCGGTTTACGAGATCCCTGTGTTCTTCATGTTGAAACAAACACTATGTTTCTTTAATTTAAAAACTTAACTTAAGTAATTGGTCTACGTTGTTGCTGGAATAACAATTGTCCAACAGCTTACAAAAGTGCTTTTGTTAATAAAACAACTAGAATGTCGTAAAACTAGTACAAAATGTAACGAGAAGAAAGTAATACATTATTATGCAGTTGCAACTAGAATTTTCGCTCCAGTAGCAAGTTGAAAAATCGAAAGAATTAAGTTGTTTACGTTTCACTCCAGCATGTTCTTTCTGTGTTAGTCCAGATTCATTCCGAGGTTAATGTAATTTGCTGATATACATGTGTTCGTATTTAATTCGTTTTGTAGTTGTAGCGAAAACATTTGGAACGGATTTCGTGTTATTTAATCGAATAAACCACTGATTTGGATGGGCGATTGTTGCAATTCATACATTACGTTTACTAGATTTGGGCTACTTTATAGAATCGTCATGTTGTCAGCGAACGCAACGATCTTATCAACATTTTTTATCAGATCATAGAAATGCATTTCATAAAATAAAGTGGAACGAAGCGTAATATCTTATTGAACAGTTGAAATTGTATGCGATTGTGAGTAAGTAATGTTTTTGCCTCATGAGCAATAACCGATCTGATGAATAATTAAAATCGTGTATTGAACAAATAACAACTGAGATGTAGTTTGGTTATAAAATGAAAATTGTTTACAAATTGTCAGTGAAGAATTAATCGGACGCGTGTACTAGGGCGAAAACTTCCTACTAGACTTAATTTTTAATGATGACGTTGCATTTCACGTATCCGGCAAGATTAATCGCCACAATTGTAGAATATGGGGAGAAGAAAATCTTTTTGAGCTTTATAAGCATAAACTGAATCCACCTTAAGTTAACGTATGGTTGAAATGTTCATGTCTTGCATTTATGTGCCTTATATTTTTGATGTTATAAAAACCACATATACATGGATTTAGGGTTGCCAATAGGTCTCTTTTAAAGAGAACATGTTCTCTTTTTTAAGAGAATATTTTTGTTCTCTTTCTTTTTTTATTATTTATATAAATGTCCTCTTTTTTAAAATTTGCTAATTAATAATTATTTAATAATGCACAAAAGATAAAGTTCCTCTCTAAATTTGAAAATACTAAAAATCTGTGAATTTTTTTTGCAATACCTGGCCAAAACGCGAACGTGGAGAGAATATTTTCCATGATCGGCGGACAGTGGAATAAAGAGAGAAATAAACTTAAAATTTCCACTGTACGCGGAATTTTAAAGATAGTTTATAATTATAAGAACATTTCGTGTATCGATTTTTGTAATGAAATAAAAGAAAATAATAAAATACTACCCGAAATTAGTAGTGTGGATAAATACAAAAAAAGACGAAAGTGAGGATGATGAATAAAAAATGACTACATTTAATTTTTATGTGCAATTAGAATTTGTTTTTAAGTTACCAATCCTATATTATAATTGTCAAAAGCGTATATACGAATAAGTGCAATTAGAATTTGTTTTTAAGTTACCAATCTTATATAATTATCGTAAAAAACGTGTATACGAATAAGTTTATAAAGAAAATAAATTTATTGAAAAAAATGTTTTTTTTTGTACTCAACAGTTGGCAACCCTACATGGATTGAATCTTGAATTGTTAGAAGTGTTATTTATTGAAGACGTAAAGAAAACTTTTATTTAATCTCAAATGAAAATTTCATTGATATAAGTTTTATAGATGCATATTTATTTCAATTGATGTAGACTGGACTAATGTCTGATTTTGTGAAGTATATGAAGTTCTTGAAAACGGGAGTAGATTAAGAACAGCTGACATTATCATATAAGAGTAGAAACCATTGCAACAAATTAAAATTTCTATTGGATGCCCCTCTATAACGTACAGTACTGGATTTAGGAGGCGGTCCCAAAACACACCCCTTTTCAAGTTTTAATCATTTATTGTTGACGATGATATTATACTGTGAAATTTCATGGTGGATAAATTTGATTCTCCATAGAACTCTTCCAACTGCGATATACAGGGTGGTCCACATAGAGGGGTCACTATTGGAATCTCGTAAACGCTAGAGCTACAAAGAAGTTTAAATGAGATAAATTGTTCCCCTTTCTGAGACCTATTCAGTGATGCTTTAATGTTTTAAAAAAGTTCCATGGCACGCTAGATAATAAACAAAAATCAGTGCGTAAAAAAACCTACAACTTTTTCCCTAACTATAATTTTGCAACCTCAAGTATAACCGAGTTATTAACGATTTAAAAAAAATGCCCATTTTGATTTTTGTTTATTGTCTAGCGCGCCATGGAACTTTTTTAAAACATTAAAGCATCACTGAATATAAACTTCTTTGTAGCTCTTACCGTTTACGATATCCCAATAGTGGCCCTTCTATGTGGACCCCCCTGTATAGTTTCAGAAGTACGAGTATGGCGCCTCTTACCAGAAAAGAACGATTTTGGACGTTGATGTCGAATAACGACGGCAAATTTGAAAATTACGATTATTTGTAAAATGGCGCTGATGAACAAGTCTAATTAGGGTCAAAATATTAAGGACAAAAGAACTGTATCTCGTCGTTTTAGTGTTGAAATGGGCTGAAGACCGAAAACTACTACTGTCCGCTCCTTGAGAACCGTTTGACTGTTTTGACCATCATATAGCTCTTATTGAAAAGGGTAAAACAAAACCAAGTCTCAATAATTTTTCGACCACCTTCAGAATTAAATCTTTAAAAGTTTGTAACTAGAGAGCGGATGCATATAGGGACGTGCAGTTTTCATCGATGGACAGCTATTGGCATAAACAAGATCGATGTAACATTATGTTTTGATACTTTCCTAACCACCTTTAGGCCGATATAGTTGTTGTTAAATGAACAAGTAATATATGTGAGGATAACTTGAGAACTGCTATAAAAACAGACAAGCATCATTTACTAGTGCAGTAAATTCTAAGCAAGTTTTATTTTATTTTAATGCCATCTTCTAGGTCCTAATCACCAAAAAAGTTGTTATCTTCGACAAAAGTAAATTTTTTGGTCATCTTCAAGGTAAAAATTTCGTAAATATATTTGATGAGACGGTTTAGATAGATATATACCTACTGATGTTTTCATTATTGGTTAGCCAATGTCAGGTGTATCAAATATGCACTACTTTTCACGCGCATCGTACTTTCTATGCGCATTGTTATTTTTACCTGCATTTTTTTTCCCGTGTTCAATCTTCTTTCTACGCGCAGCATTCTTATCATTTAAGTAGTAATATTGTACAATATTGTATACCGAACAAAAATGAATAAATCACCTGGACCAGGTGGAATTTATCCAGAACTGGTAAAACATGCCCTACAAACGTTTTCCATTATGATGAAAACCCTGTACGAACGATGTCTTAACAAAAGTTCCCAAGGAATGGAAAACATCGTACATAACCCCTATACATAAAAATGGCCCCAATAATGATCGTGCAAATCATCGGGGGATAGCAGTGATCAGCACACTCACTGGGTAGAATATATTCTCGAATACTGAAAGACCCAATAAAATAAGGAAATTGAAACAAAACAAGCAGAAGAACGCGCTGGATCTCGAGCGAGCAGATTTACAATTTGTTCACGTTAAAGATTGCACTGGAAAAGAGAGTCCAAATGTCCAGGGAAACTCACATAGCCTTTACAGATCTAGAAAAGGCATACGGCAGCGTATCAACTTCCAGAACGTGGAACTAGAACTAGATGCAACAACTGGGTATAGAACCCACACTTATACGAGCCACCACGCAATTGTATGAAGAAAACTTTGCAAGAATAAAGAATGGGAGAACTTTCACTGAAGCATTTAATACAACAAATGGTCTCAGACAAGGATGCTGTCTGTCTCCTACACTTTTTAAAGTATATTTGACAGAGTCCTTTCAGGGTGGATAAGGAAATCTAGAAGTATGGGAGTAAGAGTGGGAGATGACACACTTTTTAGTTTACACTTCGCCGACGATCAAGTGGTGATGTCCGAAGACGAAGAAGACTTAAGTTATATGGTGAGGAAATTAAATGAAGAGTACGATCGGGTAGGAATAATAATAAACATGACAAAATCCGGGTATTTGATAGTAGGAAATAAATAAATAAACGACTTACCTTTAGAAACTGAATACATAAAAGAAGTGGAAAAATGCAGAAGTAATTTTTAACAAATTAGGAAATAGCGACGAGAAAATCAACAATCGTATAAATAAGGGCGTAATAAAATCGCTGAATTCGATACTTTGGAAAAAATATTAGAAAAGAAATAAAGAAAAGGACGTACAAAAGTATTGTACAGGGTGGGCAAATTTCGATGTTTTAATAGGCAATCTCTGTAACTATAAGAGGTATCAAAAAACGGACCGCGCATCCTCGATCTCTTTTTTCGAAAAAAAGTTAATGGTGAAAACTAAAATTGGTTATCGTCTTTTGTTTTCGAGTTATCGCCGATAACTCGATTTTTCGACTTTTCGTTTTATGACTATATCTAGCTTGTTTATGGAAATAGAGAAAAATAATTTTGACGTTCTCCTTTTTTGATAAGAATACAGTAACGTAGTCAATTTTTGAAAAAGAAAAACCGAAATTTGAGTTGTGACATAAAGTTGTATTTTTTAAATAGAACCCATAGTTGGATATGACCTATTTAAATTCCTTATTTTTTTGTCATTCCAAATATATAAAGGTTGATGTATTTATTTTCAATAATACGCAAGTTACGGAGGTTTTTTAGTTTTTTTTTTAAACAAAATTATAGTAGGCTGTGAAAACAAAAACAAAACAAGGTGTAAAACCTTTTAAAACTCATTTGGTACAAGTTGCGAAGGTTTTGTAATTTGTTGTTGTGATAAACATTATAAATATATAAAAATAAGGAAACAACGATAAAGTCGGAATCTGCAGTAATGTAGTTTATTGTAGTTTATCTTATGTTCAAATATTTGTAATGTTTATCGCTACAACAAATTACAAAACCTTCGTAACTTGTACCAAATGAGTTTTAAAAGGTATTACACCTAGTTTTCTTTTTGTTTTCACAGCCTACTATAATTTTGTTAAAAAAAAAAACTAAAAAACCTCCGTAACTTGCGTATTATTGAAAATAAATACATCAACCCTTGTATATTTGGAATGACAAAAAAATAATGAATTTATACGTCATAGCCAACTGTAGGTTCCATTTAAAAAAATACAACTTTATATCACAACTCGAATTTCGGATTTTTTTTTGAAAAATTGACTACGCCACTGCATTCTTATCAAAAAAGTGCCTGTAGAACGTCAAAATTATTTTTGTTTATTTTCATAAACAAGCGAGATAGTCATAAAAGGAAAAATCGAAATATCGAGTTATCGGCGATAACTCGAAAACAAAAGACGATAACAAATTTTAGTTTTCACCATTATCTTTTTTTCGAAAAAAGAGATCGAGGATGCGCGGTCCATTTTTTGATACCTTTTATAGTTACCGAGATTCCCTATTAAAACATCGAAATTAGCCCACCCTGTACAACCTGTACCAATATACGGCACAGAAAAGTGGGATTTAAGTAATAAAAATCCTTAGCTACTGAAATGAACTGGTTAAGAAGAGGCTGTGGAAAACCGAGTTAGGAACGAGTAAGAAAACGTGAATATCAATATAACTATAGCAGTGAATTTTAATTTGTTTTGACCTAAATATCAAAATAAATACATTAAACATGAAATTATTGAAAAGAAAGAAAAAAAAGCGTTGTTATGAGGTCATAGCTAACCATAATTTTCATTTAAAAAATGCAAGTGTAATTTATCTAAGAATTTAAACAATTTTGAAATGAATGTTTTAATTTTACAGTGCGTACTAAAATGTACAGCTTTTTCCCAACAATATTTTTGTACCATCAAGTATAACCGAGTTATTAACAATCTAAAAAATGCCCATTTTGATTTTTTTTTATTATCTAGCGTGCCATGGAACTTTTTTATAACATTAAGGCATCACTGTATAGGTCTCAGAAAATGAAACAGTTTATCTAATTTAAACTTCTTCGTACCTCTTACCGTTTACGAGATCCCAATAGTGGACTACACTGTATATTGCACAATACGTTTACGGGTTCCATTGTTTGAATTATGTATGTGAACGACCTCTGAAGATAGCATGACATTTTTCATTAACTGTTTGTCTTTTGAAAAGGTAATAATTATAAACTACGTTTATTTTAACAAATAAAATGAATCGTAAAATCTTCCCATATTTTAAAACGTTTTAATCTTTTTGGGTTATGAATTTCCATGAAGTTTTCATGCATATCTTGGGACATTCGTTACGGATTTACTTTAAATTATAGTTCCTGTCTTAAAATGTAGGATCTCGGGAGCTTTCGCCGCTGGGATATTTTCACATCTTTGTATTTCGCTCATGAGTTATGTGCTTTTAAAACCGCTTAGGTTTAGTGGTCTCTACACTCAAAGCAATCTAGGCGATATTAATCTATCGAGGAAAAAAACACTCCAATCTAAACTGCGTGATACCGGGTTAAAATTAATTGTTTGATTTTGAATCTAATCTTGATTCTATATTTTGGTTTATTAAATTATGAAAAATTAAAAAAAGTGTTTTTATAGTCGTTTGAAAATTTTATTTTACTTTTTTAACGATTTTTTTAGTACAAATAATAACTGAGTTCTTTTTTACAAGTTTAAAGGTGTTTAGGATGTGCGTTCTTGTGCTCTTTCTCATAAAGGCCCCGACTGTTGTTCATGAATTGCTTATTTAGTTGCGAACCTTGTGATCAGGAAATCATGTTTAACAATTTTATAAACATTTGGAATACAAGCTCTTTTAAGGAATTGTAAATATTTGAGTTGGAGTCACTCATTTCTTTAAAACGTCTTCATAATTTTTTCCTACATAATTGTACATTCAAAATGGTGATCTAAATAACTTCTGTATTCAGTAGGGTACTCTCATTAAATTATCATGTTTTTTTGTAAATTGTAATGTTCAATAACCAATTCATGAAACTTTTATTGTACAGCGGTTAAAAACTTGTGTACGGAAATAACAAAAAAAATGTCGTTATAGTTAATGACACATTAGTTAAACAACAGTTTAATGAATAATAAGGTAAATGTAAATACAATCGTGTAGACCGATACTGGTAAATTGTTTTTAGTGTACTGTTATCCTTGTAATTTTGAATATTGTATATTAATTAAGTGAGTAATGTTTACTGTGTATTTATTGATTTGCATCCTTTATCCAAATACTACGAAACTATACATTTAACAGACACATATTGCTTTCATATAGTCATAGATGTTGCCAAATTCACATCGTACAATTATTTTTTGCAGGTGTCACTGTACTTAATTTTTGCGAAGTTGATCGATTAGTAATTTGTGCAATTACTAACTTTGCTTGCACACAAAAAGCACAAATACAACTAATTTTGTTTTGGTAGCCGGCTTTGTTAAAAAATTACAAGAGGAATAATTGTAATGATATTTTTCGTGAAAGTTTATTACGAAAGAACTACCGTCAAATTTTAACATTCACTAAAAACAAAAACCTACCCCAATTAAAAAATGCCATGATTGTTTTGTTTTTCTCCAAAAATGTTAAATATTTGATTTATTACAAAAGTGTTACTTAGCGAAGGAGGGACATTTTACATTTTACTGTAAGAAACGAAGATAGTTAATTACATGTAAGTACCTACACATATTTTTAAATGTAAAAAGTTTTAAAATGTTAATCCAAAATTATATGTATAAGAAAAGGTAATAGATAAAAAATTCTGTTTATGTAATATTGTAGTATTTATTAGGGTTTATAAAAACCCTCATAACTTTTTTTGGTAGAGTTTAAAATTACGCAATGATTTTTAAAATTTAAATTTTTGAAAAGTTTTCTCAAAAACGGCCCCAACAATTATTTATAATTTTTTTTATGTTTTGAATTAATTTTTTATAGTAAAATGCCGTTTGTCTCTATTGAATTTCTGTGCAAAAAGTTATGTCAAACAAAAATAATTAAACATTTTGTTAGAAACACTGTGGTTGTTCATATGTCATAAACACTAATAAACACTCGCATGAACCGTCATTTTGACAGACGTCATTTTGACAGACGTCATTTACGTCATGTTGACAAATATGAGCTTAATTAGAACACCTGCAGAGGCACTTTTAAATCCATACAAATAGACAATCACACATACAAAGATTCATAAAATATATTGGAAAGTCATTTGTTGGCCACCCCAGCTTACTTCACTATGTTGGCGCCAATGGCGTAGGCAGGATGCTTCCGTGGGGGGGTTAATAAACGCAAGGACGCTGAGGACCTATTTTTTTAGGCCACCACTCTCTTTTTAAGTTTTTTTTGCATCAACGTGTTCGATGGTTTCTATTGCGAACCTGGGGGGGGGTTTGACCCCCCCTGCCTACGCAACTGGTTGGCGCCCCAAAGCCATTGCGCCTCTAGGCCAGTGCCTCTGGTGCCTAAACCTAAAGCCGGCCTTGATTTAGGACGAGAATTTTTTGCTTTCCAACATTTTTAAACATTTTTGGTGACTACTTTTAGATTTAAATACGAAATGAATATAAGTACAAAGTACAATTATTTGTGTAGCGGCACATCGTTTTCTTTACCTTAAAGTGTTACTGTTGCAATTAAGATTATAAAAAGTAATTTAGAACATAATAAATCAAAATATGGTGATAATAAATTTTATTGAAAGTTAGAATGTTTGATCCTGCTTATAATAATGTAATTGTTCTGTGTTTACTTAAATTCAAAAATGTTATACACATGCCACCGTATTTTAAGAAACGTTTAGTAAAAAAACGAGTAACAGAAAAATTCGTATCAATTTATATTAATCAGAACAATACCATACCATGAATGGGCGAACGAAATGCAGGCGGTCATATTCGGAGACGCCCGAACAAGTTTCACACAAAGTTATACCGAATTCGTTTCTCAGTTGTTTAACCGAACGCTGTGCGGTGTGTGTGCATTCGACGTTCCCGAGTTTGCAACGTTTACGTAAAGTTCACTAAACTTTACAAACTTTCTGTTTCTAATAACCGCGGGTAAATTTGTTTTGAGGTGCATTACAAACATTGGAAAACGCTGTGTAGTGTTGTTGTGGACGAGATGTGGTTTTCGTTGGTTTGTTTTGTTAGCTTCGCTGCATTAACAGGTGAGTTAGTCATAACGCGCTTGATTTTATTGGGCGATCTACCTGTGATACAAACACCACTTGACTTGGTAACTTTCTAACCTCACTTTGTTGAGTTATTCAATCGTTTTCAACGCATTTTTGTTGTTAAAAAGAGACTTGGCTGTGTAAAATTAATTGGCCATTGAGGGAAAAAATGCGACGCGCCTTTTTCCGGAGTTAAATGGCCATTTAACGTTTATTTTATTTTCCCCCCGCGATTGTTTTTTTTTCTGCTATTTTTGAAATTGTAATTGTGGGCAATTATTTGTTAATTAATTATTGTTTTTTCGGACATTGTTAATTTTGTGTCATATTCTTAAGTATTATTTAAATGAAGCACATATTGTATCCTTTTTAAATTGTTTCATGTAGGTATTTGATGTTTGTTGTCGTTCTCACCTGTAGGGCTTGTCTGCCTTATGACACCTGTCATCGTGAGATATGGGGACAACTTCCTTTTGTGTGCGAAGGTACAACTTGTTAAAATTTTACTGTTGTATTGTAGCACTAATTTATCACCAGTTAACCGCAAAAATTGTTAGTACGTTTCGGTACAGTGTAGTTAACACGTACAAGTTCTAGTTTTATGATGTTGAATTGTTGGCTTGCAATTTTGTTGTAAATGCAAACGTGTTACAGCATTTTAACGGGAGATTTAGTAAGTTGTGGAACTCAAACATAAACCATTTGGTTATTATCTCAACTCAAATAAAATTTATTATTTGAGCAGAAAGGTAGATGCAATTATGTCGACTATGCAGACATTTTTAGACTAAACATTCATGTGTTATTTGAAGAAAAGTTGCATAGTTTACGTTGAGTTTCCTCTTATATTATTTGTTAGTCACGTGTGTTTATTAACAAATGCCAAATGGAATTTCTAACAAAAAAGAATCAACAATAAATTTGTCTAGGTTAGCAATTTTTGCAGTGTAGAATTTTAATTTTTAATGTATGTAATTCGATAATTTAAAAAGTATTGATTTAAAAAAAATCTTATTAATTATGGTACTGAAAGTAGGCCGATCTTGTTTTATTTATCAACTGGAAAGCCTAGCCCCTAGCGATTGGTGAAATGACCAATTCGTGTTATCATTTGTTTGGAAGCAAATACTAAATATATTCATTTTTATTGTTGCCTGAAAGCGCAATAAAAAACAATTGAATTTTTTTAAATGGCAAGGTACCCTTATATTACCTAGACTCATTTAATAAAGATTTTTTTTTTTCAATGATGCAAAACTTTAGTACCCTTACTTCAGCAACTTTTTGAGAAAAACGCAAAAATTATTTAAATTGATTAGTATTTATTTCTAACAAAAACATCAAAAGAAATAAATTTTTTTGACGAAATCTACAATAAGTGTTCAAACTGTGAACCATTTACAACTTGGCAATGATAAATTCTGTTTTTAAACCCGTTTATAACATTTCCAACCATTTCAGGTGTAATTTTTCTAATACGATCTCTTAAATTTTCGATATTCTCCGGCCTCTAAGCATAAACTTAATTTTTAAGGTGACCCCATCATTGAAAAGAGAAAAAAAATCTCTATCAAATGAGTATAATATAGGGGTACCTAGCCATTTAAAAAAAATAAATTGTTTTTCATTTGCGCTTTTGTTATTCGGGACAAATATATTTACATTTTGTCTTATGGTGGAAAACTAAGTACCAGACAACTTTTGTTCAAAATATTTTTCCCTAAAGTGGATATTTACTGAGATATAATAGCATATTCCATACCTTTTGGACACACTGTATATTCTTTTTTATTCACAAAAAAAACTTTAAATGGAAAAATTATAGTACTTAGCTTGTTTATATTTCAAAACAGACAGATCCACTTTTTATTTTCGATTTTCTTTGTTGTTGTCGAACTTGAGTAATATGGAATTCGTGTAATTTTCTTGTTTTTGCGTTTTTTTCCAAATAATTGGAGCAAATACTTGTAGCCAATACGTAATTATATTTATTATTTCGAAAAAGGCGTGGATCGTTATATCGTGAAAGTGCAGTTGGCCATGAATTCTTATGGTGTTTGCGGTACGTTCAAAAGAGCACACGTTTTGTTATTTTATCCTACCGTTTATTAACATTCTTAATAGTTGATTCATTTTTTTCATTTTTGATTTGTAATAGATTAGTAAATTATTTAATTATTTCATCAGTTAGGTGCAATAAGTACTCTAATAAGTTGGAAAATATTTTGCTTTAAAGGTTCTTCATTTAGTTAATCATTATTTTGAACAAATTCTATTTTTTTGACCATGTAAATCTGACATCAAAATTTGACAGTAGTCTTATGTTTAATGTTAAAGTAACTGTATGATGCGCTCGTTAAATATCCAGGTCGTCCAACCCTTACATAAAATTAACTGTTACAAGAAGACGATGTAACTATAGAGGAACATGACCATTTATTTCAAAAAGATAATCGGAATGACTTATATTGCTACTATTTTTCAAATTATGTATTCAGATGCGATGTTCCAGGAAAGAAACTATTATCCCTACAGAGGACCCATGGTCTGAATAAATATTCGATCCAAGTATTAGCGAACTTACTCCACCGTGGCCTATTTATTTATCGATCGGGTTAAAAGCACACTGCATTAAATATAATTTTAAGCTCCCATGAGACTATGCAAATGGCTTAACACGATATACAAGTTTGAGTGTCCCAAACAGTTACAAAACCTTAAAAAAACGTTAAAATTTGCGACAACACGGTAGAATTTGTCATGGTGAAATTATTAATTTCGCGGTGCAAATTCTAACAGAATCTTATGCACGAGGCTTGTGAGTAAACGACTTGGCATCGCAACGTGCTGTTTTTTTATTGAGGTTTTTGTACTTTTTGCGTTGATACGAAAGCAGATCGTTGCCAAATGTGGCACTCAACATATTTTATTTGTCTGGAACATTGAAAAATAACACTTGTAAATTGCAGGAACTTTTAAAAGTTGTTTATGGTCGTTTACTAACAAAACAATTAGTTATAGCATATAAAATATATTTTTTCTTGTTTTCCAATTTTTGTGTTTGTGCATCTAACGTATTTTTAATCTTAGATTAAAATTATTGGATAATGTAAGTGTCAACAAAAATCAAGAGGCTGTAGCACCTACACAAGCTATATTTTTTTTAGTTGGCAAAGCATTGGAGATTGCAAAACAGAAATATGTGTGCAAATATTACAGAAATAATTTATGTATAATTATAGACTAATCTGATTCTGATTCGGTTGAGTATGTGGGTTGCATTCTAGTACTTCTTTTTTTTTTATTAAAAAAAACTTTTTGTCCGAACCAAAAAAGAAATTACCTTTAGTGTAATCCGTATTTCCAAACTCGTTTTAAGTTTTTTCGATCTAGCAAATGTTATATTTGAAGTAAATAACCCGAAACGGGACATTTAGATGCTAAATCGCCGAATTCGTATTCCGATTGTAGCAAATTTTAGGTTTTTGAAATTGTTTAACAGTTGTTGTACAAAATAGTTTTTAAATTACTCAGTTGTAACAGAAAGAAAGTCAGAAATCTAATTTTTAGGCATTAGGTAAACCACTTTACAATGGCGTTCTTGTAAGTTGCTTCTTAAAATTTCACAAAATATCTTGAACTGTAATGATGCAAAAACAGAAAAAAATATGTAAAATATTGTAAGAATATATCAATTATTTGGTAATTGTTATGTAAGTAGTAAACTAACAGTATAATGTGTTGAAAAGTGCAAAATATTCACTTGTAAATTTGTACGGAACGAGAATAGAATATAAATATTGTATTTGAAACTACGTTTTGAACTTACTGCTCCCAAAGAGAAAAGGTTCATAGAAAGTTATTTTTTGCTCGCTTATGGGCACAATACTTAAACAATTTGGTTCACCGTTTTTAACGACAATTAGTTAATTTTGGACAGGGTTGAGCAGATTTAAATCAATTGATTTAAATCACGATTTAAATCATGATTTAAATCAAGTGATTTTTTTTAAAAAAATCATTGATTTAAATCAAGTGATTTTTTTTTTAAATTATCAATTTAAATCACAGATTATATGAGTACAATATAATATTAATTTATAATAAAACAAAATTGTATTACTATTAGTAATTAAATACACGAAATGGTGAATAAACCATATCAATTTGCTCTTGTAAAGTAATATTCATTGTAGAAATGCAATAATTCAAAAAATAAATGACAAGTTTTTGACGTTAGCGAAGTGAACAGTCATTTTTTTCAATTTCAACGGCACTATTGCTTCTATAACGATTTGAAGAAAAATGTCGAATATCTCGAAAAGTATGAGTTTTGGGTGTCGGACAAAATATGAAGCTCTTTTAAAGACGAATTCGATGACATAAAAAAATACAGGGGTTTGCATTTGAAAAAAATCGAGTTACGAGCTTTTGAAAATAATGGAAGTTGCCACCTATTTATAAACACCCTTGTATGTGTGATTCAAATTTTTTCATATCGAGCGAACAGAGAAATTTTTTCTGCATGTCCATACCAAATTACAACTCTGTACTTCAAAATAACTTCAGGAGAATTTTTAAATAAAGACTTAAAACCTTGAATAATTTAGAAAATTATTTTTTTTTACAACGCCGTATAAAAACCTCTAGTATTTTATTTTGATGCAAAGCTAAAATTAAGGCGGTCAAAAATATTAAATAAAAAATTGGGTGTTGTATTTGAAATATAAAAGTTGCTATTAGTTCCAGAAAGGTGACTCACCCTGTATATTTAAAAATATTTTTATTGGGTTTAGAAAAAACTGTATAAAATAGCATTTGAATCAACGTCATATCTCAAGCCGATCGACCGCACTAATGACTCACCCTGTATATAATTAATTAAACATCACCATTTGGCACTGATTTTTTCAAAATTCTTAATCATTATATTAAAATTTTCATTTTGACAAAAAATCACCAATGAATTAAATATATTGGTTATTAAATATATTAGCACAAAACAGAAATAGCATGTGAATATGTCACTAAATTCGATAATATGGTACATTTGATTTAAATAAAAAAAATCTGATTTAAATCAAAAAAATCTGATTTAAATCAAATAAATCGATTTTTTTGATTTAAAAAAAAAAATCATGATTTTTATCCACCCTGATTTTGGATTATACGAATAGTATAAAGTTGTGATTAAAAATTATTTTTATAACGAACATTTTTGTACTAGTAAAACGATGCGCTTTTGTCTCAAGTGGACGAATAGAAAACGAAACAGCGTTAATTGTGTAAGTAGCTACGTCTGTTTAAAAAAATTAACTTCGTAAACTTTAAAACACAATTGTATATTTTTTTAAATATAATTGATGTTGAATCTGTAAACAAGTTAAAACCAACACTTTTTTTAAACAAAAAAACGGTTGTGAAAAAATAGTTATTTAAACTATTACACATATATTATGTAACAAAAAAACCTATTTTGATGTTAATCGTGTAAAATTTAAAAAATATCAATACCTCCCTGCTTCCCCTAAATCAGGTCCTCTAGTACCTGTCGGTGTCGAGGTCTTTTTCTAGTTCTTGATTATACTTTTCCATCCCTGTCTATCATTGGCTAACTGTGGAAAATCTCTCCAGCTGACTCCTTTTTTCCCCTAGTTTCTGCCTCACTTCTTTTTCCCATTTTACTCTTGGTCTTCCTCTATTTCTTTTTCCCTCCATCTTAATTTTCCATCCTCTTTTCGTGTATTTACTTTCTGACGCGTAGTATATGTCTAAGCCATATTAATTGATTCATCTCCATCATTTTATTGATATCTATTGTTATATGGTTTATTTTGTTTGTATTTAATAGCCTAGATTTTCCCCGGCATTTCGCATTTTTAATTAATGAGAGAACTTGCTGTGTTTTGTTTGTAAGGCTGACTAGATGTTAGTTACGAAGAGCGGTTTACTTTGACGTAATCACCCATCCGTGAAACGTTATAGTAGTCAGCCGTTGAGTCGTAGAAGCTGCTCTAGAATATGTTAAAATGAATTTTTCTGCCTTGTTACAGTGCACATTTTTATAACTGTTTTATTAAAATGTTTTTATCGTAGAACGGTTTAGTTACATTCATATTTTCCGCTGAATTGATTTTAATCGCTGTTTTGCTGGAGAATCATCCGTTGAATTTTATATTATAGAAGTAAACAGTATACATTTATGGAGTTAGTTTATTTTTGTATTCAGAATTTCTCACTGTTTCCATCTGGTTAATTGCGCTTTAGAGTTAAGTGCAAAGTTTTTAAACCGTGACCTTTAAATACACATTTAATGAGACCCGTTAATAACGTAAACATATTTTTAGAAAAGCCAAAAGCATACTTAACATGATTCCAGTACGTGTTCTTTAAAATAAATCCAAAATGCTTAAAATTTAAAGTTTATTGGCAAATAAAGTCTTGATTTTTAAAGACGCAAATAGTCCATTGGTTTCTTCGATCTGTTTGGGAATATAATTTTAAAGTAATTTACAAGTTTTTTGTTTTAGGAAGTTTAAATAAAGTCGAAGTAGTGCAGAGTCAGTGTTTCTCAAACTTTTTACTCTGAGGACCTCTTCCAAAATTAAAGCTTACAGAGGACCCCAAGGAATTGTTTTGTAGACAATATTTTTGTTGTATTTATAGATTTGGTTGACCTCCGATTATTAAAAGGCTCGGGAGACCCCTTCAGAATGATTCAGGGACCCCCAGGGGTCCGCGGACCACACTTTGAGAAACACTGGATCAGAATTTACGCAGCATCGATATAGCGTGCAATTATACAAGGTCTGTCCCAAAAGTAACCGAACTTTTTAAAAATAACAAAACAGCCATTTTTTGGGATAAATATATTATTTTATTCAAAATATATTCCCTATGCGACCATACAACGATTTGCACGGCCAACTAATGCATCAAACGACTGCGCTATACCCTTTTGTGGAATGCTCTTGAGGATGCTCGTCATGATCATTTGGATGGATGAAATGTTGTCATAACGCTTTTTTTCAGGGACTTTTTGAGCCATGGAAACAAAAAGTAATCACGCGGTGCAAAATTCGGCGAATACGGTGAATGTTGCAACACATTCACTTGTTTTTATGCCAAAAAGCAGTTACTTCGGCCGCACGGTGAGCCGATGCATTATCGTGCAACAGGTTTACGATATTAAGGCCGAACTCGACCAATTTGTGTTAACAAACGCTTCTTAACTCCCAAGTAGAAGTTAAATAATGTAAATAACACGATACATGTAAACAAAGAGGCAGGTAAATAAATAGCCTAAAAGAATTTACCTTATACGTGGAATCTTCATTACATAATTATCAGTAGTAATATAAATATAACAAGTGCATTGAAAATTATCGATAATTTTTGGTAAATATGCCCGAATGCAAGTTGAGCTGAAAAAATCACGAGTGCACTCGTGATTTTTTCTGCTCCAACTTGCATGAGTGAAGATTTGTCAAAAATTATAGATTATTTGCAATGCACGAGTTATATTTTGTCAGAAAATTTCCTTCACCTAACCTATCTGTCAAATTAAAATGTTGTTTAATTTAGATAAATTAAAGTACACCTACTACTTACTGCGATTGTTATTATTAATAGATCATTTATAACTAATTTTTAATTCAAGAATTATATTTTAATAAAAATTAATGAACCAAATAGTATTTAGGTACATACATAATCTGTTATGTCAAATTTTACAAGTACTGTCAGAGTGGTGTTGCAGGGGTGTGGTTTAATCTATATTAAAGTAACGTTATTGGTCGCCGACATCTGTCAAAAAAATATCAAGACCAAAATACCTTATTCCCTCTCCAAATTTATATTTTCCACCAATCAAAAACTCAGATTTCTTAGAAACGACCAATAAACGCATGAAAATCTGTTAATTGCGAAAAGTAAATTATCAGTGTATGATTATGTTTATTGGCCGTTTAAAGGAAATCTGAGTTTGTTATTGGTCGAAAACGCAAATTTGACAGGAGGATCAACTCCTGGCAGAGTAATGTAAAATTATTACCGTGTAATAATGCTCCTATTGGTAGTCTCTAAAAGATTTAAGATTAGTGATTGGTTGAAAACGCAAATTTAACAGATGAAGGGAATTTTCGTAGTAATTTTTGTAGTTTTTCGTTTTTTTGGCAACTTTAATTAATTTGTCTTATGTAACTTAATTTCCTAATTCATTAGGTCATGACTAATTTTTGTAAGCATTTACTTTGTTAACATCTTTATATGGCTTTATTAATGTTTTTAAGGTTTGAATTACATTTTTAGATTGTTATCAAATTTTTGTCTACGATAGTATTAAAACTATTTTGATACATTAAAATATTTCAGAATTCGTATAAAACGATTTTAATTATATGTGTCACTGCGTCACTTCATTTAATTTGCGGTTTAATTAAATTAGTGCATATTTATTTTATAAACATCTCGTGTGTGATTTTATTGTGGTAATTATTACCCGTTATAAATTATCTCGTATCATATACGCTCTGTTCTATTTAGCTAATTAATTCAACTTGTATGAAATATTTTACAATCCTGTACTAGTTGATTTACATATAAATAATTTGTTTTTGTTCGTCGATATAAAACTGCAACAGTAAATTTGTGATGCCGCCTAAATATAAATCATTTTGCAGCACATGCATTGCAGACATCAATGTACAATTCGTATATAAATGAGTGTGTGTATATTGCGAATGATTAATCGGTGCTTTTTTGTTGGAAATAGAAAACTTGGTGGTTGAGAATCTTTCGTCTTTGGGTTGTTGTCTTGTATTACACAAGTATTTTCGTAAATATTTGCAAGAGTGTATAAATCAGTTTGATAAATGATGTTTCAAAACGTATTGTATGAATTTTATACAGTCAATAATGTTCTTGTATTTAAAAAAATCATCTTTATTATAATTTGACTGGTAGGAAATGACTCTAATCGAGTAAACGGTTTATAAAGATTATGTTTGGTGTGTGAATAATCCACTAAAGTTTTAAGCTAAACTTGATGAAAGTATTTGTTTTTTAAACGCGCATAAATTCATTTTTCTTATGTAAATATTTTGCTCTTGTTTTTAACCGTAACACATTCCGTTATTTCACCTTCATCTTTGTTAACTTCTGTGGGAAAGTTTTTATTAAATTAAAGCCCATCGAGTGTAAAACATATGTTGTAGTATAAACAAAACAGCAACGCATTTAGACGATAACTGCTTTTTTAGTAGAATTGACATCAATTTGAGAATATTAATTAATTGAATTAGTTATTTAAAATACTGACAGCACCTAATTATTGTTACAAAAATTGCAATAAACACGTTTTTAAAAATTTGAATATGCATAAGTGTAAAATTGGCTAAAATATCTAATCTTATGTGTTTTATCGTCATTTTAGCTCTCTAATTTTTTCTCACCGTTCTTCCTATTTTTTTATTAATCGGTTTTACTAGGTGTTTGTCACACTTTAAAAAATAGTTATTTATGTATCAAGGCCAAAACGTGTAACTTTTTCGGCCGCGTCTGGTTTGCAGCAAACAGGCAAGGACGAAAAACTACGTTTTGACCGAGGTGCATATTACATCTTTTGTGCGATCGAATTAAAAACAATTTAAATTTTTAGTATTTTTCAAAAATATAGTTTAGAAACTACGTGACATTCTGTCACTGACAGATGACGGCGTATGTTGTTAGCGGTGGAAACGTACTTGCATAATTCTGTACATAATTTAAATAACCTTTTTTTGTGCGATTGTAGAATATACGTAAATCAACACTAATTTTTTATTCAGTATTCAGTAACAGTATCAACACGAAAATATTTGGTTATAAACTACCTGACAGTTAACAACCTAAAGACCTCTTCGTCACTACCCTTAGCGGGGAAGCCATAATCTCAGAGAACTTAAATTCGGACACGCACATGCGCTTTCCGTTCTGATTAATGCAAATGATCTTTTTCGTACGCTGTAACGGCCGAAAAAACGGCCAAAAAAACTGTTTCGGCCGTTGCTAAGGATAGCGCCGGAAATGCAGTACTTTATGGTTGCTAACGCGTCCGTCAAACAACTGTTTCTAGTACGATTGCACAAAAACTTTTTTACTTAACAATTTCATTTTTTTTTTGTATGGGTGATACGACGCATTGTGATTGACTAATTTTGAAAAATATCAACTGAAAGTCAAGGTGAACCTTTTTAAAACTTATTTGTACAGATCAATCAGGTGCGTCGAGGGGGAGGGGGCGATAGGCTACAATTCCTTGGACCCGGGATTTACAGGGGTCCGGACATACTCCCGCAATTTGTTTTTTTTAAATAAATTTTCAAATAATTGATTTACTTGGGGCTTGTGTACAAATTTTTCCCCGGGCCCGGAGACGTCTTTCGTCGCCCCTGAGTTCAATTAACCCCTTTTTTTATTCCAAAATTGCTTAAAATTGTTAATTCTGGATTAGTTTTAACTCATAATCCCACACATTTTTAATTTTGCGTTATATTCATTTGCTAAATTCTTTTTTACTTAATGTAATCCACTCTATGCTTCACTTTTCTCTTTGTCTTCATTCAGTTATGTAATTTTTAATCCTAATGGTATTTATTTGTAACCTATTTTAGAGTTCTTTTCGTTTGATTCGTGCTCTGCTTGCTTAATGATTGGTTGTGGACATCGGATCTGTAAGATTAACTCCTAGTGGCTATTGATCGTGATATCTACCTGTGAAAATTATGAAGCAACGTTAATAATAGTTCACAATTTTTTATTTAAAGTGAACGGTAACATTTCGCGTACTAGTTATCGGTTACCAATTCGTTTTGATAGTGATTTATTTCCATACCCAACTGCGCCTCAAATGTTTAAAAAATAATGTTCAATTACGCGCAAATACTCGATTGGCTTATAATACAGCTTGTAATTAAGATTTAAAAATAGGGCGTGAGTAAAGCATTCTTGTGGGTGCAACTTAAAAAAATATCATTATTAATAGCAGCAACAAGGACGATTTTGACATGTTGTACACTTGCCAATGTTTTAATATGATAAAAATATAGCTAATACGGAAGTATGTTACTTGTTTATTTAAAAATAGTTTCGTCATGTGGTTTTATGTAAGATTTTAGTTGAATCTAACCAGCCAAAATTTTATATCTACGATTTGTGGTATATTTATTTAATAAAATACAAAGCTAGTAATGCAACTAGAACTTTTAAAATCCCAAGGAATTCCTAAACAATAATAAATGAACTTTTTGTGTGCGTTTGTTTTAATTTTATTTGTCATATTAATTTGGTTGCAAGTTTCGTTCGCAAAAGTCGTGTCAAAAAATAATTCTGTACAACAGTGTTTATAATCGTAAAATCTCTGAATATTATGTGGGCGAACAGTTTTAAATAAACATATTGAATAAAAATAGGTTAGGTGAATTATTTAGATTTTCTAAGTTTCTAATAAAAAAAAAGATTGTTGATTGATCGTCTTCTGATTTTGTAGCCTATTTTTTTTTTAAATCGCATTTAGCTTATAAATAAATTAGTGATATCCGCAAAATTTGTTCACCGATTAATCGGGGCTGTTTTTTATTATTGACTAGGTATAAATCAAAATCTAGTTACCATTTCCTCCAGTCCTGAAGTGACTGCGTTTTTAAGTATCACTGTGGTGAATGCAGCAATTTTTTAAATTTCTTGCTTGTATAACTTTAAAAATGCTGTAGATTTTGATTACAAAACCGCCATTGTAAGCCAAATTTATGTTTCAGTGCCTTTATCTGCAACTGCGTATATATAAGTGGTGTAGATTCTCAATTATTAGAAGAAAGCGTTCTAGTTCCGGTGTGTCCCAATTAAACGGAATTCATTCGATTGTTTGATACATCAGAAGTTGAGTACACCTTAGCTGATTTGTTCTAAAGCGTACTTGTTTGAATTTGTTTTAAGACAAATTAAAGACTTGAGTTGAAGCTACTTCCCATTTAGTATTATCCTTAATCAATAAAAAGTTGTCAAAAAAATTAAAGTAGGTTCGTTCTAAATCCCAATAGTGCAGTGGGACATGGCGTAAATGATATTAATTTACTTAGGAAGAAAAGCTGCAGAAACATTTAAATAAGTTTCTTATCTCTTTGAACTTGTACATTTCAAATAGTCATGAGCGAACTTTACTTTGACGAAAGAATAAATAATTTTTTTTCCTTCAGTTGTATCGTATGAAAGAATAATTTAAGTGATTTGTTCAGTTCGATCCGCCAACGATTCGACTACAAATATATAACGATACGGAATGTTTGTAATATGCTAAAAATTTAGAGAGAAAATTCCAGTTAATTCTGTCCGGATTTAAAAAAAAAAATCAAAATGGATTAACTGAATTTTTGGTTTACTTCTTCAAGCTATCGCGGCCGTTCTCAATTAGTATCTTCGTTTCCGGGTTGGTAACCGCGTCGTCTTTGATTTAAGTTCAAAGACTTAATCAAGAAGTCGTTATGCTTACCGTAAATTCTCATTTATAATACGCACTCGTGTATAAAACGCACTTGTGTATCATACGATTTCGTGTATGATACGCATGCTTAATTTTGCCCAATATAGGTTGTTTGATATCGAAAATGAAGTAATTTAAAGTACTCGCGTATAACACGCACCTGAGTTTTAAAGGGCAAAAATGTGTAAAGATTTTACGGTCATCAAAGAGGACGCGAAAAAGGAAGGTTACAACATTAATTTTTGTTTATAATTTTGTGCCGCACAATAGCTTTTGGTGCAATTTGTTTATTCGTAGAGACTAAAAATTAGACACTTAAAATGCCAATGGTGTTAGACCGTAAAACACCCAGAAGCAAAGACCTAATTGCCTTGCTAAAGCGTTTGGCAGACTTCAAAATTATCCAGTTTTAGGTGTATCTACTGTTCAAAACGTTTAAAAAAAGTTCATTTTACGCTTTAGTTTCACTAGCTACGAAACAACGAATAAAGTATCGTAATTGCATTGTGGTTAGTGTAACGTAGAAACGGTTTTATAGCTCATGAAATATTAACTTTACTGTCTTATTTATTAGCAACCCTTTGTAGTTATCACATTATGTAATGTGCATTACAAACTAACTACTTTCATGTTAGTAATTACATATACTACATTACTATTATTTGCTTATTCGTAATTAAATAAAATATGGAAATGCGGTTTTCCAGCTTGTTTATGCATTGTTTATTAACATCTTGCTTTTGTACACAGTTATTTAAATATTTATGTTAAATGTAGTTGTCAAAGGGATTTTAGTCGGCAATGCGATTTATTTTGTTGTTTAATATTTAACTCGAGGCATTGTATAATGAATTTTGAAATGACGAATGTTACTGTAATATTGTGCGCGTAATTATAAACAGTTCTGTTGTGTTGTTTAAGAATTTTAATAACATGGCTTTATCTTTGTAAGAGAAAGCACTGGCAAAATATATTATGATAAAATTTTTGTTTTATTTAGCCTTGCATTTGCAATAAATACAAGCTTGTAGAAATAATAAATAAATGCAGTTTCCTTGTTTAGTAATACATAGGTTATCTCTTGTATTTTTAACGTTTATTTACAAAATTTAAAGCAATTATAAATTTTTCTATTAATGTTTTTTATATTATTTTAATGGAATTAAAATTTTTGTGTAACGGAACTACTTAGAATGTTGTGTTCATTTTTAACCTCTTTCGGTTGCGCGTTCCGATTTACTATTTTCTTAATATATTAATCAATTTCAGGTGTAGTATTTTTACCCAAGTTCTCAAAATTTTAAGTAGCATTCTATAAATTTCAGAATTTATTGATATATATTTTAACTAGTAGCTGTGAATCTGTTTAAATAAAACAAGTTCGAAAATTAAAATAATGGTCAGTAATTATTGTTTTTTTTTTTTAAATATGCGTGTCCTATGTATATGCTTAACAGAATTAATACCCCAACATAGTGGCGTACCTCTAAGTATATCACAGCTAAATTAAAAATTTAAAAAAATCTCCGTTGAAATTTTTACAATAAAATTACATGTGTGAAGTCTATAAATACAGTTTTTTTTAAATGTATATTGTTTTTCTATTTACGAAAAAATTTAATATTTTTGCTTGTATGCTAAACCAACTATCAATTTTTCGAATTCTAAATTCTTTAAAATCACATGCTTTTCTAAAACATGTCCGATTACTACAGATGATTATCAAGATGGTTACACTTAGATTAAAATGTTAAATTTTCATTTTGAGCCTTAGTGAATCCCATATGTGGGCATCACAACCGCAAGGAATTTGCGGACCACACATTTGAAACCACCTTGCTATGACACTATATTATACCTTTTTTTTTACACACTGAGTACGTCATGTGATCTGCCCATAAAATATATTTTTTTTTACTATCAATAATAAAATATACTTAAATGAATATCATATGTTGCACAAATTTAATAAGTTTTTGGGTTATTTAAGTGATTAATTTTTAAAGAAAGATACATGTTATTTTATAAATGCCTAAATTATTTATGCGGTTTATTTATCAAGATAATTAAGTTATTTAAAAAATCATTTATGTTTGTTTAGCTAAAATATTTTTCTCTTTTTTTTTGTTTAATTTTTGTTTTTTTTTCACCGTAACTTTACTTAAGTCTTTCGCGAGTGCTGATTTATGTGTTTGGCTTAATTTGGTATATCAAGTTTTGTTTTTTGTTTTGTTTTGTTACTAAAATAGTTGTAGGTAGCTAAAATACAAGTACGCGCTATTATATAAATTTTTTGACATTCGTAAAGAGTTTTGTTTATGAAGTTATGTAGTTTAGTTGTTGTGTAGCATGTTTCTATGTTGGTTTTTTAAGTACTGTTTTTCAATGACATACTTATATCTATGGTATTAAAATTTTGCATGTTTGCTTGTATGTTGTGGTCGAACAATTTTAATTTGCATAAGTATTAACGGTAATTTGGTAACATGATTGTTTTATTTTAGCAATTAAATTTAAAGAGTATCTGACTTTATTAAAATGATATATTTTAAAACCTGTATTATTAAACTTAAGTCGATAAGTCAATTTTTAAAGTTCAAACTAAAAAGGCTCTTTATTGCATTAAAAAGTTAGCTTACTTGTTCTAATTTAATTACAAAAAAAAGTTAAACGTAAACATAAAATAAACAAACAGTCGTTTGTTGGCGAGGTAGTAGTCTACCAGTAAACGAAATTGATTTGGTTAACACTTACGTGTAAGTGTAAACTACTTTTTCTTAAATATTCGCCTAATTAACTCCAGTTTTGTTTTAAAAAGAAGTAATCATCTGCAAATCTATTTTTTTTAAATTTAAATATTCGCCAATTTCAAATTTAACACAGTTTTAGCTACAACATTTGTGCCTTGTTGATTTGCGTTTTAATTAAAAATTTTTCGCGCCATATACATAAGAAAACGAACCGATTCTGTTAACTGACCCAATAAAAATTGCTAAAAAGCTACGTTCTCCTGGTTCTGTATTACTTGTATTATGTACAAATGTGGAACGCGTGCTTTAATTAAACCAAAACGGAAATGGTCACGTTTAATTCCTTTCGCCTGTCAGAACTAACTGTTTGTTATAAATTATATCGATATCATTAAGCCGTAAAAACAAAATAATATAAAAAGTTGATTTTAACTAAAATAAAATTGATTAGAGATGAAAATAAATGAACTGGAACGTGTTTTTAAAAATTAAGTTTTATCAATTAAAATTATAAATAAGTAGGCCATTTGTATGGTATCATTAGTGAACAGCGAGCGGAAGTTGGTCACATTCTATTAATTTGCTAAATCAACCATTTAAAATTTTTCACATGGTGTATAGGACTCAAGTTGTGAATGACTTTTAATGTCTCGATTTTAGACCGAATAAAAAAAATTAAAACTTTATAACAGGAAGTAGCTGTTCTTTGATTTTAGTGCATTGTTGCTAAATTTGTTTTTTTTTTAAATATTACTTTCTTTAGAAAATCAAGATTTTTATTAAGTCATTGTTTTAAAAGCTTTCTAATTATACAGGGTTATATACAGGAATTTACCGCGTCGCCGTCGGTTAAATTAGATAACAGATAATGGAAATATCCGTTTAGAGGATAAAAAAAGAATTTTTGAAGTTATAAATAAAATTGTAGCTGATAATATATCATAGTTTATAATACTAATCGATTGAAAATTACTGAATAGTGCGTTGCTTAAAAAAATGTTTTGATTTAATCAGCTTTTAATAAGATAGATGTAAAATGACTTTGTAGATCTATTTTATAATTTGTGTGATAATGTCAGAATGCACTGAGAAATGTTTTTTTGTCAGAACATTGAGTACTGGACAATAATTTTAAAACACGAAACCTTTATTTGTTATTTTAAATGTATGAAATTCAGCTATGTGGTAGAATTAAATAGTATTAGTCAAGTATAGACAGACATCCGTGCTCCCAGAACGTGCGATTTATATACTGTACTAATTTTTTTTTACAAATGGCGTAATCCAAGCGTTTATCAGTATGTCGTAAAATACTTTATATTGTTTTAAAAACCGAAGATGTTTCTTGCACATCTCTAATAATTAATCTGGTCAACTAATACGTTTTTTTTTTGTAGAGAAAGCAGCAATAAAAATTAATACATAAATGCAGTTTTTTAAAAGCTCCGGTACGACTTAAGCAATTAAAAATCAACTTTTTTCCATCTTTTTAAACAGTAGAATATTTATAAGATATTTTGCAACATACTTTGCAGCATTATTTTTGCGATTGAATCTTTTGATGTGCAAATTATGTTGAATACTTTTGAAAAATTAACTACACTTTTTGGAGTTTTAGAAAGGTTCCATAAAAAATTTCGTTTTTAATTTAATTAATCTTGTTTATTATGTTAGTTTATAAGATGCGATATATTGTTAACGCTTAACCTAATTTAACTTAAACTCAGACCTGATCTACATATTAAAAAATGTTTTAGCTTTTGTTTCATTACTAATGCAGTAAATCACATGTTTTTGTGTCAATTTAATTGTTATTTTGTAAGGCAGCATTTGCAGTATTTACTTGCTAATTTTTGCCTTATTTGTTCATAGTCGCAACGGGATATACTGCAAAATTCATTGTCGGTATTATTTTGACTTTTGACATATAGGCTTTTTAGCTTGGTAAAATATCAGGTATTTAAAAAACAATCGTAGTGACTGAGTTGACTTCAAACGGTTGAAAATTAATTAATTTGGAGTGGCTGGCTTTTAGCCCAGCACGGCGGTGTTGTGTTCTGTTCTGATTAATACTAAAAATATGGGTTCATAATTTAATAAACCATAAAATCAGCAGGTAAATATTAACGGTAAATATTAACGATAAAAGCAAATCGAGCGAATTTATAAGCTAAATTATTTTTTCTGAACGCTGGTAAATGAAATTACTGAAGCGGATATTACAAATTATTATTAATTAACGTTTAACAGCTATTTATAAAACACTCCTAATGTCACTGTAAAGTTTTCATTGTAAAGAATGCGCTGTTATGGCAACGGAACTAAACTCTCACACACATGCTTGTTTGTTTTTTCAATTTTTTTCTGTCGTTGTGGCGTCCCGCTCACATATGGTAGCAATTTGGAGGACGTTAAAGTGAGAAGCTTCGAATGACAAATTTTAGGGTAGATTCCAGGGCATATCTCGTCACTAAATCAAAATGAAAGGAAATAAATTTATGACCCGCAACTACAAGGTGTGGAAGTTTTTAGTAATGCGAAACTTCCGTCAAGTTCTTAAAACTTACCTTTACAAATCCCAAAAGCACGATGATAGAAAGCTAATCCCTAGATTTTTATTCGTGATAAATTGTAATCGATGTTTTATAAATGACTTTTATCGAATGGTTCTTCTTTTAAATATATGCAGTCACGCGCGCACTATTTAAATTTTGTTTTAAATAGGTTTAAAAAAGTAGTTCCGACTAGTTTATTGTTTATTGTACAGAGCTGTTAAACTGTTCGAATGTCTGTGAAAGTCATTTAAACCGGAGAGTATTGTACTTAATGAAAAAACATTTCAGTTAATAAACTAGGCTAATCAAATATCCGGAGGGCTAGTTCTTATACCTGTAATTTTTATCGAAGTTGGCGATATCCAATAATACTTACTTTTTTTTATGCTAACAGAATAATAAGCATTTAAAAATTTTGAATAATCATTTTGGGATTTGTTTAAAAAAAAAAAAAACAACTGAACATCTATTTAAAACGTTATGAAAAAGAGCTGTAAAAAATGTTAACAGTTTTTTCTAGTGTCATTTATAATTTAGTAGAAGTCAAAACCCATCTAATTTAAATACATTGCTGCGTTAAACTATGGGAAAAAATTATAACTTTCTTGTTTTTTCCCCCAATTGTTCAAACATTACCGCTGTCTCTACATACCCTACTTGAAAACATTAGGTACGTTGCTCTAATAATTAATAATATATTTCGGAATATATCAATTGTAGGTAAAAACAGGCTTAATGTTTTTCAAGAACAATTAATTTACTATGAGGCTATGTTAAAAAATATAAAGTGTTGTGTTTAAGAAAAATGAGTTACCGATGTTTAAAGTTTCATAAGTTTGACCTAGCGCAAAAAACCCTGTAAAATAATTTAAAAATGTAGCCAGTGCAAAGTGTTAAATAATTTATTGTTAATCTAAATTTAAAACAACTTTGTACTGCCTTTTCAATGTTTTTAAATGTTGAAAATTTTTGAAAGTGCTGTAATTGCTTAACACTTATCATCATAAAAATAAAAATTTCACAAAAACGTTTGACTTAAGAGTTTAGACCAATATAATCTCAAAAATTATTTTAAGGAAATTTAAAGAAGAACCCAAAAAAAAAGAAAATAATAGGGGGTTCTGTTTAAAATTTTAAAGTTTGAATCCGTTTCCGGTTGATCCAGGAGTCGTATTTTAACTTCAAAATTTTCATCGAATCCAGAACATACGATAACGGCCAGATACCTACCAAATTTCATTTTAATATCTTAAATAGTATTCTAGATAATTTTGTCTCTTATCATCCTTTTCCGCAGGGCTGTATAATACGTCACACAGTGGATTGCAAATTTAGTTTTATGGTAAAAAGAAGTAATTTAGAAGCGTGTTGTTATTTAATTACAAAAACAAATATTACTACTTAAGAAAAAAACGACGATGGATGCATTCAAAAGTGTTTCAAACTTATTTTAAAATAAAATGTTGGTCGTAAATCAGGTATAGCTCGTAAGTCCGTCGGACGTAAGGCGGCTGGACATAATTTAGGGTGAAATGGAAATTATAATATTATATTTCTTTAATATATGCAGTGGTATGTAATGTACAGCAAAAAAAAACAATAACTTTATTTTTGCACTCCACAACCAAGTGAGCAATGAATTTCGTATTAGGTAACAATAACCACAAAAAGCGGCAAACGTTCGCCAATAGTGCAGTATTATTCTTTAAAATCCCATTGCGACCACCCGCCGTTGCATCAAATCGACGAACAATGTGAGATACGTGAGATGCAGGCGCATCTTGAGCACCCAAAGGGCACTTAACGCTGTAACACCGTGCTACATAAAATGCGACTCAACTTTGGAAAGTGCAATGCAATAATGCAACGTTTTTGACGTATAACACCGTTAGCGCGTATCTCTTCAGGTATTTACATAATCCGTAGAAGCATACATTGTTGCTTACTTACGAGCTCCGAGCGCTAAATTACAATTCACTTTTAAATAAGAGTGTGATAAAAGTGACATATAAAAGGAACTTTATTTGGAGCGGAAATAAGAAGCGAAATTAATATGAAACTTGAAAAAAAGTCATCGCAGTTTCTTTGACATTATCAAACGAAAAATAGCTTATGTACGTAAAGAAGTTCATAAACTTAATTTTAATTTAATAAAAGTGGAAAAATTGTGACGAGAGACTCTGGAGAATATTTAAATAATTTTTAATACAGAGACAAACTGAAAAAATCTACAACAAACCTTGTAAAATGTTAAATGACGGAAATAGTTATTTATGTATCAAGGCCAAAAAGTACGTTTTGGCCGAGGTGCATATTACATTTTTTGTGTGATCGAATTAAAAACAATTTCAATTTTTAGTAATTTTCAAAATTATAGGTTAGAAACTGCGTGACATTCTGTCACTGACAGATGACGGCGTATGTACTGCATTACCGGCCCTCTCCTTAGCAACGGCCGTAAAAGTTACTTTTTCGGCCGTTTCTAAGGGTAACGGCCTGTAAAGTAACTTTTACGGCCGTTGCTAAGGATAGGGCCGGTAATGCAGTACTTTATGGTTGCTAACGCGTCCGTCAAACAGCTGTTTCTAGTACGATCGCACAAAAAAGTACATATAATGGCGTAGAAATATATTCGAAATATTCATTTATTTTTAAAAGGCGTCAGTCTTTTTTTATGGTATAAACAAATTTATAGTTTCGGTAGTGTCTATATATTTTTTTAAGATTAAACATTCAGTAGGCCATGCAACCTCTTTGCATAAGCGAGAATAAGTAACTTTTATTGGATTTGAAAATAATTGACTTCTTTATTTAGCTTTAAAAACGACAGAATTGCTACAAACTCTCGTTTAGCACATTATACAGGGTGTTTGAAATTCGAGTTTAAGCGTGGGGATCTCGTTTATGATAATAGTTGGAGTTAAAGTATAGGTTTAAAATTGGCAAAGTTGCTAAATTCGGTGCTCATCATTATTCAAAAGAAAAATTGGAAATATCTCAAATGGCATTGGACAAAATTAGGAAAAACACTAAATACGATTTTTGAAAATCGTCTGTAACTTTTTTTGAATTATAAAATATTTCAAATGTGTAAAAACATTGCCAAATCAGACGGTTATCACTAAAGTTTCCTAGGTCGATTCGTTGTTGTTTCATGACAACCAACTTTAGTTTTTTTAAAAGCGCAATTGCCAATTACATAATAAAATAGATTTTTTTTGAATTCATTGATGTATCACATATGGTATTTTCTTTTACATTCATTGTCAAATTTGTAAAATTGCGTTTTGAACAATAACAACCACTATAAATAAGATAGACCGGTTTATGTCGTATCCATGATAACCAATCAAAAAAAAACTAAAAATCTTTATAGCTTACTGATACCTTATACCTTATAGAATATGACATCTCTCTCTAAAAAAAACATTGAAACGAAAAATAAGGACATTTACTGATTGTGACTTTAAACCATCGCTCGCCACTGCTGGCAGAAGAGACTTGCGAATAAGAAGTAACTTTTAACCATACTAGTTTCAATAGAAAATAAAAACTTCAACTTTTTTTTTAAATATCTACTATAACATTTTTAATACATGTATCTTTATTATATCGTAATCACCTTTTTCGGCCATCAAATACGGTTTGTTATGATTACTTTTCAAACCACACGTGATAATCAAGGTGATAATGATCTCTTTGTAAAGAATCTTGGATTGTTATAAAAAACTTGTTTGTGAAATATTATCAAAATAATCGTAATACAAAATTAAGTTTATAACTGTAATAGTGATTTTAGGTTAGTTCTAGATTAAAATAGTTTAAATTTAGAACATATTGCGAGCGTCAACTTTTTTAAGAGTTTAAGAAATCTCATTACGTGCCTTTTTGTTACACTTACCGTCTTGTATTAAACTAGGTAACTTATATAGCGTTTTTGCTTCTAGCAACGACGTCATCACTATCAATTTAAAACCTATTATTATCGTATTAAGATAGTACTTTATTTAAAACTAATGACCTAGTTGAAATAATTTGGATAAGAAGGATTAAGCACACTGAAAGTTTGAATTTGAATGCCTGCCTTAGAGAACCAATTAATCTTAACTTGGGACTGTTGTAATTTTTTTTAAATCGGAGATTAGTTGCGGGTGGCTGATAACAAAGAAAAGACTAAAATCGTTTTACAGAAACTTGTTTACTTTGCCGACATAGGGCCATCCTTCCTTATGGTTTTTCAATATTCAATTTAAGTTTTAATTGATCAATTGGAAATATGTTTCACAATAATGACATTACAATATAGTTGCAAGTTAAGTTAAACTGCCTAGGGAAAAACTACTATTTAGTACGTTGGTGCAACATAATTACAAACCAAATTGAGCGTGAATTTACTCAGCTGAATAATATTTTACCATGACAACGCTAAGGCACAAATATTCAGACTTTTAAACTAAATTTAGTTGAAACTTGCTAAAGCCTACAATGTATCTTCATGATAACCTTACTTTTAAATTAAACAAGTAGAAACCGATCAATTAAGTAAGGTTGAATTGCAACTTAATTTTAAACACTTGAATTGAGATGAAGTCAAAAAAAAATAATTTTATGTTAATAAAAACTAATTTAATTTGACGGTGTTTCTCCATGATTATGCTAAGAATTTTAGACTACTAAATAGAGCAATAAAATACCAAGATAATGCCCTAGCATATTTTTGTTTGAATTAAACCGATTTAAAGGGACTAAATTTTTAATTTAAATTAGTCTTATTTGAATTGGGTTATATTTCTCCATGACGATGCTACAACTTAATTGTATATCCTTAAACTCATTGAATTTTAAAACAACTAAACAGCTACAATTCGTTTTGGTAATATCGCAAAAAAAATAAAATAATGGCCAATGTTTCTATTATAATTATAATGCCAAAAACTACTGTAGTTGTAGATATTTTAAACTCAATTTAATTTGGAACTCCCACTAAATACAGTAATATTATTCATAGTAAAGCCTAAAACCCAATTGTTAACTATTTTGTACTGTATTATGGGTGACTTTAAAGAAGTAGAGAACTGTTTTTTCCTAATAATGCTGTAACCTCATTGCAAATACCGTAAAAATTTGTTGAAGCTGTAGGATACTTTGTTTCCGTGATAATGCTACAACGTTTTCGCAAATACTTAAAATAAAACTCAATTGAATTAAAAACTGACTTCATTTTTTTAATCAGAACTGTACGTAGATTTTTTAAACTTTATTAAAACGTGAGAGAAAGTTTTGTGGCAACATTAGTTATTTATAATATCCAGAGTGCTTTGACGATGCATAAGTGTATATGACAATATACGATACGTAGACATTATGCTCTTAAATGAGTATTTTAGAGCGAGTTAGAAATTGTGCAGCCCACACACCGCTCCATTAATCGGTCAGATCTCTAGAGAGCAAGAACATGTACTTTTGCTAAACCTTTTGCGGATCGATTAAGTGACTGCAATCAGTTAGGATTACGAATAAAAAACGTATATCACAATTACTTTACAACTAACTCAATAATGCAAACGAAGTTATTTTTTAAAGCGATTTACAGCTAATAAAACTTGGTATATTACTTTAAATAATTAATTTACAGGCACTTTGTTCTCCGCGTTGTGGCGGAGTTGTTGCTTGTGAAGTTTATTGAAAGATAAAACTCAGTTAAAGTTAATAGAAAACTTTTTTCTTCGCTTTGCGATTTTGAAATAATAGTTACGGTCTGAAGAGACCGTAGCTTTATGTAAACAGAGGGCTGTAAAAGGGCGGGATTCTTGTGGCGAATTCTTTCAATACCTTTCAAGAGCAAAACAACATATTCACTAACTTCCAGAACAAGGGTGTCCCTTGGAGAGCATTTAAATGCATGCGACAGGCAGTGTGTTGTCGAATATATTTTTTATTTCAATTACTTTTCAAGAAGAACAGCTAAAAATGTTTTTAGATGTTTTTCTAGTGTGTAACAATAGAATTTACATTTACATTTCCGACATAAATTTGCCTTACAATAAAATGTTACGCGAAGGTGATGGTTTTCAATAATTTATATTTAAAGCTAAAAAATTAGGATCGTTATTTTGAACTGAAGTTTCGGCGTTTATTTGTTTTTGCCTTTAATTAGAATTTGATTAAACCAACAAAACGAGTCGATAGTACCTATATATAGCATTACTGCTTATACATTAGGCATAGATAAATATACAGTGTCCCAGTGCTAATTTATCAGCCCTGTAACTTGTTTGTTATACGAAATAGAGTTTTACTATCTCTTTAAATATATTTAGAGAATCGAAAGTTTTTTTAAAAATATGCCATTAGGTTTTACATATGTGTTTTGTATTTAAGGCAGGCCTGTGTAACCTGCGGCCCCTTTGACATTTTTATGCGGTCCGCGGCCCAGTAGTTGTATATTACAAGCTTTTAAAGAGTATAACATTAAGTGTCATTACATGTCAAAATGTGCTAAAATTTGAAAAAAGTAACAGATGATTTAAGAAAAGAAAGAATAATGGAAATGAAAGAGAACTTGGCGGGACAACAAAACTTATTCAAAATGCGTATAAAAAACAAGACCCCCACAACAATAGCAAGTTATGAAATTTTTAATATTTCAGCTAAACATCCGAAGCTATTCTGTGATTGTAGTTTAATAAAATAATGTATTAAAATGGCTGTGAACTTTGTTTGCGCTGAAAAAAGCTTTTTTGTGCGATCCTACTAGAAACAACTGTTTGACGGACGCGTTAGCAACCATAAAGTACTGCATTGCCGGCCCTATCCTTAGCAACGGCCGTAAAAGTTACTTTTCAGGCCGTTACCCTTAGCAACGGCCGAAAAAGTAACTTTTACGGCCGTTGCTAAGGAGAGGGCCGGTAATGCAGTACATACGCCGTCATCTGTCAGTGACAGAATGTCACGTAGTTTCTAACCTATAATTTTGAAAATTACTAAAAATTTAAATTGTTTTTAATTCGATCGCACAAAAAATGTAATATGCACCTCGGCCAAAACGTAGTTTTTCGTCCTTGCCTGTTTGCTGGCCTCGACTACGTCTCGGCCAGCAAACCAGACGCGGCCGAAAACGTTACACTTTTTGGCCTTGATACATAAATAACTATTTCCTAATATTATTTTATTATATTTACTGTGGCAAGATAAATTAATAAAATTGCAGAAAACGTAGTCTTAACTAGGAGTATTAAATATGCTGCTAATAACTTTTTATGTTATTTTCTTTCCCTCCTCTCAAAATAGAACTTGTTACACCATCAGAAGTTAAACTAGAAATCAAAACAAACATTAATGCAAAGAAAGCACCAGGATACGATCTCATAACTGGAGAAATCCTGAAGCAACTGCCCCGAAAAGGAATAGTCAAAGTGACTAACCTAATCAATGCTTCCATTAGACTAAAATACGTTCCTAGGTGCTGGAAGATAGCACAAGTTATCATGATTCCTAAACCTGGTAAACTGATCAATGAAGTATCATCGTACAGACCGATATCACTGCTACCTGTGCTATCCAAACTGTATGAAAAACTCCTTTTAAAAAGACTCAAACCTATAATAGAAGAAAAGTGTATAATTCCAATGCATCAGTTTGGATTTAGGAACAATCATGCAACCATAGACCAGGTACATAGGATTACTGATCTCTTGGAGAAAACATTAGAAGAAAAAAAAATATGTTCGACTGTATTTCTGGACGTTGCCCAAGCTTTTGATAAAGTCTGGCACGAGGGATTAGAATTCAAACTAGAACAACTTCTATCAAAACACTACAGCCTATTGTTGAAATCCTACATCAATGAGAGGTTGTTTAGAGTCAAATGTGATGATCAATACTCAGAACTGAGAACAATAAGAGCTGGTGTACCACAGGGCAGTGTATTAGGTCCATTGCTGTATTTATTATACACATATGATATACCGGAAACGGAACAAACTATGATTGCTACGTTTGCAGACGATACAAGTGTTTTGGCAGTCGGAAACAACGAACGAGAAGCGAATGAAAAACTGCAAAAATCTTTAGATAAAATTAGCGGGTGGACAAAACGCTGGCGTATAAAACTTAATCAAAATAAATCAACTCACGTCAATTTTACAACCAGACAAACGGAACAGCTTCCAATTATCCTAGATAATCAAATTATACCTTACGCTAACACAGCGAAGTATCTAGGTATGAACCTAGATGCTAAGCTGCGATGGAAGGAGCACATAAAAAAAAAAAGAGTGGAACTAAATGTTAAATACAAAAATATGTATTGGCTTCTTGGTAGACATTCCGAACTGTCAACACATAATAAACTTATGTTATATAAACAGATTCTAAAACCTGTATGGTTATACGGGATACAATTGTGGGGGTGTGCCAGTAAGAGTAATGTTGACATCATACAAAGGTTCCAAAATAAAGTTCTGAGGAGTATTGTAAGTGCTCCTTGGTACATAAGGAATTGTGACCTTCACAGAGACCTAGGTATGGAAATGGTTGCTGACGAAGCTAAAAGATTTGCACAGAAGCATGAGGAGAGGCTTCACAATCATGTTAACATTGAAGCAATCCAACTGCTCGACCAGCGCGGGATTGTTAGAAGACTCAAAAGGACCAAACCTTTTGAATTAGTTTAGTGAAATTAGTTTAGTGGACCCATAGCAGAGCATTGTGCGTTTTGTGTATGTGTACCAAACCAGAACAACCTGAGAAGACCAATGGGTAAACTCAGTAAACACTTTAGCTTAAGATACTATTAGTAAAAAATTGCTCGTTAATCTTACATTAGATTAGTTGTAATCTACAACACCAGCAGGTGTGGAAAAAAAAAAAAAATGTTATTTTCTTTGTCTTGATGAATCGACGGATGTATCTAATACTGCTCATCTTGTATTTTTGTTTTCGTGGAGTAGATATGCAGTTAAATGTTGCAGAAGAATTATTAGATTTGGTAACGATGAAAGGAACTACAACAGTCGAGAATCTGTATTTTGTATTAAAAAGTGATTTAGAAATAAAAAATGAGAAAATCGCTTCGAATTAACTAGGTACGCTTTCGATTTTTAGGGACTTCTTTGTATATCACTGCGTTGTTAATATTGAAAATGTGTGCGCGAAAAAAAAAATCAGTTTCAAAATTTCTCCTGACCCTTCACACTTCTAAGCTCCATATCTACTAGAAAGTGGTGCGGCCCGTTACAATTTCATAAAATTTGCAATTGGCCCTTTGGCTTAAAAGGTTACACAGGTTAGATTTAAAGCATTTGATTTTTCAATAAATGGTTGCCATTAATTTTCCGGACAAAGACTATGTTTTGGCTTTTTTGGGGGATGTGAATCTTTGTGAATCCTTTGCATAGATTCTTTTTTGTTTGGAGTCTTATACCCGGTAACAAGTTTTTGTTCCGACGTAAGGAGCCATGGAATCCAACGCGCAGATGCTATCTTCTTACCTAAATCGTCGCGCAAAACTTTCCAAACAGTTGTTTCGGATACCCCCACTTCCCTGGAAACGAAAACAACTGAATCCGCGGATATGACCGCATTAAATCTTCAATTGTCTTAAACCATGTTTTGTTCTTGCCTCAACTGGCCTGCCTGATTTTGGATCATCCTGTATGGCGGTGTTTCTTTTTCAAACTTTTTACTCCGGTGACCCCTTCCAAAATTAAAAACTTTCAGAGAACCCCAATTAATTGTTTTGTAGATAATATTTAAACCTGGCAAATAAATTTGGATGATTTTCGAATATCATGAGAAGATTCGGGAAACCATTCAGAAGGATTCAGGAGTCCGCGGACCACACTTTAAAAAACACTACTGTATGGAGTCCCGACCCCATCGAAACTATAGACCAACATTTTACATGTACTAAAGTTGGGGCTTTATTTCCATATACGTCGGTCCTTTTTATTGATAGGTAGATTACATAAAAATCGCTCTCGTATGATTTAAGAACATCGCGACACCGGTTCGAACATGGCTTAGGGCGACAAGATTTAAATAAAAGTTAAAGTCAGATGAAAGAGAACACTCTTTATCGAAGAAAAAAAAACAGTTGGGAATTTAAAATCATTCGGGCGTGGGAACTAGCCACTCGAGATCAGCGATCATCTCTCTGCGAAAACGGGTCAATCTGCGTTGAAGAGCAATAGTAGGCCTTTTCTGCGTGTCTATTTTAATTTTCAATGCGTTTTTATGACTTCTAGATTTAACAGGTAGTGCTTAGTGACACAGGTTAGTGATAGACGTTAAAATTGTCACAATTTTCTGGTTTTGTTATTAATATATTTTTTTCGGTGGATTGTTGTGATTATAGACATTATAAAGAAGTGTAAAAATGGTGAAGATTTACTGTTTGTAAGTTGAAATATAAATATGCATAATAATATTTAACAATTGACAGTATTTTTGTAATTATGCGTATTGTAGCAATCAGTGACGTTAAAGTCAAGTTCATTGCTTCGTTGTTACAATAAGTTGATGAGGAAGCGCAAAAAGCGATGAAGTGTCGCAGAGGTTATAAAACAGTAGTAAAGGTATTGTGTATTGTTAAGCGAAAATTAATTATCGTTTTTGTACTAACTCGAAATGCTGTATTTCCTCAGGAAATTCTGACTTTTAGAAATTATTCAGAAAGCGTTCAAAAATGCTAAATTTAAAGATTGTTAACATTATCGAACATTGTATGGACCTACATGTTTTGGTAAAAGGCATTCAATTTAATTTAAGCCTTTTGCGATCTTTTTATCAAAAAACAACATAGGCAGTTTACCGAGACGTACTTGTAGCATTAGTGTTTAATACCTTGTACGCAAGGGATGGTTAAATTATTTAATTTATTTGAAAAATAGTTTTATAGTTGTTGGAATTATATATAGATTGGTTATTGACCCAATGTACCTAATTGTTTTTAAAGAATAGTTTTATTCTTTATTTAGGAATATATGTGTTGTATATATTTTACAATAACCTTTTTCCATAGTTTTTCTTACATTTGATGTTCTCGTTTGACTGTGTTATATTTTCTCAACTGTTAAAAAAATTATCAAGGAAAATTCCACCTCAGAAAATTATTAAATAAATTATGTCTAGAATACTAAAACTTTTACTAAAGTATTAAACAATGCGTTGTTGGCAATAATTTGAAAAACACGTAATCAGCATATGATTATTGTTAAACCTTTTTAGATTTATTTCAACAGTGCATCTTTTCCTTTTTACAGTAAGCGAGATATTATACATTCCAACAAATTTCAATGAATTTGGACTAGTGTATATCGATTCATTTTCTTAAAATTATAAGAGTTATGTCTGGTTGTAATAAAACATCACCTAGTTTATCTACGTTGCTGGGCATCAAAATATTAATAAAGTTGTGTAAATATAATACAGCAGACGCGAGTTCTAAAATAAACGTAATTTGTTCCGTTTCTGCTTGAGGACAGTTGTAACAGTTGATATAGGCGGTTTGTATTTATTACTTTTGTGTTCAGCTAGATTGGCTGGTTGTGGTTGCTATCTCGTCTATTGTAAGAAACAAGTAATTGGTTCCAGCGTACATCAATATATTGTTTACAGTCGATCTCATATTCCAGGGAAGTACATGATCTCGAACATAAAAAGAATATGTACTATGGGCTATGGAAAATGTAATTATTTAAAAAATATTGTTTGTACAAAGTATTGAAAATGTAACAGAAGTTGTAAGTTTGCTTTTATCAATATAATTTATAAACTAAAACGAAATTGTTTTGTATTTTTTGGCCCATTGGAAACTATTCGTTTTTTATGCTTGAGCGGATGCGCTAACAGACGACGGTTATGGCATAATCATAAGGCGCTTGCTGTGGTTGGAATATACTTATAATAGAGCTCTCCGTAAAGTTGGCTCCCCGATATAAAGCACAAAATCCAAAATATATTCCAAGATTTAGTGCTTATTTAGTGCTTTTTTGTGCTTCAAGAATTAACTTTATAACTTCAAAATGGTATTTTGGCGCCAACTTCACGCTGCCTCCGCAACTTTGTCTGATCGTATTCAATTTGCTAGAAGATTTAGTGCTTATTTAGTGCTTTTTTGTGCTTCAAGATTAACTTTATAAGTACTATAGTTTAGGAGATATTTCAAAAATCGTATTTCTTCTAAACTATTGCAGTTATAAAGTTAATTTTTGAAGCACAAAAAAGTACTAAATAAGCACTAAATCTTGGGATATATTTTGGATTTTGTGCTTTATATCGCGGAGCCAACTTCACGAAGCTATGTATTAGCACTGAGTACTGAGTACTCGTTTAAAAATTTGTTCCTTATCCCATTCTACTAATATTTTGTATTTTATTTCAAAAAAGTGGAAAAGGATGTGGGACAGATGCTGCGATTATAATTTTTAAAATATTTTTTTCCTGAAGACTTGACACTTTCAAAATAAATAAATCAAAGTAAAATAGGTAATCTTTATTTTACAGTCTTGCAGTTTTGTAGCAATACTTGTTTAATATAGGGTGTCCCAGATAACATTTCCAGCATGGGGATCGGACTTATTATAAGAGATACAGGTTTGCCTAAATTAGATGAATTCTTCCTAAGTATGAGAGGAGCTACAATAGGGTACTTTTTCATGTAGAACATACCTATCATATTATCATTTACCATTTTTGAGGTATTACCCTTAAAGTTAACTTCATTTTTTTAATTGTCCGTCAAGTTTGGAATAGTTAAATGTCTTTTTAATGAGATATTACTTACCATATCTATTTAAATAAATAACTCACAAAATCAAGAAAAATCATATTTTACGAATCACTTGTCCAGCCATCTATAGAAAAAAAAAACAAGAAACAACCAATTAAATGTCAAATGACAGTATCATTTGTCGCGGTATAATTTATTAAAGTTTTATAATATTGTTGTGTAATTTGTAGTAATTTTGTTAATTATGGCAACATTAACAAAAAAAGAAAAATGTGTCTGTTTGAGATGTGTAGAAGGTGAGTGCATGTTAGGGCTGTATTCAGAGAGAAGGTAACGTGCTGCGCGTACGTACAGAAATTTGGAAATAAACTTAAAACGATTCGGTTTCTTTAAAAAGCCTACTGGAAATCCAAAACAAATCAGTAGAGAATTAGAATTGATGTAATTAAAATTGGCTCAATGCGAATTAAGTTTTACATGTAAACGTATGTTTGGTTTGTAAAGTCTTTATTTGATGTAATAAGTCTGCTTATCTGTTTCTCATACATAGGTAGCATATGCTCTATTTTTGATGCCTCCAACATCCAAGTTGTTTGACCGACACCTACGACTCTGACCCCAGTTTAGTTTATTTTAACCGACCACTGTCTTATTCTAGGAGCTAGATCTTCTCTATAAATACATTTACACAACTCATAAAAACGATATTTATTAGTAATATTTGTTTGCAAATACGAAATATTATGTACGTAATAACCTATTTCTGCAATGAAGCAACATTCCTCTAATAATTTCGTCATAGTTGCACGTTACCTTCAATCTTGAGTATTTAGAACAGCGATTTTGTACGACTTGTAGTCTTTTATTAGCCTTTTATCTTTGACTGTTTACTTTTTGTTTTGTAAAGACAGATGAGCTTGAAGAGTTTTTAGATTAATTGTGTTTAGTCGTTCGTGGTTATTTCAATTAGTTTATAATTCGATGCACTTAAATAAACTCGTTATGCACAGTTGGCGGCGGTGCAGATTTTTTGTTTTTATTATCATCGCGATTATTTAAATTTTCCGTTGTAATGTTGTATTGTCATAGTTGAGTTGTTTTATTCCACAGAAAATGTTATTTCCTTCGTCTATATTAACTTAATGTTCTGCCTTATCCATTTTTTGTTTATTATTTTTATTATTTCGCGTTTTCAAGTTGTGTTTCATACTTTTTTGTTTAAGAAGTAATGAGTTGCAGTAAGAGGTAATCATATTTTTATGTGATACCTAAGTATAAAATTGAAAGCAATTTGTAAAATACGATTATTCCCTGAAAAAAAAAAATAACTACCACAGAATAGATGGAAAATGAAAATTTGGAAAGCGCAATTTTAGAAAATTAGTAGGTTAGGTATTGATTACGACTCAAAAGTCAAAATTAAGTAGTATCTAAATAACTTTATTTTAATCATCGTCTTTTGTAAAGCAAAACGGCATTTCATAAAAATTAATCGCGTTTTACATTAAAAGTCAGTTATTAATGATCATTATAAATTTAATGAAACAAGTTGTATACCTATTTTTTCTTATCTACATATTTTACAAAAACTACTTTAGTATTACTTTACAAACTTGTGTAAACTAATACTCCTCGGAAATGAAATACCTTCAGGCACATAATTAAAATGATTTTTTTGTACACAAATATAAAATGTTTCATTAGCATTTCAAAACAAAATGTGCGATATTGTTTACTGTGTTATTTAGTCGCTAATTTGCATTTTTGTGCTAAACGACTGACATCGCCCTCGGGCAAAGTTAATTGGTCCTTTAAAGGGACTCTCGCTTCACTTTAATCGGTTTGGCCTTCGACAACTTGAGGCATTTGTTTTGACGTTTTCCCTTCATGTTATTGTGTATTAAATGGCATCTATACACTTTTGTGAATGATAGTTTCGTTAGAATAGTATTTAAAACTGTAATTTTTTTTAATGATGTAGAATATTTAAATTTGGTATACAACGCTCGCAATGTTTGTATTGGATATGTAATTTACGTGTGATTCAGTAGACACTTGTTTTTAAATTTCGATTTGTAGATTTGTGTGCATAGTCAGGACGCCTTTTGGTGGTTTTACATTGAAACTCTTTAAGCTAATATTGTTTTTGCAAGGTGTGAGAAATGAAAATTTTTACTGTCGGTTAGAAAACACTTGGAAGCGATGTCAAAATACAAATGCCTTCGTGCAATTGAGCGCATTCTAAAGTTTAAAACATCCCATTTTTAATATAACTGACTTACAAAACAAAAAGTACACGTATTAATATAAATAAATTTTCGAATTTTTTGATTATTGGAGTTTGTTTTTAGAACGTCGATTTCAATCAGCTTCAAATTGCGCACATTTTAGCTCAATTTGCCGACTTCATTAATCCTCTTTACACAGACCTTAATAATGGGGAAAATATTGATGGTTTGAATTTGAAATAATAAATTATGAAGATTTTACAAGGGACGTTTTTAATTAAAACCGCAAATGAATTATCACTGAGTGTATAAAACATGCACGTGTATAATTTTTCAACGTAACCATCCGAGGTGCTTTAAATTAAAGCGATAATACCCTGTTAAAAAATGTTTTTCGGACTTTCCTTCTTGACCATCGTCGTTTTTAAATTATGTGTCACCAATATGCTCTTTGAGAGCTCCAAAAAAGTGAAAATCCAAAGGTGCTAGGTCGGGGAAATAAGCTGGGAAACATTCACATCGGAGATCGTGGACGGTTGAGACCGTCCTCCGAGGGGAACGAGGACGTGCATTATCATGCTGAAGCAAAACCTTGGCGTTTCCGGCGAATTATGGGTTGCAGGCGATTATGCAGGAAGCCTTTCGGCCAACTCTGCCAAGGTGATTTGCCGGTTCGTATGAATTAGCTTCTCAGCAGCCGCAATCATCACCGGTGTAATAAGTTTCTGCGCCTGGCCTGTACGAGGTGCCACATTACTCACAGTTTTTGAACTTTTTAAGCCTATTCGTACACCTGATAAGATGTACAGGGTGGTCCAAATTCGATGGGATTACATGACTATCTCGCTTAATAGTCAAGATAAAGAAACGGTTAAATTACCAAAAATGTGCAATTTTTTTGAGGCATACTCAGAACCGTTCAAAAATATTCTATCATTTCCGGTTTTCGAGTTATTGAATAAAAACTGTTTTTTTTTGTCATAAATATAATGTGTCATATCTCCGTTATTGTTGTAAATATCGGAAAAGTTTATGAAGATTATTTTTATGTAGATTTTGATAGTACTAAAAAATTTTTTTTACGGTCGCCGTTAAAAAGTTATCACACAAACTCATCTTTTTTTAAATGGAAGCTATAGTTGGCTATGACCTATTTAAATTCCTTATTTTTTCCCTTTTCAAATATACAGGGTTCTCGTTTTTCGCGGGCCACTATGGGGATCTCGTAAACGGTAAGCGTTACGACTTCGGTTAAATTAGGGCAAAGTTGTATGTTCTGGTGCTTAATAATTTGATTTTCAATGGTCAAAAATCTGATGACAAAACGTAACTTTCAAACTAGCGGCCATCTTTAACAGTACTTCGAGACTAATTCGGGGTAGGCTTGCTATCTTAACACCGTCACACTTCAGAGACCACCGTACTGTACCCACCGATCTGCTGAGCCTACGATGTTTATTAACGGTTTGCGGTTTTCATTGAATCACCCTCGTATAAACTCAATGAAATTGGTAATTTAAAGTTTCATACTTATTTGGGTATTTTACACTTTTATACACTACATGAATTTTTGTGAAATGTTAACATTAACATAAAAAACCTTAAATGCATTTCTTATCGTTTAAGAATTGAGGTTAATGTTGGACGTTAAGTCGCTTATGGAATCGTTTTGATTTAATCGAATACTTTTCTTTTTAACGCTGATGCTAAAGGTTTACAGATTAATGACCAACAATATTGCTAGCAGTTAGTAGTTGTGCTTTCATTTGTAATTTTGCAACATATTACTCACACGCTGATATAATAATGCAATGTGCGTGCATATTTACCGTTGCACACATTAGGTTATGTGATAACTAGAAAAACGGCAGGAGCCGTGTATGTGTGACTGAAATAATAACAACGTCATAATGAAAATCCAGCCTCCCTGCAATCCCTACGTAAGTAATATAAAACGTCGAAACTGAATTTACATATTTTTTTCATTTAGTTACTTCGTGTCTTTTGCTGCTTCGAGATAGGCGTTAAAATAGCCCATCTACATATTTTAAACTTAACAAAAGATGTTCTTGTTCGTAAAATTTCAAAATATGTTTACATAAACTGTGTACGTTTGTATTTTTTTTTATAGTTGTATGAAGACGTCGTATCTGATGCTCATTTAAATAGCCCACAAAAGCTTATCTATCGTTTCGATCGAGTAGGCGCTGACTCTGGTAAATAGGTGGTGGCCTCATGTGCGTAACGCTTAGAAAATTGGGTTTAATAAATGGACAAATAATAGGCTGGTTGTCGCAATAAATATACGCACAAAAGATTAATTATGTTGTAGTGAAAATAATGAATGAACCTTTGTAAAGTTGTCGTTGTTTGTCTCCATTAAACTTACAAACTTGAATAACTAGATAGTGTTTTATTAATTCATGAATTTTAATTACCAAATTATGTTTTATTTGTAGTGTAACAAAATGAACTGTACGTATAATACGCTTATCCATGAATTTTTAGTATTAGTAGTTAAATACATATAAAAGTTTATCTTCGAAATTAACTTTTATTCAGGCGGTTTTTATTGCTGATTTTACGTCTACGCTTTACGGAGTAATAGAAAAGGATAATGGCGGGATAAAAAATAAAAAATCAGTTAATGATGTTGTTTCCTCGCACACTTAAAAGTTATTTTTGCGTCTTTGCCTTACTATTCGTTTTAAGTGAACTTTTAGGAATATACATACTTTCTGGTTAACTCATTTCACAAACTTAAAAGATTTTTATTAAAACAGTATATTTCAAAGGTTATTTCTAGTCTTTACTCGACTGTTCCATAAGCAGTTATTGCTGTTTGGTTTCCTCTTGCTTTCGTATTTTTGTAACGTTTTATTAATGTATTTATTTCAAAGGACTAAAAGGGTAATAGTAAATAATCTAGAATGCTCTAGTTCTGCGGTTTCTAATATATAAAAGCCAAGGACCCTTACTTTACTCAAAAAAATACGGCAGACACCTTTAAAGGGATTATTTTTAACTAAAATAATGCACAAAATTAATAGTATTAGTGTGATAGCAGATGCTTTTTGACAGAAGCAAGTTCAAAAATGTTGGGCTCAATAGTGCCAACTGGCACTCGCAAATGAAGCACTACCTTTAGTTTCTATATTTTGACTTACAATTAGTGTGCAAAAGTGTTGAAAAGGCCTGTTCGCAGAGTTCGCACTAAGTCGTAACAAATAGCATTAAATGTTTCGGCGCTTTGTTTGATAGTTCTGCATATTCAGAACGTGAATGTAACCAAAAGTCAATCAAAGATATTATTAAAGAATAATTTCAACCAACTATCATAAGAAAGCTCGACTCAGTAGTCTTATGTTTAAGATGTTAAGCTTTTAATAATTTTTAAAAGTTTATTAAAGGTATCTTTAATTCATTTCTTATTGGAGTAAGGATATTAAAAAATTTATGAAAACAACTTTTTATAGTACAGTAAAAAACCATGCTGACGGAAATATTTTTTTTTGTGTTAAAAGAAGTATTTAAAAAACTCACCAGCGCTTTTGATGTAATAATATAGTTAAGATGTCGGTTTTCGAAGAATGCCTGAATCTATTTACTGCTTTAAGCAACTTCATGTTAACTTTAAGCGCCTAGGCGCTTAGTTTAAGCCCCAATTTTCCTGCCATTGCACTGTTAAGAGAAATACATTTTCGAATTTTTCATTTTATGTGCTTCTGAGTTTCAAAATCTTCACGTTGAGAGCTTTTTGTTTTGTGTAAAAAAAAAAACAAAATGTATTCAATTACATAGCATTTTATCGGGATCAGAATATTACTCGTATATCATGTTAACCCATTTTTTCATGTTTAAAGTTTTCCTGTGAAACCTTTTTCACTGTATTTAAGTGATTCAGGAAATCTGCGTATGGCATCAGTAATCTTCTCTTTTGTTATTTCGAATAAACCTGCCGTAGCTCATCAGAACTGTTTATGACTTAAAAATTAATATATTGAAAAAATATTCTAGCAGACCCCTTCAGAGTCATGTACATCTAGGTTGGAATATTTTCTGCAAACCCCTTTTAGAGAAAAGCGGTACTCGAGTTTGTAGCTTCATTATGAATACTTTTATAACTTTTATTATCTATACAAAAAAATTGATAGCGTTTTTTAATATTAACAGTATTTGTGAGGCCATTCCAAATGAGAGGCCCTAAGCTAAAGCTTGTCTAGGTTAAATTGTGAATCCAGCCTCAAACGATTTAATTGACCCATGACGAAAATGTACAACATGATTGTCGGTTAGATTCTAGTTATATAAGTGAGTTTCTTATGTCGAGAAAGGTTAAAGAACCACCCTGTGTATTATGTAGATCCATGTATTGAAAAAATGAAGGACTGTGCCATGTGGTATCAGGATCATTACAACGTGTTTTTCTAGTCAGCAGATGCTCGTGTTTCTATCAAGTGGCCTAATAATGCTTACGAGTACATTAAAATCAAGTATCCCCGATGTAGGGGCGCACGTTTTTTTGTCACTGCGCTTGTCTTTTCATTGATTGTCTTCATTAGTAAACTGCTGAAGAAGGAAAGGCAATCAGGAAAGTAAAAGTGGATAATCGTGACCGAAATGTTGAATTGTTAAACGTATAAGTCTTTTAATGTTGATGAACTCCTTATCTGACTGTTAACTCGTCGTTTCGAGTCTGATTGTTCGTTTTATGTGGCTCTTTCAACTGTTATAATATTATTATCCATATTAATTTTGATCGTTTTGGAGTTCGGACGATTAATTTGCGTGCTGATGTGTTGTGAGCGATAAAATCTTGGTAGTAGCTTTAAGTTCATCGAGATGATCGGCTAATTCCACCACTGGGATCGTAGTTATAATTAGAGATGTCAATAAAGCTTAAGTTTAATACATATCGTTTAAGAGGGGTATCATTGCGGTGAAAGTTTCAGGTAGTTTTGTATCTGGAATTGGAATTATAGGCTGAGTGGGGTTCTTCGTCCCGTGGGTTGTTGTTTTAATTAGAGTGCGCGTGTGTTCGCGGTGTTTCGGTTTAACGGCGAAACTCATTAAATGCGGCCCGGCACAATCGTTACACGGACAGTATTAGCGATTTTTATTCTGGTGTAAATACAAATATTGGTTTTTCTGGTTTGAGATCATTGTTACACCACAGCTGTTAAATGGAGAAAAGTAATTTATTTTTAATGTTTGTAAAAGAGCAGTTTTACTTTGCCGTTACCATTATATTTTCTCAGATTACCGTGATTGTTAGTCTTTACAAGGAATAAAAGTTTATTTTATCTCAGGAGCTAATTTGTTCAGTCTTGAAAAATTTTGTTACTAGAAAAGGATAATCTGTGAAGCATTAAAAAAACGTAATATGATACAATTTTTTACTGTTTTATCATTAGGAAAGTTTTACCTATTAAATTACTTATGGTTTTTGATGTAACTGTTGACTGATCATTATTTTTATCGTTAAAATCTGTTTTTCCTGCAAAATATTAGTTGCTTAGACAAAAAAAACAAAACAGACTGTAGAAATAACTTTAAGTAATGCACAACGCACAAGTGATTTTTTCACATATGGTACTTACATATGTAGTTGCGAAATTTAGTGCTGAATTCAAATCTATTTAAATTTAAAAAGATACCTACATAAAAATAAAGCTACATGTAAGTAAGTGTTATACCTATAGTTTTATTTTTTTTAGGCCAATACAAAAAACAAACCGCTAAGAACACATATTTATTTATAATCGAGCAAAAAATACAGCTTAATTAAACTTGAAATTATCATTGTTTTGAAATTTAAAACAAATTTTTAAGATATTTCCAAAGTCTACTAGGTTTATTTTATTAAATATTTTGTTTGTGTCCGAAAAAACAGCAAAAAATATTAATTTAAGACATAAATGATACCTTATAATTTTTAAAGAAAATTAAATTATCGATAAGAAAATGTAAAAATATATAGGGTGTTCCATTAAAAAAAATAGCTTGTTCGTGTTTGAAGTTTAGCTAGCCAAGTGGACCGGGCATAAGAACCACCCTGTATATTATTTATATTATTTTAAAACTTTAACCAGTCAACAACCATTATGACACTGTTGTCAACTAAGGCAGTGGTCTCAAACTCAAATTGCATGCGGGCCAAATGCACGATCTAAACGAGCCGACGGGCCGGATTTTTTTTTAACAAAATGATAGTGAATATACAAGCTATTGTCCTTCTTTATTTACAAAATTTTCCTTCGGCACATACAGAAAAGATACATATGTTTGTATGTAAATAATTATAAACTTCAGTATTTCTTACTACAACTTAATTTACTGATTGTACGAACGTGGAAAGTTCTCCCAAATTACCCCAGTCACGTGGCCTGGCATACAAGCATACAGTGACAAAAACAAGGCCCCAACCTATTCAATCTCTCTTTTTCCTTCAATAGCAGTCGCACACATAAGCTCAGTCATACATCTTTATGTCTCTAAATCTATAAGCACCATATTTACAAAAAAAACATAACTGAACTGTATTCGCGGGCCGTGTAAAATTGCTTTTGGGGCCGGATGCGGCCCGCGGGCCGCCAGTTTGAGCACTGATTTAAGGGATCAAAGGAATTCGTTCTGACATTGTTAAGTTGTGAAATATTAATATTTTTTTCTGTTCCTGTCGTAAAAACTAAAATAACTCGTAAACGATTGATTTTATGTAAAAAAGACCTATTAAATTTTTGAAAGCGAATTTAATTTTGCTCCAAAAAAATACAAAACATACTGGGTGTTCTATTAAAAAAAAAACAAAGTGACGTATCGGCGCGCAAAAACAAAACACTGTAGAGTTGAAAATAATTAAAAGATTTGTAGCAAGTGACCACGAACAACTTTTATTCCCAACTTTTTTTTTTGTAAAGTTATTACAAGACGAGATATTGACCTGTTACGTTACTTTTTGTACACACTGTATAAAAGTAGTTTTAAAATAAAAAAAGAGCTAATTTTAAGAAATCAACATCTTCATCAAAAATATAACCTATCTTGAATCTAACAAGATTTTAGAAGTTGTCGTCAGGTGTTGTAACTTAAGTCAATAATTTTATAGGAAATACCATGATTTTTTTTAAATTCTTGCCTTAACTGTTTTTCTAAATAACAACCCTATCGAACAATTTTGGAAAAATGACATTAATTCCAATTATAAACACATCTTTAATTTTAATTTCATTATCTAACGGAAAAAATTACATATCTTCATGGTTTTTAAAACACATTAAGAAATAAAACTCACAATTAATTTTTATTACACCTACTATTTAGATTGTTGATATCACAATTTACTTACTGGAAGAACATTGATAACACTCGTAAAACTTAATAAAAATTGGTATATTTTTGCCAGGTTTTTGCTTTCATGGCAGTGTTGGTCTCATGAAAAATAATTTTAGTCTGATATTTAGCAGTTGTTTTTCACATCGCATTTCTGGTATGTAATATCATTATATCGGGAATTTTTATAACCACCTTTTTATGCAAAAATATGGCACCTATAAAAAATTTAAAAAAATAATGATGGCCCAAAACACACGAAATGATACAAAATCTAAATTAAGCAACATATAAAGAATATAAAAATGCTAAATGAACTTTTTAAAATTTTTATCATCTAGAAATTATGGAAATAAAGCAAGACACGAAATTCAATTTTTGTTGTGCTTTGTTTGAATAACTTATGTACCGTACTAGAACGGCCATATATCTAGATTTGAGTTCTGCATAAAGTTACGCAACTCCACTACAATTTAACCGACTTCGTAGCTCTAAAGATAAGCGAATTTTTGGGTTCGAATATGGAAAACAATTTTATAGAAAATATACATCGTAATATTCGTTCTAAAACTTGGGATAAAAGTGTCTGCTTAATAATAAACTGAAACATTCTTACTATGTATATGTAATTTTTCTGTGTGAATTTTTTCGTTATCATTTGGCACATCTTCCAGCGTTCATGACCGACTTAACAGGTGGAAAAATACTTAATCATTTTCTTTCACTTGTCAGTAAAACGTAATTTCCATTCATTATTGTTTTACATTTCCCGTGAAATTACGATAACAATTCAATAATTCAACGCGTCGTAAAGTGGAAGGGAATAAAACAAAAGAAGCGTAGTAGAGCACATTTTGTTTTGAATTTTAAAATAGCGTAATGTTATTTTAAACTTTTACGATGGAACGAAGAGCTTGAGTTTTATAAAACAAAGCGTACAAATGATTGACTGAAAGTACGGAATTAGGGCGAGCGGTGCTGATCTATTTCCAATATGTAGACGTTCTTGCGTTTGACAATTTAATGCTTAAAATTCATTTTTGTAGAACAACGTCTATTATGATTTAGTCAAAGTGCACTTAGTGTGCTTGCAGCTTTTAACATTTTTGAAGACAGATTCAATGTAAAAAAAATTGTAGGTTATTGATTCTTTTTCTTTGCGTCAAAGTTGTCTCGGCATAACTCCAAGGCACTTCAAATTTTGGTTAAAACGGCGTTTTGCAATGTTCTCAAATTTCACTAATTGAAAAACTAAAAATTAATTTTAATTTTATGTACAGACTAGGGATTCTAAAGTCTCGGGTTTTTTAAATTCCCGGGACCCGAGACATAAATTTTTAAAAGTCCCGGGACTCCCTGGGACTCGAGACTTTGATTATTTTTCATTTGAAACGAAAAGAAAATATGTAAAAAATCAAATTACATTATTAGGGGAATAACAGATATATACATGTATGTTAGTAGATATAAATGTATTTAAACAAATGGAAATTATTTTCTATGTTATTTATTTAACTCTTTCAATGGCGGTGGTCTAAAATATGTACCACCAAACAATGCGTCTATTTGGGCGGTGGTACGATTTTTGTACCACCTACATTTAAATACGTAATTGTGAATCTACCTTTTAAAATTACCGCCTCGTGCGTGGAAATATAAGTAGTGGTAGAAATATAAGTTTTAGAAACCATTATTGAAACTAAAAAGGCAAAAACACTTTTTACGTTATTTGTTTTTCACGGTTGAACTTTTTTGCTGGTTCAATAATTCATTGTTTAATTCTTCTTGAATCGACATACTAGCGAGTTGACAATCACTGTTTTCTTCCTAGATTACATCAAAATCCGATTCTTTACTAGAAAAAAGCCTTTCATATCTTAAATACAACTTTTTGGCACAACTTGACAACATAATCAGGCTTTTGTAAAAAATGTATTAAACCAATAAGGTTCTTATTTCTTCTTTCTTCAATTTAGGCTTTTCAGGATTGCAAACATTTCTTGAGATAAAGTTGTGTTAATTTGAAGTAATTTTTTCAACAAGAAATGAACAATAACTTCTGAAGTCAATAAAGTGGCATCTCAGCGACTCAGAGCTTCAACTGCCAGTTTTATAGGACCGAGTACCTACTCTAGAAATATTTTCCAATATTTGTATCATTCTAGATATCGCCAGTATCGAGATCAATCAAAGATTTTCTGGTGGAATTTCGTAGTTTTAAAAATCTGTCCACAATATCTGTTTTACCGACCCTTTAAGTGTTCACTTGTTACCTGCTCGTATACAAGCTGGACATGGGTTGTTTTCGACTGTACAGGTTTTATTTTAAAACAATAAATTTTGCTATATTATATAAAATTTCTATCGAAAAGTCTCGAGCCCCGGGTTTTTTTTTTTTTGAAATTCCCGGGAATCGAGACACCAAAAAGTCTTGGAATTCCCGGTAATAGATTCCCGGATTGTCTCGACACAAAGTCCCTAGTACAGATACATCTTTTTTTTCGACAAGAAATTCAAATCCACTTTTTTTCTAAAATAATTGAGGGAGATATTATACAACTTTTAAATTTTACCATTAAAATTACTATGTTGCGTGATCCAATTCTACACCCTGTTTATTGAACAACAAGCAAATTTGTTAAGACAATAAATCAATAATTAAATGGTGTATTGATATAGTTTTTGCGATTCCTTTTTTTCAATGTTTTTTTTATTGTTTTAGGTAAGCGACATCCTATGGTAACCAGTTAAGATCCACCGTGTATTTCAATAAATTAAACGAATAAAGTAAAATGGTAAGTAGGTAACGTGTTTAGTACTAAGTTTGGTTTGAAATGTCTGCGACATCAACTAATGGACTGTGGCCGGCATACGTCTGGGCTGGCAGACAAGAATAAATGCATTCAGTGTTATTGCAGCATATAACGTTACTGCATGCAAACTCGCGATCGGTTTACATTATTTTTCACATTTTAAGGAGCTGTGGGCGATGTCGGTTGTTTATTATGCTAGAAAAGTAGGCGAGGATGAAAATGTCTCGTTTAGATCCCGCTATTATTTCCACGACACGTTTCGATCTACGACTGTTTCAGCATAATCGAGTGGAAAACATAATGCAAGTCGAGTGTATTCATAGTTGGAATTTAAAAAAACATCGAAACTTTAACACTGCGGCTAGACGCTTTTGTTTAAACGATAGATGAATGGAATAAATATTTGAAAGTTCTAATAATAATACCTATATTTATTTCGACAGTTCTAAGAATGTTCCAGTAAAATATGCGGATATAGATGCAAAAAAGAAGAAAATATTAGAGGATTTCTTATTAATAATATAACAAATTACAAATTAACTCAGCCTACTAGATTTTGAGATACGAATGGTAAAGTTTGAATTTCTTATTATTATAACCATAAAATCTCAGTTATAATACGTATGCTAAATTTAGCCTAATGTAGGTTATGTTCGATATCGTAAATGGTGCATTTTTAGTACTCGCGTAAAAGACGCTCCCGAGTTTTAAAGGAAAAAAATGAGTAAAAACGTAGCCTGCAGAGATTTTGCGGTATTTTATATTTTTGTACTGTCGATTGAATTTTTGTGTAAATCTGTTATTAACGAAGAAAAATAAAAATCATTAATAACTTAAATATAATATTAAAAGTATCTTACATATTTAGATACTTTGTTTTTTTTTTGACTGTTGATTCTATTTATAAATTTGAGTCGATTTTATAATCTTTTTTTTTTAAACTGTTAATAACCAAAATATTTCCCTCATTAAAGTGATTTTAATTGAAAGTTACTGTAATTCTGTACATATTTTTAACATTTTATAATCATTGATCATAAAATTCCTTAATCGATTGTACACAGGGTGTTCCTCATAGAAGGGCCACTATTGGGATCTCGTGAACGATAAGAGCTACAAAGAAGTTTAAATTAGGCAAATTGTTCCCCTTTCCAGGACCTATTCAGTGATGCTTTTATGTTTTAAAAATGTTCCATAGCAATAGCACGTTAAATAATAAACCAAAATCAAAATGGGCACTTTTTTAAAATCGGTGATAACTTGGTTGTACTTGATGGTACAAAATAATTTTTGGGTAAAAGTTGTAGATTTTTTACACACTGTAAAATGAAAACATTCATTTGTTTTAATATTGTTTGAATTCGTGGCACATCATTGGGACTTTTTGATGAATTTTATTTTTTTAGCCTAAAAATCAAAATAAATACATTAAACCTTATATTATTAAAAAGTGTTTTTTTTAATGAGTTCGAAGTCAACTATGTTTCCATTTAAAAAAATGCAAGTTTGTAATTTATCTAAGAGTTTAAACAATATTGAAACAGATGAATGTTTTCATTTTACGGTGCGTAAAAAATCTACAACTACAACTAAAAAAATTTCCCAGAATTTTTTTTTGCATAACCGAGTTATTAACGATGAAAAAAATGCCCATTTTGATTTTTGTTTATTATCTAGCGTGCCATGGAATTTTTTTAAAACATTAAAACATCACTGAAAAGGTCTCAGAAAGGGAAACAATTTGTCTATTTTAAACTTCTTTGTAACTTTTAACGTTTACGAGATCCCAGTAAGTGAGTGGCCCCTCCATGTGTACCACCCTTTATATCTAATATTGGCACCTATAAGAAATAAAAAAGTGACTATCGCATCTCAAAAACTAAGTAGGCTGGATTAATATGACTTCGCCATGCTTAAAGGGCCTTTGTTTTACCTACCATTTTAAAATTTCAGATTTCTTATGTTTATAATAAGAAAGATATAGGTTAATTTAAAAGTAGTCAATTAGCATCAACATCCTAAAATTTGTATTTCTGCTGAAGTGCAGGGTTGCTATTTCCTTATATCGGAAGGTTCAACGACAGTTTACGGTCTCTCTAATCACTATCAGGACCCTCAATTACGGTGATCGCTTCAAACAACCTACAAGTAGCTCGTTAAAGTATTAGACGTACCCGCGGCGACATGGAAGTTTTTAATATTATCAGTGGCCATTACGGCCATTATCACGGCCCTTTAGCTAGGTGACAAGGTGCAGTTCAGCAAAAGTTCTCGACTAAAGGTTAATCGATACATTTAGTTAAAGATTGTCGTTTGTTTGCCTCCGGTCAACAGCACCATCCTTCACGAATTTCGCTACATTAGCTTTTGTTTAATTTCGTTACAGTAGGCGCCAAACTTGTAATTAAGGAAACTTAATTGGGAAAATATTTTATTGTGTAAATGCGTAGCTGTTCTCTTTAGAAATGTTTATCTCGATTATTTACAAAATTTTATATTAAAATTCCACACTGCAAAAGGTTTACTTACCATAAAGGGCCCACAAAACATTAACTTTTTGTTGCATTTGTTTTTATTTGCCTCTTTTATTTTTCTAGTGTTTGTTTGGACAAGCATATGCATTTTTAACATAGATATCTTTATATTTTGGCGCCGAGTTTTTTTTTTTTTTTGTTTTTTTGAAGCATGTTTTGTGTTTAAAATGTTGTATTCCTAAGAGGGTATTTGATATTCCCACCAGTCCTTTTGGTTCTTAGTTTTTAATGCTGGTCCATGCTCACAAAAGGTTTTGTTGGAGTTAGTGCCTCAGGGTGTTAAATCCATAAGTTCATTATCTGTACGTCGATACGGCATTATTCACCTTTGGAATCCAAATTTTATTGTGACGTTTACTTGGTCAATACGTTATTCATTATTATTTTTTGAGATCAGTTGAATGTAACTTACAAAAAAAAAGAAATTCGTTAAATTTTAAAATAATTGAAACATTTGATAATAAATCTCTTTATATCAAAATACAGAATAGTTTGCTTTGGCAGGTGTTTTAGGCTTTTTGATATTGCTAAAAATAAATTAAATGGAAAATGCTAAAATAATTTTTAACATTTGATTTGATGACTGTAACTTTTACGCAACTTTGCCCCAATTTAATTATCTTTACAGTTTTTTTTTTTGTGCAAATGAATTGCCACTGGTGGGACTCGAAATCAAATCATATCACATCTGAAACATGTTATGATATTGTTAATAAGTAGGAAATTTAGTAACTTATTTAATAATAAGGGAGATAGCAAAGGTCGCCGTTGTATTTCAATTAGCTTATGTTTTGATTTGTTAGTGTGAAAATAGAACTAGTAATAAAAAAATGATTATTGTTTTGAAAACATTTAAAAATATGTCATTAAAGTATGTCACCAATTGATTGTTCGCTTTTCCTTAGTTAAAAATTTATATTTACGTGGAAACGCCCCAAAAAAATCAATGATATACGAAGGAAATAAAAAGTTAGATTTTTCGGGTTTTTTCGTTTATTTTTGAAACAATTTAAGTTATCCAAAATGTTAAGGACGATTGGAGTTGAGTTCAAAATTCTGAATTACATCTCCTTAACAGACCAGTCAGGTATAAACGCTATGTAAGCGTTTGCGCGTAAAACGCCATAAAGGTTTGAAATCTATTAAAAATTACAAATAAAAAAAAAGCTTTAACCGACATTTGACCTCACCCTCATTCACTTAGTCAGCAATAAAAGCTCAGGTTAAGTTTTTTTTAAATGCATATGATTAAATAAATGTAGGCATACCTAACGCCATAAGTGCATAGAGCAGGGATGGCAAATAGGATTTGATCAGCGTGCCAAAATAAGATAAAATTTAATACAAATTTTTCCCCGTGCCAGTACCTAACCTAACCTAACCAAACCTACTAACCTAATTTAACATAACCTAACCTAACCTAACCTAACCTAACCTACCTACCAAAAACAACCGTTAGTTATTTCGTTCAGTATTGCCAACGTCATGATTTTATTTGTCACTAAATACATATGCAATCAAAAGTTCCGTGAAATCAGGCTCATCCCCTTTTTTTTCTTTAGTTTTGAATTTAGACAAATGAAATTTTAGACATGTAACATTTGCAAAAAACTGAATTATTTAAACATAGGTACACTTTTGTTTCACTTCCGGTTTCGCCGGAAATGGCCATAACTTTGTTATTTTAAATGGAACACCCTGTATATTTTTACATTTATGGAAAGAGGAAACGATTTTGAATACAACTGTACCATTTTGATTAATTTTTATAACCTCAAATAATTTTTTGACAAAAATTAAATTTTTTATTAAGTGTGCCGTGACCCGCATAAATTAAATTTTATTAAGTCAAAAAGTGTCAGAAAAACGGTTTTGTAAATTTTAATTGACATTTGGGCTGCTTTAATAGACCTTAAAGGTTGCGAAATTGGTTTTTTGACAAAAAATCTATTTTCTTAAATGGAACGATGGTGGCGTATGCGGTTATTTAAATAGAGTATTTTCTGGCGAATTCAACAATACCAATAACTTGGTATTTTTATTAGGAGCAGGCATTAAAAATTTCAAGATTTTAGTAAGATATCCTAATAATCATAGTTGACTAAGCCAAATGGCAACAAAACAAATGCTTTTTTTGTGTTTTTTTACAAAACCGTTTTTCGGACACTTGTTGACAAAATAAAATTTAATCTATGCGTTAATTTATGCGGGTCACGGCACACTTAATAAAAAATTTAATTTTTGTCAAAAAATTATTTGAGGTTATAAAAATTAACCAAAATGGTACAGTTGTATCCAAAATCGTTTCCTCTTTCCAAAAATGTAAAAATATACTGGGTGTTCCATTTAAAATAACAAAGTTATGGTCATTTCCGGCGAAACCGGAATTGAAACAAAAGTGTACCTATGTTCAAATAATCCAGTTTTTTGCAAATGCTACATGTCTAAAATTTCATTTGTCTAAATTCAAAACTAAAGAAAAAAAAGGGGGTGAGCCTGATTTCAGTTACACCCGGATGTATAGTAATGATCAAATTATTGTATCGAAATAAGAAGAGTTGTTATTTTCTGGTATTTTTCATTTTTTGATGTTTAAATAACATGTACCTAGTCGTAGATAATTAGCATATTAATTAAAAATAAATAAAACATTTCGATAAAGTTAAAAATTTTAAAAACTAATTTTTTAATAGAATTCTTTAGGATGCCGTCGAAAATCTCTCGCGTGCCAAGTTTGGCACGCGTGCCACCTATTTGCCATCCCTGACTCTATACTCTGTTCTATACTATTATAGACTATAGAGGGTTACAATCTTTTGTAAATAGTTTTACGCACTACGCTTACAAGTGAACATAGCGTTCATATATGACAGCCACGCTGTTTCTTTCGGCGAGGTCCCAATATTGTGAAAATATAGTGGTGCATTCAGTACATATGGATCCAAAACATACTTGCAATAAATATTGATGATGTGCTAGAAGGTAGAAAATAGTATTGAAACAGGACGTGGTATAACGTGACGTTGCGAAGTGAAACGTGACAGTGCATAGAGAGCCAATGTGTGGCCACACTATGTGCATTGTTCAACCCATTTTTTTTTGTCGATTGAGTAATCGATTGGGCGGGAGTGAGTTTATGGCAATAATGTCAAAATTTAACATTTAAATAGCGCTAACGACGTGAACTCAATATTTATAAGCACCCTTCGTCGTTGTTTATTTTAAATGCTGCCTGAGGCTAACTGCATTTGTTTGACACATTTATTGGAAAACGTACTGTTGAATGAAAGCTAATTAGATCTTCTGTACATGAAGAGCGACATATTCCAACCATATCAGGCTTAATTAACCTATTTGCGTTTTTGAAATTATTCGTGTTTTACGCCGCCAATAAATTTTCATTTATACTGTAACTTTTACCATTTCGATCTATTAGGCTTTTTATTTGATTTGTTCTACAAAATATAAACTTTTTTTTGTCGAGTTTCGCTTAACTTTGTGCTGTTGTGTAATTTATTGCTTCATTCTACAACCAATACCGCTGTAACCCAACTTAATGTAGTGTAATTCTAAATGCTCCCGTCTAAAGCAATGTGGACTACTGCGTTCTACCAATACGCACAAATTACACACACAAATTCAATTTACTTATACCCATATCAAACACGATGTAACCAATTTAGGTTCGCCAAGTTTGGTTAGCTTCACTTGCTGTTTATATACACACACAAAATCAAAACGTGAAATCAAATAGGGCGTTTAATAAAAAAAAAGCCTTTATCGAAATGTCAACGAGAACTGTAGGTTAGGAAGTCGGAACATCCGAGAGTAAACGTAATCTGATCAGTTTATAAAAATTAAATTTGGTGCCCAGCATTAGAGATAAAAAATATACTACCACAATACGAAAATCTAGCTGGCGGAGTCAATAAAACAGCGCCATGCCTCAACTATTAATGTTAAAATTCAAACGTCCTCTTGATAACAAGAAATTAATAAATACAGCGTGGTCCACATAGGTGTAGGAACATTCATCGACCACAATTCTTCGCCCACAATTCTTCGCTTTCACAATTCTTCGCACCACAAATCTTCGCCGCCACAATTTTTTGGCGCATCAAGCATATCACAAATTTTGTTAGTAAATGTGATTGTTTTTATTTATAACCTAATTTTTACAGATTATTTTACATTAGCTTAAAGTTGTTTCTTGTATATTAATACTTCTTCTTTTAATATTATATTTAGAAATTGCTACATAAATAGCGTATGTTGTGATTTTAAATCTGGTTTATGTTATTATAGGACCTAACCTAACCTAATGTGAAATCTTCTGTAAATATTACGTTATAAATAAAAACAATCACATTTACAAATTTAATAAAATTTGTGATATGCTTGTATGCGGCGAAAACTTGTGGCGGCGAAGAATTGTGGCGGCGAAGAATTGTGTAGACGAAGAATTGTGGGCGAAGAATGTTCCGGACACAGGTCCACATAGAAGGTCCACTATTGGGATATCGTTAACGGTAAGAGCTACAAAGAAGTTTAAATTAGACAAAGTGTCCCCCTTTCCAAGACCTATTCAGTGATGTTTTAATGTTTAAAAAAAGGTTCCATGTAACGGTAGATAATAAACAAAAATAAAAAGGGGTATTTGTTTTAAATCGATAATATCTCGGTTATACTTGATGGAAAAGTTTTAGATTTTTTTACGCACTGTAAAATTAAAACATTTATTTGTTTCAATTCAAATTTAATGCATTTTATTTTCTATAGCTTCATAGGGTCTTTTTGTTGAATTTTTGAGCATAAATATCAAAATAAATACATTAAACTTTATATTGTTAAAAAGAGAAAAAAAAAAAGCTTTTTCATGAGGTCATAGCCAATTATGGTTTCCATTTAATAAATGCAAGTTTGTAATTTATCCAAGAATTTAAACAATATTGAAACAAATAAATGTTTTTATTTTATAGTGCGTAAAACAATCTACAACTTTTTTCCCAAAAATATTTTTGTACTATCAAGTATAACCGAGTTATTAAAGATTTAAAAAAATGCCCATTTTGATTTTTGTTTATTATCTAGCGTGCCATGGAACTTTTTTAAAACATTAAAGCATCACTGGAAAGGTCTTATGGTGCCTATCCACGTGGAGTAAACTACTCTCGATAGCAGCGTCGCCAAGGATACAGCCAATCGCGAGTTACTCTCAGGGGCTGTATCCTTGGCGACGCTGCTATCGAGAGTAGTTTACTCTCACGTGGATAGGCACCATTAGAAAGGGGAACAATTTGTCTAATTAAAACTTCTTTGTAGCTCTTACCGTTACGATATCCCAATATAGTGGCGCTTCTATGATCTATTTGGACCACCCTGTATATAATAGACTGCTATTAGTTTTTTAGTATATTTGTAACTTTTAAGGAACCGGACACAACATATACATTTTCAGTTTAGATTTTTACTAAGCACTCTAAAATACTTATCTTTGCTAATTTTAGCAATTCTTTTATATCTAACCGTTTCCGATATCCTTAACTTCTTTGCCTCTCGTTCTCTCAAAGAAATGAATTTTACTTGATTTAAATTCCATCTACACAAGGGAATTCAAAATACTTTTTTTAAAAGTATTTCTTAATAGACGGCGGAAACTAATGATATGTAAAATTAATCAACTAATGAGACTTTACACTAAACATTTCCTGCTGAACCTATCGAACATATAGAACATGCAATGTTAGTGAAAGGTCTCATGAAAATTTAATCAAGAATCATTTAGCAACTGGAGACAATTACATCTTTAATCTACATAGTTATCCGGTGTTCGATGGGGTTTCGCCTTTTATCAGGATTGAATCGACTGTATTTAGGTCGTCTAAAAGAATATCATTTGCATTAAATTGTGCTAGATCAACGTGGTAAGATTGCTCTTTGGTTCGGCGAATCGGTTTTCTGTTGATCGACCTATTGGAGGCATGCGGCGAGGTGTTTATGAACGCCGATTCAAACATCGATCTTCACTTTATTCCTCACTGTTGCAAACTGAACGTGTATAAAAGATAAAAGGGAAAGTGCGTGTTATTGCACATTTTCTTTTTATACTTTTGTGAAAAAAACTTAAATACGAATTACACAGTTAAAATTTTTACATAGGCACACCATTAGATGTTTTTGTTTACTATGTATGTATTTGGTTTAAAATCAAGATAATAATTCAGCCTAATGCAACAGTTTTAATAAAAACTGAAAAATCTGTAAAATTCAGGGGTTTGGAGCAGTCCAATTTTTTAATTGCTTCGCTCCAGCTCCGCTCCATGTTCCAAATATTGTTAACATTTTTTTAAAAAGTTTTTTGATTAAAAAAAATTGTTTTTAAATACAAAGTTTTAATTTTATCGGATATGTATAAGTTGGTCAAAAATAACAATATTTGGCCCTAACAAACAAGTGACGTTAAATAAATGTTTTGAAAAAACAGATTATTGATCTTCAAACGTTGAAAAAAACGAAAAAAAGTAGTTTTTTTTTAAATTTTACATAATAAACTGGAGCAGTGGAGCAATCAAAATTATTTGCTCCGGGCTCCGCTCCTGCTCCGGGCAAAACCCATTGCTCCACTGCTCCGTGCTCCAGCTCCGAGCTCCGCTTCAAACCCCCCCTTTTTTTTAAAATTTTTTATTTAGCGATTTGCTAATTATGTTTACATTTTATCACATGTACAAGTGCATATGTAAATATATAAAATTTAAAACTTTTCCTTAATATGACTACTGAGCTGACGTCTAAACCTTACAATATTGGTTTCACTTTTAAGTTCACTTGATAAATCATTGTAAAATTTTAGTCCCGCTGGTAAAATTAACTTCAATTTAATTTAAATTTTAACGTCTAAATATCTTTAAAAAATGTTTTACAAAATCGGTATTGAAACAGATTTTTTAAATTATTATAAAACGTTGTGATGGTCTAAACATCTTTTTTAAAATCCGTTTTATAGTTTTGAAAGAAAAAACCATGAAGACTTTCATGACCATTAAATGATCGGGTTTAAAATCAGGGGTTTGGAGTAGTCCAATTTTTTAGTTGCTCTGCTCCAGCTCCGCTCCGGCATCAAGATGCCTGCTCCAGCTCCGCTCCCGCTCCGCTCCGCGCTCCAAATATTAATAAAATAAGTTTTTTTATTTAAAAATTTGTTTTTTAAAACAAAGTTAAAATTTTATGAGATATCTGGAAATGGACCAAAAATTACAATATTTGACCCTAAGAAACAAGTGAAGTTAAATAAATGAACAAATTAAATTATTGATCTTCAAAAGTTAAAAAAAGAAAAAAAAGTTCTTTAAAATTTTTCAAAATTCAAATACAAAATAATGAAAATTAATATTCAGAAAAGTTACAATATAATAATTTTACCTCAAAAAAATCAAATTTAGTTTATTTATAATTTTATTAAATACTATACCCATGAGAATAATTAATAAATATTGTAGTTTATAATAGTAAAGTGGAGCAGTGGAGCAATCAAAATTATTTGCTCCGGGCAAAAACCCATTGCTCCACTGCTCCGCGCTCCAGCTCCGCGCTCCGCTCCAAACCCCTGCTTAAAATGGCCTAGCGATAATATAAAATACTAACATAATTATCATGATTGACAGCACTATACAGGGTGATTCAATTTGACCGTCGCACCAATAATTTTAAGAGGAAACCTCCTATAAACCTCATATCTTTTTAAACCGCAGAAAATTGTCTATCAAATAATGCTAAAATGCTATTTCTACGATGAAATATGTCAGATCGGTGATAGTTAACTTTTTGTTAGTGAAATTATATAGTATATTTTTTTAATTGATTCTAGTAGAGAATTTGATTCTACATCCGAAAGTGCATAGGAAAGTTTCTGAGAAAAATGTGTTAAAAATTAATTATTAATTTTTACAAAATAATTGTATTTGACAAGACAAAACATGATCGCTGTAGTAATTGAAACTTTATAACTTGTGTTAATTCGTTTTTTGATTTTTCGATGAAAAATCAATATTATGTGAGAATTATTGAATACACACTTACAGTAGCAATTTGACAAAAGGTCCATTTTCAATTTATTACTCATAAAATAATGTTTTTCTTTTCTCTCAAAAAGTAATAAAACATAATAAGACAAATTACTACAGCGATCGTGTTTTGTGTAGTCAAATACCACATTTTGTTGAACACGATAGTCAAACTGAATCACACGGTATAGATTCTGCAACTGTTTTTACAGTTGTTGTCCATTATCTTTAGCTTAAAAAAACACTACTTCCTATGTGATGCTGTCATCCACATTTTTACTCTTTACCCTTGCAATGTTTTTTTCAGACCAGCCAATTCTTAACTAAAGCTTAGCATAGTTGTAAGTTCTTAGCTTTTGGTTTATAAGATTCTTGAAGAATAGGTTTGAAAATTTAGGTACCTAATATTTGTTTAATTTTAGCGCCAGCTTGCCTTTTAAAACATATTATTTTAGAAAGCACTAAGAACTTAATTGCTTAAAACAAAAGTGTAATATTTATGTTGAAGTTTCAGGCAAAAATAAATAATAAAGGAAAATAAAATATTGTCTTATTTTGAACGATGCTGTAAATAATACTGTTAGCGCTATTTGTAAAAGAAATTGATTGTGTTTTTTATTTAACAAATATTGAAATTCAAGTTAATATGAATATCTGAAGGTATCAGATTTAAACCTATAAAAAGATTCTAAGGTGAAAGTATCAAATTATTATCTTTTCCATAGCTTTTGTGAGCATCCTACGCAAAGTTTACGAAATAATTGACATTTAAAATGCAATTATCCCTTTAAATCGTTTATGGCTTTATGATTACATCCGATTGTTATTTTAAATTGTTCTATTTTGGGAAGAATAATGTATCTGTTTTGTATAACGACAAATTCATTTAGATGTTTTTTTCTTCTTTTTTTTTGAGAGTAATGTTTTATACCCAAATGAAAATCACTGAAACGCTTAAGCGTTCGATATCCATAAAATTGCCTCTAATTATAAAACGTTAATGATGCTTTAAATTACCTGTAATTCTTTTAAAATATACTGTTTTATTTTTTAGCAATGAATTGAAATGAATGTTCGTCATTTTGTCGAGCTGTATTGTTTAAAATTAGTATAAATCTAATTCAGAATTTTTATTGTTAGGTAAAGGTTTTTCTTACGCTGTTCTTTTATTAAGCTTTTTCTTTTAACTTTTAGAATCCGTTAATCTTATTTCGAAAAGTTGTTCGTCTAATTTTTGTCTGCGATTATGCTAAAAAGGATTTTTAAAAAGATTTATGGGCGCTTTCTGGCTAACTTAGTTGTGTCGAGTTGTCTACTTTTTAATCAAACATATCTTCGTTTTTCTATACCAGTGGTTTTCAACTTTTTGAATTGTGTTTCACGTTGCTGATCAATTATTATTATTATTATTATTATTATTATTATTAAAAGCCAAATAATACGAAAATTATACAAAAAGTGTAGGTAAGCTGCCATTAGTTCTTAACCTGTGCATTTTTGTAGACTGCCGTGGGACTCCTAAGCTATTACTAAACTTTTGACTAAGAACTGTTAAATCAGGCTAAAGATTTTTTTGGAATGTGTGCTTAACCAACGTAAGAATTAAAATTTGTTATAAGATTTGCCAACAATCCAATAATAATAAAAAGCGCCTTGTTGAAGAAAGGGCATTCATTATTTGTACAGGGTGGGTAAATTTCGATGTTTTCATAGGGAATCTTGGTAACTGTAAGAGGTATCGAAAAACGGACCCCGCTTCCTCGATCTCTTTTTTCGAGAAAAAGTTAATGGTGAAAACTAAAATTGGATATCGTCTTTTGTTTTCGAGTTATCGACGATACCTCTTATAGTTACCGATGAAAACATCGAAATTTGCCCACCCTGTACGTATTTTGAACCCATCGAAACTAATGATTAATTAAAAAACAGTTTTAGTGGATTTTCTTAGCAATAAAAGAAAATATGTTGATAACTCAGATTTTTTATTGAACGGATATGATTTTGTTTATTTAAGTTTTTTTGGCCGAAATGATGTAATTTTTTAGCAAACCGATTTGTACTGACGTTAGCTGCACGTATCGATTTAATGTATTCTAGATTAAACCCAGCTTCTCGTTAGTGTAATTTAATTTGCCGGTTTGTCATTTGGAATTCGCCAAACGTACGCTTTAATCTCGTTGGAAAAGAAAATTCACCGAATGCGTACAGTTATTTTCCACTCTTCATTTGTTAATAAAATGTTTCGTTTAGTTTGAAGCATTAGCAGGGTTTGTTTTGAAAATGTACGGTATTTCAGAATGAATGATAAAAACAAAATGTTGAGTGGCAATGTAAAGTAATTAACTTTCATTTCTATAGGTTCCTTTTGCTTATAACGTCGTTTTGGGATTGCGACGTGTAAAAGCACGCTTGCAAATTTATTTAGTATTTGAAGTTGAATTTTAACATTTGTATTTCTTACTTCCCATCATCGACTTTAAAATATTTAGAAAGTAATTGTACGAAAATGTTTGTAGGACGCTAATTAAACGGCTTTTTTAAAAGTCGAATGAAATTAATCGGCTTATGAAATCGAAAAATAAGCTTGACTAGAAATGTAAAGATTGTTTCAATCGAGCACCTACATTTAATAATCTTGTTTTATAAATGTTACAGAAATTGTAAACTTTTTAGTAAGTTTCAGTTTTTGTTGATCCCATCATTAATGTTAATTAATAAATAAACTCTTTTGAAATAACGCCTTCAATATTTCTGGACGTGGAACTAATAATTAATTCTATCTTACAATTCTAAAAAATGTAAATACCGTAGTATTTTGATTTTATTTTTAAAAGCAGACTTCGGTAGAAATTAGTTGCGTAATTTTTTTTTACCTTATCCAAGTTACTAGTAGTTTTGTGTTTGATTTTGTATAGTATTGATTGACAATTTGATATTTAGTGGTTTTGTTGAACCAACTTTGTTATTGTATCGTAAATCTAGTAAATACAAGGTATGCAAATTTTGTTCAGCATGTTTGATATAGTGCATTATTCAGTTACAACTCTGTAAATTATTTTGTACAGTAATGTGCGTAAAACTATGAGGAAGGTACCAATAAGTGTCCTCTTGAATATTATTATTTCCAAAGTCTGTTTTATACTATACTATTTTTTCGTTTAAGAAAATCGTATACGATTTTTAATACAAAAATTTCGTTCAAGAATTTAGCATGGAAAATATGAACCATTTACATTGTACTATTTTTTGGTACGAAAACTCCAATATATTTTGGTTACTTTTTAGTAACTTTTATCACTTTTTGTTGGCACCTTGAGTAACCATGTCAAATGTTCAATTTGATCACAGAACAGAAAGCGAATCAATTTCAAATTTAACGTATATTTAACGACTGTTCCATTCTACATATTTATTCCTACAAAATAAATTGTGAGGGATTATAACGGTAATAAGTAGTATTTAACATCGTTTGATTGTTTCAGTTAACCTAACCCACAAATGACATGCGGTCAGATATTACAGTAGAATACGCATGCGCCCATGCTAAAATTGGACGCATTTAGGGCAGGTAGTAATTTCGTACGAATTTTTCGTTCAAGATTTTTAATTTCTGATCGACACCGTACTAGAAAATCGTATACGATTTTCTTAAACGAAAAAATAGTATACATAGTATAAAACAGACTTAATAGTAGTTAATTTTGTCCAAAATCACAATCTACAGAGATTGCGTTTAATTAAATTTGGTGACAATGGACGCCTGCAATATTGCGACAGTTTTACGAAAAACTTTTATTCTAATTAATTCTATTATAAATTGTCAGAAACTCAGACAAATGTAAATAAGATGAATTATTCATTTAAGTTTTAAGAGTACAATTCAGTTTAGACTTCTCGCGTAACAGTCTTCAAACGAATAACTTTTTAAATGAGGATTTTTATTTTTATTTTTTGTTTAAAACTTTGTGAAGCCTGTACCAAGTTGTTTTGTAGTAACAATTTGATTACCTCGTCTAAATAATTGACTTAGTTTGTAAACCAGTGGACAATTTGATTAGCAAATTTAAATTATTGATTGAATTGACACTACCAAGCTTTTGAACATCTTTATATAAGTCACGTACAAGGTTGTCTATCGTCAAGTTTCAGTAAGTTTGAGATTGATGAAAATACTCGATTTTTAGTTCTAACACCGTTTTTGTCTATTTGTTTACGCTTGCCAACAAATTTGACAAATGTAGCAATGCTTTAAAAATGTTATTACTTATATATTTAACAGCGAATAATTTTTAACTGTGTTAATAAAAAATCAGTAAACATATTTTTCTTTGTGATATTTTTTGGCCGTATCTTTCTACCATCGTTCTACCTGTTTCTTAATTCTAGTTCATTTCGTTATCGTATTGAAATATGGTCCCGTAGTGGTGAAAATCACAAGGAGATAAATTTGAATTACAAAAAGAGAGCTGAAAATATTTCAGTGTGCCGCATCGTGACTCTAGATGGGACATATTATTTTCGAGCATGTGCTTTTTAATAAAAAATAAAATTTGAAGCTATAATTCCATGAATTATTTGATGTGCTGGTTTTGCTTAACGGTTTTGGCAAGTCTACTTTACTTACATTAATGTACCTACCTACTTTAATAGTAGGAGTATTTGGTTGCGCAGGAAATCTGGATAAAGTGGTTCTTAGGGAGGTTGAGCATCACTGGTTTACGTAATAGTTTTTTTCCATAGTACTTATAGTAAACTTATAAAGAGGAGGATGTGTTTATAAAAAATTTAAATGACGATTTTACCATTCTTTAAATATTTTTTTAACGAAATCATTATAGCTGGAGATTTCTTAACATTTTTTAGCTTTTCAATAATAATCGTATTACTTTTAGCAGAATATTTTTAGATGTCACTCCAATAAATTATGGGAGATATGAGGAAATAGTCGACTGAGACTTTTTGCTCATCAACACAGTGGACACTCATTTTTTTCAGAGTTTCTTTAACTCAGTGACTGCTGGAACGCTATATAGATGATGCGCACACTCTGATCGTTCATCGGATCGTATATAGCCCTGCTGGCCTTGACACCAAACTTATAATGTACCCATAAAGCCACCTCTATTCTGACGCGTTCGGTTCTTCGCGCACTACACGCCAAATACTATTAGTAGTTGTATTTAGGTGACATTTGCGAGTTAAGTTCTTAAATCATACCAAAAAATGTAAAAACTTTTAAAAATAGACAAAACAAACGGAACTATTTATTGATATGTTGTGTTGATGTAAACAATTAAACCTGGTTTTAGTCACAAACTTGCAGTTTGTCAACATTACAATAAAGTGACAGTTTAAGATGTAACCCTACTTTCATCAAATCGCTAAAAGTGAGTTATTTAGGTATAATTTTAAAATATTCTAGTTGACAATGGGTAGAGAAACAATAACTTATTTCAAATTGTCAGTTATGTGGGCAGTGTAAATGTAAAACAAGTGCATTTGCAAGTGCTTAAACACTTTCCATTTCTAGTTGTGTTAACTCCATTCGTATGAACTGCAAATTATCGTTATATTTAACATATAAACACAGTATATCGTATTTTTGCGAAAAGCATCTAAGCCCAGACAAACAATATCATCCTTAGTACGGCTCTGTTGTCGTATTTATATTAGTTTTTTAATTTTCACAACCAGTTTCGTTTTCAGATTTTGCTGCAATATAGCTTTTATGTATAAGTTATATTTTTATGTAACTAAACGTCGCTGCTTGTTTTGCATAAAATTTGCAATCAAATACATATACTAACAACTGCATATTTTTCAAGGAACTAGTCAATTATTTTCAGTATATATGGAAATCAGATGCTAGTAGCCACCGCCAACGTTTTATTTTTCATGGTTGATTAGATTTTTTTAATCTATTTATAGATTTGAAATTTGCTTCGGTTGCTGCTCATTTGTTATAATGACGGTGTTTTTGTTTCCTTTCTTTACAGTTTTATAAATATGTAATTGATATGTTTTAGTACAAAACCTATTAGAATATGTTAAGTAGAATGTTTATTATAATTTTTATGATAACCGGAAGCGGTTCATTTGTTAAGGGCAATTCATGAAAATAAAATATTCGTTATTGTATACGTTACCTGATTTTATTATAAAAACGACGATTAACCGACCGAATCTCCCGTTAGTATCGTATAAATGGGAGCAATTGATTAAGTTCCATTAAAGATGTTAATGTAGCATTAATAATTAATGCGGAGGGTGAAAAGTGTAGGAAGATAAAAATTAAATTGATATTTGTGTTTAACGAGTTGGTGAAGTGGTGTCTAGAGATTTGGACTGGAACGAACATCTGCAAGTCATTGTTTGTCATGTCTTCCAATTTGTATTTTTTTTTGTTTTAATAATGAAATGTAATTTAAACGTTGTAACTGTTTGGATCTTGCAAGATGTAACCTTTGAAAACCACGTGCGAATATCTACAGGGCCGTACTTTTTTTTAAAAGCAAGTTTCGTTTAAAAATACGTTTGTTTATGTCGTTAAAAACGCTAATTGAAATTAATGAAGAGTTATTAGAAGACAACTGCAAGCTAATACGGAGGGTTTAAAATAGTTATTTTTGTGCGATCGTACTAGAAACAGCTGTTTGACGGACGCGTTAGCAGCCATAAAGTACTGCATTACCGGCGTTATCCTTAGCAACGGCCTAAAAAGTAACTTTTCAGGCCGTTACCCTTAGCAACGGCCTGAAAAGTAACTTTTTCGGCCGCTACAGCGTAAATTTGCATTAAAGCTAACAGCATACGCCATCATCTGTCAGTGACAGAATGTCACGTAGTTTCTAACCTATATTTTTGAAAAATACTAAAAATGTAAATTGTTTTTAATTCTATCGCACAAAAAATGTAATATGCACCTCGGCCGAAACGTAGTTTTTCGGCCTTGCCTGTTTGCATATTATTATAAATAACTATTATGTATCAAGGCCAAAAAGTGTAACTTTTTCGGCCGCGTCGACGAAAAAGTACGTTTTGGCCGAGGTGCATATTACAGTTTTTGTGCGATCGAATTAAAAACAATTTACATTTTTAGTATTTTTCAAAAATATAGGTTAGAAACTACGTGACATTCTGTCACTGACAGATGATGGCGTATGCTGTTAGCGGTGGAAACGTACTTGCATAATTCTGTACATAATTTAAATAACCTTTTTTTGTGCGATTGTAATGTTTTATTCATGCATTTAAACATTGATAATTATTAATTACGTAACGTAAATCAACACTAATATTTTATTCAGTATTCAGTAACAGTATCAACACGAAAATATTAGGTTATAAACTACTTGAGAGTTAACATCCTAAAGACCTCTACGTCACTACCCTTAGCGGGGAAGCCATAATCTCAGAGAACTTATATTCAGACACGCACATGCGCTTTCCGTTCTGCTTAATGCAAATAATTTTTTTCGTACGCTGTAGCGGCCGAAAAAATCTTTTTCGGCCGTTGCTAAGGATAGAGCCGGAAATGTAGTACTTTATGGTTGCTAAGGCGTCTGTCAAACAACTGTTTTTAGTACGATCTCACAAAAAATATTTCTACAATATCTCCGTAAATGTAACGGTTGTGTAAATTTAAAACTTTTCATTTCGTTAGCTGTGACAATAAGAGTTTATTAAAACCTAATAAAGGGGACCCAAAATTACTAAAAATTACGACATCTATTGCTTTTAATCAAATGGTAAAAAAAAACTTGCACGTATTGTATCTTTTTTCTTTTTTTTTCTTAGGTTTTATTTAATTTAAAGCTTGTTTATGTAGCTTTTCTTTGCTAGACGCTGCTCTCTTTTGATATAGCAATACGCGTTTGGTCTTTTTTTAAACCGACTACAAATTTACTTTAAACATTTCCAAACTAAGAAATACCTAATCACAGGGGTCGGCAACCTTTTCGATAGGAAGGGCACCCCGAATGGCTAGCTTATGACAAAGGGCACCACGTTAATTTTCTATGCTAATAATGCACTATAGAGCCCGTCATTGGGGAAGTGGTGGATATACAAATTATTTTACAACGTTAGTGGCGGGCACTTTAAAAGTGCTTTGCGGGCACCCGGGTGCCCGTGAACACCATGTTGCCGATCCCTGTCTCATTATCATTATTGTGGTTTAAAATAATCTTTGATTTAATCTGCCTTTACTTTTGATATCAACTTAATTCAAGGGAAACAAAGAAGCACCATTCAAATTAAAAAAAGACAAACAATAAACCATTTATATGGCAATCAAAATGTATAGGTACAACACTTTAAATAATGTAAATATAGTAAATTTTTCGGCTGTCAGTGGTAATTTTTCAGCAACTAGAGTTATTTTGTGGTAATAATAATTAATTCTTTACAATTATTTGTTTTTTCGATACTTTGCAAAAGCGTCTCTAGTAGTAGATATTTGGTCGTAGTTAAAAAATATTTGCTTTCATAAGTAACAAAGTAAATTAATAAGACTGCGTTTTTAAAATCCTCTTAAAAAGTGTTTTTAATTAACAAGAGTCAAAGTTTGGCGGAAATTTTGTTTAATGTGTATATTTTGCGCCATTTCCACGTGCTATTCGCAAAAGCTGTAATGTAAACGTTAATTTGATTACTTACTTTATTTACAATGGGATTTTCTTCGGGGAACATTTTGTTTAGAGTGCCGCATCGAATTAATTAGGGAGATCGTATTTCAGAATCAGAATCAATTTTATTTAAAAATGCGTAAAGCCTAATGCGTGTGTTGACAAAGTAAGAATTTTTTACATAAAGATTGTAACATCAATTTGCATAATTAAATTGTACTCCTAATATTCTGTAGGAAATTCTTAAATTTGAAACGTATGGTTTTTTGTTAATTCTAAAACGATTAAAGGTTTTTTTTTTTGTTTTACTGAAGTAGGTCCCAAATTAGGATGTCATAGTGTTAACGTTTATTAAAATCATCTATAAACCATTATTCTTTGAATGGGATATTTGTACAAGCGTTTATTTAACTTGATATACTAGTATCAAATCTTGCAACTCAATTTTGATCCATTTTCATATATCTGATTGACTTGAAATTTTGCATGCATACATGGTCTCTGTGGCAATACACTTTTAACACTTTTCTACAATCAAAATTCAAGACCGCGGCTCCAATATGGCGGATAATTTTTGTCATATATACTAATATATAGTATGACTCGACTCAAAGTCGATATCTATAGGTTTTCAAAATTTAGGAATCCAGAATAGCTGTGCCAATACGGCGGAGATGACAAACGGAAATAATAAATTTTAAGTAAAAAAAAACTTTTAAAAACAAGTTTCTATTAAACTGTACCAAAAAAAAAGAAAATAAACTTTCCTAAAAGCTTGTCGCGAGAAGTTTATAGGTATTTAATTCGACATTAAAATAATCCTTTTTCTGTCGTAATAAATACCTATGGACTTCTCACGACAAGCTTTTAGGAAAGTTTGATTTCTTCTTTTTAAGTACATCTTAATAAAATCTTGTTAAAAAAAACGGTTAGTTTTTGTAGAAGTTTTTCTTAACTTCTGTTTGAGTTTGTTATGGAGCAGATTTATTTTAGGTTTAAAGATAACCATCAGTGTCTTATTTATTTTTAGTTTGGCTGATTGTGGCCTAAAGAATAGGGTTTGCGGTGTCTTTTTTTGGTTCTTAATTTGGAGTCTGTACTCGTAGTTTTTTCATATTTTTGAGGCTTCATAAATTGTTATACATTTGGGCATGATTTGAAATGAAGTCGTACAAAAGTTTGTGTGGGATACTTTTTAAGTTATCAAAATCCATTTTTCTAAAAGTAAGGCCCTATATTTTTTATGGTATGGGGTCTGACTGTGACCATTTATTTAGTTTTTTTTTTTTGTATTCAAGTAACCAAACTCATTGTATTAATAAAATTTCATTTAATATTTGTTTGTGGATATCAAAGAGAAACGGCAGAGCAACCCCATGCAGATTTATATTTCCGCTTTATTTAAATCGTTTTCTGCATTATGCAATAAATAACATATGACTATTACGTTCTAAAGCTTTCATATTCTTCCGATATCCGCCAAAATCTGCGCTAATATCGCTAATTGCTTAAACCGAGCTAGATTTACGTTCAGACGAGATTAACTTAAAATTTATTGCACTGAACGAATTTCGCGAGTTTTATTTCAGCAGTAGCTAACTGTTCATTGTATCCGTTTTTTTGTTCTAATTAAAATTTGAATTGTATTGTGCTTAATGTTAATAGATATTGCCGATGTTAAATTAGATGATCCCAGATAAAATGGCCCACAATATGTTTTAATCGCTGCCTGAACACGAAAACATAATCAGCAAATCGTTTGCAATCTAATTAACGGACTAGTGCTGTTAAATTAACAGGGTGTTAACTACAGATGCATTGATTACGCTGGTTATAACCATTCGGCGCACATAAACAATGGACACGTATTTAGGATGGTGTAATAATAGATTAAGATCATCCATCCGTCATTGTTGCGTTTGTACTCGGTAGTTGCAACTATAAGAGGATACACTGCGATAGGTTTTGTTGTCTGGTGCAATAAAATAGAACCGCTAATCTCAAAAGCAGTATTAAAGAATTGAAAAAAAAGTAGAACGACACATTTTTCTCACTTAAATTCAATTGTTAAAAATATAATAAGTTGAAACTTATATACAGTGTGTCCAAATATATATATATGCTACATATCTTAGTAAATATCTATTTTAGGGAAAAATGTTTTGAATAAAAGTTGTTTGGTACTTAGTTTTACACCATAAGACAAAATTAAATTACTTTTTTTCGAATAACAAAAGCGCAATGAAAAACAATTGAATTTTTTTAAATGACAAGGTACCCCTATATTATACTCATTTGATTTTCCTTCTTATGGTGGAAAACTAAGTACCAAACAACTTTTATTCAAAACATTTTTCCCTAAAGTGGATATTTACTGAGATATATAGCATATTCCATAACTTTTGGACACAGTGTATAAGTTTCAACATGAGGTAATTGAGATTTCGAAAACCGTTAGAGAGGGGATGCTGGTTAAATTAGCAAAGAAGTGTATCCTCACGCTAGTATTAGTATTGCTAAACTATCACATAAAAGTGTCGTCGATCGATGAGAAATCCACGTTCTTATCAGATTTTTTGTAAGCAAAAGAATTAAACTCGTTTGCTATTTGTAGTAAAATTCGTGCATGGTCAAAGTGTTGTGTGCTTTAGAGGAATTTCCCATTTGGTATCAACAGTTCAAGAAGGACCGAGAAAGTTTGTTGGAGATCGACAAGATTACGATTAATGAAAATTCGCGAAATAGTTGAGGAAATTAATGTTCTAAAAATAGTTCTTATCGCATAATCCACGATGAGCTATCGCAAATGCGCTTGCTGGGTTTTGAATAAATTGAGTAAATAACACAAAATTAATTTGTTATGAACTTAATTAACTTGAGTTGATTATCTTGGTCAGTGATTAAACATCAGTTCTAATATCGGTCTTAAAATTGTGCCACTATCTGGGGAACTTTTGAATTATGTCAGGAGAAATGAAAACAAGAAGAAAAAAAAAGTGATATAAATCAACTAAGCATTTTTTAGGGTAGTTAAGATTTTTTTGTAATAACATGTTTACTACTGTTTTATTGAAAAAAGAAAGCTTTTCAAGGGCTTTTATTTTCTTAATTTTATTTTAAATTTGACAAGTGGCCCAAAAAAGCTTGCAAATATAGTTTTGGGCTTATTTATCTAAAAGCTTTTGTAATCATGTTTGTATTAGTTTTATATGTATGTTAAAAAAATTGGCGTTTGTAATCTCGAAATAGCATTGGCTCTGAGCCAGCAAAAATGTTTAGACTAGACGCTGACATGCAATTAATCAGTTCTGCGACAGTTTGATCCGCGAATGGCTAAGTCGCGCTCACATACGCAAAACTAAATCAGAAGTTACATAGATGCAAGCACACAAGCTTAATTGTTTGGTTACAACATGGATTTCTATGAGTTAGCTACGGTGTGTGTTCTTGAGGTGATACGGAGGAAGAAATTCAAACCAAACGCAAAACAGTTGTACGGTCGTACAATCGTTCAGTTTGTGTCTTTACACAAACCGTTTAGTTGCCCAAATTTACAGTTGCACATGAGTTGCATGTGAGCGCGTTGTCACATAAACCTATGCTAATGATTCCCGCAACCAAACTGTTGTACAACTGATAATTGCATGTCAGCGCCCAGCCTAAAAAGACATTGTACAAAAAGTTTGACAAATAGAACTAAACGAAAAAGAAGACCTAAAGATTATTTTCCAAAAAGTTTTACATATTTTCTGAAAGTTTAAGACATATTCTTTCTCTTAAATGAAAATGAATAATGTGCTTCGGTTGTAACTAAAAATTGATATATTTTTTTTTAATCCATTGCATCCAGTTTAACTTGACCTTACTTAATCTAAGTAACTTACGTTATAACTTACTTAGGTCAGGTTAGGTTAGGTCAGGTCAGGTTAGGTCAGGTCAGGTTAGGTCAGGTTAGGTTAGGTTAGGTCAGTTAATGTGATAAAACCGATACAAAAACTACTTTGAACCGTATAAAAAGTTTGAAGAAGAGTTGTATTATAATTACAGTAGATAAAAATGTTTAAAATAGTATAAAACTAGAAATTTGTTATTCAATGACAATATAGTTTGATGGGCTGAAAGTAATACTGCCAATAAATAGCATGCTATTATCCAATTTTTATTATTTTCATTTGTTTATTTTGTTTTGTTTATTTAATATGTTTTTTTACCCATCCTACAATTTCCTAAATATGGGAATAGGTATTTTATCCATCTAAAAAAATTGCCCACAGTTATTTATATACATTTTCACAAAACTTTATTTATACCAAAAACGAAATCACGTTTTCTGCGTTTTAAACCGACGGTTTAGTTTATAAAGCCGTGCTCACTTCGCTTTGCTTTTTATATTTAATCTCTATGCGATGAACAGAATTTTAATTTAGCAGGTAATTTTTATTGTTATTGTTCACGGGCTAGAGTACATACTCTCACCGAAAGCGTGCTCCGTAGTTCACGTATATTATAAATGTATTATCGATTGTGGCGCGTTTTTATGGTGAGAATTCTTTTGTTTTTAATCTAATGAGCCATTGGGATACGACAATCCAAGTGATTTTTGTGATTAGACGAAAACAAACAGCTATTGTTCTATTATAAAGGTATAGTGAAAGTGTAAAGGATTAGAATAATAAAATGATGTTCTGTCAAATGTGATGGAGGACAAAATACAGTGGAACCTTGAACTTCAAACACAATCCGTTCCAGCAGGAGACGGTTCGACTTTCAAGTTGTTCGACTTTAGGGTTGAATTTCCCCGTAAGAAATAATGTTAATTGAATTAAACAAGTCCAGACCACGAAAATTCTCCCAATATCTAACATTTTAAGTGCCCATTTCAAAAGATCGTAATGGTAAATTAATAAAACAAGTACATATATTGTATTTCAATAATTTAATGTTACCTAAAAAATATTGCATAATAATCGATTAATAATGATACTATGAGGATTGTTAGAAAATGGTCATTGATAAAGATAACTTAAAAATAACTCGAAGAAATAAAAGAAAAACAGGTTCTTAGTAAGACTTTTGACTTCAAACCCGGATCTTCTCAGAAATTGTTTTTGAGTTTCAAGTTGTTTAAACATTAAACCGTTTGAAGTTTGAGGGTTCACTGTGATGGATATTGAATTGAGCTTTACCATATACATATTTATGTTTGCTTTCATAAACAATGTATGTATAGTATATAATTTATGTACAAAATATTTGCAAATTATGCACCGTGTTATACATCTATAGGCTATGTGACTATCAAATACTACTAAAAATGTAAGAGATGTTTTATTTTATGATAACTTGTAAAAAAGTAACGCTGACTTTATCTGACATTAATCTTTGATCGTTAAAAGGATAATAACGAATTTAATTTTTATTGTCCGCTGTATTTAAAAAAAGCTCGAATAAGAGTAGGTACAAAATTTTAATTTAGTTTTATTTATATAAATATACGTTCATTAACCTGCGTGTAATTCCCAAGTACTTCTAATGTCAACAATACGTAGTTAACTTTAGACCAAACTCATAATCTTCGAAACCATTTCGATAGACTTAAGTAGCACTGAGTACTTCCACTGGGTTTAATTACATCTGAGGCATCTGTCATTTGTTAAGTTGTGCTCGTTTTCGTCTTTTGTCTTAGTTTTATTGCTATGTCATATCTCTGTCTTACAAGTTCTTTAAACTTAACAAGCGCGTACTCGTAGTGCATGAAAAACTTTTCTAATTAAATGTAATGGTGGTTCACATTATCAGCGGATGTCGAGATATTAATTATTTATTCGCCGCCTACTTACTTATAAGTATAAATATGCTTAGCAAGACCTGCCTTTGTTTGAGTATAGACTTGATAAAGATTAGTGAGCAAAACCAAACAGTAAAAAACATTTTGTTTTAAAAATAAAGTCAACCCAGCCGTGCAAAATCCGATATTTGTTTACATTAAACATTTGAGTTTGCCAGTCGACTGTTTCGCAATCGTCGCCCGACGTTGGTCAACGACTTATTTATTTCGTGTTTTGTTTTTTCGAAACGCATTCAGAAGTTTTGCTTTGGCTGCAAGGGTGACGTCATTTCTATATTATGTTTCTCATTTCAGTCACGTTTCCGGCATTGTAAATATTTTTATCGTCTGTAGTTTTGGAATTTTTGCGTGGAACCGCTTTGTTATAATGTTTCGAAACTGTTGCTCGTGTTCTAGCGTCCGTCGATTCACAGTTCGTATTGAAATTTGAAACTTTTACTTGTAAATCCTTAAACGTGACTGAATTGACAGGACTATGTAAAGTTTCATTGTGACAACCGAGCAAGCGATTTATTAAGTAAATAAACTACTTGTCGGTTTGTGCATTTCTGTATCACAATCTTATCGAAAAATGTTTGGTTGATAAAATTGTTAATAAAATACATAACATACCTATTTAGTGCTTGTTTGTTAAGCAAATATTTTGATTGCTGTTATACGGATTAAGTTGTAGTTTAAGGAAATATTCCAACGTGTATAAATTGCATGTTAGAAATCAACGTCTTCCCGTACGGCTGATTTTGACACTGCCTCATTATGTGAAGTTCTAAACAAGCGCTATATTCAAGATTTTCGCTTTTAATGTTAAGGATTTGACATCTTTCAAGCAGAGTATGAATGCAACATGGATTAAGTAAACTACGTTTCACTTTTTTTTGCACTGACTTTGTTATGATTCAGTTTTAATGAAAAACTGTTAGTTTTGTCTTTTTAAACATGACTGTATTTAGGTCGTGAGTTTCATATCATTTTAAAGATTTATTTTGAAACAAATGTTTATAATACATGAATACTGATTTAAAATGTCTTAAAAGTAGGTTTTGATAAATTTGAGACACTTCAACAGAACGATTAGTAATGTTTTATTAATGTTATGTGGCGCTTATTGTAGCATCGCGTAAGTCTATACTTGCTTCATAATATTTTTGAAATATAATTTGTTTTTGAAATAGATTTTTTTGAGTAATGCGAGGTTTATTAGAGTCCTGATAATTAAACATTTCTTTTCGTTGTGATTTGAAATTACTTAAAAAATTAAAATAGATCAATAAAGTCATTGCAAAAGCACAACACTTTCAGCTAAATAAAACTATCCTTAAAACCTTAATATTTTTTGAAACTATTAAGCTACATTCAATATTCAGTGATATTTTGTGTATTAGCCTACTAAAACTTCATTTTAAATTATTACTTTAGGCAGAGGCGGATTAAAGTCGGTTGAGGCCCCGGGCGCAGAAGAAAAATATTGGGCCCCTTAAAAAAGAGAGAGAGAGAGACCGGGAAAATAAAAATACATGTAAACCATATTTTTAAATAAATAAAGTTGGGGTATTGCGGGGCCCTTCAGAAGTTGGGGCCCGGTGCGGATTTAACCCGCCTCTGACTTTAGGAGGATATAAGTAAAATTCTAACAATAAGTGAGGGTCACGATACTAATATCGCTAAAATCTGATCAAGGCTGTGTTTATTGCATCAAGAACATCAAAACTAAAGGTTTTGCAGAGTTATACGTGCCACTGGCCATTTCCTCTGGAAAAATCGGGGAAAAACTGAAAAGTTGAATAATAAAGTTAATTTTTGCTATCGCGTTGGCCATGAAACCGTCAGAGATAAAGTCGAAATTCTTTTATTTACCAATTCGCTCATCCTTTGCAAGTAAAATGGTGCAAAGTTTTGACAAAATCTTAAACGGTTCCGGAGAAAAACGCGAAAAACGAGCCTTGTAAAAACGATTTTCCCTATGTTAAAAAAATCTATGCAAGTCGCATAGATTTAGTTATAAAACATTTACCTACCACAACTTCTCAAATCATAGCGCTTTTGCAAGGGTTTCGTTTTGACGTTTTTCTCCGGAACCGTTTAAGATTTTTCCAAAAACTTTGCACCATTTTATTTGCAAAGGGTGCGCGAATTGGTAAATAGAAGAATTTCGATTTTATCTCAGACGGTTTCATGGCCAACGCGATCGCAAACATTACTCTTATTATTCAACTTTTCAGTTTTTCCCCTATTTTTCCGAAGGAAATGGCCAGTGGCACGTATAACTCTGCAAAACTTTTAGTTTTGATGTTCTTGATGCAATAAACACAGCCTGGATCAGATTCTAGCTATAACATATCGTGACCTTTCCTGGTAAGATGTTTCATGTACTTTTGTTTTGTGGATTTTTCATAATTTTGGGTTTTAGTTGAGATTTCGATCCTCTTCCATGCTGTCTGTTTATCAGTCTGTTTTCTTATACTCCCAAGAACCCCAAATTCAACGGAATTAAGTTTTTATGTAAACCTATATGCTTTTCTTAGGTAAATATTATGTAAATTTTGTCCGGTTTAATTTTCTACTAAAACTTTCGCTCTGCCAGTTCCACTAGTAGGCAGCGATCGCACAAAGTCGCCCGAGTACACCACCGGCAACAATTGTTCGATGTTGTCACGGAGCCGTCATGCTTAGGATAGGACCCGGCCTTTTAAGATCGTGTGTGCCATGGAAACCTTTGGCAGTCAGGCAAGCGTAATGATACCTTGTCGGAATAATATTTTTAAGACCATAAAATATATAGCATTATAAAGGTAGTGAGTTGTATTGAGATTTTTGTAATTTCTGTTGGTGTAAAACTAACAAATGCTTCTAATACCATTGTGGTTTCTTGCCTATGTTCCTAGTAGCAGGAAATGCTTAATTTCAGTTTAAGGTTAGTCCAAATAAAGATGTATTGTGTTACCATTCAGGCTCACGAACCCCTCAAAATCCGTCCATGGGGCCCCTAACGCAAGGTTAGGCTAATGTCGACCCGCGATAGCATTCATTCCAGTTGGATGCAAGCATTTTTTTTTCAATTTTAATTGGTTTGACGAACAAGATGTTATTTTCAAATTTTTCCAGGTTTTAAAACAATTTGGGGCTGCAAAACATTTTTAACACCTCACATCTAAATTAATCCAGCCATCACCATACTAACTAATTTTCATGCAGGTTAAGAACTCTTGGGTTAGGGCAGTGGTTATAATGGTACACTTTATAAAACCAAAATTCGCGCCAAGTCGCGGAGTAAGATCTACTAGATTGATATAAACCACAATTTATAACAACGAACATCCTTTTTGCTACAGTGCAGTATTCTTCTAACTTCCGTTCTTGTTTTAATCCTTCTCCGTAACTTTGACATGTAAATTGAAGACATAAATAAAACATTTAGTTAGGGGTGCAGTTTAGTACACAACATGTGGTGGGTTAATGGATTTAGTGCCGAGTTTACTGCGTTTACGTAGGTCAGCTAATAAAAATTGGACGGCGTAGTCGTTTTTTTATTATGGCTGAGTATCAGAGCGGAATGCACGTCTGTTAATAATACGGAATATAAAATTGTTGCATAACGCATGGGTTACGCGTTACACGCATCTAGTGTGCGTTAGAACGATGTAGGCTACACCTGCTGCTTGTGACTCAACGGAGGGTTAATTAATAACCTTTGTTGTTCGGTGGGTTATTTATAAACATAATTGTGAATTATTAAAGTCGGTCGTACGTAGTTCGAAGATTCTATTTTAGAATTTTCGTGTTAGCGTAACGTATGAAGTAGTTTTATTACATCTTAGGAAATTTAATTAACTATTTAGGTTTCTTTGAAGAACGTTTGAATTAGGCTGTGTATTAGTAATGTTTTTAAGCTAGTTATTGCTTAATTTGCTTCGTGGTAGAAAGTATTATAACATTTAAATATGTCCTATCAATATAGCTGTATAACCGAACGTTTTAGTTTTTCAACTGTTATTTTTTTTTCAATTTATTTAAGCTAAGTTTTTTGTATCATTTCTTCGTAATTTACTTGCTTTTATGGCCTCAGTTTGTCAATAAAATGTGACATTGCACACAACCTGGTTGTGTTCTAAGCAGGGATGGGTAGTCGATCGAAAATTTAATGACTCCCGAGTCGGTATTTATTAAAACCGACTCTGACTTTCTACTGCGACTTCCGACTCCTTTCACTGATGCACTACACCGAAGAACATGAAGGAAAACCGGTATTGAATATTTTGATTTTCGTTTCCGTTTTGAACAAAAAAGAAGTTGCCTTTTACGTTTTCGTTCTTTAAAAAATTTCTGTTGATATCGTTATTTCGTTTTCGTTCAGTTCTTATCCTTGATAAACACAGAATCAAAGAGTCAGGAATCGACAGTTTTTCCGACTTCCGATTCCGACTTCTGACTTCTCCAAAAAGCCTCGACTCCGACTCCCCCCCCATCCCTGGTTTTAAGCAGGGACTGAGAACGGAACGAAAACGAAAATGTTAAACGAAATTAACCGAAATTTTTTTAAGAACGAAAACGAAACCGAAAACGAAATTATTATTTTTCGTTCAAGAACGAAAACGAAATAAATATTTTCCAAAACCGGTTTTAACCGGTTTTAACCGGTTTTGTCGCTATTTCAATTTTATTTGTTAAACACAAACGCGAATTTACCTTCTGGGCTGGGGAGACTCCACAAGGCAGTAAAAAATCTCACTTGAAATAAGTGAGCTTCACTTTTCTCCATATATTTATGTGAATATGTATTAACAACTTTATTGTTTATACTTGCAATTTCGTGTAACACAATCAACGGTACAGATATTCTCTATTTCTAATTTGTTTTTTATATAAATTATCAATGTGTATGTTTTATTTGCATTTAGACATAATAATAGTAAAATTTATTCTTACTTCGAAAAGCACTAATGTAAAAGAAGATTTATTGGAAGATGTGTTGCTAGTAAGATTTAAAGGAATGTGAAAATGTATATTGTATGGTATGTACAAACTATAAAGTTAAAGTATATTTCAAGTTGATATAAATTTTTTTTAATATCTTTTTTATTTATAACATTTAGTAAATTATCCACTTGAATTCGTTCTTTTGTCTTTTTAAATAATTACAGCAGGATCTTATTTAATTTAAATGCATAGATTTTTAGTACTAAAACAAATTTAAAACAGTATTTGCTATATTTCATATTTTTAGATAAAGATCGTGTGTCTAATTTAACCTAACCACGTTGTGTTTTTGCACCTTACGGGTGTTAAACTTAATAAAATGGTTAAATGTTAATGTGTTTAACGATTTGGTAAATTTAATATGGCGATGGTTCGCCAGTCTAAAATATGCGGTCCGTGAGCATCAACCCCATCGTCATCGTTTATATTTTAGTTGAGACGCAAATATTGTTATCATATTTATAGAGGGTTGTGGTGACTAGAAAAAAAAATTATTTTTTGACGACAAAAAAAAATATTGTAAAACCGGTTTTAACCGTTATTATTTCGGTTCACGAAAACGAAAAAAGAATTTGTTCGCTTAGAACGAAAAGAACGAAAACGATATATTTCGTTTTCGTTCCGAACAGAAACGAACGGAATTTTTTTCGTTTTTAGTCCCTGGTTTTAAGTCCACAGCGTGATTCAATTTTTTTTTGGTGTAATTTTTGTTTTTTGATTAATCTTTGGTTGTCATGGTATTTGACATACAGGGTGATTCAAATTCGAGGGCGACCATAGGGATCTCGCTTATTACCAAAGATAGAGATAGGTTTAAATTTGGCAAAGTTGCTTAATTTTATGCTTATCAATAATATCAAAACAGATTTAAAATACCTTCAACTGTTTTTGAAAAAATTGAAAAAAACTGAAAAATTGACCTTTTGTTTTTTTGCTATAACTTTTTTATTTATAATTTTTTTTAAATCTAAAAACTTTTATACGGCCACTTTTTATTTAACTTTTAATGGTGCCATCAATTTTTTGCTGTGCCGAGTACGTTTTGTTTTATAGGTACTAACTTTTTAATTTCTTATGGGCGACAAACTTGATTTTTATCTATTTAGCTAGAACTTTTTTCTATTTTTTTAAAAACAGTTAAAGATATTTCATATCTGTTTTAATATTATTGATGAGCATAAAATTTAGCGACTGCCAAATTTAAACCTACCCTCTACCTTCAGTAATAAGCGAGATCCCCTCGAATTTGAATCACCATGTACATTTTAGACGAAACCTTAATCCATTATCTAATTTCAAAGTTTTAGCTTTTAGACTTAAAATTTTGGCATGTTTTTTTAAATCTTACGTTTTTTTTCAAAAGCTCTTGACTTCTGACTACACAAATTTTAAATTACATGCAGTTTTGTTATTTATACGATTTTTAAGAAGCTAGTTAGTAGTTCCAAAAATAAACGCGTTACAATTAATAGCTCACATGACGCTGAATTTAAAAATGTCTAGCTGCAGCGAAAAACAATATCGCATCGTGCTTTTTAATGTTAAAATTTCAAAAATCGACAGACATTATGTAGACCATAAACAAATTTGAATTCCGAGTACAAAATGGTCATTCTATGAACTTATTGAGCCAATCTTGCCTATTATTTTGCTTTTTTATTTCAAATATTTATTTTTCATAGGTTGTTGCTGTAAAAAATCGACTTGTTGATAAGGAAAAAATGTTATCAGATATATGGTAAATTGGCAAAATAAAAAACTCAGAACTGAGATTAATACTCTTGTATTGTTGTACAAATCGGTGAAAACTTTATGGTCATTTAATAGCAACGAACTATACTGCGAATTTGATATCGATTTTCAGCTTAAATTATTGTTTATTGTTGGGTTGTAAATTACGATTTAAAACAAACTACCACAAACGATAGTTTTAAATGATGAGCGCCAAAATAAGATGACTTGTGTCACATTAGCTTGAAACTTTTATTGTAGGTGCTAAAGCAATTCAGACGAATCATAATCATATTGTCAACTTTAAAACTTCTTATTACGTTTAACTTAGTCGGGGGATAATTTTTTTATGTTTTTTTCTTCTTTTTTTTTTTTAAATCGCTGAATTAAACGTTGTGCCAGAAAGAAAATGCTTGTAAAATGCTATTCCTGTTAGGGTTAATGTAGAAAGTACTCTTTATTTAAATCAACTTTAAAATGGCTGTCACGTCTGAACTCGTTGCGAAACGCCCAAGTTTCAAAACAGTCGCAAGTTAGTATTAATAACTTGGCACGTAGCTGCTAATTTAATAAATTGTTTAAGTTCTTGCTTAAAATCTTCAAAGAAAATTCGAATAGAAAACGTTTCTTCTCTTATTATTTATAAGAATCGCCGGTTAGTTTTTAAAGATCTTTTACATTGGAAATATATCGTGTTTGACTTGGTAGTTTGCATTTTTTAACCCAAATATTTAAGTAGGCTTTGTTCGAACTGCTTAATTTTCTCTGTTTTAGAGGGTATTTTAAATAGTGTAAGTACGAGCTTCTATTTTAGTAAGTGGGAAGTTTCTTATTAATATTATAACTGAACAACGCAACATTAAAGCTGCGTTGCCGACTTTTTTGGTTGGTATTTACCGTGTAAACGAGCTGAAATGATAATATTCGGAACATACGGTCAGAAAGCACTCGAGAAAATTTATTACGTCCGCTGACTTTTATCAAGAATTTATCGCCATTCTAGTGTTTCCGAGTTGGCTATTTTATTTTCGTTAAAAATGTATTATTTTTAATTAATCGGTTAGTGTCGTTTAAGCATTTTCCAATTGAAAATTACAAATGAAATGTAAAAATAGGAAAACTTAAAAAATTTTTGAACTTAGTTTATAAATTAGCTAATTTACTTTATGTAATAAGCATAAAGAATCAACCGCTTAATAAATATTGCTTTTAAAAAAATTATTTCTATTTATGTGGAATTATAACACTCGTCCCAAAAAGTCGCTTTATTTATTATTAATGTTAAGTTGTAACGGACAACGTTTTCACCTTACAAGGGAGGGTTACGATACGTTGTCGCTAGAATTTGATTAAGGATGCAGGACATCAAAACTAAATGTTCTTCAAAGTTATACGTGTCACTGGCCATTTTCTTCGGATAAATAGGGGAAAAACTGAAAAATTGGTATAAAAAGGTCATTTTTGCGATCGCGTTGGCCATGAAACCGTCAAAAACAAAATCGAAATTTTTCTCTTTACCAATGTCCGCATTCTTTGCAAGCAAAATGGTGCAAAGTCTTTGAAAAAAGGTTTCAGAGAAAAACGTTAAAAACGAAACCCCTGCATAAATTCTATGATTTGAGAAGTTGTGGTAGGTATATCTGTTATAACTAAATCTATGCGACTTGCATAGGCGTTTAACATAGCGAAAACCGCTTTTACAGGTCTCGTTTTTTGCATATTTCTCCCGAACCGTTTAAGATTTTTTCAAAATTTACGCGCATTATTAAATAGAAAAATTTCGATTTTGTTTGTGACGGTTTCATGACCAACGCGATCGCAAAAATTTCTTTTATTATTCAGCTTTTCAGTTTTTCCTCTATCGTTTCGAAGGGAATGAACACTGAACAGTAGCACGTATAACTTTGCAAAACATTTAGTTTTGAGGTTCTTGATGCAATAAACACAGCCTTAATCAAATTCTAGCGACATCGTATCGTGACCTTCCCTGGTTAGTATTTTGTTGACTAGATATTATTTATAGATCTAAAAATTACTGACGTAAATCAGTACACGATTTCATTTGTCTAACTTTGACTTATGTCTAAAAATACAAATCAATTACGTTCAAAACGACTTAAAACATGTAAAATTGTATACACAGTTTTAACGGTAATTAAAAAAAAAAAATACAGACGTTGGTAAACATATTAAATTTTTACATAATTGAAATAGTAATAATAATATCTCATTTATCTGAAAACAAAACAAAAATTATGTATAAAATAAAATAACATGGCACAAATTTCGCTAGAACTTTTAATGGACAAAATCGACTATTTGTATTTTTAAATAAATATAGGAATTTATCTTCATAAAGATTTTTTTTAAAAAATGAAAACCATTTTTAAATTGTCAGAAACTTCGATCAACGATTATATTATTTATTGACGAAATTATTAAAATGGCAATATTGATCGTAGATGTAACATAATGAGGAAATTAGGAGCACGTGACTTCTTAGTGCCTGTGGTGTTACAATTATAATCATATTGACGTTCTAGCTATTTTGAAACTATCTATAGGCTCATTAAATTAGAGAATGACATGTTTTTAAGTTAACACGCAGTTGTGATATTAGGGTGTGACATTGTTCACCACGTCATTTGTTTCAAAAAACAATCTACAAATAGCCTACTAACGCAGTTCATTCAGCCATCGTGTAAATGGGTGTCAAATTGGCCTTTTAATTAACACCCTAATTTAAATTCGCGCATTTTAGGTTAAAATTGACGAAATGAAACTGGAATTTAAATAAACGTGACATTTTGTGTTTATGATTAAAAAGCATGTGAGATAAAAGTTGAGTTATTGTTTCGGGTGGTGGAAATTAATGGATGAAATTCCAGATAGCTCGCAATTACGAAATAAAAAAATTAATTGCGACGATTAATATAGCAGTTCAATGAAACCAACTTATTACACAACGCTAACATCTGAGGTCTCATTTAGGCAATTTCTATTAATAAAATTAAACGGAAACGGGTAATTAAAACAATAAAACCCTGTTTAGTGTTTGTTTTTGTTTAGATCAGCAGTTGTTTCGAACAGTTGAACGCAAATGTTACATAAAACAAAAATTTAGAGATAACTCTGAAAATAAAACCAACTTTGTGTGTATACATTAATTACATCTACCAGTTACACAAATACAAGAAAATTTATATTACGCCCTACCGGAACACGAGAGAAGAAGGTCTCGCAAGGCGGTAGGTACTCTGCAATAAACAAGAGAAAGAGACCGGAAGTTGCTCTTCTCATGCGAAGCGACCAACATGGCGCCGCCGGAAGTGTATGCACTCGAATAAGCCATGCAAATGATTGTTCTAAACTGTTACTATTTAATTTACATAACTACATCTTGTTATTGCAATACGCTAATGCGTTTTTGTTTTAGTCGTTAACTTTGCTTACTGTTTTAAGTGAATTTTTAACTGCAATTGTAATCGAAATAGTAGGCCAAATAAAAGTTAATGTTGGAAATAAATATGTCTCTGTTATTGTTTGTTTGGAAGCTTTTAAATTGTTTGGTATTTGCGTGTGGTAGGTTTGAAGATAGTGAATAGTTGGAAATTGTTTTTCGCTTGAAATTTTTCAAATTTGTGATGCCACCCGATTGATTAGTAAAGATAACAACACGTGTAAGAATATTAACCCATTTTAATTTTTAAATATAATTCTTACAAGAGGCCACTTTACTGCTGACGTTATAAAGGCACAAGCGCTAAGTGTCCAATATAGCTTTAAATACTTATTGCTGAATTGTATTTGTGTTGAACGTTTTAAAATGTACAGTTCAAAATTAATTTTCTGGCAATTACAGTGAAATCTCAATCGAATATTCGTTTTCTTGTATGTGTATTTTTTTCGTACAATTCCGAATAAATTCCAAATGAAACAAGCAAAAATAAGACCGCATTGATCGTTCCCCCATCAATCGTTTTACGGCATTATTCGTTCAGAATATCGCAGTTTTTGTACTATTTTACTGGATCAATCGTTTTTTAAATTTTAAATAACAAACACATATTGCATGTTATGTCTTTATATCACCGTTTAGTGACGAGATAGACCAGCAAGGGTCGAAATAAAACAGTAAAAGTCGATCATTATTTTTTCAATGGCAACGTTACTCACATTTCGGCATGTTTACTAAACGTATAAAATATCATATGATTGGAAAGAGAAAAAATTAATCTTCATATCTAAGTCACCTTCTAAAGCTGGATCCACATCAATAAAAATTTGCGTTGTGCGTTGTATTTGACACAAATTTGCTCGTGTTTGTCGAAATTTTTGTTGGTGTGGACTGTGCGCCGCATAGAAATACACGCAAATAATTTCGTGACGAACAACGCATGCTATCCATCGTGCTGTCGGTTTTTAGCCAACTTCAAAGAGATTTGCGCCGCACAGTCGTGTCAATGTGGACTTGATTTTGAGTGCATTGTTCTGCATAAACAAACGTGCAAAAGCGGATTCGGCCGTTCAACGCACAAGATAACTATTTACGTGGTAAAATACTTAATCAGATTTAAATTTGCGCCGCAAATGTTTGTGTTGAATTTAAAATACAAAATACAATATACATTTTTATTGATGTGGATCCAGCTTAAGACTGCTATATAAAATTTACGTAAACTTCCTACTAATTTGACTGTTAACATTTTATAAAAGACAAAGTTCAGTAATTTTTTTTCTTTCGCATTTTTGGGTATTAACAACCACAGCCGAGATATTTTGAGTTTAAGCATTTTGGTTGATTTTAAGTTTTTTCGTTATATCGTGTAATGTAAAGTTATAATTTATAAACCATGGAATTTTTATACAAAACAAAATCTTGTTTAAAATACACTATTAAACTAGGGCTGCCATAAATGTCGCTACCCCGACCGGGACATTTGGGCCGTAGGAGTGGAGGGGGGGGGGTGGTCGGTAAACATTTATGAATTACGATATAATTTGGTTTTGTGTCTTGTGCGAACAAATGTAAATAAAAATACAGTGGTGCCTCATACTTTGAATTTAATTATTTTCATAAGGCCGTTCAAGTTAAATGAAAACAGAAAAACAATATATAAAATAAAAATACTGTATAAAATAAAATGAAAGTTGCATTTCTTCATCTTGTTGAGCGTTATGGTGCCTTTCCACGTGAGAGTAAACTACTCTCGATAGCAGCGTCGCCAAGGATACAGCCCCTGAGAGTAACTCGCGATTGGCTGTATCCTTGGCGACGCTGCTATCGAGAGTAGTTTACTCTCACGTGGAAAGGCACCATTACGTAAGAGGTGTGTTCACAGCAAGAAACAACTTGAGCGCACAACAGATGGCGTTTACACAGTCACTTTAAATTTAAAAAAAAATATAGTCACTCGCAGTGTCTGCGTTGTTAGCGAGAAATGCAATGGGAGGGGGAAGTGCGGTACATTAGTCACGACAATACAGCGACTTTCTTTATAAGCTAGCCAGCTAGCGGCAGTGAGAACGAACTAGACATTATTTTAGTCGATTTGAGCGCTAACGGTATTTCGCTTATTATTTTAAAAAATCGTCAACAAACCGGGACATTTGATTTGTTCACCGGGACAGCGGGACAAAATTCCGCAAACCGGGACATGTCCCGGTGAACCGGGACGTATGGCAGCCCTATATTAAACAGCTGATTTTTGTCCCATTTAACCAACATTGTCATTGTATTTTTATTATTTAAGGAGATAGCAATAATGCTACATCGAACAGTGAAACATCCTGTATATGTTATGTTTACAAAATAATGCAAGTTTGTTACCTATATGCATAATTTCTAAACTTTTTGCGAAGCATATTTTCAGTCAACAATTACAACCGATATAATGAAGAATTCAAAAATTTGCTTGTTTCATATTGTTTAGTGTTTTAAAAGCCATTAAACATACAAAAAAAATTTGAAAAGGCACTTTGAAAGATAAGAGTCTTACCCCGCTTAAGGTATCGTAGCTCTCAGCATTTTAAAGTCTTTTTAGAAATCTGGATAAAATAATAGCTATAAAATATGCTTGTACAATATACATAGGCCCTATTGCATAATAGTCTAACCTGGGATTAATCCCGGGGTTGCCTAATTTTGGAGATTAACTCGTATTTTAAAACCAGTGTTACTTTGTTCAATCGGGCCTTACTCTGTTTATCTATCAATAGAGTTGACTGAACTAAGAATTTTTGTCTTCGATGAGTATTTGAGGTATTTTTCGTGTAACTCTTGTTGTCAGTTAAAATGCTCGTTAAACATGTGAATATTATCAATAAATGTTGATGCGTAATGCGAGGCATTATGCTTTATTGATGATAACACCGATTTAACGAGCTTAACGCGTGAAAAATGTTTTACGATTATTTTGACGTTAATTGCGTGATTAACTTTATCGTATTACCGAAGAAAAAACGAGGATATAATGGCCTAAGTATAATGTTTATAGCTGTATAAAAAACAATAAAGCTCAATCGAATAAAGAAGAAGTGAACGAATCAAGTGATTTTCGGTGAATCGAAGCAAAAAACGAAGTAGAAAACGATCTGTTTTTCAAATATATTGCCCTGCAGATAATCTGCAATAGATTTAAACGTTGTATTTTTTTCTCAAATGGTCCGTGCTGGCAATGCATCACTTGTAAAACTTTCGAGTTTTATCTACTGTACAGGCGCAGGTTGAAAAAACCTCAGGATTTCTTAAAGAACTCGTTTTAACTCAGTAGCCTGTGTTTAGATTAAGAAACAGTTGAATCGAGCAGCGCATGGCTTTCTAGATGCTGCGTTATCTCTGTGTCTGCTCTGTGTATGTCGATAAGTGGTGCACCTTGTGTGGCTACTGTTTAAAAACATGTGTCGGAATTGACATTCGCTGGTAAACCGAATGACAAAATTAAAAGTTTGAGTGCCGATTGACTGGCGGTAATTTTCAGAACACATAGAAAACCAAATGTGTGGATTCGTAGCCTCAGTTAAATGTTTATGTAAAACAGCTGTTAGTGTCATGACGCTATTAATATATTTTTAAGTTTCATTTCATCACAAAACTGCCAAGATTCTTTTGTCATGCTACGTTAGCTACAATAATTGCTGTTTCAGTTGCAACTAAACTCGGCTATAACTTAAAACGTTGCTGCTATGAAACAATGATGTAATGTTACAAGCATATGTAATTATTTATTATTAAAATTAACCTTTCATGATGTATTTAGCGCTTCAGTAGTCACCCCTGGCCACGTGACGTACGGAAGGAAGTACGTAATTGTTAAATGTCGTCGACGGCTGGTTTAACCCTAATTTTTTAGTATAGCGTTTCTTATTTTATTTATTGTCAGATGTTCGAGTAAATTTTATAGTTTTCATTTGTTACGGTGCTTAAGTCACAGTTTAGTTTCTACCCTAACAGTGAATAAAAGAATCAATTTTCAGCAGTTTTTGCAAATATAAATACATTTAAATTGTGTTACAAAATTACTTATTAATTATATTAGTGACAAGAATAGGTAGCCTAATTTTAAAACTATTGTCTCTTTGGCGATTTATTTTCTTTAATTTTTGGTGAATGCTATTTGTGTACATCATTTACTTATGTAATATAAATAAGTTTTATCAAAAATCACTTAGGTACTTTTTATAATGAAGATTCTCTTATAGAAATGCTGGACCAGACCACTTTCGAGAATCAAGATTGCTACTCAGTTGTGTTTTAACTTCTTTACAGGCCCTTGTAAATAGCATAATTTTTGTAGAATAGATTTTTAGCTTTTTTAATTATTATTAATACTCTATAAAATTTTCAAATACAAACGACTACCAAATAGTGAATACAATACCACCAGAGTAAAAAAATAATTGTAACATCTAAACAAAACAAAACCTTTTAAAAAGTAGCAAAACTTACATTTATCTAGTAAATTGATCTACAAGGGAACTATTCTAGCTTTTGCATTGCAAATTCGTCTATAATGCCTCTACTATCTAAATTTTGTACGCCCTGCTTTCACTTTTAATGCACAAGAGTGCTATGATAATTTATGTGTTATCCTAAACTGTTTCTAAGGTAGGCATTTTTTGACTTCTTAAGAGCAAAAAAGGTTCTTTCTCTACTCTCATAAAGTTAGAAATATCTTCAACAAATATGAATGTTGAGAAATGTACCTACTACTGAATGTATCATTTGTTAAAATTAATTTTAAAATTTCACTTGGAGTGTACTTTTTTCTATCGATCTGGTTAAATGTAAAAAAATGCTCCAAATAAGCAGTTAATATGTACCTAGGCTTAAAATACACACACACTTTTATGGCCCTAGGGCCCCTAGGCCACGGACTCGCGGGCATTTCTGGTTATGAGGTTAAAGTAACTGACTTCCTGTTGTATGATATGAATAAAATTCATTGTTTTATTTATGTTCAGCTTTAATTCAACAACTTGTTCATCTGTTTTATCAGTGCCTTACTGATGTAGTAAATATGGATGTACCGAAATTGCGTAGTAGAATCTGTTTGAAAGGCATCTTTTGTTCAACGGTGTATTATTAATGAATTAGTGAACACAGAAAGTTTAAATTTGTTTGATAACTATCTACCCTTTGGTTAGAAATTCTGTATAATATTGACATTCTAAATATAGTTCCCTAGCGTGCGTGGTCTGTTCGGGTATAGAATTTCCGAATGACGTGACAATGTCTTTTTTGCTTCCCGATGATATTAATATTCATCTGGGATACCGAACGTTTGACATCTGCTTTCGGATGTCAACTTTCTCTAGATTTAAGAGATTTTAAAATAAATCTAGAACTGGCGAGCTTTCATTAGATGTGTTCCGTGTAATCACGTTGTTATTTCGTATTTTTGTCACGAAATGTCACTTTAAATTTGTCATGTTGATTTATAATTATTTAAGCAGTTACGTGTGCTGCTTTATAAAAAAAGCGCTTTTAAATCAGGAATAACGCTGTAGATAAATAACATTCGTCTTGGGAATCTACTCTTTTAATCTGCTAAATGGGGAAGCGCAAAAGATTTTCAATTATCTGGGGGCGAATTACTGGGACTTTAAAAGGGTTAAATAAAAAAGACAAAATGCTATATTTTCTCTTAAAATGTCGATACAGGTGATGTTTGATAATACTTGATGATGTGGGAAAAGTACGTGTGCGCGTGCGTGCTTACAAGCTAATCAAAATACAAATAATATTACCACGAATAGTTTTTTACACATCCAATTAATTTTAGTGATTTACAGAAATACCAAAAAATATTATTTTCTCAACCGTTGAAAAATGTTGTCATTACCTTATCAAAAATAGTGGGCAAAACGACATTTTACTCTCTAGTGAGCAAAAGTGATTACTTTGCTCCCTAGAGAGCAAAATTTGTTGAATTGTCATGGTAACGTCGTGTAATGGCGTTTTTAGACAGCGAAAATTGTCATTCGTGTCAAATACACAACTGACATTTTAAGGTTAGGTAATATTAAGGTTTTGCTTTTCATGTTTTAATCGCATTTTTCAACGGTTGTGAGAAAAATGTAATACACAACTCGTGAGCAAAGTACATTTTCTCGTTCAACTGCCAATTGCACGCACGAGCCGTAGGCGAAAAAAAGTACTTTGCTCACTTGTTGTGTAAATAACTATTATTTCTTGTCGACTGAATTTTTGCATCGCTTACCTACTTTTATTTTTTTGTTGTTGCCCTATTATCAAACACTAATAGTTTATTTTCTATTTACAAGGTTCAGGCCTTGGGTGCGAATTAACGGAATTACAAAAAATACGTTACGTTCTCGGAGGAATAATAATAATGCTCTAAAGTGCGTACGATACTTAATTCGTATGAAAGAATAAGTAAAGGTGTTGTTGGTATTTAAGGTCTTTTAAATGAAATCTTATTAAGTTTATGTATCGATGTGATCCATATTTGTTTAATTATTTCATATGAATGAAGAATTAATCGGTATATGTATATTGTATGTAACCAAAAATTCTAAAAGACATTTTATCTGCTCAGATCTACCGATATAATAATACACAATATAAAATAATATGCATATAAAGCATTTTTGGTGGATTTTGACTCGTTTTAAAATAACTTAACTTAAAAATTATTGTTTAGTATGCAAGACGAGTTAATTACTTTACAATTTTTATGCACAACGTTTGCTTTTAGAATATTTTTTATTATTTTTTTTTGCGCTTTTTGGTTAATCCTGGTATAATTATAAATTTTTTGGCAGTCAGTGTGTATTAAATGTAGAACGCAGTTACTTTATTTATTACTTTTGAATAAATTAAAAATTGCAAGCATTTTCTTTTCTTTTGGTGGTTTACAAATCCAGCAATTAACTTTTTAAGATATATTTTTTAGTTTAACCTCAATTATTAATTATATTATAATTAATTTAAATGCGAACGCCGTGGATGATTTAGAAGAAAAGTGTAAAATATTCACATCCTTAATTTTAAAACCACATAATGATTTATGTTGGACTAATAGCCTTAATATTATTAATTCAAACCGGATGTTATAGTTGATTTGTTTTATTGTGTCCAGTGTCTCAAGTCCTTCAATCTCTAATAACTTCATCACATATGTGTATGCTTTTGTACATGTTCAATTAGAAAGTACATATTTTCTTGTTTTATTCACTGATTAATTAATTTAAAATTAGCGATGTCACCGAAAGAATTTCCCTTTACTCGTACTTTTTTTGTTCTCTTTAAACTTTGAACAGTTTTAATGATACTTGACAAGTGGCTTGTTGAAAAATCTTTTCATTATATTGTGCTTTGCTAGGATTAGTTCTCAAAGCTGGAGTATCAGTTTTCGTGCATCTTTATTGTCATTCACTGTGGTGTATTTTCTTTGTAATATCGTTGTTGGGTATTGATTAAATTTGTCGCGTGTTGGTTAGTTTGAAATATCTTTTAGTGCAAGTTTAAAACTTGATTTAGTTTTTATACTGCCTACACCGAGTGTATTTAGTTTTAGTTTCTGAAAAAGTTTGGTTAGTATTAGTATCATCTTTCAGTGTAAGTAAGATTGGTTTCTTCAGACTCTCCACTTTTATTTGTCGAGCAGACGTTTTATAACTTGACATTGTTGTCTGTCAAAAACTTTTCAGGCACTTGTTAACATTTTCACAATTGTATGTCTTTTAATAATTTTTCCGGAGGCTACTTTGATGAAACTATATTTGCTTTTTGCATAAGAAAGTAATTTTTGAAAGAAGTAGTTTAATTATATAGGGGTTGTTATATACTTGTATGTTATACCGAACTTTAAAGGCGTACGAATGATTTTTTCTTATATAGGGTGTTTCTAAAATATTGCGAAAAAACAAACCATGGTAACCACCAAAATGAATCGTTTTATATTGGAATATTTAATAGTGCATGTTTAGTTATTTTATTTTTTACTCAAAAACGTTAGGTTTTGCGAGAAAAATTAAAGAATAAAAAAAGTTTCCAAATAAACCAAGCTTTCAATTTTTTTTAAATTTTAAAATTTCAACCTAGAAAAAGTTCTGATAAAAAAACCAACAGGCGTCGCACTTTTCAGCCCCCTGTGAATGTGGGAGATGATTAAAAATATTACCATGGAAACCTTTTAATAAGTATAAAACATTACCAAATATCATCATTCTCCTACATTTATACAAATTTGAGAAATAAAATAAGAACCTAATGTTACCGCTCCCCTTTATGGGGGTGTAACTCCGAAAGGATACGTCTAAGGATTTTTTTTTATATAATGACCCCCCTTAATTTTTGATAAGGAACCACCTCCCGAATTTTTCGCAATATTTAAGAAACGTCCTGTATATGTGGGCAAATAAAACAAAGGTAACAATTTAAAATCAATATTTTAAGCAAATATAACAAAAATGATTGACTTTTAGTAAATTTAATTACATATTTGTAAAGGGCTTGCGACCCTTTTAATATTGTTTCCAAAGCTTAAAGCCCGATTTCTTATAATAAACAAGTTACAGCAGTGGTTCCCGAACTATTTTCGTTCACGGAGCACTTGATTTATCCACAGCGCCCCAAGTCAAACCATAATTTATTCAATTCAAAGTAATTTTTATACTTTTTACACTTAAATTAATGAAATCGTAAGGAACCAGCAATAATCTTTTATTCGAAAAGATTACTTTTGGATTTGGCAAAAAATTTGGGGATTTTTCGCTGCGCCCTGCAGTCCAGTCACGGCGGCTCAGTTTGGGAACTGCTGAGTTAAAGTACTGGGAAGATCGTTCTTGTATACCCTATAAATATATCGACCCAATTTCACCATAAACCACTTCATATTAGCACTTTTGTTGTTATTGACGTGTATACATTCTTTTAATTGGATACTCTGTTTTTGCGATAAATTCGTTAAGTGTTCTTGAAACAGTTTTTCTGACTTTCTTGCTCTTTCGTGATTCGAAATTTATTGACTTCGAATAACGGCCCTACGTGTTTACCATAGGGACATTTGATACAACCATCTCAAGTAATTTATAGCTAGAAATTAATTGATGTAACTGTCGAAACGGTAAATTACATTACTCAGAGAACAAATGCCTACATTTCTAGCGAATTTGGCGTCTCACACTAATAGAAATAATGTTTTCGTTTGATGGTGAAGTCGGTGTCAAATTAATCAAGTGTTACATTTATTTAATAACAAGAAGTTGAAGTAACGTATCTTGATGTAATTAAATTTGGTTTATATTTCTGAAGTAACAAAACCCTGTATTATTTTTGTTTTAATTTAGCGTTCGAATGTACACACTGTGTTTGAAATTCGATTTTAAGCATGGGGATCTCGTGATTATAATATCTAGACTAGAGTATAGGTTAAAATTTGGCAAAGCTGCTAAATAAGGTGCTCATTAATAATTTGAAGAGAAATTGGAAATATCTTAAACGGTAACTGAAAAAATTTGGAAAAAACATGAAAAAACGATGTTTTAAAATCGCCATTAAATATTTCGAATGTGTAAAAACATTGCTGAAGTAACTTTTTAAGCCGAATCGGATAGTAACCACTAATTTATTCCAGGTAGATTTGTTTTTGTTTTATGGGCTGGGCATTACGTAAGTATTTTTTTACTTCAGTACTTTTACAAGTACTTTTCCGATACTTATGACTTGTACTGCAGTACATTTTAAAATTAGTTACTTGGGACTTGAATCTCAAGTACTTCGGTGAAAATACTGGTACACACAACCCGCATTGGGGTGCATAGAATAGCTACAGTTGAAAAGGTTGTGTATGTGTGTGTGTAGTACTACGGATATCAATTTTATTAAATAAAAATTAAACTCTATAAGGTAAATCTTATCCTACAACATTTATTGTATTATATTGTGAACGATTCTTTCATTTTTGACCCTAAATTACTAAAATTTGTATAGTTAATTATTGATTTGAACCATGTATATTTTTCTTTTACGTCTCATGTATATAGATGTTTAGCAGACATTTTCATAGTAAATGTGCTATAGTGTCGCTCTTATCATTATATTAATGAAAAAACAAAATGTTTTCAAAATTAATTAACAGTATATAATAGTGAAACCTATATAAGCACATATAATAAACTACTTCTAAATATATTATGCGTTCAGTATACGCTGTGTCACAAAAATAACGCCCCAAATAGCAATTGAGGTATAGTTTTTCTAAAAATATAAAAGAAAGAGAAGTTTTTGCCTTACTAGAAATTTAATTTTAAACAAATCTGTTTTAGTCTACCACACAATCACACAAAGAGCGTTCAAAAATCGAAATATACATTTTGGCGTCGTAAACTGCCAGAAATGTACAATTTAGAGAAAAATGTCATAAGAAAACGGTTCAAAATCCATTTTTAATTTCACCTGTGCAAAATTTTTAACTGCTTTTTTAATAAACTGTAATCATTTACTATTATAAAGTAATAAAAATTTACATATTCTGTTATATTTTTAACTGGTTGCTGACATCAAAAAGGGTTTTATACTAGTAACATCAGTAATGCTGTAGTCTCTAAAACTAAATAATATCTGCAAAAAGTATTTGAAGAGTACTTGAGATATACTTAAGTACTTTTTGCAAGTACTTGTACTTAAGAATCAGTACTTTTAAAAATAGCGGTACTGGTACTTATGATCCAAGTACTTGTCATAAGTCAAAAGACTTAAGACTTAAGTAATTTTTGGCCAGTACTTGCCCAGCTCTGATGACAACCAACTGTTTTTTCTTGCGCGCGCAATTTTGTTTATGTACATAATCAAATAGTATTTTGTTTCTAAATGCATGTATCACACATGGTATTTTACTTCTACATTCATTATCAAGTTGTATTTAATCTTCAGGAGTACAAGAGTCAAACTTATACCATATCGACTTTTTAAGGTTAAAATAATGGAGTTCAAAATGGTACTCAACTTTACTGAAAAAATTACAAACAAACAGTGCCCGTTCTTTTTCGGTTGTTTTGACTATCAACAAAATGCGATCTCTGAGACGATAGAACAGTCGAGCGTCAGTAGTTAATTTGAAAAAATATCGTTTATAACTTTGCATAAAAGTATCAAAATCATTGCAAATATTTTTAAGGGCACTATAACATAGCAGCGAAAATCAAATAAAAAATAAATAAATTCCATCTATGTCACTGAAAACCTAATTTCGCTAGTTTTATGAAAACTTTTATTAAAATATGACTTTTAAATATTTAATACGACTGTTAACAACGAATGTGGGAAACATCGAATTTCTGACAACGATTTATTTATTTATTTTTATGACGTCGACGTTAGTGACAAAACTTTTAAAAGTTATGGACAAATTGTTTTACCTCGTTATGTAAAAGTCTTTATGTGATAAAGATTTTGAAGTATTTACGGCTTAGTGATTTCTTCAGTTACGTCAGTCATTGATTTAATAAAGCGACTGATTTCCGACTAAGTTTTTATATAATTGGCTCTTAAAACGATACTTTGCATTGTCACATTAGAGTTTACAATACCTATTAGTATATCACTCGATTTAAAACTCGCTTATTATTACATTTGTTGTTATTCAACAACAATAGTGATCTCGTTGCATCTTAATGGTATAATAAAAGCGTACAGCTGAAGGCTACATCTTGGTGTCGAAGAAAGTTGAGGTTTGCTGATATTAGAAAATAATTTATTATTGTAACGCTTGTTACTTAGGCTTTAATTTGAGTTATCGTTGCATCTACATATAAATAACAAGTGAAAGTCTACGAAATACGTATTGAAGTTTATACAACCAGTTTTATTTTAAACCCTGTCAGAATAAGTGTTCTAGTTTATTTGTTGACATGTTGAGTTACGATCTTTTAAAAAATATATCCACGAAGTATAACCATCATTACAGAACTCGTTAAGTATTAAGCTTGGCGTGTGGAATAAAAGCCGGTTACGTTTCTGTTTGGTCCTGTTCTGCCACGGATTATTTTTTCTGTAGATGTTTTGGTATCTTTACGAGGTATTTGATTTGTTTATGGGAGACTGTTAAGAACACGCTAGAAAAATATCGTTGGTGTTTGCTTAACACTTCGGTTACGTTTAACAGTTTGATAACATAAATATTACTTGTCCGATTATACGAGACTTGTTGCTGTTGTTATTTATGTCGTGAGTGGATTGAATGTAAATTTATGAAGTAAAACAAGTAACCTTAAAAAAACATTCAATATGCTTTGTGTTGGCTTTCCCAATTTTCTAACTTTTTGTTTTTTGTTGCAGGTAAGGATTCCAAATAAATAGCTTTTTGAATTTAAAATGATAGATGACACGAATCGTAGCAGGCTTGGGATAGTACGTCGTATTACCGGTACAGTACTGTTTCTATTTTTCAATTTTATTATACTTAATTTTTCGTAATGTTGACCGTTTATGATGAAGATGAAAGTGGTGTGTAATTTCATTAAAAAAAATAATTGAGAAGACATAAAATTTTCATATTATTTAGTGTGAACTTTTTATATGTAGACAATTGGCAGTTTATAAACAGGGGTGTGGAGCAGTACAATTTTATAATTGCTCCGCTCCAGCTCCGCTCCGGCATCAAAATGCCTGCTCCAGCTCCGCTCCAGCTCCACTCCATGTTTCAAATATTGTTAACATTTTTAAAACAAGTTTTTTTAATTAAAAAACTTGTTTTTGAAAACAAAGTTGTTATTTTATTGGATATATGGAAGTTGGTCAAATATTACAATATTTGACCCTAACAAACAAGTAAAGTTAAATAAATGTTTGAGAAAATAAATTATTGATCTTCAAACGTTGAAAAAAGAAGAAGAAAAGTAGTTTTAAAAAAAATATACGTATATAAACTGGAGCAGTGGAGAAATCAAAATTATTTGTTCCGGACTCCGCTCCTGCTCCGCTCCAAACCCCTGGTTTATATTTAGATATTCACATGCTTTGACCAATTGAAAATTTATTATTAAATTTAATGCATAATCATTTGTAATGAAAATAGTTCAAGTCCATTTCACGTAGCTTAATTAAATACTGGGTGAACTGAGGGGTAAAACCGTGACTATTAAATTAGTCATGTATTGCGAAGATCTACTAGAAAAAAAAAACTTATAAGGACAAAGTAATTTGCAAGAAATAAATACATATTAAGATTTAACAATAGTATTTTGTTTCTTGTTCTTATTTAAAAAACCATACTAAAACAGCGCAATTTAAGTGAAATTGAAATACATAATTAAAATTTAATAATATTTACAGTTCAATAATTATTAAAATAACAATAAACAATAATTTAAAAAAATTGACTTATTCGTGTTTGAGAATTAGCCAAATGGACCGGGTATCAGAAACACCCTGTATATTATTTTAAAACTTTAACTATACCTTTTCAAGTTCAAATTGGCACTAATCAAAATCAAATTGGCACTAATCAAAATCAAATTGGCACTAATCAAAATCAAATTGGCACTAAACAAATTCAAGTTGATATTAAATAATTTTAAATTAGCAGTATCATACGATTAAATAGAACTAAGTAAATAATGTTATTTATACTATATTTTAAAACAATAACATGGGCATATTAAATAAACAACATTTGCTAAATTAATTAATTAGAAAATAATAGTCTCCATCAGGGTTGAGCAGATTTAAATCAATTGATTTAAATCACGATTTAAATCATGATTTAAATCAAGTGATTTAAAAAAAAAAACATTGATTTAAATCAAGTGATTTAAAAAAAAAAACATTGATTTAAATCAAGTGATTTTTTAAAAAAAATTATCAATTTAAATCACAGATTATATGAGTAGATAGAGTATAATATTTATAATAAAACAAAATTGTATTACTATTAGTAATTAAATACACGAAATGGTGAATAAAACATATCAATTTGCTCTTGTAAAGTAATATTCATTGATAAAAGCAATAATTCAAAAAATAAATGACAAGTTTTTGATATTAGCGAAGTGAACAGTCAGTTTTTTCAATTTCCACGGCACTCTATTGCTTCAATAACGATTTGAAGAAAAATGTCGAATATCTCGAAAAGTATGAGTGTTGGGTATAGGACATACTTACCAAAATATGAAGCTCTTTTAAAGACGAATTCGATGACATAAAAAAATACAGGGGTTCGCATTTGAAAAAATCGAGTTACGAGCTTTTGAAAATCATGGAAGTTGCCACCTATTTATAAACACTCCTGTATGTATGATTTAAATTTTTTCATATCGAGCGAACAGAGACATTAAAACTCTGTACTTCAAAATAACTTTAGGAGAATTTTTTAAATAAAGACTTACAACCTTGAATAATTTAGAAAATTATTTTTTTTTACAACGCCGTTTAAAAACCTGTAGTATTTTATATTGATGCAAAGCTAAAATTTTGGCGGTCAAAAATATGAAATAAAAAATGGGGTGTTGTATTTGAAATATAAAAGTTGCTATTAGTTCCAGAAAGGTGAATCACCCTGTATATTTGAAAATATTTTTATTGTGTTCTTTAGAAAAAACTATTAAATAGCATTTGATTCAACTTCATATCTCAAGCCGTTTAGCCACAATCGACCGATCCCGCGCTAATGACTCACCCTGTACATAATTAATTAAACATCACCATTTAGCACTGAATTTTTTAAAATTCTTAATCATTATATTTAATTTTTCATTTTGACAACAATTCACCAATTGGTTATTCAATATATTAGCACAAAACAGAAATAGCATGTGAATATGTCACTAAATTCGATAATATGGTACATTTGATTTAAATCAAAAAAATCTCATTTAAATCAAATAAATCGATTTTTTTGATTTTTTTAAAGAAATCATGATTTTTATCCACCCTGGTCTCCATATTTAATGCTGCTGGAATATATCTTTGAATACGGGCTATGAATCTTGCACAATTGGCCACATTGATTGTGTTAATATGATTCTGAACAATATTTTCTAACCGGCGCATTCTGTATTCAGTTTGGGAGATATTATGCCGATCTTCTCCTGCTAAAACATCTCTTAGGTTATCTGCCAAATCTGATATTACACTAGCCTTTAATACAGACCATGCTTGCTCAATCGGATTTAACATGGGACTGTATGGACTAAGTCTTATTAATCTATGGTGAAAAAATTCCTCTTCTGCAAAAACTTCTTCAATAGAAGAATGGCAAGGTGCATTATCTATAACCATAAGTACTGGTTCTTGGTATATATTTTGGGCGTTTCTCAAACATTGTTTCACAAATTCGTTTGCTTCTGGTTTTTTAAATGATCCCCGTCTTAGTTCATAATGTATTAGACCAGAAATACCTATGCATCCAATAAGATGTATATTTGCGCCTCAGCTACCAGCTGCTACAAATGTACATCGACTTCCTTTCTTAGAACATCCTTGCGTCCGCGAAATAAACATATTAAAATTAGTTTCGTCAAGATAAATTATTGGCAAATTCTCTGCTTGAAGATTAAGTAATGTTCTTACATATTCTAACCTTTTTGTTTTATTGTCTATACTGTTGGCTCTTTCTGGCTCTCGATGTACTTGTTTTATTGTATACATAAGACCATCGAGGTGTTGACGAATACATTCTTTAGTGACATTAATTTCATATGATTGTAAAATCTTTTCTTTTAATTGCTGGAGAGTTATCTTTGGATTTCTTTCAATTTCATTTTCAAAAAAACGACACTGTTCGTCTGATTTTAACTCTGCGTTTACCTCCATGCTGTTTCTCTGGAACGTCTTGATTTTTCACCCATCTATACGCCGTTCTTTTTGAAACTCCGAGAACATTTGCAAGATTGCGCCAGAATTATAAACAGCGCAAATTCGGTTTACGGCGTCAACTTTTTTTATATAAGGCAGTATGAGAACGTGGAAGGGTTCTTTTAAGATGTTAATTTGAATTAACAATTAAATTATTTAAAGTCAACTTGAATTTGTTAATTGTCAACTTGAATTTGTTTAGTGCCAATTTGATTTTGATTAGTGCCAATTTGATTTTGATTAGTGCCAATTTGATTTTGATTAGTGCCAATTTGATTTTGATTAGTGCCAATTTGAACTTGAAAAGGTATAGTCCATTATGACACTGTTTATTTATTTATTTATTTATTTATTTACAAAGGACAGAACAAAACAGGCCAAGCCCAAATTATGTTCTCGTTAATAATAACTAAGGTTTTAAAGGAATTCGTTCTGACATTGCTAAGTTGTGAAATATTAATATTTTTTTAGAGTCCTGTTTCTGTCAATATATTCGTAAATTAGTAACTCAAAAACAATTGATTTCAGGTTCAAAGGACCTATTACATTTTTGAAAGAGTATTTAATTTTGCACCTAAAAAATACAAAATACATATATAGGGTGTTCTATTTAAGAAAAAAAAAAAGTGATGTATCGGTGAATAAAAACAAAACACTGTGTTTATTTGAAAATAATTTAAGGTTATGTAGTAAATAACCAAAAACAACTTTTTTCTTGTAAAGTTATCACAAGACGAGATACTGACCCGTTACTTTACTTTTTGTACACAGTGTGTATTTAAATCCATGGAAACGTGTGTAAACTTAGTAGACTTTATCAGTACTTTTAATTTAACTGCAATGCAAACCCTTTAATACCTCAAAACAAAGAACAAAGGAGTTACACCACGTACATAATTAACGGTCCATATTTTGAAAACGTTTATTTTGTGTAATTTAATTTTTACGTTATCTATGTTTACATTGCATTCAAGTCTTATTGTACAAAGCTCCCTTAACTCTTTGTCTGTCCTGTGCATCGCAGGTGATCCATACAAATAAAATTGTTGCTTGTACACTCCGTGTATTATATGAAATACACACATATTTCCACTTGTTAGATGCTTTACATGTATCCTGACACTACTATGTACCTATAAAATAATTTTACGTGAAATTTGTGGACATGCAAAGGGTTAAATATAACACAATAATATCTATTGGTTAGTAAGCAACTATTGTTATTAGTTATTACTATGAAAACGATATTTAATGGCACCATTACTGGACATCAGTTTTTTATTGTATACAGTATGCCCGAAATTCATGACTCACCACGGGTAACTCTGCTACAAATTTTTTCTCTGGCTTTTGTGTGTATCTGTATTCTTGTCAGTTTTGTGCATTGATATTTTCTTCCATGGACTAAACGTATCTACATCCACATCACATAATATCTTGATTTGACAGAAAATCAATCGCAACAGCTGTCCTTTATAAACGAACCATCCGAATAGATAACTGATTGATTAAATTGACCATTAGCTACTTGAAATCCGGCCAATAAATACAACTTAGCAATTCTGAAGAACTATAAAGTTTATAAGGACGATTTATATTTTTGTTGTAAATAACTAGTGTCCGGCAATCTTTTTAATGCGAATAAATAGAATGTGGACAGACACAGTTTTCGTTTTTCATTTTTGAGATTATTGCAGCACTGCACTTTTCTTTTAATATAATGTTTGTCAAAACTTTATAATTTAATTTATTTTTGTGTGAAGAAAATTTTATATTACAAAACAGTTATGTGTAAAAAAAGGAATTCCAATTAAGAAAAGTACTCCTAGTGTAATTTATTTGTTTTAATAAATATACAGAGACAATAAAATTTTGTCTGAAAGACTTGTAGGTGATTCGGTTTTACGTATTTTTGTAGGCTTTTTAAATCAAGTTCTATGATGTATTTCATGGTGATTTAAAACGTTTTTGTTCTTTTTTTTTTCTCGTTATTTTTACTGTAGCTGCCTAATATCAACCAATTTTTTGTTATTACATTTTAATATATCGCAATGAAGTTACCGCACTAGTTTAATCTAAGATGTATTTTGATAGCTTTATCAAACGATCTTAGTTTAGATGTTCCAAATAGATGAGGGTTTATTTAGCAGATTATTGGTTTCCTTATCCCAAAGGCCAGTTCGTCTCAAGGGCTCTATTCAACAGGTTTAATTATGTGTCAGAATTAGTAAGGCTTTTACTGCACGTGTTTGTATTAAGCTGTGGTATGCCTTTATAAATTTATTATTCCCAAGGTTTCCACATTTGCAACAGCAATATTAATATATGAATCATAATTATAACGTTAAGAAGATTTATAATATTCAAAGTTGTAGAGGAATACGCGATTCGTGAATAAATTCTAAAAAATGTTAATTGCCTTTAATAAGTTTGTTGTTGATGACATTCATGGAACGAGATGATACTTTCATTAATTGTAGCTGCTACTGCTACTTTGATGATGTTCACACATTTGGTTGTAATTGATACTTTCCGTTTTAATATCTTTTTTATGTTGTTTTAAAATAGTTTAGATCGAAACTAACACATGCTCAACAAAGCGTTTCATTATTAGTTTTTTTTTCCGAGTGGTTTGTATTTAATTACGATGCAGTACCGTTTCACTCTAAAAGCGTCTTAATTTTTTACATTTCAATTTTTATAATAATTGTAAATGAAAAAGAATTATTAATTTCCGTTTTTTATTGACCGTGAAAAATGTTTTCTTGTTAATTGTAAAAATTACTGTAAATCGCTTTTGTTTGTAACTTTTTCAAACAAATATTACTTATATTTTATTTTGGCAATTATAGCTAAGTTTTTTTTTCTACGACCACTAATTACAAATGACTCTTACCGTACAGCCTGCATGCATAGTAAGTGGATCCTTATGGTGCCGGTCCACGTTAGAGTAAACTACTCTCGATAGCAGCGTCGCCAAGGATACAGCCCCTGAGAGTAACTCGCGATTGGCTGTATCCTTGGCGACGCTGCTATCGAGAGTAGTTTACTCTCACGTGGACAGGCACCATTACGCACGGTAAGCAAAGAGCACGGTTTTTTAAAGAAACGATCAAAGTAGACTCACGTCAAACACTTCCTGCATGACTAATAAGTGAGTTATAACGCACGGCAAGCAAACCGGAAACTTGTATAGAAATGTCAAAGTAGGCTTACGTCAAAATTAACAAGACAACGTAATTACATGTGTATATTAGCCAAAAAGCCGTTAAAATCGTATGTATTATGTGATCGTAGAAAAAGTATGCTACGAGTACATAACACCAGTTGTAAAGCAATTACGCACTCGTGGAAATACGCACTCGCCGCTACGCGGCTCTGTGCACAACTTTTCCACTCGTGCGTAATAATTATCTTCTTGTTATGTAATATACCTACTATTACGTTCTAAGTTAAATTTTCCGCAATAATAAGGTTGCTAAAGAATCGCCACAAATAATATAAAATACTGAAATTGGACACTGCTTTTAATTGAATATGTTTTCAACATTATGGCGATGTATAATTATTGTTAAACAAATTTATTCTTTTGTTCAGCTAGTAAGACAAATGCGTAGTTGTTGTATTGCTAAAAACAACTAGCAGTATTTTCTACCCGTCCCGTATAAACGTTTGATGTTAATAAATATCTCTTTTCATCATACATTTACGATACATCAGATGTTTTTGCTTGTGTTGTAATTTAAAATATGTAAATTTCTATGGAAATTTGTGAAGCCGCGGTTTTATCCGAGCATAATGCGAGAGTATATTTTGTATCAACATGTTTTTCATTTGAATTTGTATATTAACTTATTCTCAGGAGGGTGAGCTTATTTTAAATTTTAAATTCGTTGAATACATGAAGGATAATTAGGAATTTTTTGTTTTCTATATTAATGTGTCAAGTTAAAAAAATCATTGTGTTAAATTGTAATAAACTTGTAATTAATAATTAGCAGTTTTTTAAAAATATTTTTTTCTGTTATAAGTATATCATTGATAAACATTTTTAAATTATATACTGATACATGAAACTAATTTGTTTTAGAACATTTGGTTTTGAGTAGGTAGTGGATACATATTTATTGCTTTATAAAAATATAAAAGATTAATTAAAAAAATCTATAATTAAATAACAAAATAATCTACTGACGAAAAGTAAAGTCTCGAAACTAATATAGATAAGTAATTTAGGTAAACTTGTATACATTTATGTTTCAAATAAGTCAACTAAATAATTTAAACAATTTTTACACAACTTTTAACCCAAAAATCTTTATTTATTTATCGTTATTTTGCAAGTATATTACCTACTACAAATATTTTTAGTTGCACACATATTGCTGTCAGATGTGCTCTTTTTTAAAACAAATTAATTAGATATTCTGGTTGGGCGATACCGGGAATAGCTGTACTGTGGTTAACTCTATAATTCCCGGCGCGGAATATGCTTTGATTAGTTTAGTTTCCCGTAAGTGATTGCGTACTTTAAATTCTGTAATTGTCAATATATGTGGTTGTAATCGAACCCGAAACCTTTGATCATTACTATTAGCATATCTATAGATAATGCGAGTGGGTTGATGCTGGACGACGCTTTATTTATATCGCTCTCATAATTGTTCATTATGTGGTATGTATAATTGATATAAATTAGTAATAAATGACATTTGGTCAACGTTCACCAACATATATTTTTTGTTTTTAACCTGAACAATGCCTGTCATTACAATAATAACAAGTTCGTGAGGTTTATTAATATAATCTGATAAAGGTTCGAAATCAATGTAAAAAAATATTGAGGGGTAATTCCGTTAATGTGTTTTAAATTTCTGTTTGTGTTGTTACAGTGATGACTTCAATAAATGAGTTTTTATATGGGTATCGATTGCGTATATGACTGTGTGAAATTTTAATTAATAAAGTCAATAAACGTTTATTGCACGCAAAACACATTGCGTGTTCAAGTGATATGACATAAATTGATTTATTCAAGAAAAAGAACTACCTGTGATTTTATTTAAGTAGTAAGCAGCAAGCGTTATGTTGTAATCTTTTGTCTATTAGTCTATTAAATCTTATTTTCACTTATTAAATAAGAGAAATTTATAACCAGATTTTCGAAGCTAATTTAAACAATTCATTTGGGAGTGGGTTAATAAAGCGAAAGTTGTAGTTGTTCAATTTTAAATAAGTTGGATTCATTTGAGTCAGGTTTTCTTAAAACTGGTAACAATTTATAAACATTAAAAGTGATAGCAAAATCTAGGATACAAAAAGCTTAAACCTAAATATTTATTGCGATGTGTCAAGTGTTGTTGTAATGAATATACGAAGGTCCTTTTATAATTTTTTAGAAACCGGAAATTGCTTGGTTTGCGAAATGTTTCCTGCGCATGCGTTGAACTTCGATGTACTGTACATTCGCGTGCAGCAATTCCGATGCATTGAATATGTTCTAGATTAGTAGCTAATAATACATTTTAAATATGAAGCGGTATGGACTTACGATGACAGCACTATCACGCTGTGATTACGATTATAAAGTAGGCTTATGACAGTTAGCCTGTGGAAGTGTAGTTCCACGTCGGGCTTATGTGTTTCGCTTGTATTCAGAATTTCGTAGGGGTCCATGATTTTCTTCATGACAAATTCACCTGGGAAAGCCTTGCTTAGCGGCAGTTTTAGAAAATGTGTCCGCTGTCTGAAAAACGATAACGATGATAATCGACGTACTTATCAAATGATAGAGATACTCTTGATATTGCATCCGCAGCTATATATAAAATCCTTAATGAAGAGTTGCGCCCCAGGAAAGTTGTTTTTCTCTGGATTCCGCATAATTCAATCGAACGCTAGAAGGCCGCAGCGTGTTAGAATCAGCAGGCAAACTCAAATTATTGAATGATGGTGACCACTGCAATATTTCTATGATTATAAGAAACAACGACACCTGCATTTCATTATGTGATGTCTTGACACGTCAAGAAAGCAGAAGATGGGTGTTTGACGACGACCTACCACCGACAACTGTGAAAAGATGACGTACGACGAAGAAAGTCAAGTACGCTGTCGTCTTCACGAGTACGGAGTTTTTGAATGATAGTTGGTCGGAGAGAGAACTATCATGGTATAGCTACAACTTTTGCCTAGAATTCTTAAAATCGTGAGAATCAGATATTTAATGCTTCTTCGCGATAACGCGTCTTCGCATACGGCTGAGGAAGTTTTAAACTTTTTGGAGAAAAAGAACGTTTAAGTGATGGAACAATTCACCGTCTTCCTCTGATCTCACAATGTACTTCTGGGTACATTTCCACCTTTGAAAATAATACAGTCATAGTTTTACGTCGAAGGATGAGATTTTCATGGCTATAATGGAGTATTTTGATTCTATCCCCGAAAGTGAGTGAGGCGAAGCAGTTCGTCGTTGGAAAATGCATTGATGATGAAGGGGACTACATTTTAGTTTTTTGGTTCTAGCTTATACCGTTTTGTCTTTTATTTAATAATTATGGAGCTGTTTATGTTTCTGTGCTATATTTCCACAGGCGTTTTAATCCAGATTGTTGCTCTATATCTATAAGAATATTTTAGGAAACTGAAACGCACGTAAATTAAAATTAAAATTACCATGTTTATCATCATAATTAGTTCTTCATTGAAGACTTCTTGGTTATGAATTACAATAATAACAAAGCAGCTTTTTAACTTTCAACTATTTTAATAATGCATATTCGTACGATATTATTTTGTTTTCATGATGTAAAAACTACATAAGGTAATACTCTGTAATTTAATGTCAGTTTACAATTTGTAATGCGGTCTATAATTTCCATTTTCCAGATTGTTGGAAGTTATATTTTTAATAAAATTCTGCACAAAGTAGAGTTGTCATGAAACTTACTTTAAAAGTTTAAATAATCAGTAGTTGCACAAAATTACTTTGTACAGTCTCCGAGTTACCTACCGCTGTCGGTGCGATAAAACTAAAATTTAGATGAATAATTAAAATGCAAAACCGTAATAAGTTTTTTAATTAATTTTCTAATTTTTCAGCTGCCGCATAGACCACATTCATTTACGTATTAAGTAAATTTTTCGCTGACATATTTTTTTTAAACGAATTTGAGTAAATTTTCTATTTCAACACTCCCAAAATTTACTAAATAAATCTCCAAAGTTTTATGAAAAATTCATTTGTAGGTGATGTTTAAAAATTAAAATGAAACATTTGTTTAACAAGTTAGTCTTCAATACGAAGCATTTTATGATTACCTAGTAAAAACTTTGGTGTGGTTAGATTTTTTCTGATAATAAGTAACATAATAGACAGTTAAATTAGATTTATCAAAATATGGGTTAGGCCTATATTTCGATGTTAATAAAATTTTGTGAACCGTGTTTTAATATCAGAGTAAATAATAATACCTATCACATTTTAATGTAATATGTAGTTTAAGTTCGCACGATACTTATGCAATTATTTTATGTCGTTGTATTTGCTCCACTACACTAATAATCGACTTTAGGAAACGAGATCCCAAAGCCGGGCGAATTATGCGATTTTGATTTGAAACGTTCAATATTTTATACATTTAATTCTAGCAGTAAATTATTTTTTTAAACAGAAGTTCTAAATTATGCAGAAAGTACTTTTCATAAAAGCGAAAGTAATGCGATAACGTGCCAGTTTTTAATCTTATTTAATGTATTAAATAAAATTATTAAGCATTTAGAAACATTTGTAGATAACGCTGTTTTATGGAGAAAACAAAGTGAGGTAATATTTATTCATACATCAAATTTTTAATTAGCTTGTATTTACTTTCTTTTGTTTTACATTGTTTTAGAGAATTGTTTGTTCGCCAGGCAAAATTTCCATTAAAGAAATATTTTTCAACAATTGTTCGTGTGCCCATCTGCCATAATTAAAAAAAAAAGATCTTTTGTATTGTAAATTTAATTTTCATTACATATACAAAATATTGAACATGAGTGAATTGTTTCGACTGTAAAAGCAATATAAGTGCCAACTAACGTTGAAGGAAACCTATGAAAATATCTTCGGAATAAATATTTTTTTCATTAATTAATTTTAATTGAACGATTTAGTTACATTTTCAATTATTGGGCAAAGAAGCGAACTTGAAAGACAAATTGACCTATTAAAAGCAGTCTAACAAAGGCTGTAAATTTGCTTCTAATATTAATTTTCTTCCAACGTTGGTCATGCTGCAATAATTGATTTCATTAATTAACTACGTGAATTTCGAAGTCAACACAAGTTTCACGTTACATAGAATTTAATTGAAGCTTTAAGGACCTTAGCTCACTACAGATGTCACAATGGGACTGAATTGTCTCCAGTATCGATATCTTTGATCTCTACACTGTGAAATTATGGTGCTTAAAACTGATACAATTACCTATTAAGTGAACATATGAATGTCTTCATTTTGTGCAGCTCAAGAACTAATTTGAAGTAGCTTTTATATTCGAACGGTGGCTGAATAGACAGAACGTTTTAAAGGCACTATGCCGTGAAGAATTAATTAAGCTGCTGAGACAAAGGATAATAATGGTGACATCAAGTAGAAACTTGAAAGGATTACGGTGCAAGATTGTTTAGTCTCTGCAGGTAGTCAATTTTATAACGCTAAGCATAAGATGTTAGGAAAATGTTTTCTTAATAAGTATGTGCATTATGTATACCAAGTGACTGCACCACTGATATTGTTCCTCTGTTTTTTTTTTTTATAATATAGGGAAGTGTCCTTCATTGTTTATGTTTTTTTAACTCCTCGGGCATTGTAATATTTGACTGCTGCATTTCTCCTTTCAACTATTATCGTTATTTACCTACTGACTCGTTCTTTTAGATACGCTGGATTAAAACGCCTTTTTAAAATTTTATTTTTCTTTATTGAACAAGTTTGCGCGAAATAGTTTGGAAATTTGAAATTTTGGTGTGACCCGCTTTTTATCGTAGGATTGTCAAATTAAATGTACAGCTGCTCAAAATTGTTACCATTTTAACTCTGGCGGAACGTCTATATTTGCAGCGGTATGACAATCTCACATTGATTCAACAAGTGTGCTGCGTGTGTAGTATCCGAGGAGTAATAAAATGAATCATTAGATGGTATTTTAAAATGTGTATGAATTTATTTCCGACATTAAGAATTTAGTTAGTTGGGCCCCAAAAGTTTCCAAGTTTTAGCTTGGGTCATACAACGTGACTAGTAAACACTTTTTCGTTTAACTAGAGTAAAAAAATAAAATTGTTTGAATGGTAAACTGTTAAATAGACATTTTATACAGCGTGCTACTTGTATTAAATTCTTGCAACGCCTCTGCAACACTCAATGGATATGATCTTGTTTCAATGAAAATCCTGATCGTCAAATTGAACTACAAATATGAAGATGTATGACATGCTTCAACCGCCGTTCCACAAGGCTCGGTGTCAAGCCCATATCTATTAAATATATTTATATGAGATACATAAATAGTTGTTAACGACTATGTGGCACTGTTGTTAATAGGTTTGCTCCAGCAATGTATTTTGTACTAATTAATGTACTGATAAATGAACTGGTTTATGCACATGCGTCAACTATGTACTAATAAAGTAATAAGTGTATTAATCCGTTAGCTGCTGCCGAAATGCTTTAAAGACATGTCTAACTGTAATTGACGTTTGTGTGTATTGAGTTCATAAAACAATGTTTAGAATTAAGCGGACGGTGGTTAGCTACCAGAGACCACGTTAGTTATGTACAGTGCATGCGTGTGAAAATCCAGCGATGGTTCTTGCCTTTGTTTTTACCGTCCACAAACTAGTTCATGAATTGATTCAATTACTGCTGAAACAGCTGACTAACGGTCCCATGAACTATCGGGGATTATGCTGGAACGCTATTGATCGTACATAGCTTTGCTGGAACAAACTTTATAATTATTCATTTAGTAGGTATGTTTTATGTATGCATTCCCGATTTCATTTTATCACTATTATATTTGTGATGGACCATTAATTTAGTGACCACATGACTATAATGTTTAACTTCTTTATGTAAGTAAAAAGTTTTAAGAATCCCTAGTCAAAAAGCGAAATATTTTCATGATTTTATTTCGAGATATATATTGCAAGTGCCAAATTACCGCAATCGTAATCAATCTTGCTGTAAGCTGTTTTCCCGAGACTAATGCTGCACTAATTCGTGAAATTGTTTATTTGAATCTTATAGTTTTTAATGGGATTCTTTCCAAAAGGCACTATTTTTTAGCCCGGCCGAATTGGTGTAAATCACGACAATATTAAAATTCTTAACGACAGGAAAATATATTGCACCACAAGTATTTTAAATAACGACAAACTATGTATTCTAACACCAAAAAAATGTAAGTGAGCGGCTAATTATCTGTTCTAAACATGTAAGTAAACGACCAAAAAGGATGATCAGGTTAAAGGTTGGTGTTTTTTTTTTTTTATAATGGAAACAAACTTGTTACCTTAATTTTCCTCATTTATTTAAAATAAAGACTTTTTTCAACTTTAACCTTACTCTTCTTCATTACTGGCTTAATAATAAGGATCAGGCTAAAAGTTGGACAAAGCTTTTTTTTTTAAGGAAAACAAACGTATTAGGTAATATTATATATTATAATTGTTCATAACTATACAGGGTTTTTCAGACCACCCGTACCAGCACTTTTATTCGCAAATGTGACGTCTGACAAAGATGGGGGAATTTTTTTTTATCACAAAAGTGCATATGTAGAATCGCCTGACGCTATAGCGGCGGTTTTCGTGATTAAACCGGAAGTAACTTTAAAAACTTAAATGGAATCATCCGGTTTTTATTGCATAATTAGAAAGATATTTGATAAAAAAACACTTTACCTGAAATTGTTTTTGATTATCAGTAGGTATAGTTTGTAATCCATGGGACCTAAATCATAACAACATTTAAAACCCTATTCGCATGTAACAGAGTTCTGGACAGCCCCTTTTTTCTTTAGTTTTGTACTTAATTTAATAAAATTTTAGACATATGATATGTGTAAAAAACCCGATTATTTGAACATATGTACTCTATTGTTTCACGTCCGGTTTCGTAGGAAATGACCATAAGTTTGTTATTACAAAGAAAACACCCTGTACATTTTTACATTTTTGGAATAGGAAGCAATTTTGAATACAACTGCACTATTTTGGTTAATGTACCACTACCATTAAGTTTTAAAAAAATGACTCGCGCTCAATAAAAAAAAACGTATCCGTTCAAAAATTGTTGGAGGTTATAAACATTATACAAAATAGTGTAGTTGTATTCAAAATTGCTTTCTATTTCCAAAAATGTAAAAATATACAGGGTGTTCTCTCTTTGAAATAACAAACTTATGGTCATTTCCGACGTAACCGCAAGTGAAACAATAGACTACATGTTCAAATAATCGTTTTTTTTTACACATATCGTATGTCTAAAATTTTATTTAATTAAGTGCAATTTAAAAAATTGCAAAATCTTAGATGAAAATCAACGTTGTCATGGAAAAAACAATAACCGACTTCCATTGTTTCATTTCGACCCTTGCTAGTCTATCCCGTCACTCGTTCTTTAGACGGTGACATTAAAACAACTTAAGTATTATTTATAAATAATGCTTTCGTAATTTAAAGCTTTGTAAAAACGATGGTAATAAGTTTCCTGTTTTATTTTTTTATTTTCCTTCTAGTAGGTACGTCTGTCTAGAAGACAAAGTAATAAAATTTCATTGTAAGCTTACCACGCAATTTTCCAAATTACGAGCTATCGTGCGCCCGTTACCATACATGTTGGTTAATATTTGACGAGATCTTTATAACTTCTAGATATTGCTGCACCTTGGCAGGTGGAATTCCTTCCCAACAACTACGTTTTGTGCCAGGCGAACGCACTTAAGTTCCTAATTTTATGCCGAATGTGTAGCAAAATGTATCTCCGAATTTCGGGACTTAGATTAGGCGTGCCTCATTCGGAAATTTCTCTGGTTCACTTGCAAGCAAGACATTTATTCGTGTTCTTCGTAATTGGACTATAAAAAAAGACATAAATGTTACGGAAAGACAGGTAAGGGCTGAATAACTATCCGCCTGGGTAAATACCCCTGCGGGTACCGGTAACTATGGTATTACAGGACTAACTCCGATATGGGGAACTGTCTGTCTACCCTCCTCGATGCATTTACTTTATTCGCTAGCCATTTTTAGCGCAGCTGCTGTTGTTTCATGGTGTCCCATCATTTATCACACTTAATAAATTAACGAAAATATCGTTAAAACCTCATCTTCGTTAATAGCGTTCGTGCTTGTTGTGCAGCTTTGTGTAGGTTTTGTTGGGTAGTAATTTTAAATAATCCCTCATGATTACATTTTGCAACTAAGATAGTGTTAGCAAAAACATTTTATAAATTTGAGCAGTAGTTAGTAACGAAAGAAATAAAACCACAAGCACAAATGAAATTTCTTAAGCGCTTACATAATCATTAACTACTAGTTTTATAACTGAATTTTCTCTGTATTAACTTTTTAGAATATTGTAATTTTTATGTTTTTTTTCATATTGCTTGCATGAATTCATTATGATCGTTTAATCACTAAAAACGGGATACTGTCCTTCTGTGTCAATTTTTATAACATGCATTGTTGATTATCGGAGGAAAACTGAAAAACAATTGTTGAATGATATTGTTTAATTTTATAGATAATTGTAGTGGATTCAGATTAGTTGAGACACCAGTTACGTAATCGTAGTAGCCGTTAATTTTGGGCAAAACTTAAATAACAGAAACAAATTGTGTTAGGTCTGTATTTGATTCGCTTAATTGGGACAGCGATATATGTGATAAATTATTTTTTCTACTACCACTAATGTAAATGACTCTTACCGTACTGTCTGCATGCATAGTAAGTGAGTCCTAACGCACGGTAAGCAAAACGCAAACTTGGCTAGAATGATCGAAGTAGCCTTAGGGACTACACACCTTCCGTTTATCTGTGCAGTTTATCACGTGTGACGTCATGTCTGAGCGATAAACTGTGTGAACTGCGCAGTTTAGACCGGTTTTCACGCAGATAAAAAGTCTGTGCATTCGGACCCTCTTTTGCAACGATAACCTGCACAGTTTATGCAGTTTATCGTTCAGTTGTTTTTGATACACGATAACTACGGTCTCAAAAAAAAGATTTGCTAATAGCATTTATCGACGGCTACCGGTCCTTTCCCGAACTTTGGGATATCGAATGCGTATCTTATTCCAACCGTGTTAAAAAGCGGCAGCCTACGATGTTTTAATTGAAAAACTTCTTCTTCTAGCAACACAGCTGCAATTATGCAACAAACTGCGGCTCTTCTTTTTCTGTCAACCATTGAACTTTATTTATTTAAGAATACACTTAGAACCAAACCTGTCGAAGGTAAAGAGAGAACTGAGGAAAAATCGGACAGAACTGAGCCGAAAACTGAAGGTATCATCCTACACACCTTCAGTTCAGATAACTGTACAGATTTTCACACAGTTGTTTACGACAGATAACTGCGAAGATAAACGGAAGGTGTGTAGCCCCCTTTTACATCAAACACTGCCTGCATGCATAGTAAGTGAGTTATAACGCAAGGTAAGCAAAACGCACACTTGTCTAGAAATGTCAAAGTAAGCTTACGTCAAAATTGACAAGACAACGTAATTACATGTGTATATTAGCCAAAAAGACGTTATAATCGTATGTATTATGTGTTCGGAGAAAAAGTAAGCTACATAACACGAGTTGTAAAGCAATTACGCATAAGCTTCTTACAACTCTTGTTATGTAATATACTATTATTGTTGGTATATGAATCAAACTTATTATTAAATATTCACTTTGTACAAAACTTTTTCTATTAAAATCGACAAAAATAAATTAATACCATATTTTGTGACAATTAAAAAAATCTTATTACTAAAAATTTACTTACCTAAAGTGTAACTAATCGCCAAATCGAAAAGTTTTAAATCTCTTGACTGTCGGTGCAACTTTTCCTAAAAACACTCTCACTCAGAGAAAAGTATATAATACTGCAAACAGTCGTATGTTTTAAAGAATTTAGTTTTTATAGCAAACTTTTCAGTTAAATAATTAATTTTCCTAGGGCTACGGCTATAAGTTAATTTTGTTGTTTTAACTTATTCTTAACCAACATTTTCGCTTCAGGTTGTGTTGATCTGTTGGTTTTGTTCAAATTCTTCTGTAATGCGCTCCCGGCTTTGAAATCCCTTAGCAATTCCCGTAAAGTTATACGCATTTGTCGTTACGTGCTTCTATTTAATAAAAAAAAATCAAAACAAAACACGAACAAAGCAGCGGAATTTGCAAAGTTACCTATCTTACTGCCGATAAAGAATATTTATTGTCCCTTTTATATCCGGTTTTTGTTTCCATTTCTCCATTATTTTATCATAGCATTCAGCGATGAGAAGTGCGACGACAAATGAAATGAACGACGGCGACACAACAAATTCCGGTAACTTAATTTTCTTGGAGAAAATGAATTACACTTCCTGGATCCTTGTCTTATTGGCACTTTCTTAACCTTCATTTTATTTTCACATACAAGGTTATTCAGGACTGACTAAGCAGGCCTTGTCGTTCTGGAGATTTTAATTTTGACAAGTTTCCACGTTGATTTTTATATTGTTAGCGTAAAATTTGCAAAGAAAATTGGATTTGCTTTTGTTTGTCGGATACATGTCATAAAATTTCTAAAGCGAGGAAATGGCTGACAAGAATATTCGATTATGGTCCTAATTAGTTTACCTGCAGTACTGTGAAATGAATGAATAATAATGATCCATTGTAATATCACAAAATGACTTTCTTTATTAATTCACTATGCGAAAACGTCAGTGTTTTTTGTTTCTTTTTTTAACTTAATTTCTTATTCTTCTATTTGATGTTTCGACGAGTAAACCAAATCTAGTAAAAACATGGTATTTGATTCGTGGTTGTCAACTTTTTGAAACCGCGAAACAACCTCTTTAGAAATATGGGCAATGTCACAATTGCTCCCATTCAATTGACGGTTTTTTTTGTTATGTTTCTGGATATTCTGCAACATCTGACATGTTTACTAAACATCAGCTGAGTAGGTACTCTTGTAATTATTTATTGGTGGATTTTCATGTTTTTCTGTATGAACAAATCTCGATAATATCATTTTCATGAAAATCAGTGAATTGCGCATAATACCTGCTGTACGTAGAATATGTAAAGTATTTTTATACTTTCGAAAAAATGTGTGATCGTAAGAAGATACATTGCACAATTCGGTACGTACTTGTGTTCAGAAAGCAGCGCAATTATCTAACACAGTGTTTCTCAAACTTTTGTTTTCGTGGCCCGGTTATATTTATACTTCGTCTTCGTGACCCACTAAAATTTGTATCGACTTTACTGACCTATAGGAAAAATATAACATATTTTAATGTCCATACAGTTTTCATGCATTATAATACAGAAGCATTTCCTTTAAAAAAAGGTAAAGAAATGAAACAAACCAAATAATTTGTTATTGAGAAGAACAATGTCGTTTCTTGTTGTGACCCGGCATTTTGATTTCGTGGCCCGGTGCTGGGTCACGACCCACCATTTGGGCAACGCTGATCTAATACAGGGTGGCGCGCGGGAACGGGAGATTTTTAAAACTCAGTTATGCTACGTTAAATGATTTTTTTTTTTTCTACAAACGTTGTCATCGAAATGCCAAAACTACCCCATTGATGAATGATTAAGTAAAAGTCATTTGCTATGGATAACATTCTGTAGATAACCAACTTCTCTGTATTCCTAAATTCGCAAACGCAGTTTCGCCATAACTGGCCGCAAAATCTTAACGGAGATTGCGTCAATCTCATCACGAATCATTCATTGCCTTCAATTTATCGGTATTGTGAAGACTATGAGTAAATAGTAGACTTTTAAAAAATCTCCATAAAAAGTAATCACATAATAAAAGATCTGGTGATCTCAGTGGCCATCGAATATCGCTATTTCTGGAGATAATGCGGTTTTTGATTAAATCAATGGCTTTTAATTCCTGCACTACTCATTTCGCGTATGGAAGCAAACTTAAATCGTTTCTCAATGTTCTACCCAAAGTACAGCGAGACAAATCTTATGATGTCTCTGGCGTTCGAATGGGATTTTTTGGTCCTAGATACTTCTTGCTTAAGGTGGCCACTCACTTGCGGAGTTTTGAAAGGCCGTAATCCGACGCCACTCGCACACAGTTTTCGGACGGATTTTGGCCCCTAGGTAATAGATCGAATTCAAAAACTGCGAGTGTGTGGTGGTTAAAGATCCACACACACCGGCGCGATCTCGAAGTGGGCGCGGGCGCGGGCGCGATCACGATAATTGGTAACCATGTTACTTACTTACGTAACCAGGTTACTAATTCACGTGACCGCGCCCGCGACCGCGTCGAGATCGCGCCGGTGTGAGTTGACCTTTAAGGCAACGGTTCACAGACCGATATTGAACAGGCCGTCATCCGATGTACCGTCGACTAAGACCTTAATTCACCACTCACATGTAGTTTTCAGACGGGTCTTGGCACGCAGGCAACAGACTGAAATTGAAAACTGCATGTGTGTGGCTCATATGTCAAAAAAGAAAACAACAATCTTGAGTTTTTAAGAAAACTTCTCGAGCTATATCAGTTAAATCCATTTTTATGAAAAATACGAAATAAATGTAATGTGTATTGATTTTCGATCATTACCTTCAGTTCTGGCCTGCAGACCATTATTGTCTCTCAAAAATTCGCAAGTGAGTGGCCATCGTTAGTGCTGAATCTGTTGCTTCAAAATTATTAACCCATTTCTTTATAGCTTGAGCTGACAGAACCTGATCATAACGATGAAGTAATAAGTGACGCCGAAGTTTTCTTCTCACAGCTTTAACACGATCATTGTTTTTGTCAAATGAGTTTATTGCAAATGAGCGCTACGCACCCGACCACCGATCTATGCCAATTAAATTGCATAGGTTGGGGTTAAATTTGGCGTCATTACAGTCTTGTCAACTTAAAGGATGACTTTGAAAATAAAATCATAATCTCCCGTTACCGCACGCCACCTTATGTTTAAAAATGTATGTACCATTTATTTTATTTTCTAAAATTTATTCAGTTTTCTTCGAAAACCTTACTGATTTATATTTCACAACTAATGTACATGGAGCTTTAAAAGTGTACATATGCATTTTTATTATTTAAACAAAATTATGTATTTCGCCGTATAGACCGAATTGCTTTGGTTAAATAAGGTTTTGCCAAGTCGGTTATTAATACAAAGTTAAGTATCACAATTGTGATTATGGTATGAAATTACTCTTTATTAAATTAAATGTAATTGGTGAGGTAACAATAGCTATATGGATTAGCATAACTTAATTTTAATCACCTGCATTTTACATTGACGTTAATAGTTGTTACAAATATATTTTTATTGTTTAGCAGTTTTGAATGGTGCGTCCTGCAAAGTAATTAAAATTGCAACGGATATCCTTTTCATCTATTAAAAGCAAATATTTTATGCTTGGTCGCCTTCCTACAAATTGAATATCATCTTTTTTGCGCACTTAAATACATTAATTAACTAACAAATGAATGCTGAGAAAAACAAACAAAAAGAAATAAGGTGTGAACTTTGTTTTAAAAACGTATAATGTATTCACCACAATTGACAGTTTTTCCAATTTTTTTGTACTTGTGTTAAAGTATGTCAAGCTTCCATCAAGCAAATCGTAGATAAAGAATTCTTCATCGTGTTAGAAGTACTGTACTATCTTATTCCCATCAGGTCGGATTATGCGATCATTCTGGTACAAGAACCACAAAATTTTGCTAAAAAGTGTCAATAGTGGTAAAGGCAACACTTTTTAAAGTTTTAATTACATAGGTTATATAAATATCCAGTGTTAATTTTTTTGAATTTGTGGTACTTCTTGGAAAAAATAATTTCTTGTTGTATTTTTACCATTTGCATGTTACGGGCTTTTCGTTAGATTATGATTTTTAAAAAATATTAGAAAGGTTTTCTATATATAATAAAAACAAGGGTTTTCTGAAATAAGTGCGGGGTTTTTCTGACATGGTTAAGTAACTAATTTAAGTAACGTTTATTTGTCTATAGCAGAGGTTCCCAATCTTTTTAAGATATTGTACCGGTTTGTAGTAGACAATATGGTGGCGTACCAGTAAGTAAATATTTTTGGAAAAACGACCACAAAAAAAATTTCCTGAATTCTCAAGTGATGATTTTTTTTGTCGCTTGTCTCTCCAAAATATTTTGTCGAGCAAAAAAAAAGGACTAATCCTACAATAAAACTTTCCTAAATTCCCAACTAATGACTTTTTTTAGGTAAATATTTTGGAAACAGAATGCAATGCTTTATGTACAGTTGTAATAAAAACAATTTAATTCGTAAATACTTTTATTACACTAAATATAAATGCATTTGTATCATATACAGGGTGTTTCTTAAATATTGCGAAAAAATTCAGGTGGTGATTCCTTATCGAAAATTAAGGGGGTTCTTTCATTTAATTTTTTTTCCTTAGTAGACGTCTCCTTTCTGAGTTACACCCCCCTTTATTTTATTTCTCAAATTTGGATAAACGTAGAAGAATGATATTTGGTTAAATGTAGAAGAATTATGTTTGGTATTTGTTTTATACTTAGTAAAAGGTTTCCCATAGTAATATTTTCGATCATCTGCCACCTTCACCGGGGGCTGAAAAGTGCGACCCCTGTTGGTTTTTTTGTCAGAACTTTTTGGTGGGTTAAAATTTTGCAATTTTAGGTAGGTTTTACGGGAACAACTAAAGAACAGAAAAAGTTTCTAAATAAATCAGTCTTCCAAAAAAAAAAAAAAATTAATTGCAAAATTTCAACCCACCCAAAAGTTCTGATAAAAAAACAAAAAGTGGTCGCACTTTTCAGCCCCCTGTGAAGGTGGGAGATGATTAAAAGTATTACTATGGGAAAGTATAAAACATCTACTAAATATAATTTTCCTACATTTGTTCAAATTTGAGAAATAAAATAAAAACCCAATTTTACGCTCCCCTTTAGGGGGTTGTAACTCAAAAAGGAGACGTCTAAGGAAAAAAATTTATATAAAAGACCCCCCTTAATTTTTGGATAAGGAATCACCAGCTGAATTTTTTCGTAATATTTAAGAAACACCCTGTATAGATATAATAATAATTCTAATTATTGTAGTTAATGTGAGGGTTGCGCCTGTTTACTTTTTATCAGTGTAGAAATATCTAGTTCAATTTTGGTCAGTTTAAGGCGAACATCAGACTCAATATTAAGCAATGATTGGTTATTTTATTTTCGGTCTGAAATTAGCGGGTATCAATCATTTTCGATCACCCAACATAAACCGATAATTATTTTAAATGTACATATGTGTCTACAAATCTGTCACTATCTTCTACTTCTTTTACACACATGTGATATCACATAACAAAGATGCTATAAAAAAAAAAATTAAAAAAAATTATTTCATTTGCTTATCGCGTACCGGTAGCTTGACATTCGCGTACCGGAACCGGTACACGTACCACAGGTTGGGAACGCCTGGTCTATTTTATAACATTTTTATTAAAATTTGTTAAAGTGCTACACCTTTAATTTATAAAAAATTAATAAATTAAGTGCTTTAAAGATGAAATGGTACGGAAACGAATCAAGGCAACTGACAGATACTTTAACGTTTGTTTTACATTCCATTTTATTACGGCAAAGATGTTTTAAAAGTACGATTTATTTTATTTGTCGGATTTTAAACTCACTGCGAACTTTTTACAACTTTACAGCACGGACAGTGATTTAATTATTAAGGTAAGATGCTAATTTATGTGTCTACTGGCGGTGGGTAAAAAACAAATTTACAAAAATACGTGACGAGGTTAGTAACGAAACGTCGCGAGATATCAAAGACTTCCTCTAAATGGTAAAGCGTTAAAAATAATGTTAATTAAAACAAAGAATTCATTAAAATGAGAAAGTTTTCCCATTTCCTTTGTACGAGATAACGAAAAAAAACCCTCAGACGCTGAGTAATTGCCTCCTGAATAAACATTTTATAAAATGTATTATTAAACAAAATATGTCTCTGAATTGTGATGCTTCTGTTAAAAATTCCCGATTCGTTTTGGTACGAATAATTATGGAGAAATTTTTTTAATAAACTTGTATTCGTTTGGCACAATTTTAATTACAGTTCTTGACAATGCCGTTAGTCGCTCTGAACACCCTTTTTAATTCGGTACACGCGTTTTAATTTCGATTCAGCAATGAAACACTTGTTTAGTTTTTTATTACCTTTATTAGAATTAGGAAATGTAGGGTGAATTTTAAAGGGTAAGATAAGGGCAAAATATGCAGGATTATACAAACTAATTTATTACGATTTAAATATAGGAAAAAATGAGAACTAGATAGAGTACGTTGAATGATTAAAAATGTATAAACATTTCGAATAAAAACACAAAAATTTGCCTTTAATTAATTATTAAAAAGGATAGGTACGTACCGACGATAAAATTGGCTGATTAACGATTAATCGGCCGATTATTAACTTTCACATGATTTATTAGATTTTATGCTTAAAACACACTAACCAGGGTTGGGCAAAATTTAATATTTATTAAAAAAATCACGAATTTTTGTTTTTAATTAAGAAACTTGACTGTTTTTCCTTTTTACAACTAATTTATTCATTATTCACTCTGCATTATATCTTCTATGCGTCATTTAAAAAGTATCAACAAATGAAAAAGTTTTTTACTAAAAATTTCTCAGACACTTTTATTCCTGATTAAAGTTTGTGGATGACCTACAAGTACTAATTAAAAGTTGGAAAAAAAAAATTCACAAAAATGTCTACGATACCCGCTTTTAGCGACTTCAGACATAATATTCACAAGAGTAAGGTAGCCCTATTTTAAGAGTTACAAAAATAAAACTTTATAGGAAATAATTGTTTAGGATTCAAAAATACGACCAAAGGTGAAATATGACGTTAAAATTTCAATTTTTATTTTTGAAGTAATTTTAACATCCAAAAAATGCCCTTGTTTAAATAATTTTAAAAAATGTAAAAAATTGTTTAGGATTTAAAAATTTTACTCAATATAAAATATCGTTTTCTCTCGATTTTTTTTTAAACTCTTGAAATAAGGGTACTTTAATCTTGCGAATATTTCTAAAATCGCTAAAAGCTAGTGTCGTATGAGGTTTTTTAAAACTTGAAATTAGTTTTTTGTGCGATCGTACTAGAAACAGCTGTTTGACGGACGCGTTAGCAACCATAAAGTACTGCATTACCGGCCCTATCCTTAGCAACGGCCGTAAAAGTTACTTTTCAGGCCGTTACCCTTAGCAACGGCCGAAAAAGTAACTTTTACGGCCGTTGCTAAGGAGAGGGCCGGTAATGCACTACATACGCCATCTGTCAGTGACAGAATGTCACGTAGTTTCTAACCTATAATTTTGAAAATTACTAAAAATTTAAATTGTTTTTAATTCGATCGCACAAAAAATGTAATATGCACCTCGGCCAAAACGTACTTTTTCGGCCTTGCCTGTTTGCTGGCCTCGACTACGTCTCGGCCAGCAAACCTGACGCGGCCGAAAAAGTTACATTTTTTGGCCTTGATGCATAAATAACTATTCTATAATTTAATTCATTGACACAATTAACTTCATTAAGAACCGATCGGTCAAAATACCAATTACCGAAAACAACGTTTACTAAATTCTTGAATTATTTGAGTGATTTCCTATTAATATAAATAAATTTACCTGCACATTTCTTCAACATTGAAACGTAAGAAAAGACGAGAGTCTCGAAACGCTCTACAAGTTCATATCGAAAAGAATATTCTTGATTTTTAATTAAAACGTAATGTACTATTTATTTGTGTTTATATTAAATATGATGTTACAAATAAGAAATTGAGCGTCGTCATTACTAAATATTTATTACTTACGTTTATCTTACCAAAGTTGTCGTTCTTTAATAAGTCTTTTTCGATTTTCAAAATAAACACGTTTTTAAATTAAAACTATATCACACAATTAGAGAATTGAGAAAAATCGAGTTTCCAAAGTTTTCTTCCTAATTTTTGAAATAAGTTGAGTTTGGTAAATATTTGCATACAGTTATGCACATTTATGCTCTTTAACGAACTGTGAATAGATTGTGAGCTCCAAATGGTGAGAAATTAAAGTAGATAGCCCTGTATAATTTTGATAACATAAATATTTCAATCTGGTCGAGCGGGATAGACATATCGTTTTGTAAGCTGTCTTTCTCTGTTGCCTTTCTCAATTCGTTGGGCTTTAGCGTTTAACTTTTTGTAAGTATGTTTTTGTCCCATATATATTATTTACAACATTTTTTGTTATTTCGAAAAGTTTGCGTGTACGTCCATTGTTACACCTGGGACATGCTTTATAACAGGTATAAATTGAAGTTCGCTTGTTTTAAACGAGAGTTGTACATAAGTCAGGTTCATTTATGAAGAGAATAAAAAGGTGAATAAATGTGACAATTTGATGTATGAAGATAACATTTTAAGTTCGGCGAAACTACATTTATCAATTAAGAGAACAATAGCAAGAGGTAGATATAATACTAACCTTCGGAACAATACTAAGATAGTCTAAACATAAGAAGCCAACTAAGCAATGATCCGTTCGAACAAACCCAAACAACGATAACCTTTATAATTTGTGGTAGGTACTGAAAATTTTCGGTGTTTATACAAATACAACACGAATCGCTCTTTAATCAAGTCATTTTAGTTTTAGTTTTATATGTACTCAATATTTTTAGTCTAGGTAATTTATTGACTATAGATAAAAGTGTTGAATGATGCTATTGTAATTTTTTTAACGTTCAATACCTGTTAAAACGTCTTTGAATTCGTAAGTTAATAGTTTCAAAATTCGTTTTCAGTAGTATGTTTTTTTTAAAATTCATTGTCGAGAATTTCTCAAGAAAAAGTATTATTTGTTTTATTCAATTCTCAAGAATTATAGTGTTGTTCTTCAAGACAATTTTTATTTTTAAATTTCTCCATTAAGTTATATTATCATGGGAGTTGATATTGTTTTTGTTAATTGCAGTAACCTTAAAATGTTTGTTTACGAAATTGAAGGTTAATAATGAACTAAGCAAGGCGCTTCTTATTACAATTAAAGATGAAATAAATAAAGGAAGAAACAATCACATCATATCTCTTTTTAAAGTTTTACATAATACAAAAAACATTGTTTAGACTAGTCTTGAAAAATGATATTTACAAAATTGCTAAAAAATCTTCTTCTTCTATATATATAAAAGAGCTTGTTTGTTTGTTTGTTTGTGTGTTTGTTTGTTTGTTTGTTTGTTCGCTATAGAATCCTAGGTCCGTTGACCGATCGGGACCAAATTTGGCACAGTTACTTTTTGGGACCTAACGGATCAAACGTCGTATAAAGAGCGGCCGGAAATGCCCGGGAACGGCCGGAAACGTCCGCCGAGCGCGAGTAGTCTGTAATTACTGAACGTCTGAGAACGTCCGCCGGGAGCGAGCGCGGAGCGCGAGTAGTCTGTGATTGATAAAAGAGAATTGTAACCACCCGTGCAACGCCGGGTAAATCGCCTAGTCTATATATATAAAAGAGCTTGTTTGTTTGTTTGTTTGTTTGTTTGTTTGTTTGTTTGTTCGCTATAGAATCCTAGGTCCGTTGACCGATCGGGACCAAATTTGGCACAGTTACTATTTAGGACCTGACGGATCAAACGCCGTATAAAGAACGGCCGGAAATGCCCGCAACGGCCGGAAACGTCCGCCGAGCGCGAGCGCGGAGCGCCAGTAGTCTGTAATTGAACGTTTGAGAACGTCCGCCGGGCGCGAGCGCGGAGCGCGAGTAGTCTGTGATTGATAAAAGAGAATTGTAATCACCCGTGCAACGCCGGGTAAATCTCCTAGTATTAAATATATTATTTGCTGGTTACTAATAGCTTGATACTGACGAAGATGTTTATGAAGATCCAATCATTGGAAATGAAGACTTGTCTTTTCAAGAACAATTAAATTTATCTTAAACAGAAAGTGTGAGAGCAGTAAAACTTGGTGTTTTTGGAAAATATTAGACTTTTAAACAAGAATTTAATATATTTTTTCTAACAACGTTTCATACTTAGATATGCTTTTTCCACAAAACAAACGTAATTTTTCTATTGTTTACGATTTTGTTATGAAGAAGAGAAATCTGGACAATAGATTAATTAGATACATTAAGATGCGCTGTTTTTTTAAAAAAATATTTTAAATTTGGTTTTTCAATAATTTTTTTTTTAAGTCTACATACTGTGTTTTGTGTTAAAATAATAAATAAAATATATGAATTCTGTTTTAAAGAGTGATAATTCATTGTTATTTAAGTATAACCTTTTAAACTGAATATAAAGGGCAAATGTTATTTAAATATTATATGAGAATTCTCGAGATATAAGAGGCAAATTTTTTTTTCTCGAGAAATGAAAACAAACAATCTTTCTATATCTATAATAATAACAAATATATAACATATTAAAAAAAAAGACTTTTTTCCGCAATTATTCGAAAGTTGAAAATTGTAATACTTTTTCGCAAATATTTCAAAATTTGTGTCGATAATGTTTGGTAATTTAACCATTTCTCTTCTTTATTAATAAGCGAGATTTTATTTAGTCGTAAGTTCCTTTTGTTGTGCTGATTTTGTTCCACATCTTTCTGTCTTGTGCTAGCTTATTTATCTCTTCTCTTTTGATTTTTTTATCTGTTTTTTTTTTACTTCGTCTTGCTAGGTTTTTCTCGGTCTACCTCTCTTGTTTTTTCCCTGTGGTCTTACTTCATAGGCTATTCTTGTTAACCTTTTTTCTTTCATTCTATAAATTGTTGCAACCAGCCCAGTCATCCTTCTTGTATTTTTGTTTTAAGTTAACTGATTTTATCTTTAATTGTTCTCTATATGTTTTATTTCTGATTCGATCTTTTTTTAGAAATCTCATTTCCTATGAAATTCTGTCGGATTTGGACGACCAAGTTCATAATACCGCGTCGTTTAGGTTGCATAAAAAATGATCGAAAAATTGTGAAATTTGTTTGCGAAGAAATTCTGAAACGAAAGCGATACAGAAATTGATTAAAAAAATTGTGCTCGAAGAGATAAGTTGTTGAAAAAAATTTGCATAGAATTATGCAAAAATTTACTAACCGTAAATACGTGCGTCTATGCATAAATATCTAGAACGGAAATGCCTTTACTTCCTCGTTGCCTCAAATGATGAAGTGTTCCCATGTTGAAAACTTTTTAAAATACTTGAATAACTTAAATATCTAAATACATGTATGTTGACCCATAATTTTATGCCAGCTCAAACATTGGGTATTTATTTTTATTACGTATCGGTGGTTATTTATCAGCGTTGTGGGTTTTTGACGCATGTTATATTTTGAAACAGTAAATCTTCACTTGTTTGGAGTGTCGATCAATATTTTATGACGAATTGAAATTTTATGTTTTATAGGTGGTCGTAAAAAATCGCTGATTGATATTCTTTGGGTCATGTGAAGCAAAACAAATTGAAAAATCTCTTCCTGTAGCGGTCCTAAAAATATTTATGTGTCCACCAACTGTTAAACGCTGTAGTAACTTGGATTTATTAATTAAACTTTCATTATTTATGGCGATTGGATGTTTTCTTTTTGGTTTTTAAATTATAGTAGTTTTATACCTATGGCGAAGGTATTTCATACTCTAAGCAGGACAAAGCACTTAATTTTTAATTAAAAATTGTTCAAAAATAATTATAAGTGTAAGGCTGAGCGCCCATTGAAATGATAACTGTCAGTAACTTCATAAGGCTTGATCCAGAAAAACTGAATTATTAGGGTAGGGGTTGGTAGAAATCAAAATTCTTAAAAAAAAAAAAATGATAAACGTGCTGTTTCATGCGAAATACTTTAATTTTGTGTTAGTTCAATCCCTTCAAAATCATGTCAAGTGTTGTATCACTTCGGTGAGCGCTCGTCCTTATAGATACACATCAAAGTAGCCTAGTTTGAAGTATACTTCAAAAATGTTTAGAATTGAAAATGTAACCTCTCTTTTATTGTAAAAGCAGGTAAAACTTTTGAATAAATAATTATAATGAATAAATAAAATTGTAGATAATCAAAGGTGGCGCTGGAATATTGGACCGGCGAATTAGTTTTTCATAGTGATTGAAATATGTAACTTAATATTTCTTAAAAACAACCAAGCTAGGCGTTTTCACACTTAAAAACCATTGATAATGTAGATAATGTTTAAGGTGTCAATTTTAAAAATTATGAAAGGCTAATGTAAAATTTAAATATATTTAATTAATAACAAATATATGTGAAGATATCTTAAAATAGTTTAATACCATAAAAGATTGAAGATTAGTAACTTTGTTTGGAAGAAAATATTAAGTTTACTTTTTAACCAAAGGTAGAATTTTAAAATAATTTTTTAATCATTCGTTTGCAATGCCATTAAGCCATTATGCTTTTTGGATTACAAAATTTTTGTAAATTAATTATTCTCACTTGGTTTTTTAAAAGTTTAGCAATTAACATTCTTAAATTAAAGTTATGTTGAAAACTGAGTTCTTCGTATGAAAGACAAGTTTACTATTTATCTGTGTTTTATCAGACGGAACCTTCTGTTTGAAATCAAGAAAATATGAAATTCAGATTAATAAAATAAGAAAATGTATACTAAGCATTTGCAATGCAAGAGAATTTCTGCTGAAGCAAGCAGTATTTACCTAGGATTTATTTACTTTGCCAATTATTTTACATGTTACGTAATATTTACATATTTTTCGTGTATTTCATAATTGAACAAATTGAAGCGTTATGTTGGTGAATACAAAAATAATATCCTTGGTCGTTCTTAATTTTGTGGTTTAAAAAAAAAATTGTATTTTAAAAGCAGTATTTTGTAAAAAGGAAGAAGTTATCGAACATATACTTAAATTTATTTATTGCTTTTTCCTTGAAAATGTTCGCTATCTTTAGAAATAAAAAAAAAACAAAACATTTAATATCTTATATCTAGCAGGCTATTGACTTTTTCAGGAAAGCAAAATTCTGTTAATTACACTCTTGAATGAGAAACTTTTGTTCCGTTTAATCGACATCGTATCTATTGTAGTTCGCGAAATAAGCTTCTGTGAGTAAATACCGTTGATTGGTGTGTGTACAATAGTTGTCGTGGAATATTTCTTTTGAAATTTTGCACCAGTCATTGTAATAACAGTTATTTTTCTAAGGCAGTGTTTTTTGTTAAAGGTCTCGATCGAGTATAATTAAGGTATCAGGATGTCGATGCATTGTAATTCGTTTTGCGTTTCTTTTGTACCATGAATACCCAGTTCAGTACAATGTCCATTACGGAATTGTTAACTTAGCGTAAAACCCGGTTTATTTGAAATATAAACTGGAAGAGAAAATAGAAGACTATTTATACTGATGTAAACAATGGGGAATGATTGGAACCGAGCTGCTTTAATTTAATTAGTTTTGGTTCCTTAGGGACGAAAGTAGGGCAAACAGTCACGAAACAACTACAATAACGAAAAAATTTTTTTAAGTGTAGGTATATAATAGGTATATGTTGTTTTACATTATTTGGACGACTTTAAAAGTTTAATTAATTAATTTAGAAATGAACACTGTTCATTGAACAGTAGGTACTGACTTTTTAAAGTGTGCTTAAGTCACGTCTTACATCGTCTTAAATATACAGAGTGTTCATTACTTTTTCGGTTGTTTCGGTAATTTAACCAAAAAAAAGAGACTGTTTAACAAATCCTACGTATCATTAAACGGGGAAAAAATCCAAATAAAGTGGCTAAAAAGCATGCAAAATTTTAAAGTATTTGAAAAAGGCGTTTCATAACTTCTTTCAATTAATGGTACTTAATATGGTTTTTAGTCACAATTTTTTTTTTAACAAAATTATCGGGGGTAATACCATAAGAGGTTAAAATTTGCCGGCCAAATTTTGTTTGACACGAGTTGTTGCTTAGTATCAATTAACGCTACGCGCTGGTTGATTTGCCAATGTCAGTTTATTCGAGTTTAAATTGAAAAGCAATAACGAGTGTTACAAATAAAAATTGGCCTGCTAAAATTTTAACGTCGAATGGTATTTGTTGCGAAAATTCCACGACTGATAAGAATTACCTATACAAGTATTTATTTATTTATACTTTCTTTGTTTGTAGTCAAATTTCTTTGCTGACTCGCTTATTTTTAAATATATTAGTTATTATTTAAATTAAAAGCTGCTCAATTCAGTTCAAACAATAAAACACACGTTGGAAACTTAACTCTTGCCATTATTCTAAACGTTGCTATAGTGAAGTAAACAAAGATTCTAATTTTTTATTGCGTTGCCATGGTGAAGTAAACAAAGATTCTAAAATGTTATTGCGTTGCCATGGTGAAGATAAACAAAAATTTATCCGATTGCAAATAGTAAGGTTCCTATTTATCCGCTAGCAAACGTGATAAATCGTATGCATTTGCATTGACATTAATGACAGTAGTGGAATTTTATCGGGGGTAATACCATAAGAGGTTAAAATTTGCCGGACCAATTTTTGTTTGACACGAGTTGTTGCTTAGTAACAATTAACGAGAATAAATTGAAAAGCAACAACGAGTGTTACAAATAAAAATTTGGCCTGCTAAAATTTTAACCTCGAATGGTATTTGTAGCGAAAATTCCACGACCGAGGTGTGACGTTTAAACCATTTGTAGAAAACTTAACCTCTGATATTTTCCGCAATGTCATTGCGTTGCTATGGTGAAGGTAAACAGAAATTTATCCGACTGCAAATAGTTAGGTTCCTATTTATCCGCTAGCAAACGTGATTAATCGCATGCATTTGCATTGACATTAATGACAGCAGTGGAATTATCAGGGGTAATTACACGAGAGTTTTGTTATCCGGATAAACTTGCGTTGCTACGAAAGTTTGGTTGCTAGGAAACTCGACAAGACAAAACTGTCGGATAAAATGACTCGTCCTACGGACTCGTCGTTTTGTCTCTGACAGTTTGTCGAGTCAAGAGTTGCCTAATAGCAACCAAACGTGAGTTTAGAAAAAGCAAATTTATTTGTCCAGTATAAAAACAAAGCTTGAGTGTAATTCGGTGCGATAACTGCACGAATAAATTATAACCTTTCAATAATAAGTAAGAAAACGTCAAAATCTTTTCTATAATCTGATTATAATTAATTCAAAATAACCAATAGTCAAAATAATTAAAGATTACCGAACCGAAAACAAAAGGACATGTCCTATCTGATGTTGACTTAATTATCATATCAGTATCTTTAAAAAGTCGAATTTCGCAATTTCAAAATATGTAATTCCGAAAAAAAAATTGATAACATTTTAATGCTATTCTATACGGATTTTCGCTTTTTTAGTGACATATAAGCTTGTTTGTGATTGTTCATAAAAACAAACGAGGTAATCAAGGTAGCAATGATCTCTGGGATGTTTTCAAAAACTTTATACATCTGCACAGTGTAATAGGAAAATTATTCAAATTTAATTTAATAGAAATGATGTAAAATAAAACTGTATTATTACTCAGCATATGATTATATTTCGTGCATATTAAGTAATTCTGCAAAATCATGTTCACTTGTTTGATTCATTTTAAATTAATAAAATTTGCAATCGCTTTGAAATAATGCATGTAATAGTAATTAAATATAATAAATTCCTACGCTTCTAAATCAAGTGCGTTTATTAAAGTTGGAATGTGCAAATTAATTGTAATTTGATTCAGTCTATTAACATTTGAAACTAACAAAATTCAACATTAATTTTTTTTATTTTAATCATTTCGTCAACTAAGTATTCTACCGCAATAACATAATTAAATTTCGTTTATGAAATAACGTTTATTATCACTCTCAATTAGATTGCCTTGCAACGACGATAGAAATCAAATTAGTTCTGCATGGCATCAGTTGCAAAGGTAAATGGGAAATAAAATATTAGTATCACATAAATCGTATAACCGTTGATATGTACAGCTTATATTATTTTTCTAATACCTAGCCATAGAAACCTTAACGTTACAGACTGTTCTCTGTTGTTGAATTTTTGTTTAAAAATATTTAGTGGTCGAAGTTTTTTTGTAACATTACAAAATTCTCAAAAAAAACCCATTTCAAGTAGCTTATTTTGGTTTTATTTCAACTTAATATTATATTTGTTGTTTACGATAACAGTTTTTTTGTTTGTTGATATTTTGTGAATAGTTTATGGATTTGCACACTTAAAAGGATTTTTAGAAACTTCAAATAATAATATATCATTGTAATAACTGCGGAATGGCACATGTGGAAAACAATCAAATACATGGTACGATTTTATTAATGTATGTGTAAAAAGTACTGTATAAATTACTTTGAATTAAATAAATAATGGTTTGACTTAGGGGGGCGTGGAAAAATCCTTAAACAAGTGTGCCCTGAACCGAAAAAGTTTGAAAACCTATGGGTTAGGCCAGGGGTGGGCAAACTTAATACTGGTATGATCGACATTAATTCTTCTTATTTATGCGCGATCGACTTCGAAAAATGGGTTAAATTAAAAACAAATAAAAATTTAATTAAGGTCTTTATCGATAATAATATATTAAATACATTGTATTTACTATTTTGTGCAATGTACTTTATTGATAAATATTTTGAACTAAAATGTCCGCGATCGACTGTCGAACTTTTCGCGATCAACCGGTCGATCGCGATCGACCGTTTGCCCACCCATGGGGTAGCCTATTCACTGAATAATTGAGGGTTAACTTGTTTTTTTTTTAAAATAGTCGAAAGGTATATTTTATGTTAGAGTATTTACATGGTTAGAGATAGTTAGAAATAGTTTTGTGTTTTGTGTTTTGATCAATATTACCTAGGGTAAAATTGCTTTTTGTGTTTTTCTTTTATTTTAATCAAAAGAACGCAATTGAGTCTAGTGCATTTTGCTTATTGTTATTATTGTTACTGATCTGAACCAGTTCCTGTTTTATGACATATGGGAGCCAAAAATTAAATTCAAGGTACGTTTGTAATTTTTTTAACTTTCATGAAACATTCTAAAAAGATATGTAATGTAATGGATATGTAAAACGTACTGAATATTAAACCACTCATTAAAAATTAAAATGAAAATAAGTACATATTTAGTGGGTTCTTTATAAGCTACATAACTTTAATAAGTTCCTTAATATGAACGGCAAATAAAAGTTTATTAATACTATTAAGTAATAATATTATATAATATTAAAAGTGAAAAGGTGTTAAACAAAAAAGTACCAAAAATGTTTTTTCTTTAAAACAATCTATAATATTGTTATATATTTTTTAAAGCTGTACATTTCGGTGGAGCACCTGGTGCATATGTCTATTTAAGTCCTGGTTTTGTTTAAATAACGTGCAAATTAAACGGACGTAAAATATTTTTGCTTAGGTGATTCCTTTAAAGATTTTTCGAAGTTGTCAAATAGCGATAGGTTATAAACCCCATGGTATAGCACAACATGCGGTGATAATATTCTTTTCATACAAACAAATCTTTGATGTCGATATTATTTACAATAAATTAAAACGGCTGAGATCCTATTCCCACTCACACATGAAATGAAAATAATCGTAATAAAGGGGGCGGTGTAACTTAAGACCTCAAGGTACAAATACCTACTACCGCAGCGTTTAAGGGCAAAATCAAAAGCTTTCTAACACAAAGGAAAAACAGGAAGAAAATATGTACGACACAAGTTTTAATAATGCTTCGAAATATGATCCTCAATAGACCGAAGTGTTCTCTAAAACCCTCCATACAACCCCAAAATGTACGGTGAATTTCAAAGAATGCGATTAAAGACAATGATCTATATGTTTTCGGAACTAGGGATGTATGTAGTTCTAAGCGTTTGTTTAAACATGTATCATGCATCTTATTTGAATATTTATTAAAATTTGTGGATTAAAATTATGTTGACTGTTTTTTTTAATGTGTGTAATGGACCAAAATAAGTACTAACGGAACGTATAAAAATAACCAGCTTAATGTATGACAATTTGCTGCGTTTCGTAGACTATGACAATCATCGAACCGTGAGGGAATACATTTTGTTGCTCCTGTTTTTTGATTCATGGGTTGTTTGATATGCAATGTCATCGTTCAGTACACTAGATTTCAAATATTGCTTTCCCATCGACAAGTGCGTGTGAAGTTTCTCTTTCTATCTGTAAACCGCATCACCAACCTGTGGAACAGGCAGCCGAGAACAGCGTGGTTAAACAATTTAGAAAAAGTTTGTTAAGTGCCCTAACATGTACAGCACAATATGTTTTAGTGATATAATTAGGGGTGCCTTTCATTTTTGCGTGTTTTGGATTGGAAGATTTATCTCAACGAAGTAGGTCGGTATACTGAAAGATTAACACGGAAATAAACTTTAAAATTTTATTGTTATTGTTGTCATACAATTAAAATGGCTTCGATTATAGGAAAAATTAAGTTATAAACATTAGTAAAAAACAGATTATTACACATTAGGTATTTGGTGAAATTTTTAAGACGAATTTAATCGTAAAAACGGTATCTAATTCATCTGTTTCCGAGTTACCTACATTAAAAAATGTCAAGAACATTAAAATTTGTTGTACATTATTAGTTTTTGAATTATGTTTTAAATGTAAACCACTGGTCAATGTATAATGTATAATCAAGTAGTACTCAAGGTAAGGTCAGACACAGCTACTTTTGTTGCGCATCTTTTTTATTGCGGCTGCAAAAGTTGCATATCGGGTTCACACACTGACCGAAAGTAGCGGGTTGCGCGCAGCTTTTTGTGCTGCGGCTGCTTTAAAAGTTGCAGCTGTACAAAAAAGTTGCAGGGCTGTTCACACCTATAGCGCTACTTTTACTTCAGCTGTTTTCTTGCAGTCCAGGGTGCAACTTGGTGCCCCATTTGTGATTATTTTTAACAGCAAATCTTTGATTTTTGAGTTTATTTCCCTATCTTCTCAGTGATGAATAGTGATCTAGTGGTGGACGTTGCAGCTTCTGTAGCAGTTATTTTACTGTAAAAAGAAGGAGAAGAAGACAAAGATATTTAAAGAGAAAAAGAATTTGGGTTAGAGATTGGTTTAGAAATCGAGAAAACTCTGGAGTTGTTAACAACTTGCTGCAAGAGTTACCTCTAGGTCAGGAGATGAATCATTGTACAAAAACTTTTTGCGAACTTTAAAGCAAATCCGTGTATTATTTTGTATTTTATAACTGTTGATTGTAGTATTGTGAACATGGCTAAATTTGAACTCTTTGAAAAGTTTAATATGTTAGAATATTAGTACTTTGTAAGTGATAAAAACGTAGCGGCTGTTGCAGAATTTACTTGGCAATGACGTTTAGTTGTTTAATAATTGCAAACATCACTTGTTTACGAAATCATGGCAAACTTTGATGATCGAATTTTTACAAAATTGGCCATATCTTGGCTATTTTTTTGCAACAAATACATAAAACTATATATTTTTAAAAGGCTAAAAAAATACTCTTTCACATAAAGTCATGGCCAACTAGGGTTTCTATTTAAAAAAAAATGTAAGTTTACTCCATGTCTCAAAAGTCAAAGAGGCTAAGAAAAAATTACTTTTGGTTTTAAATTAATCATAAAAATCTGTATAAAAAACCTTCATAACATTTTGTTCTAATTTAATAAAAAGAGAAGTTATAGCAAATTTTCAAAAATGATAAAATTTAATTTTTCGTCTGTAGTGCCAAAATAAAATCCGATAAAAAAAATCAAATTGCACAGACGTTATTTTCTCCAAAAAAATAGCCCAAGAGACCGAAATCAGATTTTCGCTATCTATTACGGTAACCGAGATACCCCATAAAACATTCGATTTTGGTCCACCCTGAACTCACCAGTTAAACCACCCACTTTTCACTTCGAAACAAAACTGCACGGGCTCTGCAGCAAAAGTTTCACCGCACGAAATATTTTTTACTGCGACGCTACTCAGTAAAAATGTCATTCACACAAGGCTACTTTTGAGTTGCGCGCAGCACGAATAAAGTTGCAGGCAGCCATACTGCAGTCGCTACCTTTGTAGGTTGCAGTAGGGTTCACACGTCACGCAACTTTAGTTGCGCAGTTTTTTAATGTGCTTCGCAGCAAAAGTAGCTGTGTGTGATCTTACCTTTGCCTTTTAAAAATATATGTTTAATATGATTGTACGTTATTGTCAATAAATGTATTGACACTATGAGGTCCGATTGCATATAAGTTGAACTAGGGATTAACCCCAGGATTAAACCACGTTAACCCTAGAACAAGGCATAATCGCAGTTTAGTTGGCGCTTATATTGCCTAGTTTTAGGGATTAACATGTATTTTAACACCAGTGCTACTTTGTGCAATCGGGCCTAATGGTAGGAAAAAGGTTTAAGATGATAGCTCAGATATTATTGGTTGAATGTAGCTAACCCTCTAAGATTCGATTGCATAAACGCTAAACCTGGGATTAACTCTGAGTTAAACCCGGTTTAAGTCGTTTACCCAGGGTTAATTCCAGGTTAAGCGTTTATGCAATCGGGCCTAAGTGTATAAACAGACTCAGGTAGATCATTTTATAAACTTTTAAAATTTTATTGAATAGAAAATCTTATCTTTGATTTTCTATTAAAGAAGGACGCGACGAAAAAGGATGTGATTTCTACGTTCGCACTTATTGAAATGCGTTATGTGACGATTGACATCTAAAAAATCTCAGCCATTTGTTTTCTTAAACGTGTTTTCATTTTTTAATGTATAGGTTACCCAAGTGTCAATGTCATAAAATTAATATAAGACCTACGTCAAATTGTTGTTGAAAAGTCAAACCCAACTTGATGACTTTTTTATTTGAACGCTTCTTATATTATTCAAAGAAAATAATAACTATATCTGTCTAGAATTTAATATTGTGTGCTATTGCACATAAACATTCCATTTCGTTGACATTGGGTACAAAAACTAACATAACATTTGATTGATTATTTGGTTTTGCCAGATTCAAGTTTTAATTCCCTCACACAGGTTAGTTAAGGTTAAACACTTTTTACATCGATCGTAAATACAAAATGTATAGTCGTAAATTACACAGTCGTACAAGTGCTTGACGTATAAATTTTCATTCGTATAAATAAATAAATAAATGTTTTGTTGTACAAATAATGGTTGGCGTACAAAATTTCGCACATGAATTTAAACGACACTTATGCAAGCGGACTATACTGCTAATTGGGGGAGGCGAATATTAATTTGATAACCATATTTTGGTATTGGACAAAATGCCTTATCCCATTAGTGATTATCGATCGACATGCAAAGCTCCGTTGCCGATTTAAAAAAAAGAAGAGTTGTTGTATTTAGAAATATAAGCCTGCAAGCCAACAATATCTCCATTCTCCAAGATAGAACATGAATTTATATATCGGTATTAAAAGTTTGATATACACCCATAGAGGTCATATTGTTTGGTGGACTTAAAAATGTTTTCACATTTTTTACTGAAAAGTTTTGTTTGTAACCAAAAACTTATTATTACTTTTTTTGCAGCACACGTTTTAAAAGAAAGTATACACGACTCCATTATTTATGCACATAGAAACAAATGTAAACATTTAGTAAATTGTATTATTACGTAATTTTGTTTTCCTATGAATATCTTAAATATTTTTTAAAACTTTTTCTAATGTACAATATGTGGTAGAATTTTAATGTGTTTTAAATAGCTATGGACGTAAATCTCATATCCAACAACCATTTAACACGTTAGTTTGTAAATTTAATGCAGTTGTTATGTGTAACGTGTTTCCAATGGTCAGAATAAATATTAAAATTAAACAAAAACCGTGCTTGTAATGGCCTTTTGTATTTTGTCCGCGTTTAATCTCTGTGGGAAAAGTAAACAAACCCCAACGTCGGAGTTAAACAATTTAGCCGAAGTGACACCCAATGCTAACGTTTGTCGTTAAATCTTCGTTTTTTAGGGCCGTCATCAACTTTCTTCAAAAGTAAATTTGATGTTTTCACAATAGATGTAATTTATTACGTTATTACGTACATAAATTATTCAGGAATCGTTTTAATTTTATATTGTGTGCGATAAATTATTTTTGCCAAGGCGAAATAAAAGGACAAGAAAATGTAGGTCTACGTTAATATGGAATTTTATGGCTCCGTTCTTTTTATCAGTTAAGTTTGCGTCATTGGGTTGCAAATAAACGAACGGCTGTAGCAGATACGCGGATTAAAAATTCTAAACTTTAAAAATTTCTTGTTTTTTTTTACATATGTGCTTGTTTCTTCATTTATCCTTTGCAGTGTTTCTTCGGGTAGTTTTGAGTCACTAAGCTGTTGTAAGCTATGCAATTTTATTATAATTAAAAACATTATTTTATCTAAAATAAATAGTACCTTTGATATAGTTGGTTTCTCCTGTTTTTGATGATAGGTTAAATAAACGATAAAAATTTTCTGGTTTTTAAACAGGTTTATTCGTTGCAAATTTTTTTAAAAAGATCCTACATGTTTCGCAGATGGAATTTTATCTGCATCCTCAGGGATATTTTTAACAAATTGTTGAAAATTGTTGAGATATTGTTGAAAATGTTGAATAAATTAAACTACCATTTTTAAATTGTGAAAAATTTGAAATATCTGTTGAAAACGTTGAGAAGTAAACTTGAAATTATTCTTATATTATATTGACGAAGATTAGCTAGGTATTATTAATTTTAAATTATTGAAAATTTGTTCTTAGCTAAATTTTGGACGATACTTTTTGACAAAACACAAAATGACGGCACAAAACACGTTAAAATTTTACTGTTAAATTTAACAGTAAAATTTTAACGTGTTTTGTGCCGTCATTTTGTGTTTTGTCAAAAAGTATCGTCCAAAATTTAGCTAAGAACAAATTTTCAATAATTTAAAATTAATAATACCTAGCTAATCTTCGTCAATATAATATAAGAATAATTTCAAGTTTACTTCTCAACGTTTTCAACAGATATTTCAAATTTTTCACAATTTAAAAATGGTAGTTTAATTTATTCAACATTTTCAACAATATCTCAACAATTTTCAACAATTTGTTAAAAATATCCCTGAGGATGCAGATAAAATTCCATCTGCGAAACATGTAGGATCTTTTTAAAAAAATTTGCAACGAATAAACCTGTTTAAAAACCAGAAAATTTTTATCGTTTATTTAACCTATAAATAGTACCTACCTATACATAAATATTTTTGCATACGACAGATTAAAGCTTTATGAGCTTATGTCTAAATAATTTTATCTTGATAAAAATTTTGCATAAAAGTAAATATTTAAAATGCTACCTCCATTCGTATTAAACGATCAAACTGAAAGACAAAGTTGATTATAACAAAGGTAGTAAAAGATAATTATTAATAGAATCCTTTCAGTTATAATTGAGCCTAGAAAAGTACACAAAACGTGGAAACAAACTCAGTTCTTCAGAAACCTAGTATATTGCGGAACCTTATTTACTTATCTAATTATTCACACCCATATTTAATTAATTTTGTTTTTTTTTATTTGCAGGTACGTTAACGTTTTCCTTCCCAGTCTGATCTTTAGTAAGGTAATAACATTGTCATTATATTAGTTCTGTTAGCATTTTTTTATGTGAAAAAGAAAATGTACCTAAGTAAAATGAATTACGTTTTTATCACAATTGATTAGGTTTAGACAAAGTTTACGTTTAGTACATATATTTACCAGGGGTTTGGAGCGGAGCACGGAGCTGGAGCACGGAGCAGTGGAGCAATGGGTTTTTGGCCAGAGCAGGAGCGGAGCCCGGAGTAAATAATTTTGATTGCTCCACACTGCTCCAGTTTATTATGTGCAATTTTTTGAAAACTTTTTTTCTTCTTTTTTTCAACCTTTGAAAATCAATAATTTGTTCTTTCAAACATTTATTTAACTTTACTTGTTTGTTAGGGTCAAATATTGTAATTTCTGACCAAATTCCACATATCCAAAAAAATGAAAACTTTGTTTTTAAAAACAAATTTTTTGATTAAAAAACTTGTTTTAAAAATGTTAACCATATTTGGAGCATTGAGCGGAGCTGGAGCAGGCATTTGATGCCGGAGCGGAGCTGGAGCGGAGCAATTAAAAAGTTGGACTATTCCAAACCCCTGATATTTACAATATATTTTATGAATAAGTACTTAGAGAGACTATTTAATTATCATGAAAGTGTATTGTATCGTAGTTATGTAAGTGTAACTCTTATGCTCTGTGAAGGAAGGGTAGGGACTGGAAAATCAGACAGTAATCCCAATAACCGATTATCGGTGAAAAATTTCGTAGGTAACCGACCGGTTAAACGGTTATTTATAGGCTAATTTTAATTATAATTAAATCAATGAATTTGCTTGCACATGATAGTTTTGTGGTGCATGTACCCTCAAAAAATTAAAAAATAAATAATCATTTTATTGATATACCTAAAGGTTTGTTTAATTTTAGTTGAAATAATTTTAACAAACTGCAAAAACAAAATATTCTTCAGAAAAAACAAAAACAACATAAAGTTTAACCCTGTACCTTTTACAAAAACAAAATAGTGAAACGCAATAGTAAACTATACAAGCTATTTATAAATTTCCTTTTTTTTATGAAACATGCATTTTAAAACATCTACCTTTTATTTTATTCGCAAACTAGAATTTCACTTAAATTCAGTATACACTGCACCACTGTACCAATTTTACCAATCTTTTTGTACGGAATGTACAAAAACACTGAAAAAACGAAGTTACCAAAATAAAAAGCTAAGCACTTATGCTTGCTTGGTAACTAAACTTGGCTAATTAAAACGTTGGCGCGAAACCTAAAGAAAAATTGCATAATGTTTAAAAATAAACGGTTAACCAAGATGTAATAACCGGTTATCGAAAACATGCTCCGGTTAGCCGGTTATCGGTAAACCAGTTTTCTAATCCTTAGTGCAGGGTGTCCAACTGATCCCAGATTTTAAAGGCATTTACTACTCAAGTACTAACAGAGCACGGTCTACCAGTCTACCAAATTTATACAAATTTACCAATGTGTCAAAAGTGTTGATTAAGTTTGGAAAACATTTATCTCTTTGGCTGTTTGCAATTATACAGGGTGTTTCACTTTTCGATGAAACACTATTGCTAACTCCGTAAATAATGAAAATACAAGGTTGGTTAAGTAAGACAAAAGTTAGCTATTTAGGAGTGTATTTTAAACGAGATCTTGTTTTGTTTAAAAATTCCATGGCTTGCGTGATTTAACGAAAAAATCGAAAACGATCAAAAATGTTAAACTTAAATATTTCGGCTATTGTTGCGAATACACAAAAACGCCAAAGGAAAAAGGTTTTGTAAATTTTGTTTGCTATAAGATGGCGATAGTCGGATTTTTATTTATAAATTACCGTGCGAGATATTTGACAAAACAACTTTTTTTTAAATGGCAGTGTAGTAGGTGATGACTTGGATTTAAGGATTATTTTTTCCTCTTTACAGTAATATAATATTTTATATGTCTATTTACAAAAATAAGCAAAATAACCTAAAAAAATGCAAAATCTTAAGATAAAAATAATAGTTGCCATGGAAAAAAACAATAACCGACTTCAATTGCTTTATTTCGACCCTTAAAAAACACAATGATGTTGCTTATTTGTCAAAAATCAATCGTCTATGAAATTTTGAAGAAGTTTTATGCAATGGGGTATACACTTTTTAAAACCGTAGTAATCTGTATATTACTGTTTCATACTTTAACTATAAGTTGCCGTTCTAGGGATTTAAGTTACACTTACAGCCCTTACAGTTGTTTTCCGTACAAAGTTAGATTTATAATGATATGACTATGAGCTTAAGAATATGAAGTAGAATTTTCTGTATCTGCTGATTTATGTTATCCGATTTCATCAATATTTTATCCAATATTTAGCAGTATTTTCTACAAAACAATTTTTTATATGTTTATGCTTGAATAGTAACATCAAACTTAAGATAAAATTCCGGTTTTTGACATTTTTTATTACTTATTACGTATATCCAACATTCAATATATCTTTGAAAGGCTAAAAAATGTAATAAATCTTTTAAAAACCACAAAAAATCGTTTACCTATATATCCGTAGTGTACCAGGTTGCAATAAATTTCAGGTAAATTTTGAAAATGTATAAATATAAGCTAAATAAATAGATTAAACGGTAAATAATAAGTACAGCGGAAATATTTCCGCGGCCTACCGTAAATTAAAGTTAATTACCCAAAAATTTCATTATTTGAGGGCGCAGTACCGTACAAAACATTACTTTGGAATGAATTCCGTACATTCGTAATGTGGTGAATTATTATTTGGCAGATTTATGGTTCAAATGTAATTATTCATTAGCCCAAATTAACTGCCGGCACGGGGAGGGAGTTCGTTTTGTGCGTGTGGAGAAAATGGAGCACAGGTGTGAAGAGTCGTTTTCATTTCAAGTTATCATTACGATTATGGATCTCAAATCGCAGGCTATTTGCGGAATTACGTGATTCTGGCGGGTTCGTCATCAAATCCCAGATTTATTTCATTTACGAGATTCGATTTGATCATTCCGGAAAATAAATGATAGATTAACCTCTTTATATCTTTATCTGGTACAGTATAATATAACGTCCAAGATAAAAATATTCGAATTTAGCAATTTTTTTTTCATACAGACTTTTTTGTGAAGTTGAAATACAAATTGAAATTTTTAGCAACATTCTGTATAGAAAAATGATTTAAAAAGTTGTTTGAATTGATTAAATCGCAACTAAACGTTTAACAAAAACTTGTCGAATAGGTCTTTCCAATTACGTTATATTGAAAATTCTATTTTTAATTCACGATCGAAAAATATTTCATATTTATCCAGAACAAGATGGTGTTTTTAACTAAATCTGTTATAAAACAGAACTTAGCTCTTTTTTAATTGTTTAATAAAAGGAAAACACTCAGTAATCCATGGCAACTAGTTAAAAGATTTTTTTTTATAACCTCTTTAAACTCGTTTGAGATACAGTTGGTCTGTAACAGTAGGTCATAGACATAAATGAAATCGTTTCACTTTCACAATTTCCATTAACTTTTACGGTTAGGACCTTTTGGTTTGGGAAATCTAGTAACTTGTAAGATAGTCGAGCGTTACAGAAACCGCAAAACTGGTCTTCGCAGTCCTTTGTTTGGTACGACGACTTTGTAGACAGATAGTCGCGTAAATTTTCAGGCAGTTTATATTCAGTTAAAGAAATATTCTTCTACTCCAGAGATTCTATCTCGTAACACTTGCAGTTAGGAATTTCTATAGGTAAATGAGTTTTATTTAAAAATATTTAACGAACTTCAACACAATAATCAATTAGTCAATAATGAGGTGCAGTCTCTTGGTACTGATGATGATGATGACAATCTAGCACAGTGGTTTCCAGCCCATCGATAGCGACGACCTCACTGGTCCATCTCGAGGATTTTATGTTATTAATAATTAATTTTTTCCCATATTTACCCTTGTCATGCTATGCAATAATTTAATAAACGATACTATTTGGCGGCATTAGTTTTATAATTTTCCAAAAGTAGATCTCGGGCTCGGGTACGAATTTGACATAAAAAGTGATCCTAGCCCACAAAAGGTTGGATACCACTGATCTAACAGATACTGTGATCTAGGACAGCATTTCCCCAATTGGGTTCCGCGTATTTGTTGGTGCTGCTATGCTTATTTTTACACTTCTAAATGACACCAATATGTGTTGGTTTCATACAGGGTGAGGCATCACTTATGACACCCCCACTTATTTTGTTATTGGAAAGAATTATCAAAAAAAGTTTCAAATAAAAGTTGTTTGATACAGTATTTCCCAAAATATTGTCATGTCAAATTTCATTTTCTTTTGTTTTTTTTAGGAGTTACGACACCATATTTGTTTTTTTTTTCAATGGCACCATACATATTTTTTTATACGGTTTGAAAGGCATTTTTTTTCTCTTTTCAACGCACTAAAACTTTTATACCCTTACATAACAAAATTTTTAAGAAAATTGCAAAAGAACAATTAATTTGGTTTTAAAAGCGTACGGTATTAATTATTTTACATTAGTAGGCTTTGAAAATGATACAAAATGGTAAAAAATTTATTACAGTAGTTTTGTGTTTACCATTGTAACCTAATTAACTTTTTTTTAAATCGCCATAAATAAAAATCTAAAAAGGTTATGTCAGGTGAATGAGGCGACCGTGCAACTAGACCCCCGTGTCTGATCTAACGTTAAAGACTTTATGCATAGCTCTGTAACCGTTAATAATCAAACAAGGATAATATTGACTCAAATTTGAATAATCACTCCCTTGAGTTATGACAACACCTTTTACATCAACCTCTATATCCATTTCGCTATTGTAATATCTTTGCTCCCAATTAACTCTGCCTTTATTGTGTCATTCAAAATTCATATTCATTCCAAATTACTTTATCATTTAAAATTTCATTGATCACCTGTAACATCGTATCAGTATTACTAATTTTTAAAACGTATCACGATCGTGTATCATCATAAACATAAATGTGACTACTTCTTAGTTGTTAAAGGCAGTTTAATTCCCCATTAGTTCTGACACGTGCCAAAGCCCCTCAGATAAAATTAACAAAAGGAAGCCTCTGCTGTCTGTATCTCGCTGTTGACCGTTTATTTAATTACAGTGACATCGGGTTAACAATTTTTTTTTATCGTGAAACCTTTCTAATCGAATTACAATATCAATCAATAAAAAAGTAATTTTATCTAACTAAAGGGTGCGAAGTTGTATCAATTTCCTTCCAAGGGCTTCCGTACTGTTATTGGGTTCCAAAATCGAATGAACGGCGGAAGTATGTGAGTAAACAACATGTCAACAAATAGAAGAAAATCGCTATGGAAACGAATTGATGTATTACTTTCGGGGTGAAAAGAGGACTAGTAGGATTTCTTTACATGTTTCTGTGAGGTGATGAATGTATTAACCCCGAATTTCGTGTCATGTACTGTACAGGGTGTCCTAGAAGTCATCGACTCCTGAGTTATCTCATTTGTTTAAAAATAATCAAGAGAATTAGTAAGCGCATTTGCTAAATTAAAATATTGATTGTAATCAACTTCTCATAAAAGCAAAAAAAAGGGCTACATAATAAAAATTTAAGGCCTATTGATACCTTATACGTTTTGATATTTCTCACTAATAAATTATAACCAAATTTATTAAAATTCCTACTTGGTTGGAGACGAGAACATTTATCGAATGTATTTAACAATTATTAACAGTACTAGTGCCATTTAAGTACAAAAAGAATACTATATAACGTGTTTTTAAATTGTATCAATATTTTGATTTTGTTTTGTCATTAGTTGCAACTATATCCTTCGTGTAATTTGAATTATGTATAAAAAATCAAAATATCTGGATCGTCCTGTATAAAAACAACTAAAAATTGTTATTAATAATTGAGGGGGTCAATGCAATACGTGGACATGTCCACTTTTACCAATTTTACAGGAGAGACAAATAACGTTTTATTGCGTGAAATATTGAGAAAAACGAATTTTTTCCACATGTATAATGATGACTGGTGTTAGAATGTTATATTAACATATTGTTTGAATATATTTTCGTATCAGGTACTTCTACAAATATTAAAATATTTTGGACATGCCCACTTTATGCCAAGTAATGAGCAAAAAAACAGTAATTTAAAACAATAACAAATCTCCAAATACTTTTAATTGTGTATTTTATTATTGAAACAACAAAAATACATATTCTTTATCTATCTGTATTTACTACAGTAGATGTGCCATTAGTCATTTTACAATTTTGACCTAAAATAGCGTGATACCAAAACCAAAAAAATGCCAATATCTTTATTTGTATTAAAACTGGCGAAAAGTCTACAGTTATGAAACAGGATGATGTACAATTGCCAGATGGACAAATCTTGATAGATATCTCAATATCATTAAAAATGGACATGTCCACTTATTGCATTGTACCCCTCAATTGCTATCCGTTGTAGTTATTTTAATTATCCGTTTTAAAATTCATGCCACATTAATTAAGGATCGAAAATATTGACAATTTTTAGTTAATGAAGAAAAAGGATTTTTTTTTGTAAAATTAAAAATAAGGTGTTATAGTTTTGTACTTTAAACTTCTGAAGTATACAATTTTTTCCTAAAATTCGGATAACGTCATGTAATCATTGGAGATTATATAGTTGGTAGCCAAAATTTTCGAAAAATTGTAGCAGTATTAATTTATGTTTTTGGTTCTATTGTGAAAACGTGTTTAAAAAACATTTACAATTTTTAATTTACATTTTAAAAGTTTGTGTATTATTCGAAAAAATTCAGACCATGGTTGGTATTCAGTGCCGGATTAAGGTTGTCGTGGGCCCTACGCCGAAAGGAAGAATGGGCCGTGGTGCAAGGTGGTGAGCAAAAAAAAAGATCCTCGCCATCATAATATCTAGACAATGTCGAGTAGTATCGAAAATATCAATATATCAGGGCCTTATGGGGCCTCCTAGGATGCGGGGCCTTAGGCCCGGACCTACTCAGCCTATACAGAAATCCGGCACTGTTGGTATTGTAAAATACAAATAAATTAAAAAAAATATAACTGTGCCGGGTCAGATAACTTCTTTCACAAACTAATACAAAACTGATTATTGGATTTTTTGAAATAGACAGTATTGACGAGATATGTCATATTTTAAATTTATTAAGGTAATATCCTGAGCTGCGGAGTCGGTAAAAAAACATTCGACTCCGACTCCTGATAATTTTAGTAGTTCGACTCCGACTCCGACAAAATAGACATTTTATGGTGTGTAAAATTTAAAAAAGAAATAGAAGGAAATGATATAAAATTTGAGTTCAAATTATACGGCAAAGGACCGCCTCGCAATTTTTTGTTGTACTTGGAGTCGAAGTCGGTACATTTTTTCCGACTCCCACTCCGACTCCGACTCCACTGACCAGAAATACCTTCTAAACTCCGACTCCGACTCCACAGCCCAATATCATTATCACAACAGATTTTGAAGTTTAAAGATGCTGTAAACAAAAAATAAGTAATTTACGTAGCTTGTCAGGCTGAAAATTAGTTTTTATCCTAGTCTCCCTTGACCTTTATTTTGTTATAGGTTTTTCGACTAAAGGCCGTTATTATAAACGACGAATAAGTGGAGTAAAATTTACTTCCCGAATAAATAGCTATTTTGAGTATTATAAACGTCAATTAAATTTACTTGTGAAGTCAATCCCCGAAGTTAACTAACCTCTGATAAACCATGGGATAAATTATAACTGTCGAATAAACATAACTCTACTTTTTTATGTCAACTGTTTGGTAAATGTGACGTAATAATTATTATTAAAGGTAAGCAATAAGTAATCATAAGAATATCGCATATACCTACACATGATTTATGAATTTATGAGGTTTTGTTTGTTTATTTATCACTTTAGTTAGTTATTTCACGGTTAACTATTTATTCGGCATTTTTCGTTTATAAAGGCGGTAATAAATTTACTCGCCAAGTAAATTTAGTTGAAGGTTAGTTATTCGACGATTTAACTGGCGTTTATAATAACGGCCCTAAAAAATATATTTAAAAAAAAATCGTATCGACGAGAATTGTAAGTAAATAATTTAAATTTGTTTTGCAGAATACAATTAAAAAGTATTTTTTTACTCTTTAAATTGTAAATTACTTTTTTATAATTAGCTCTGAAATCTATAACTTGATTGTGGTTTTAAGTAGAAGATTTTTTGTTCTTAAATTTTCAAATGTGCTTTAGTATAAATGTAATGTATTTGTGTTTTAATTTTTTATCGTGGTCAGTTTGTTGTTTTAAAAATAATGTAAATACTAACTTAAAAAAGTTAATCTAGACAAACGGGTTGATTAGTTGAAGTTTAATTATAAATACAGAGCGAAGCAAACTTTATATTCAGCATTTTAAATGCATACCTATTTTATCGAATAAAATGTTAAAGAAATTGTTCATTTTATATTTTTAATGATCGCAATATAACACATTGATTTTTATCCTTCTGTGAAATCAAATTCTGTGAGTTATTTCACAGTTGCCATAATTTTTGAGTATTATGTTTTATTTTAGTCATTTACGCGCAAAAAACAAATGTGATATGTTTATGTACCATATTTTATGAACTATAAATTGTTATGTAGACGATTTTTCAAATATTAGTAAAGGTTGTTCTGTATAACTACGGGCTTGGAGCGTACAAATGGTTCATTCGATCGGATTTATGACTTAATTTGTTTCGCAAATAGGTGGATTATTAAATATTAAACTTTAACGGCTAAAACAGCATAATTAAGCTGTTTTTCACGTTTAGTCCGTGCAGTGGAAATAGAGCTTTCATATATGTAAATCCCTTACTACACAAAAAATTTATGGCGAGTATTACAGTGTAGTTGTAAATGAATAGTTTTCGCAGTTCGTAGTTTTTGTTAAAATTTATTAGTGTATTATTATACAAAATGTATCGCTGTTGTAGCAGTTTCGTATTTAAAAATAGAGTATCTACAACTAATGAAAACAGAATAAAATTAGGTACCTAATACAAAGAATAATGTGTGTGCTAATTTAAAACTTGCATGTGTGTTGATGTTATTGTTAACGTATGTTAGATTTATGTTGTTTGAACTAATTTTAATTCGTGGTCAACATTGAAATCTGGTTTATTATAGGTTTAAAAAAATGTGGAAAACATGGCAAAGTTTTATGTTGTATTATCTAATATCAAAACAGATTATACAGGGTGTCCCAATTATACACCGCCAAAAAGTAGGTGCATATTCCTGAGTGAAAATGATGACCATTTGTCAAATATTTTGTTATCCGAAAACGCTTCCTTTCAAAGTTAGAGACCTCCAAAGTTGCAAGAAAAAAAAAACAAAAAATCGATTAAGTCCTAGCCGTTTAAGCTAGAGCTATCAAACTTGGCCGAAATGTTTAGGTGTTTCCCATTGACTTTGTGGGATAATTAGAAAGAAAACACGTAATTGGAAGTATGATTTATACTCAGGTCATCCGCTTACCATCTTCAGAATTTTTTTCTCTGGAATAAAATTGAAAATGTCATTCGTCCATAAGAAAGTACGACTTAAGAGGAAAAAATTCGTCCCTCTTTGTTTTTTGCTGTAAACGTAGCCGTCTTCGAGAAAATTAGCGTTAAAGATGCATCGACAAACTCTGTTTATACACCTCAAATATTTTTTTTACTAAACTTAGTTGGTTAATGTCATGCTTGACTTAAGGCTTGCGGATGTCGACTATAAATCATACTTCCAATTACGTGTTTTATTTCTAATTATCCCACAAAGGCAATGGGAAACACCTACACATTTCGGCCAAGTTTGATAGCTCTAGCTTAAACGGCTAGGACGTATCGATTTTTTGATTTTTTTTCTTGCAACTTTGGAGGTCTCTAACTTTGAAAGGAAGCATTTTCGGATCACATCATTTTAAACAGTTCAAAAATATGGCATTTGCTGTAGTAGTTGATCTATGGTTTGACAAACTAGTTGTGTTTTTGCACCTGACGGGTGTTTTACTAAATTAAATGCACACATTTTATTTGGTTATATGTTAAATGTGTTTAACAACTTGATAAATTTAATATGGCGATTCGCTAGTCTAAATTATGCTGTCTGTAATGATCAAAACTGAACATATCGCCGTTTACAATTTAGCGAGAGTTCGACGATTGCTAAGAAACAAATACAAAAATGTAAATGGACTTTAAAGTGCATCACAAACATTTTATATCTCACATTTAATTTAATTTGTTTTTATTTAAATACGAACTATGGTGATTTACATATTAATACATACGAAGTCTTTATAATCTGAATAATCGAATTCGAATAATTGAGGTTTCATCCTATTAATAGGGTTGCCAACACTGTCCTTTTGACATTTGGCGATCGTTGTTTAGAAAGCTGTCTGCTCTGGATTTTGTAAAAAGGGAGTGGTTACTAAAAAAAAAATTGTCCTCAACTTGGTGTCTAAGATAAAACAAACGGTAAAACCGGTTTTAACCGTAAATTTCGGTTTTTCGTTTGTAGTCTCTGGTGTGTGTAAAGAGAATAAAATAAATGCGGTATTAACAAGATGGAGCGACAGCTCATTCTGCCTAAACTTCTTCGTTTTTTTTTTTAATAAACTACCGCAAGAACATGTAAGTGCGAAATATTGGTTAATTTCAGTTTGTCGACTTTATGTAATGTCCGTCCCATGTAATTTTAAAAAGTAAAGCAAGTCAACCCTGGTCGTTGAAAAAATTGTCAGAATTTGATGATGATTATAACTTAGCAACAACATTGTATTATGCGCCGTTAAGTTTAGAGAAAGCTACATGCAATTGGACCTAAGTTACCCCATGAAATAGGTTACTTTTGTTCCAATTATCAGCTTTGTGTAAGGTTGATCAGTAGCTAATGGCGAGCCTCGAATTTTTAAATTTTTTGGACGATTTCTTCTATTTTGTAATATTTTGTCACTTTTGACACAATCGGTGTCGAAAGTCTAAAAAAATATTTGTTACCTTGAAAGTCTACTACATAGCAGTAGCGGCTATAGTTTTCTTAAATTCTAGAAAGCACACATTTTTTATGTTGGTGAACATCAATCTTATTATTTGTATCATTAATTTGATGATCTTAAATTGAGTACATGTTATTTAGAAATTTATTTTAACCTAACGTTTCTTTTCTTATAATAGTTTCATTACTTATTAAATAAAAACGTCTCGACGCTTATCTCCACTGCACTTGGAAACTTCTAAATTCGTTTAACTAAAGTGGATCTTAAAACTCTGTTAAAAGATTTAAAACATTATATATTCAATCAAGTTTAGCTACTCTCATTAGTTAGCTCTCTATACGAGAATTACCTACCTCATTCGTGTTTTTTTGAGCCTTTTCCCGTAAAAACTGAATTAAACAGTTTGTTCAGAAGCTCGTTAGAACCTCAATTAACCGCTGAAAGAACTTTGGCTTGAAAAACTATGAGGGCGCTAAAGTTTATCCATAAGAACGTTCACCAATTCTAAACTGTTGACGTTTAATTCATCCTTTTTTTTTTTTTTTTTTGATAACAAGATCTAATTTTTGTAATAAAACGTTTCGATTTTGCAATAACTGTGACGTAACCGGAGCACTGCGAATTGCAAACAAATATCCTACAATGGTTTCCTTCTATATCAAAATTGGTATCTCTCTGCTCATCCAAACAAATTTCCAGAAATGCATTATATATTTCTCCCTATGTGTACTTAGTAGCTGAGTGGTATGCTTATCTGGCTTAGCAACGTTTTAAATGTTACGGTATCTTCTCAATAAGAAAATATTGAAGAAAAAAGCTTGTGGGGGGAAAAATGACAGTCGTGGACATTCTTTTGTTATATTTCAGTGGCGCCAAGCAGGAATTGTAACGAACATCCCAATCACTTAATTTGCTGTTTTCACTGTAGCGTGCCAATAAAGTACATTTTAAAAGTCGAATATTAATTTATTCTAGTTAACTCCTGATATAATAATAATAATAAAAAGTAAAGCTCCAAGAAACTTTTTAATATATACGGAGAATCTTCCAGTAGAACTAATTCTTCTGGCGCACGTAAAGGGAGTTGACAACGCATTTTAATAAACGAGGCATCTCTTAACATCGATACCGTCAATAATCCATTATTTACAGATATTATTTCCTGGAAAAACTTTTCTGCGTACAGCGTTTTTAAGATGAAAATAAAACGGAAATTCGATCTTCCATTAGGACAAGAAAGACAACAAAGTTATGATTATTAAAAAGCTTTTAATGATAAACGGTTGGTTTATTAACTTTCTGAAATTAAGCACAAGTTAAACAAATCATTAATGAAAATGCTGAAGCGGACTTAATTGCTTCAGACGTGACATAGCATGTAATTTTGTTGAAATGTTAATTAAAAATCTGCTAAAAGACACGAAGGTTGCTATTAAGATTCTGGTAAACTGCGTAAGATATTGTTTGTTATGCAACACTCATTTATGTACCTATGTATTAGAATATTTTATTTTTGTAAGGCGCTATACGTTTTTAAGTGCGTAATTATACACATAATTCTGTGCATAACTTTTAAATCTGTCCAAGTAATTTAGTATTTAATGGCGTATGTACCAATTCTTACTTATAATCAGGGGTTTGGAGCGGAGCACGGAGCTGGAGCACGGAGCAGTGGAGCAATGGGTTTTTGCCCGAAGCAGGAGCGGAGCCCGGAGCAAATAATTCTGATTGCTTCACTGCTCCAGTTTATCATGTACAATTTTAAAAAACTTTTTTTTTTCAACCTTTGAAGATCAATAATTGGTTCTTTCAAACATTTATTTAACTTCACTTGTTTATTAGGAGCAAATATTGTAATTTTTGACTAACTTCCACATATCCAAAAAAATTAAAACTTTCTTTTTAAAAACAATAAATGTTAACAATATTTGGAGCATGGAGCGGAGCTAAAGCGGAGCTGGAGCAGGCATTTTGATGCCGGAGCGGAGCTGCAGCGGAGCAATTAAAAAATTGGACTGCTCCAAACCCCTGCTTATAATACTAGTTCAGAAAGTTGGGCAAGAAAGCAAAATCAAAGGATACAAACGCAGAAGATGAGATTTTTGAGAATAATGGAAGGATGTAGACTAATTGATAAGATCAATGGAAAAAAACATGAGTAAAAGACAAAAAACAAACCAATTAAGATGACTGGGACATTAACTATGCATGACAGAAAGATAAATATATTAAAACTAATTGGTTGCCAAAGTAAAGAAGGTAAATATTATATTGGTAAATCAGTTTTTGTCAAATTAATGTAAGTTGTGTTATTTCAAAAATTCGATATGTATAGAACAAAAGTTGTATGTTGAAACAGTTTTAGGTTTCAAAGTATTAATTTTGATTTATTATTTTTTAAACACCTTGATAAATAGTACACACAGAGACATTTCATCTTAAAACATATGGAAATTAAATTTTTATTTACATTCGTCTCGTACAATTAAACGTTTTTATTGCCATTTTAGATGTAATTTTACTTGAGCACATAACGGCAAATATTAAATATCACAAAAATTAAATTTAACAGGTACCACCATCCATTTAAATTTTATTGTCATCGTAAAACGTCCCCCTTAGAAAATTAAATTATCTTTTATCTCTAATAACGCGTTGTTTCCAATTTGAAACGTCCTTTTTAAAGTCTCGTATTTCTACACCGCCAGCTTTTATAGATTAAAAGAGAATGCAAGTTTGCGAAAAGTACGAGTGAATAAATCATGGTAAATGAAGACTTTGTGATTATATAAGAAATAAAATTTAAGGAATTTAGGGAATCCGCCGCGTAGGGTTGTTGGAGCGAAGACAACACATGGCATGCAAGAAAACAGCAACAAGAGTCTGGTTACTTACTAATTTAGTTATAATTAGTTGGCAATAACGGGGCCTTAATTTATCTGTAAGTTGGTAACAAGCATGTGTTGGTTTGAAATTACATCTTCCCTAGAATTTATGTCCGGGGAGTAAAATTTTACCGAATTTATCGTTATCTCCCCCGATATTAATTATAAAAACCCTTCTGCATAAGGGAAACAACCAAAATAAAACTCGAGACAAAGTTAAGGCAGAAACATTGAAATTGTGGACGCATTTTCTTGTTGTACGAAGATAAGCCTTGATTATTTTTATTTATTTGTTAATGTTTTTTCGTTCGTTTTTCGTGTAACGGCGCTGCTTACGTAACACGTACAGATGAAATCCCACGATCGCTCAAGATTAGTACGAGATGGAATTGATGAAAAATAAAAGAAGAGTTGTGCCGGCTTATTGCATTACAAATTAAAAGATTGGCGAACAGCGCGAGCTTCCAAAGAAAATAAATTTGATTTGCATATAAAAATAAAATTGCCTGTACAAATTATTCTCGCAATGTTCTCGTTTGTAAAAGCAATATTTCATCGCTGTTTATTTTTAATCAGTTTTGCGCTAATCATTGACGCCAAGGGGCGATCTCGCACACCCAGGCGTATTGGTCGAAATTGAATTTAAATTAATCAGAAAAAAATTTAAACGTGAAATGGTAATGAGAAAGACATTTAAGAAGTTAATTTATTGTATTTATTTTAAAAATAAAAACCGGGAAGAGGGCTGTGATTTTCGCGAGTCGACGGGTTAGCCTCGATTAACAAAAAAAAAAAAAAAAAGATTCTTATTTGCGATCTTTTACAACATATTTACAACCTTCACAACTATCGTGTTAATGAGCATTGTTAGTTTCGCCAAAATAAGTCTTCACATCTTTTTAAAGGTGCACTTTTTTCGGATTATTCAAGGCGAATTCTTCCTATATTTTATGGTATAGGTTTGTTCCAGCAGGCGATTTTGTACTAATTCATGTACTAATACAGAACTGGTTTATGTTTGTACATGCGTCAACTATGGACTTAAAAATGTATTAGCCGCTGCCGTAACGCTTTAACGACATGCCTAACTTTAAATTACATTAGTCCACTGGGTTCATAGTAATTTACGCATGAGTGTAAACATCTTAGGAAACCAGTACTAAGATGGTATTGGGAAGGCGATGCATAGCTACCAGAGGCCACGTCAGTTGTGATCAGCGCATGCGTGCAAAAATCCAACGATAGTTCTTGCCTTCGTTGATGTACTGTTTTTACCGTATACAAACTAGTTTATGAATTGATTCAATAACTGCTGGAACAACCGACTAACCGTCCGATGAACTATCAGAGACTGCGCTGGAACGCGGTATTGATACAGCGGAGAATTGATAGTCCATTGGATCCTACATAGCCATGCTTTAAACCTTATAACTTTTGCGTGGCGACGGCGATGCACGCTTATGTAAGGACTGCGAGACGTTAGTAGGACGTGGCGCTGTGAGACGTAACGTGACGGAGCGAGGCTGTTTGCAAGATGCGGTGCGGCTTTTGCTAATATTTATTTTCATTTGTATGTTATTTACTTTGTACTTTATGTTTAACTGAATGTTACTAACCAAATTAGTTACGGTTTTAAAGCCTGCTGTGGTATCAAATATGAAATCAATGATAAAAATAGGTTTGACAAATTGGCAATATGCACAGTAAATGATTTAGCAGGTTAAAACAATGTCGGTACAGCAAAATAGGTTGCTTTGAAACACAATAGAACGATAATAATGTCTGGAATTAACTCCTTGTGCCGTTATATGCTTTCTGCCATATGCTAGCATCTTCATAGCTGCAACTTCATTCGAAACGGCTTTATATGTTTGTAATATGTAGAAATGTATACAAACATTGCAACCGAATGCTGCAATTTCCTTATTTAACCACGCATGCAAACATTTTGATCTAGTTTAAGATATTTCCAAGGCAATTGCATAAACAATTTGTTTTATTTACTTATATAAAGTCTTTGATATTTGGAGGTACTTCAAGCGAAATTTCGTTAGCGAGACGAGATACACTTATTGCATTGTATAAAAACTGTCGCTTTGAATGTAACTTAATGGCTTTTCCGACGTTGCCACGGGAATATGCATATAATTTAACGAAATATGTAAAGCTAGTTTTGGGAAAATTTTATAGGCGACTTGGGAATTACTTAACGTATAACTGCGCAGTGCGTAAATCATTTAGAGGAAAGAAAGAGGCCAAAGAGAACTAGAATCGTCCATTATATTTGCATTTATAACTTGAATTTGGTGCATTGCGACGTATATTTAAATTATGTCGGTGCACCAAGGAAATTTGTTAATTTGCCAGGACGATTTCTTGAGCTTACTCTAATTGATATGCGATGTCTGATCTATTCTTGTAAAGAATTTTTATTAGTTTTAATAACTCTTAGCGCTTGAGCATTAAAATGTAAGCATAGCAACGTGGTTACTATACTTACAAACTTTTGTCTTAAACTACAATGAGAAGTAAAAAGTTTGGTTTATTATATCTACTTTGTCATCGAGAAATATATTGTAGGTATACGTTTTTATTATAGGAGATAAAATACCGATTTCGAAACAACGTGGTGTTGTTATGTAAAATTTTGTTTTCATAGCAAAAAAATTATAAGGTAGCCTAACTTGACGGTACATTTATAATTAAAGCCAATTATACTTGGTTATACAGAAAAATTTGAAGTAACAAGCTAAACTCGTAATGATCATTGTGATCCGTTCATAAAATTTTTAAACGTAAATTACATATTTTAAGACCCTGAATAGATTAAACTTTATGAGATGTTTTCGTAAGTTGACTACCTGCGATACGATCTACGAAGACATTAATTTGACAAAAATACGTCATGGAAGAAATTAATAAAACTGGGTGTAATAGAAATTTAAAAAAATAATTACAGCCTATACTCTGATATCAAAACATCAAAGTGAATTTTCAAAATTACTTTGAATGTGAATTATTTATATCTAAAGTAAATTATTGTAAAAAAGTGACTCTGTGTAAACTATATGTAAACTTGTAATTGACAAGAAAAATATAGTAACGAATGATAAATACTTAAGAGGTGCAGTATATATATACACATGTAGAGAGTGTATAAAAAAGGGCAGAAGTAAATATTGACTGCTGAAGTGTTAAAAGAATGTCTGAATAAAATTTGTAATGGAATGTACAATGTATGAGAAAACAATGACATATGGTGGTAATGTTGCAGAAATTGCATTGGAACTCCGACAACGCAAGAAAAACTCTTTAGCAGAAATAACAGTCTGTATTTTGATAACAGGAAACATTATGAGGGTTATAAAAAGAGACAAAGAGACAAAAAAGTAACGGATAATGCTAATGAACAAGTAGTCTTAATGAAAGATATTCAGCTAATTATTTGTCAGTTTTTAGTATACGTGCTTGTCTTTTGTTTTTAATGGTTTCGTTGATACGGCAACCAACTTTGTCTCAAGTAACAACCTAGCTTTTTTGAATGTTTTAGAAAGTGCTTTTTATTCTCTTAATAATATAATGTTTTTAATGCTGCTAAATAAAAATTTCTAGATTAATAAATTTCAAAAAATGTAAACGGATTACCACAATAAAGTAAACATAGAAAAACAACCGCCTATTTAAATTACATCCCATTTGCTACCAAGCAATGTCTCAGTTTATCATTAAAAGTTTCAGTTTGAAACCTCATATGGCGTACTTATGTTAGCGTGTAATGAAATATTGTACCTAACAATACCGTTAGATGTTATGCAAATCATATCCAATGCAAACAATTATCTGCCCCTCAATTGTTTAAGTTTTTTTTTTTTATTATGCTGATGAACTTTGGAAACTAAAAATGTTAAGGATAAGATATTGCGATAGTATGTCGTATTCACAAGTAACAGGCGCCAAGATTGAGGGTTGCTTGATTTAGTTGGACAAATAAACCAAACGCACTCTATCATTTCCGTCACGCCAATCCAGTAGCCTGCAACCGTCCCACTAAATCATAAATTTATTAAACTATTCAAACATCGTTGTGTAGTAGGACGAGTTAGTTCGTGGCCTTCGTATATCTTGAAGCCAGCACCAAATGATTTTTTAATGATTTGCTTGTTTCTGTTCGCTTTGGTAATTATAGATGTCACGCTTTCATCGCCCATTTGTCACTTGTCGTCGGTGCCGATGCAATTAGTCATTCATTTTACATTAATTGATAATCCTGAAGTGACCGCAATTATGATTAACACCAACGGATATGATAAATGTGGCTTAATATGAAGATATGTACTAGCACGAACAACATACATAATATTTGTATGTAAATGGTTTTAGTTATAATTGGGTTAGGTTACAAAACGAAAATGTTGCATAAAACCCTTTTGTTGTTGACGGAGTATTTAATGCAGTTCTATCGATATGTTAATGACCACAACTAATAGGCGTTAAATTGGAAAGATAAAGGCGGTATCAGTAATTCGTTTCTCGTCCTGTACAGGGTGGACCAAATTCTAATGTTTTACGGGGTATCTAGTTTACCATAGTAGTTAGCGGGCCCTTGGGTTATTTTTTTGAGATAAACACGGCTGTGTTCTCAGATCTTTTATACCACTATCCATTTTGGCACTACAGATGAAAAATAAAAGTTCGTCGTTTTTGAAAATTTACTGTAACTTCTTTATTTATGAAAATAAAACTAAATGTCATGAAGGTTTTTTATAAACATTTTAATGCTTCATGTAAAATCAAATTTAGAATTATTTTAACGACGTTGATTTTTGAGATCAAGTAAACTTGTATTTTCAAATAGAAACTCTAGTAGACCATGAATTAATATGAAAGAGTATTTTTTTAGCTTTTCAAAAATACACAGTTTTATATTTTTGTTGCAAAAAATAACCAAGATATGCCTAATTTTGTGAAAAAATTATCACAGTTTGCTATGATTCCGTAAACAAGTGATGTTTACAATTAAAAAACAATATTTTTGTACTAAGCAAGTAACATTCCTACAATAAATAAAAAATTCGCATCACGTTTTTCTTCGTTATTATTGAAGTTCTTTTATACGAATTTATTACGATGACAAGTAATCGGCTTTCAAAATTTTTAGTTTGTTGATTGGTTGTCCTGGTAACGATATAAGCCACAACGACCACGCTGCCCGATTTATAGTGGTTGTTCTCCAAAACGTAATTTTAAAAATTTGACAATTAGTGTAGAAGTAAAATACCATGTGTGATAGATCTATGAATTCAGAAAAAATAATTCTATTTGATTATGTAAATAGCAACAGTTGCGCCCACAACAAAAAATAAAGTTGATTGTCGTAAAACAAAAACGAATCAACCTAGGAAAAATTAGTAATTACCATCCGGTATAGCTTACAATGTCGCTTAGGCAATGTTTTTACACATTTGAAATATTTTGCACTCAAAAGTATTTACGGCGTTTTAAAAAACTCTCCGGTATTTTTTCTTCAATTTTTTTTACGATACCGTTTAAGGTTTTTCCAATTTCTCTTTGGATTATTAATGAGCACGAAATTTAGCAACTTTGCCAAATTTAAACCTAGTAGGTACTCAAGCTATTAATAGGCGAGATTTTCATGTTTAAAATCGAATTTCAAACACCCTACATATTTTTACACTTTCTTATCGATAATTTAATTATCTTCAAAGAACTATTAGGGATTATTTAATATTTCTCGCGTTATTGCGGTTTTTATGATAATTTACGGGCACAAATTAGTAGGCTTTAAAAATATTTAGAAATTTTTTTTTGGCGTCTTAGTTTTTTACTGTAATAAATTAAAGATGACATGCAAATTATTTTGAGTTTTGTAATTCAAAACAATTGAACTGGAAATAACAAGTGACGAGCACTTAATCACAGAGGGCTCTCATTAAATCGTCGTTTATTATATAAGAAATACCGCGACCGAAGTGCACGCCAAAAACAACGAGTACCAACCCCTGCACTTAAAAACTTCCCCAACAGAAAATCTAATTATTTTTATATTAAAATAAGTAGACTCGAGGGGGTGTAATGTTGACGCCGAATAGTGTTCATGTTTTAAAATACGCAAAAATTAAGATGAATAAGTGTGAATTACGATGTAACCAGGAGTGAAGCAAGTTACATTAGCGATATTAATAAAACTTAATTAGTAGAGAACCGTCGGTTGTTTCGCTCTTTACTTTGTAAGTTACTGAAGACAATTGCAACCAATTATGACAGAATAATTGTTACAGCAAAGGTAAAAAAATAAGTTGCTGCAATTTGGCATCCAAATATTAAAATATTAAAGATATATTCAAAAATTATGTTGCAATAAAAATATATTAATAACTTAGATAAATTACCAACCTTGAGTGGATAACTTGTATAACGTAATTTCGTGTGATAGGTTTAAATCGTTGGATTTAAGTTTTAGATTCACCTAATTTTAGTAATTCAAGTGACTCTTAACTAGTAATAGTAACTAACTCTTAACTATTAAGCTGGTAATAAGTTAGTTAAGTAAAATATATTAGGTTGTTGACACTGGACAGTAAACCTTTTCATCTCTAAATTCTCAACAAATTTGCTTATTGCTCCATGGTAAGCAGATTGTAACTGAGGAAGCAAAAAAAAAAACGTTTAAATATTTTAAACCTATTGAGTTTTATATTTAAAAGTAATTTCTTTACCAGTGGTTTAAAGCATAACTTTGATAAACGAATACCAAAGGCAAATTGAACTCAAGATGTGTTGAACAACCTGTCGTTACTGGAACAAATTATAACAAAAATTATACTGTGTTCTATGCAGCATACATACATACCTACATATATCGCGATAATAGTCCCGAAACACTCTTGTTGCAATAATTTTATTATGATTTGGCTATAATTAGTATCTAGTAATTAATTCAGTTTGCATGTTGCACTTTTTTTTAATAGAAAAATTCCAATAAACATATTTTTGTAAACCGCTTACAATTCTGCACAAGCAGTATAAGGAAACGATCGTTTTTTGTTTTGTGAAATGCACAGATTGGTACGATTATGCTAAGAATGTTGAATAATTTTTGAAACTCATTTTTTAAAATTTTTCATGGTCTGTTATCCTTTAACCTGTTATTCATGGAATTATTTTAAGAAAAATTACTGAATTCAGGTAAAAAAGATTTGTATTTTTCAACTATCGCTGGCTGACTAACGTCATTGTAGAAGTAACACTATACAGGGTGTCCCAGTTAACTTGAACAGCATGGGGATCTCGTAAACGGTAAGAGATACAGAGTTGGTTAAATGGGTCAAAATGATCTATGATTTAAGAGCAACTATTCTATGAAAAAAAAACTTGAAAAAAATTTACAGTTTTTGGGCTATTCGTAAAAAACAAAAAAATGACGTTTTCGATTTTTGCTTATAACTTGCTTATTTAAAATCATACCCAAAATATTTTTCGACATTATTAGGACACTTTTTTGCGTAGAATTGAAATTAGTTAATAAATTTTACCTATCTTCATTTGTTTTTGTTATTTTAACATCAACTTTCTTATTTTAAATACGGGTCGTAGTTGGCTATGACACCATTAAAAAGAGATTTTTTTCTCGTTTCATTGATGTATGGGTTGTTAGGTTTGTTTTTAAAAATAAGCAAGTTATAGCAATATTATTGTATTTGTTAAGTTTAATCAAAGTGGCCATTGGAAAACAAAACAAAACATCACGTAAATAAACTAGCTGTACTTAATTAAACACAAATAAACCTAAATAATTTAAGATATTTTTCAAATTACATAATAATTTATGTTTTTCCAATTACTATTACTATTGAATCTAAATTATAACATGCGTTCAAAGTGCAGCCCACTCTCCATGAGCAATGCAAATTTGAGATCTGCACTTTGTAGATAACAATTATTTCTTATGCATATTACTTTCTGCTTGATAAAATGTTCTTAAAACAGCTAATCATAAAAAGACAGCTGAACACAATTACAAAATTAAGATTGGATAGTTTAACAAAAGTTTATCAAATAAAAAGAAATATCGTTAGAAAAACATTATTACCTACAATGTGCAGATCTCAAATTTGTATTGCACATGGAGAGTGAGCTACACTTTGAACGCATGTTATAATTTAGATTCAATAGTGACAGTAATTGGAAAAACATAAATTATTATGTAATTTGAAAAATTCTTAAATTATTTAGGTTTATTTGTGTTTAATTAAGTTCAGCTAGTTTATTTATGTGATGTTTTGTTTTGTTTTCCAATGGCGGCTTTGATTAAACTTAACAAATACAATAATATTGCTATAACTTGCTTATTTTTAAAAATAAACCTAACAACCCATACATCAATGAAACGAGAAAAAAAATCTCTTTTTAATGGTGTCATAGCCAACTACGACCCGTATTTAAAATAAGAAAGTTGATGTTAAAATAACAAAAACAAATGAAGATAGGTAAAATTTATTAACTAATTTCAATTCTACGCAAAAAAGTGTCCTAATAATGTCGAAAAATATTTTGGGTATGATTTTAAATAAGCAAGTTATAAGCAAAAATCGAAAACGTCATTTTTTTGTTTTTTACGAATAGCCCAAAAACTGTAAATTTTTTTCAAGTTTTTTTTTCATAGAATAGTTGCTCTTGAATCATAGATCATTTTGACCCATTTAGCCAACTCTGTATCTCTTACCGTTTACGAGATCCCCATGCTGTTCAAGTTAACTGGGACACCCTGTATACTATCATCTTATGCAGAATTTTAAGCGTTTTAGACTGATTGAGTTTTTATTTGTAATAAAAAAGTTATGCGGTACCTACAGCGGTACAGCCTGTTGTACCTACATAGTTAAAAATGAAACAGTGACGATTTAAAAATATAAAAAAGCGTTTTTGTTTTCTGTAACGTATTGTCTGGCAGCCGTTGAGTATTTTTTGTGTCACGAAAAGTACATACATTTAGCGATGAATTTTCTGTTTTATTTTAGGAAAACATGTATCGAATATTTACAAACAGTTTAAGGTCGGCCTATCATGTTACGTTGAGTTCTTTTTATGTGAGAAGCAATAAGAGCGAACCAATTTTATCCGAAAAGAAGTAATTTAAGTTTTTCTTGAACTGCGCATTTACTTTGTCCGCTGTTGGATATTGGCGGTAAATAGTCGTTCCGGTGTTGGTGTTTGATGGTGTTGGCTGTATTCAGTGCCCTTTTTGTAAAAAATAAGTTCTGCACAAAGTTCTCTTTTAGATTCCAGTCGATATTGGACTTGCGCTCGTTTTAACTTTATTATTCGTGAACGGTTTTAAATATAAAGACAATTTATTGGAATATTTCGTTTGCACCGTCTTATAAACTGATATTAAAATACTTTAAGCTGCCTTTGTAGTTTGAAGTTGTTAGTTTTTATGTTTAGCTTTAGAATATATTTAAGAGAACGCACAAACATGTATTAAATTACATACATGTAGGTACGTACATCCTTGCTAAAAAGTATTTTTTGAATACCTAAGTTTGACATTATCATCGACATCACCAACATCAAAATTTTTCAGACCGACGAATTTGGGATAATACATGACGAAATTTACATTATTAACGACAGGAAGATATAAAGAAAAAATGCAAGTGAAGGACAAAATATTTGTTTTAACGGGAAAAAAATGTAAGTGGACGACAAAATATTTGTTTTGACGGCAAAACATGTAAATAAACGACCAAGTCCGAGGTTAACGTTAAAGTTTGGTAGTTTTTAAAAAATGAAATCACTCATTAACTTAATTTTCAATATTTATTTTAAAAATGCCTTACCTTACCTTTAACCTGACCCCTTTATTATTGACCAAATGAATCAGGGTCAGGTTAAAAGTAGGTTAAAGCTTTTTTTATGGAAACAAACCTATCAGGTAATATTATGTTATAGTTAATGTTGTACTATATGTTATAATTATAATTGTTAACAACTATGTAATTTATACTTTTATTTTGTTTGATATTATCTATGGTGTTTTATATGATTTTGTGATATTTCTTTTAATAAATCAATATACTAAGGTATACATTTACATCTGTTTTTTCCCTTATTTTTATGCGTATATTACGTCATTTAAATTAAAAACATTATGTTTAACCCTTTCACTGCGGGAACCGTATTATTCCGCATTTAATTTTCGTGGCTCATGTGCGGGAACCGGAATATTACGCCGACGTGTTTTTAGCACTTTTTGAAGCGCCAGACCGCTTTCGCCGTATTTTTTAGCATACTATAGCATACTGCGTCTTATATTTAACGTGATAGCTCGCTATATGTGTATGACAATTTTTTGCTGCAGACTGTGGGAACCGTAAAATTCCGCGCTGTTTATTTAGACTGGATTTTTCAGAGCGCACGCCAAGTATACGTAGTACGTACATGTTACTACTTGTTCATTGGACAAATCTGTTTGCAATTTATAAAAGTGTGAATAAATACCTGAATATTTGGATGTGGTGACGAACAATATCAGTCGAATTTAATAATCTAAACTGGGTAAACTCTTAGAAACGTTAATTAGGGTTAAACCACATAATCCAGGGCGGAAGTTTACAGTTAGAATCTGTTTGCATTTGTATCAAAGTATGCGTAAATACCGAACGAAAATGCTACTTTACCTTTTCAACTTATTGATAAGCATTTTCCATCAATATATCCAACAAATGAAAAAATCCATCTTAAAGGTGCATTATATGCACTAAGCGAGGGGTTCGAAAAGAAACGCGATTCGACTGCAAAAATTGTAATGTTCCACTTTGCGTCGTGCCTTGTTTTGAAAAATACCATTCTCAAAAACGATTTTAGTTCTTAAAAACTCATTTTTTACAAATATTTGCATTATGCATAATTTTATTTTAGTTATTATCATTTTTTGGTTTGCCCTAACATCATTTGTATATTTTATTTATGTAATTCTTTGTGTGCAAACAATAATTTAAAAATAAATTTAAAAAATTGTTTTCTTTTTTTTTTTTACGTCGAACCTGACTACGGGAACCTTATTAATACGCAAGGTGCAGGGATCTGACTGCGGGAACCGTAATAATCCGCACTACCTGTCGAACGAGTGCCGCAGCGAAGTGTTAATATAAAATTCCAGCAAAAATATTGCAGCGAATTGTTGGGCAAATAGCATAGCTTGTCGTGTTTATATTTGTAATTCGCTGTACCTATTTTACGTATTTTTACGTACCAACTATACTTCTCGTTCAATATACTAATTTTGTTGTGCCGTTGTATATTGTTTTTTTAAATTTTGGTTTATTTGGCATTTAGTTGCTTGTATCTACGATTCATAATTTGCAAATTTGACGCCCATTGTAACAAAATAAGTCTGCACTAAATTTTATTTGTTAAAATGATTTTATAGTTTAAAAGTTTATGGTTTGGTATAAAATAGCGGAATGCTTTTGTTTTGATATTTCATAACGTTGGCGTTAAAATTAAATAAATGCTTTTTGTATGTACGTTAAAAATAGAAATAAAAGTCGATCAAATGGATAACGTTTCAGTTGTGGTTTTTTGTTTTAATCCAGCACAAACAGGCAGGCGGTTTTCGATATATTTACTACATAATTCAAATTCGGCTTTGAAGCTGCACGAGAAATTGAAATGAACCTCTCAGTCTAATTAATCGCAGAAAAATAATCTTGTTTGCTTACGTATCTATCTTTTTTATTTACTTTAGTATCTTGCTGTGTTTTAATATCGTTCAGGCGCAAGCAAAGACTATAACGGTATAAAAGAAACATGTGCAAACCTAAAAGTATTTGACAGGTTTTGTAATGAAATTTTCTGTTTGGCCGTGCTTTTTGATCATCTATTTCTGATGTGTTTATATGACGTAGATTCCATTACTGCGTGGTATATTAGAAAAACAGGAACTTTTATTTTCTCCCCTTCTTGGCAACATGTGGCTGGGATCACTAAGTAGGCTGTTTTCTAAGCCTGCTGCGTTTTTGCTGCAAGGGAACGCGGATGTTTTTGTTACTATTTGGTAAACAGTCGAGTTTGAGTGAGTTGTAATAATTTTGCGGCTAGATCGTGGAATTTCAACAAAATTTCGAGTTTAACTTTCACATTAACGAAGTAGTTGAAAGTTTTCTAATTATCTCGAATTAGAAATTTGGTCGAGTTGGGCATTTCGTCGAAGAATTTTAATTGTATTTCCACATTCAAAAATTACATTTTAAATGTAACAAGTTCTCCCTGAATAACATTAAAATACATCCCGTTTGATATAAATGCCAGCGCGTTTTGATATTTAACGCTAACATAACTGAAAAACTGCGTGAACATTTTTCTTCTGTGCATAATTTTACATTTATCTTGCGTTCATTTTGAACTGTACAGATGAGGAAAGCGGAGATAGTAATAAAATATTGTGTGGTGCGATCTTATTTTGTTTTATAATTGAGCTTTACTAATTCTTGGTGCCTTATATAGGCTTCTAATGTTTTCTGTAAATAAATTGCATCGGTTATGATGAAGTTGGGTGTCCAAGTACATAGAAAATCATATTATTCGATTGAATTAAATTGCAAAGGTGAAGGTACCTACATCTTATGGCCTATTTGACAGAGCCAAGTGAAATGTAAGGAGAATAGTAAACTTTTTATGTGTATTTTTTATGGCCGTCTGATTGCTTTGTTGTTGCAGTTTGTAACCGTTGACTAGTTTTTAGATACAAAATAGAATTATGAGCTTTAAGCTATATACAGGGCTGACTTGAATGTTTACTTTTTCGATTTTTTAAATTGTTCACATTATATGTTCCCGTTTTTTTTTTTTTTTTAAATGCAAATGCAACATATTGTGTGCATATCTGCTTTAGAGAAAAACCAAATAAAATACAAAAGAAAGGATTTTGTGGTCTTTATTTGTATTGGCAGTGGTAATTTCATACATCACTTTAAACAGCTTTTATATTTGATCTTGTTTTATAATTATACAATATACCAGGGGTCTCAAACTTTAAATTTATGAAGGCCAATAGTAAACAGACCACACACTTTGAAACTTTTAATTTCGGTAATTTAGAAAGGGAAGGCTAGATATAAAAATTAAAAATGTGCTTTGCCGAAGTTACATTTCGTAGTTCGACGCCAAAAAATTACTTGACAAATGAAAGCGCCGACCGTTTAACAAACTCTCAATTCAAGTGGGCCGCATTGAATTTGTAATTATTATAACTTGGCGGGCCGCACGAAATATTATAGAGGCGTCTCAAGCGGCCCACGATCCGCTTATTTGAGAACCTTGCAATTCATGATTAATAATTGTGGAAACTATTTTAGCACTAAAATTTGACAACTGGGAGTTCAAATTACAAACGTTTGTGTTATTTGATATTTTTGTCGAAATAAAAGTTTTTTTCCCCATAGGTCACCATAAATTTTTTAAATTATATTAAATATCACGGTATTAGGAAAACTTTTTTTTGTTTTTATAATGTAATGAAAACCGTTGGGGTTTCTAAAAAGTATAACGCAGGAAAATTAATCCATTTATGTAGAAAACATCTAGCAAGCCGTGTTTTTAATAGAGATAGTCGTCAAAAACTTGTCAAATACATCACTTGGTATACTTTTGAGCGGTTTACTGAAGTCATATATTGTCAAGTATCTCGTTTGTTCTTAAAAATAACCCTAACAAACATTTATAATAATGGAGGAAAAACACTTTGCAAATAGTACTTACTAGCATAGTTGAAAGTTAATATTAAATAATCAAGTTTCTAATTTCTACAGTCTTGCAAACATTTAAATACTTTTGTTGATAATAGTGTACCGTGAAGACATATTGAGTGCATAAATAATAGTTTTTAACCATTTGGTTTTTAATTTCCAAGCTAAATAGCTTATTATAGGTTTGTTCCATTAGCGATTTGGACGATCCAATGACTGCCACGAGTAAGCCTAGTATCAATATCGCTTTCCGTCACAGTCTCTGACAGTTCGCCGGACGGTCAGTAATCCGTTCCATCAACTATCAAAATAATACACGAACCGGTTTGCGGACGATCAGAACAGTTCATGAACTAGGGGACGAATTGTTGCCGGGATTTTTACTCGCATGCGCTGTTCAAGTGTTCATAACTAACGTGAGCTCTGGTAGCTATATGCATCGCCCTCCCAATCCAATTTAGTACTGGATTCTTAAGGTCTGGTGCGATGCGCTCATTTCTATGAACCCAATAGACACAAATGTCATTTACAGTTAGGTCAGTCGTAAAAGCGTTAATGGCTAATACTGGGCAATACATTAAGTAGTACATAGTTCACGCATGCGAATAACCTAGGGTGACCATTCGTCCCCGATTTTCGGGGACAGTCCCCGAAACAAGACTCAAGTCCCGGATTCTTCCTGTCCCCGATTTTGTCCCCGATTTTCATAATTTTTCTATACACATTTAAAATAACCAATGTATCCGCTTATTGGTCACGAAAACTGGAGTGGGGAGGAGTTTGTGCACCTTAAATAAAGTGTCAAATCCGATAAGGTTAGGTTACTTAGGGTTACCAAAGGTCCTTTCTCCTGGAAATATCCTCTCTTTTTGTAAGGTCCAAAAATGCGTGGCTTTTAAATCCCGCTTTTTAATTTGAATTCCGTTTATTAAAATGAAAGTTGTGGTTTGTGATGTACGGGAAACGGGAAAATAGATTTTACGAAAGTTAGTTGAGGACCTATTCTTTTGGTAACCCCAGCTTAGTGTCCCCGAAAGTTCGGGGGAAAAAATGGTCACCTTAAATAACCCAGTCCATGCATTGATGCATGGATTGGTTTTAAAGGGCTTGTTGGAACAAACCTTATGATCGATAAACTTTAAAATAAAAAATCTGTTACTGGCTACAGCTTATGCCAAGAGGTTGCTTTCATGGCCTACCGATACTTGATATTGTTTCAAAAAAATATCAACTGTATTTTATATTTTTAAATGATTATGAATAACAGTAATCATAAAAATATTTACCGTTTGATTTTGATTTTAAAGCACATTAGTTGTTAAAAAATATAACTTCCTTTCAAAATAGGTACTTATTATTTTTTTTGTTTATTTTATGCTGTTGATTATCGCTATTTATTAATATGTAAGGTTTACTAACAAATGAGAGTTGTTATTAATGATCTTTGGGACACCTTGTACACATTTTAGTACTCGTGAGCTTTACTAAGCAACTTGGATTTACAATCTGCAATTGTTTTCTATTTTGCTTCCATGGTTAGGCGTGAAGTAATTTCCTTATAACGTTGGCTAGGGGATAGATTAACGGCCGGGCGCTTCGAGCTTCAAAGCCTTAAGCAAAGCCATAGGGAAGATGTTGTCCGGACTTGTTACGATGCACTTGCAGAATTGAACGCGTATTCACTTAGGTGCATTCTGACGGAATACGAGGGATTGATGTTGGAACTTGAGAAATTACTGCTCCCTACAGAAATTTCCTGAAATTTGTGGACTAACCGAGATAGTTGGGTTGTAAAGTTTAAAGTCTCCTGGTGTATGTATGGAGTTCGTAACTTAAAATAGAGTGAATTCATCTCTTATTATAGTTTGCTCTTCAAAATTGTGATCGCGGGACCGTTTACTACAAATTGTTTTTAATAATTAATTATTTATTGTTGTTTTGAGAACAGTTTGCACGGAATTCCACGAAATCTCGATTAGTCGTTTGGGAATACGAGCCCTGACTGTGCGGTTTATTTATAAATTACATTGCCTACCCTGGTATTTTAACTTTGCATATAGAAGTCTGATGCTGTCTAAGTGCCTAATATTTGAGTTTGTTTTAATTTCAATTAAAGTTGTTTAACAAACTGCTTTATGATGAGTAGCAAATGTTTGTTATTTACAGTACCTACTTCGAAATTAGATTCAATATTTTTTTCTAGTTTTATGAAATCAAGTTAAATTATTTTAGGATGAAAATAGTTATAAATAAAGTGGCTGACGGTTTCAGATATCGTTGATAGCAGCAAAATTTAATGAAAGCCAGTTGTTAAATTAATAAACATTTTTATATACAAAAAACATTGTATAAACACATCATTGCTAAATATTGCTTAAAGCTTTTATACTTTTTGGTATTCTCTTGAGCACAAGTTATTATTACCTACAATTTAAACAGTCGTTATATTGTTTAAGTGTTTAAAATATCTAATTTAGTTTTGTTTTGATGCTAACCTATAAATGCTATCGTGATGTAATTTATTGAACCTAAAATTGCAGAGTAACAAATAAATCGGTAAAAAAAATAGGTAGTGGCTATTTGCACCTACGGTAGGTACGAATAATTGGCTATTTGCACCTACAGTAGGTACGAATAAATAACTATTTGCACTTAAAGTAGGTACGAATAATGGCTGTTTGCACCTACTGTATAAGTAAATACCGGGTGTAACTGAGTTTTGGTACACCTCCTTTATTCTTTAGTTTTAATTGGACATAAATAAACTTTTAGACATATGATAGGTGTAAATAACAGAAATATTTAAACATATGTACACTATTGTCTGACTTTGGGGTTCATCGGAAATTACCCTAACTTTATTATTTCAAATGGAATACCCTATATAAATATTTCTATTTTTGGAAACAGGAGGCAATTATGAATTTAAGCCCCCCTTACATTTTGGTAAGGGATCACCACCCAGATTTTTTCGCAATATTTAAGAAACACCCTGTATAATAAATATACTGATATATCCTATCATAGATACAACGAATTTAAATTTTATGATGTTCGACATATTGATATTTTTTCGTGTTGGCATATCGAGATGAAATTAATATCAACCTATCGCCCACCTCTTAACGTTTATTAGATTTTTATGAGATTTTAATTTGCCAGAAACGTACGAATAATTATTTTTTTAAATAAATGACGATATCTTTGATGTATCACCTAATTAGGGTCAATTTATATAATCGCGAAAAGCTGATAATAGGTAATTCACCTAGTTTTGAAGAATTATTAAGGTTGTAAAATAACACAATTCTTGTTTTCTACATAACTATTACATGATAGAAAGTAAACAATAAGGTTATAGTTTTGTTTTAATTTAGTTGTTGTAGTTTAAATTTGTAATTGTAATTAATGTATTCAGACCCTTAAGCCTCATACCGCACGTATATTACTTACTTTAGCTTTTTTTCTTCTTCACGAGAGAAGTAAACCCTTTTAATATGGAATTAAAAGTTTTGCTTCTACTTAATGTAGCTGGGGAGGTTTTAGCAGAACATAGACGGGATTTAAATGGAGTAAAGTGCCGCTGGCTCGCTTGGCATTTATCTGGGACCGAATATTTCAACCGTAAACAGACCACGATGACCAAAGTTTCAAGCTCTGCAAAACAGTTACATGTTCAGATTAAACTTAATAATACATATTCATAAAGTTGTGCGATGGCATTCGCTATTTACTTTTTACTCAGAAAGATAAGAACGTTTACTTTATGCTTAACCCTAAAATTTTTACTCCGATTTTCTTTTGTTAGTGCTTATCTCGTATTGTTGGAATAAGGCAGAGTTCGTAAGGTAGCGGATGCGGAAATGTGTGCATAAACATTTTTGTAATTGTTAAAAGTTCACGGAATGTTCGCGATTTTAAAAAGCCGATAAGGAATTTTTGTATAAAACATTTCATGCTGCGAACGTTCCATTAGATTTAGCGTACGTTACAAAATGTAATTGAAGAAAACTGAAATTGCATAGAAAACAGCTGCTAGTTCGCATTCGTAATTAATATAGATATTTATTTATAACGATGTTTTGAGTATAGAATAATATATTTTTATTAAGGTGTATGCAAAAGTTCCAGCCCCATCTTTTAAATGTCCTGTCATTAGTGAAAAACACTTTTTTGATTTTAAAGTACCGATTGAAATCCTCGTTTATTAATTCGGTGTTTAATTGTGTTAAATTTTCATATACCATGCCAACTGATAAAATCTACATCAGACACTGCGTCCTGGCAAAACGGCAGGAGAAGCAAAAGAACGCTCGCCGCACGTAGCACTATCATGGAGTTGGAATGGAAGCTTCTCCCTCACGCGACTTGTTCACCGGACTTTGCTTCTTCCGATAATAATAATAATAATCTTTATTTGTTCTGAATATCCCAAAAAAGGTGTAGAACTTGTCACAATAATAATCTAATCAGATCAATTTAGCACTCTTTTGCAGGAAACAAAAATATTAGTTTGGATGCAGTGAAAAGTATTATAGAAAACTCGAAACTTAAATTATATTACCATGTAAATATGAAAATGCTATCGGAAAAGTAGGGCAAGGTAATAGAATATGAAGGAAAATATTTCGATGATTGATTTAAATTTATGTAATAATAATTGATAGTAAGAATCTTTTCCTTAAAACGGTTAAAATATCTACACTCACCATAACTTAAAAGTATCAAGATAAAAATACAAATATGGTTTTATTTGGCACGTTTGCAGATATTAAAAAATGAAACTTATTGTCATTTATTAGTATCGTCATAAAATTTGTAGTTTTATTTCATTAAAGCCAAAATAATTAAATAATATTTTTATAGTGCATGTGCCTTCATTTTTTTTTAAACTTGCGTTTATTAATTATTTATACAATGTTAACAAATCTTATTTACCCCAGGCTTGCAACTGATAAGAAATAAAAATTAAAGAAAAGCGTAATAAATAAAATAGACAACTTTGGAGCTACTTAAGTCAACTAAACATTTACAAATATTTATGTTTATTTTTTTTTATGTAGAGGTACAACTACAACATTTTTCTTTAACTTTGTTTCTTTAAAACATTTTTTTTTTAAATTCAATTAAATGTCGGTGATATTTTATTACAAACTTATTAATGTCTTTCCATTTTGTAGTCCATCGACTATATTATTAAAGTGACTTGTAATTACCCCTCCCGCATCATCCCTAATATTAGTGGTTGGCATGGTGGTCATTATTATAATTAATATGATAATTAAATTTTATGAAACTTGCAACTTTTGAAGTTGAGGGAACTTTCAGTTAGCGCTATGAACTTCAGTTATAATTTTGTTTGTATAAAGCTTCGTAAAAGTTTAGAATGCTGTATTTATTTTGTGTTTGGAGTTTTTTTTTTTGTATTTTACTGTTAAAGATATAAAAATAAATAATTCAATCACAAATGTATTTTTGAAAGTTATGATGATGTAATACAAGTTTTTCTTGAACATTTTAAGAAATATATACTAAAAGAACACGTTTTCAAAATTGATTTCACTCGCTTTTTAAAGTAGATTTTTTTGTTTGTGTTTTTGAATTTCAAGATTCACTAATTGGTATTAGTCTCAGTTTATGATTTTTTTTTTGTTAACTTAGGCGCAGGTATTGCAAAACCTATGATTTGTGTGTGTGATAAAAATGTTTAGCTAATTAACTAAGTACAAAAAAGCTATATAATATAGTATGTAAAAAAATAATGACTTAGAGTTTTGTAGCCGCTATGAAATGCTTAAAGATGTGTTGCTATCACGTTGATAATTATCAGTTTTATAGTAGTTCACTGTGTGTTGCAGATTTTTGCTGTTTTGTGCAATATATCGTTCAAATTAATTTCTTAGTATTCTATAATACCAAGAATTTCGAAGCGTTTTATTGCAATTGTTAATTAAAAGCCATTTCATGCTATAAAATAATAATAGAAATGTTCATTCACCGAAACGCAATGCGAATATTTGATCGAACAATGCAGTTTATTGACTACACTGGCTTTTAAATATTTTATTGAACTTAAATAACAGGAAAACGAAAATTTTTAGCGCTTGACTGCAAATTGGTGTAATAAATCATAGAAACAAAATTTTTATGAAAACCTGTTGTAACAAAGAAATAAACAATGGCCAAATGTTGAAAAAAGTCACGTCACTAAATAACCACTGAATATACGAGTATGTTGCCAGACTATGGAACACGTTAGATTCGTAAATTTGTACGTTCCGAAAGACGGTGATTCTAAAAATTTATTATTAAAAAAATAGATTGCCCAATGAAAAGAATACTAGACAAGCTCACAAAAAACTAAACAATTATATAATTGACAAAAACAGCAACACAAATTCAATAAATATAGTGGTGTTTTAAAGATGTGTCCTGCTTTGGTAACGAAACATCGATCCAGAAAATTTAAAAAAATTACACTTTCAATGGAAACCTAAAAATCTACGCAGCAAATTAGTATTCGTCGTTGAATTTTTGACCACAATAATAGCTCTCTAATACCATAGAAAGGGCTATTGCAACTATAGTATTTTTTTTAAAATTTCATTATGTAAGTAAAATTACTTTAATCTGGAACGTTATCAAAATATTGATGTAAATATTAAATTTAGTCGTATTTTTAGACCTAATTTTACCATTAAAACAGAGTTAAATCGGACATTTTTTATGTGTGACTCAATTTGTCGGATTTAAAACGAATTAAAAAGTAAATTAAAATAGCGAACGCTAATACGGTCTGCAGTGTCCGATAATAAGTTTGATGCAATGGCCATTAATATTTTGATAGGAAAATTAAGTTACATTGTCGATAACTAATTTAAGTGCTGCGAAGTAACACGAACTGGCTTTACTAAAAGGGTAGATGCCACCTGGGTCTATATTAGTAATCAATTGATTGATTATATTACTTTAGTGAATGTACATCGCATGCTCTTGTGATTTAGTACTGGGGTATCGCATTTTTACAGGATTAGGTTTTAAGTGAACTATCCGACCTTTTAATTTACTTTACTAATGAAATATCGACTTAGTTAATCAGACTTAAATGGTCGTATATTTGAGTGCATATAATCCTTGAATGTTTTAAATGCTAGGTATTTAATGCGACAAAATTTGCAAAAACTCGATGGCTACAAACTGGTGCAAAGTTGCGTAATTATAATGCTTAGTCAATTTCAAAAAGAAAGTAAAAGGATTTACTCAGTATTATAATTACGCAACTTTGCCCCAATTTGTAGCCCTTGAGATACATTAATACGATGTTTTTATCTTCCACTGTACAATAGTTAAGACAAAATATAAAATGAAGTGTTCTGTAATTATATTATTCTTAGGCTGTTGCAATATAGAGGGCAGAAAAAATTCTTAATTTCTGGATTCCAGATCTGAGCTTTCTACCGATGAACGATTCCCGTGTTGCGTGGTTCCATCGTTGCATGATTCCTGCGTTGAGTGATTCCAGCGTTGAACGATTCAAGATTTGAATGATTCTACCGGTGCATTTTCCAGATTTGAACATTCCATACTTGAACGTTCCAACTTTTCTTGCGACCCTGGTTTGTCGATATCGAAATTATATCGATATATCGCCCACCCCTACTGTTTGCACAATAAAAGTATTATCCACAATTCAATGCTTTAAAATTTTTCTTATACGGTATTATAAAGCAATGTATAAAGATAAATAATACCTGCAAAAATTAAAAAGTTTGCCAGTGTTATATTTTTGAACAGTTTTAAATATCACTTGGGAAATTAAAATTTTTATCGATGCTTCAAGAGGTAACTACCTAATACTCTGAACTCACGAATTGGTAGTGGCAATGCCCGTTAATTATTAAAAATCGAGCCGTTTATGTATTCTTTCATTTCGTATTTTATTAAAAAAAAAAATAACAAGTAATTACGAGTACATTCGAAAACAATGTTTTGTTTAATGAAACTGACCTTAAAATGTTTTCATTGTAAGCAGAAATATATAAATATTTCTTTTCGTTAAGACTTTTTTTGCGAGAAATACGTGCTTTTTATTTAGCAGCAGAGATCAGCCACTTAGTGGATTGTATTTCAGAGATGGTTGACTGCGCAGTTGTTATTACCAAAATAATTGACTCGCAAATTTATATTTGCAAACTTGATAACTATTAAATGAAATAATTCTGGAATTGTAGGTTTATTCCAGCAGTGCATTTTGTACATCACATACATGAACTGGTTTATGCACATGCGTCAACTATGGACCAATAAATGTATTGGCCACTGCTGGAGTGCTTTAACGATATGCCTAACTGTAAATTACATTTGCGTCCCACTCGGTTCATTGAAATTTAAGCATCGCAGGTGTAAGCCCTCTTAAGAAACCAGTACTTACATGGAATTGGGAAAGCGATGCATAATACCAGAGGCCGCGTTAGTTGTGAACAGCGCATGCGTGTAAAATCTAGAGATAGTTCTTGCCTTCGTTCATGTACTTCTCAGTCCACAAACTAGTTCATGAATAGATCTGATAACTGCTGGAACAGGCGACTAACAGTCCGATAAACTATCAGAGACTGCGCTGAAACGCGATATCGATACTGCACTTTACCTGATCGTTAATCGGATTGTACATAAGCCATGCTAGTACAAACCTTATATACCAGTTACATATCTTTTTATTCTAAGTAATATTTTCTGACAACTACTATTTACAAGAACTGTTTCATGACATCGCAGGTGTTAAATTTTTTAAGCTTCATGTCACGTGAAATGTGTTTTTTAAAGTCATAAATGTTTTATCATGTTGAAAATAATGATCAGAATTTTTTTATTTGCATATTTATTGTTAGATCCGTGATAGCGCTTTCTGAATTTATTTTTGAACTCACATGTAATTAATTAGAACGAGTAAGTAAATATTATGTTACGTTCATACTGTAAACTTTGTTATTCAGTGCGGGGTATTAAGTTAATTATTTTTGCTAATTAGTCAAGAACATTTAAGGAAGCCATTTATCGTTTTGCAAATATAAAATTTCTTGGTTTCATTTTATGTAATTGTTACATCTTTGAAAATTGAAAGTCTTATATCTTCGGTAGTTAAATTCTTATATCAATTTATTTTACCACTTTAACCTCATAACTAGGAAAAACGTATGCAGTGTTGTGTACAAGCTATTCTCGATTTTAAATCATTTTGTTTATCGAGTATCTCCCAATAACGAGATAACGCTAATGCAGCATTTCCTGAATAGAAAATATTTCCGGTACTGCGGGTGTACGCTCCGGGTAACGGTTTAGGGGTTATGTGAACTGATCCGGTTCGGACTACAGGCACGAACAAGTTGATTAGCCCTCTGGGGTTCGGTAAATTTACCGCCTTCAGCCTGCCCCATGACCGACCACACATGCCAGCTATTAATACTAAACCCTAGGGTTCACAGCTATGAAAATATTTGGTTGGAAAACAAAATATCTACGTGTTACGCCCATCACTTTTGACATGAATTTAAATAAATTTATTGTTATTGGAAATCACTCCGTAGGGAAATGTACAGTGCACTTTTTTACATACAAATGGTTAAAGTCTAATTATTTTTTGAGGAATAATAAAATGAAATTTGCAAAAACCCAGTGTTGCAGGATGAATTTAGTATTAGAGCAAGCAGAACTGTTTTTTTCTTTATCCTGCACCACTACATTCGTATACAGGGTGATTGAAATTCCAGTTTAAGCATGGGGATCTCGCTTATTATAATGGCTACTAGTATAGGTTTAAATTTGGCAAAGCTGCTAAATTCCGTGCTCAATAATAATCCAAAGAGAAATTAGATATGTCTCAAACGTTATCCGGGAAAATCAGGAAAATGCGATTTTTGAAAATCGTCTATTAACTCCTTTGGAGTATAAAATTTTTCAAATGTGTAAAAACATTGCCCAAGCGACTTTTCAAGCCGAATCGGTTGGTGATCACAAATTTATCCAGGTCAATTCGTTTTTGTTGTATCATAACCAACTTTATTTTTTCTTATGTGCGCAATTTTTGCTTTTAAATAATCAAGTAGCATTTTTTTTTTTTTTAATTTATTAATGCACATATCTTATATGATTTTTGCTTTTTCATTCATTGCGTTTTAAACAATAACCACTACAAATCAGGGAGGCCGGTTGTTGTATATATCGTTTCCATGGCAACCAATCAACAAGCTAAACAATATGAATGCCTATTGATGCCTATTACTTGTCACATTAATAAATTCGTAAAAATGAACTTAAATATCGAAGAAAAATGCTATGTGCTCAAAATTTTTGGAATAAAAGAAAAATTAAACTAAAAGTGCACAGGCAAATATTTGTAATGTAAATTGTTCTAAATGTAACAAGCAATATGCTCAAGAAACTTGCCGGTTAATCTTTTTTTTTCTTCACGTAAGCCAGTTATGAAACTACTGCAGGAATTATAATCAGAATTGAAACGAGTTAGTTAAGATTAATAGTTTTTAATTGCACAAAAATACCTGGTGTGTTTTGTACCAGGTATTTCTTGTAAATTGACGTCTAGGTCAAAAATACCAATTCCTTCACGAAGCATTCCACATGTTTAAAAAAAGTATTAATAAACCATGTTGGATATTGCAGAAAATCTATTAATTTTTGTAGTTTATTATAGAATCATTTTTTATATTAAAGGTTGTGTTATGCAGTTTGTTGTATTGGGTTTTCTTTCTGATAAGTTTGTACGATTTTTTTTCTCAGTTTACATAAAATAGTAGTTGTAGTTATCTAAAATATGTTTTAATATTATTAATTAGGATGAAATTTAGCAAACTTGGTGAAATAAAAACCCATGGCATATCTTTGATGATAATAATAAGCGAGATTTCTGTTTAACTTACAACTTGTGTTTCATTTGGGTCCAACAAAGTTCAATTCGGTTTTTTAAAGTAACTAAAGAAGATTTTGCCAATTACAAATCCTTTCAGCAAAAACGTATGGCCTAAAATCAACTATGAAATGGTCTTTGTACGTTGAAACAAAATTGAATTTAGTTTTAAATTATTTATTTGTAAGTTTATTGTTCCATTTAGAAAAATTAAAAATAATTCGTACCCAATACAATATTTGGTCAATCAAGACAATTTAAACTTCTGGGTTAAAAAAGCGCATTTTTTTTACTTATACGTAAATATGTTTTTAAACAAGTACTGCTTTTGACAAATGTTTTAGAAAATTTTAGAAAACTTAACATATAATGTTTTTGTAACTGCAGACATTGTAAAAAATTGTATCAGTGCAAGTTGAAAATAATCCACCGGAGGGTCTTCTTAGTACGTATTGAAATGTATTGATTTAATTTTAACTTCAAGTGTAATTGCTGGTAGCGAATTTGTAATAATTTTGCGCTTAGCAAATTTTCTCTTTGATTGTTTCTCACAGAAAATGTTCATTCTTTGGTGGTAAATTTGACGGAAATGCTTATATTTGAGCGATTGTCCAAAAGCAACTGCTATGTCATGAGGGCTGTGTAAATAGTGAACAGTAGCGACATCACTACTTTGATCTGCAACGTTTAGGCCATGTAAACCTTTTGTATGATTAAATTTAACTTGAATACTTTATGGTAGTTGTTTAACTGGTAGTGTTGATGTTGAATTGTGTAAATATATAAAGCGCGCCTGTTAAATCGAGTCACTATGGTCAACTAGTTTAATATAAGAGATGGGCAGACACAGACAGACCGACATATTTGGCTATATTAGCGAAAAGTTACATGTTACAGAGCTCAATACGGAGGAATATTTAAGAGTTAAGACAAATGTTTAGTTAACTTAACGGAAGCTAAAAATAAATTTAAGCAAATTATAATTTAACATAATAAACTTTGAAATCTTAAAAATATCAATTTAAATAAAGTATGCGATCACTTCACACTCCAAATAAACGGGTGGCGGTAAATTGCTCGAAGGTAAATTGCTCGAATACAATTGCTCGAAATACAATTGCTCGAATGGGAAATTGCTCGAAAGGTAAATTGCTCGAAAGACAAATTGCTCGAAATGTCATGATTATAATGTCATATCTCCGTTAATGTTGTAAATATCAAAAACATTTATAGAGATTACTATTAGATATTTTAATGTTAAACTCGATTATACTTAAAAAAAAATTACGCTCGCCTTTAAAAAGTTATGACACAAACTTACCTTTTTTTACATGAAAGCTATAGTCGGCTATGACCTAAATGCGTTCTGTTTTTCTTATTTCAAATACCTATATAAGGGTTGATGTAGTTATTTTCAATAATGCGCAAGTTACAAAAGTTTTTTTTTAAATTAACATAGTAGGCTGTGAAAACAAAAAAAAAACAAGGTGTAAAACCTTTTAAAACTCATTTGCTACATGTTACGAAGGTTTCTTATTTGTTGTTGAGATAAGCATTATGAATAGTTGAACAGAAGATAACAACAATATAGTCAGAAATCAGAATGAACAGTTATTTAGTATATAATATTTTCAAATATTTAAAGTGTATATCTCAACAAAAAATTCAATAAGTGTATATGTATTTGTAAATAAATTTTAATAATTTTTCCAAGTGTAAACAAATGCAAACAACTTTTCTAGTACATTTAATTATTGTGTATTTATATAAATTTAATATTTTTTCATTTTTTCGAGCAATTAGTCATTCGAGCAATTTATATTTCGAGCAATTTCCCATTCGAGCAATTGTATTTCGAGCAATTGTATTCGAGCAATTTATCTTCGAGCAATTGTATTCGAGCAATTTACACCAAACCAAATAAACTGCTAATATCAGCTAAGATAGGGCACACCGTACACCCAATTATGAGAATGTGTACCTAATTTTCGATACTCTTAATGACGTCACATCAGATATTTACTTTCCAATGAGGTTTTTCGTTTTGTAAAAACAAATATGAAAATATATGCATATACTAATAAAAATTATTACATGCTTAAATACATACAATATGTATTTAAGCATTTAGCGACTACCACAGTCTAATTTAAACAAATAAAATGTGTCAATGTTGACTATTTGAAAGCTTTTATTTTGATTATATTCAATACTCTTTATGGCCAGCTCGTTAAAAAAAACTGATTTTTGTTGCTATATGTGCATTTATTATATACAACTAGTGATGTTAAAAAGAAAAATACTAATGCTACCTATTCATGTAAATAGCTAATATGACGTCTATGAGAAAATCAAAGGTTAACTGCTCTATCTTGGTTGCTAAATATGTCACAGAAAAATTGAAATCATAGGAAATTATTACTATGTACCTACCAAAATTTTTATCGTATTTTCAAAATATGTAAAGGGATTTCATAAAATTAAAGAAGTAAAAATTTCATTTGTGCTTTTATTAAGTTACCTATGCATTTTCCAAAAGCTCTCTAAAACAAGAGCAATCTATGTAATAATGTGTATAAATAAATACTAATTTACATTGTTTTTGTTTCAGGTTAGTGTCTTTGAACGAATCTTTATTTAATCGTCATCCGCATTTACATTGCGCAATGGTAAGAATATTTTTATTTTCCCATTCTATGTTAGTATCTCGTAAAACCTCTAATTTATTTGTGTGTGTTCTTGAAAAGTTGCCTAATCGAACGTCTTTTAATTGGTGTAAGCCATGATATATTGGCTTTGTTATCTTTAAGCAGAAAATTTATAAGCAACGAACTGGTGTAATTAAACCAATTAATTCTGTCGACGTTTCAAAGTTATAAACTACGCAAAATTATAAAACATTTAATTATATTGCAGGTATTTGTAACATTTAAACGAGAAATAGACTTTTTAAATTAATTGAAATAATTTTCGTTGTATTTTGTATTACTCGGTAACTGAACTTGGCAAATTGCAAATATGGCGCAAAATGTATACGAAAATTGTATAATACTCGAATAACCGGTTAACCGAGACGTAATAACCGATTATTGGGTGTCGAAAAAAGGCTCCGGTTTTCAATTTCTATGACCCGAATGCAAGAACGCCGGGTTAACCCTAGTGCTACGTAGCACTGGGGTTAATATCTAGCACTCACCGGTTTGCACGAAGCGTTCGACGTGGGTCAAATGTCTCTGTAACCGGATCAGCTGTAATAAAATGTTGTCGCACTGTGGCGCGAAAAGGACAAATATGGTAACCTCACTTTTGTTTGTCATACCTGTTATGGCTATGAACGATTTATAGAAAAATATTAAATATACTTGAACATAAGTACCTGATATGCAATGTTGAAAATATACCTACAAAGCAAGAAAAAGTACTATGATAATTATATTGATGAATAGTAAGTCGTCTTTGATGAAGTTATACTTACATAATATCAAAATCACAATATAATATATATATTTGTTTTATTGCCGCTAATTATTGACCCCTAAATAACATTAAGAGACCATATTTTTAGTCACAAAAATCTGTTATTATTATTGTAACAATATTATTGTAGATAATAGATGTTTTTTTTTTTAAATTGATTTTTTGGTGCTTCGACTCCTTGGTCATTAGCACCTTTTGTTTATTCGTTAAATCAGTCCCCCCAACCCAACGCCACTAACAAATTTTAGGATTCTGTCCGTGTTGGCACTGTCTTCCAAGGCGGCCTTTAGTGTTTCGGGTATGTTCAGGGCCTTACGTCTCTCTTTGAATAGAGCACACTGTATCAGTATATGTTCCACTGTATTATTGTCTGTTTTGCAGTTTTGGCATACGGGTGCCTGTTCCCCTCGAAGCAGGTGGCAGTGTGTGACGTACGTGTGCCCTATTCGAAGTCTCGTCATCGTTGTTTGTGCTTTTCGTTTATGGTTGTGAAAAATTTAACAAAACAGTATGAAGAAAGATCATGTTTTTTTGTAGTAAAGAATTTTTCAGTTAATCTCTATTTTTGTAATACAACGATATAAGTGATCTTTTGTTTTGCAGGACAACCGTTTCACTGTCGGGTAATTTTTGTATGCACAGGCAGTCTGTGTCCGGTTTTTGTTTTTAAAAGAAAAGTTCTGGTGGATGCGCCGGGTCAAAAATTAAGCTAATTTTAAGACAAATTATTTGTTATCTCTGTTAGTTACATAAAAGTTTTTACCACAAAAGTTGTTGGAATTTATTAGCTTTATAACCTACAATTGTTTTTAAATGCACAAAGTATTTAGTTTTCGAGAATCAATATACAACTTTACTATTTCAAATAGAACACCCTCTACCCTGTATACCTATTTTTACATTTTCTTGTAGATACATTATTTGTTGATAAAAAATATTTAGTATGTCCTATCCACCAGAATAATAACTCTGGAAATATTAACAAGACAAAAACATGCTTAATATTTTTTAAGGGCAATTCATTTATCTACAAAAAAACGTAAAAATATACAGGGTCTTCTATTTGAAATAGTAAAGTTGCATATCGATTCTCGAAAACTAAATACCCTGTGCATTTAAAAATAATTGTAGGTTATATAGCTAATAAATTCTAACAACTTTTGTGAAAAAAAAACATTTGTGTTACTCCCCTAATAACAAAGATAATAAATAATTTGTCTTAAAATTGGCTTAATTTTTTAATCCAGCGCATTCACCAGAATTTGATTTCTGAGGGGCAGAATAACGTATATTTACGGGTTTGACAATAGCAACATGTTTTTGCACAACGTATATTTACGGGTTTGACAGTGAAAGGGTTAAAATTGTTACGTCATCGAATTCCGACTAAATCAAATTTTATTTTTTGTTTGTCAATTCAATTGTTTTTGTTTTTGGATATATAGAATCTATAATGTTAAAGTACAACACTTCTTTATAAAAGTAGATAACTTATTAAGTTTTTATTGTATATTTGTCGAATGTTCCTTAATGTAAATTAATTTGCTTGGTTTAAGCGTTGTTGACTGTAAATCACAACCAAACGCGGCTGTACAAACAGCGCGATAAGTAACTGTTAACTTAACTTACCTTTTTTTAAATATATTTTGCTAACATTCAAAATAAAATGAATTAAACTAGTCAAAAAGTGTGAATCATCGTCTTTTTAGTATTAACCAAATACAATTATTACAAATATATTCATATAATCCGGCCTTATTTTGCTACTGTTTTTCGAAATACAAAAGAGGAAAATGAAAAGGATAAATAAATGTTTGTTTATAATTATAAAAACACGGCGTATGATGATTTGTTTCATGTTTTATTCAAATATGATAAGCTGTGCATAATGTATTGTAATTTTTATCTCTATATTATCCATTATATACATCTATTGACTTTATATTTAATCTTTACACAATTAATTTGTTTTGAAATATATTTAACAAAAATCGCACGATTTTAATACACATTTAATACTTTTTTCCTCCCAAATATACAATTGAAAATTTTATATTTAGAAACGGAAGTTAGCATAATCGCCGTAGACTAGAACAGAGGAAATTTAAATCAAGAAATATTATTTTTAGATACATATGTCATAGTTTAACCCAGTTCTGTTATTAAAAACTTTGATCAGGTTTGTTAAAATATCGTATGATTGCAACTATTTTAACAGTACCGAGAAAACTGATATGTTTGCTTCGCTTCATCCGTGGATAAAAGTTAGAAAATCTTCGGTATTTACCTATACTTTGTAAAATACGGCGTTTTTTTTCTTGGTGCTCGTCTACTATAAATCAAAGACTGCTCCAGTAAATACACATTTATCTGGATGATATTGTTCCGTATTTTTCGATATCGCGGAAGATATAAATCATACATTAACGTATTCATTGCGCAGCGAAGTATTTTGATGCATTTATATATATAGACTCCGTTTAGATATTCGTGAAACCATTTCGCAAATTAGACCGAGGAATGAATACAGTTTGTCGTTCTTTTTGCCTGATTAGAGAACGTAAAATTTGAAATATATCTCGTATTTATTTAAAAAAAATTAAATTACGCCGAAGATGTTCTCTTGGTGCTGAATTTGTGACATTATTTGGTTTAGGAAAAAGATAATACCTTATTATACTTTTTAAATAAAACTTGTAGTCAAAAATCGTAAATGACACATTTCAAAACGAAGGAGAATATTAAAATTTTAAGAAATGGGCAAATAAAATTGATTTGATAAAATTAAATGGGGATTTTTTTACAAGTGTTTTTTTATTAAATAAAGACTAACAGTTACCATATGACATTATTAATATAACAAAAAAACAGTTTTTCTCTAATAACTAACTCGAAAACCGGAAATGATAGAATATTTTTGAAAACGGTTCTGAGTTTGCCTCAAAAAACTGCACATTTTTGGTAATTTAACCGTTTCTCTATCTCGACTATTAAGCGATGCAATCCCATCGAATTTGGACCACCCTGTACACAGTGTGTTCTAGTCTGAATGGAATGTCATAATTATCTTTACCATTATTAAGTGGGGATAATAATGTAATTTTAAAAGCTTGTAAATATGAAGCAGTTTGATTGACCAAACATAAAAAATAAGATAGAAACTAGTTAATTTTTTGAAAGAATTTGATTGGGGAACAATATCACTAAAATTTATCAAATGATCCGATTAAGGTTAGGGTTTCACTATCTTTTTAAACTAGGTTTCAGGGTTTTATATGATTCATCATATTTACATATTTATTTTTATCCAAAACCATGTAGTGTAAAAAAAAAGTAGGAGTATGTTTTTATAAATCAAGCTTTTTTTAAAGATTATGTTTACACTTTTCTTTCATTAAGTGTTTTTAAAATATTTTTGGCACGGAATTACGATTAAATATTGTGGTAGATCAGGTATATTTACCACTTATCAACTTGAAAACCAGAGAACCCTTTTTTTAAAAGTGGAGTTTAAAAAAAAAAAAAAAAACAATTTCATTACGGTTATTTCGGTTCCAAATCTTATATTTTAAGGATGTTCTCAGATTTGGTTTCCCCATCGCTTTATTGTTGTGAATCATTTCTCTTACTACATTAAGATTGTCCTTTTTTAAGGCTATTTAAAATTAAATATTGCAATATCTTAAAAGCATATAATATTAAAAAAATATATACGTTACAGTTCCTTACGTTCCAAAATTGCACTCATTTCTATGATTAATTTTGTACATTTTTTAAGAATACAATAAACATAAAACATTTTAAAGCACATGTCGAAGTCAAGAGTTTTTGAGATGTTAAAGTTACTATACAGGGTGTACCACGACCCTGAGATTCTTCGATAGCTCCTTTATTATTTAAAATATCAAAAAATATTTAATACAAATATTGTGCGAACTTATTTTCTACATAACCTAAAATTATTTTCAAATATACAGGGTGTTTTGTTTGAGCGGCACATATAAAAATGTAATTTTTTTTATGGAACACCCTGTGTATTTTTACATTTTTGAATTTCTCTTAAAATTTACTTTAAAAAATGTATAAGGTTATATGAGACTTAAGTCAACCGTTTTCGTAAAATTTACATTTTTATGAAATTTTTGAACGATACAGCACTTTCAATTTTTTTTAACATTACAGTTATTTAAAAAAGCGGTAATATTTCGTTTTAAAATGAAATTGACAATAGATTAATTAACACTTTGCGCTAGCTACATTTAAAAAATATTATACAGGGTGTTTTTTACGCTTGGTCAAACTTGTGAAACTTTAAACATCGATAAGTCATTTTTCTTAAATGCAACACCCTGTATATTTTTATATTTTTTTGTAGAGAATTTGATTGTCTTTCGAAATTATTAAGCATGTCCTATACCTAAAGTTGACATTTTTCGAGCTATCTCGATTTTTATTATTATTACTAAGGCAATTAAAATATTTTAAAGTCGGCCATGGACGTAAGTCGTAATTTTTCAAAGAATTTTTAAATAAAAGAATTAAAAAAGCTGCAATTTTAATTTTAGGCTAAAAATCTACGTCTTTTTCCCAAAATGTATCGTATAAATTGTTCAAAATTATATCCTTGTTCATGTTCTACGCACAGCCGTAGACGTTGTCTGAAAGACTCCAGCACCCTTTATAACATTTCGGGGGTTATACCATCAAAAGCAACACAGCAAGTATTGCAGTTGCCGAACAGAATATCCTAATAGATGGATAGGGCAAGGTAGACCAATCTCCTGGCCACCTAGGTCACCTGATCTTACCCCCATAGATTTATTTTTGTGGGCACACATAAAACAGGTGTATCAAGACCCCCCAACAACTGCTGAAGATATGCAGAACAGGTTTCGTGTTGCTTTTGATGGTATAACCCCCCAAATGTTATAAAGGGTGCTAGAGTCTTTCAGACAAGGTCTACGGCTGTGCGTAGAACAAGGACATAATCTTGAACAATTTATGCAATAAATTTCTGAAAAATGGGGTACATTTTTAGCCTTAAATTAAAGTTGCAGCTCTTTTTATTCTTTTATTTAAAAATTCCTTGAAAAATTTGACATACCACCATGGCCGATTTTAAAATATTTCAATTGCCTTAGTAATAATAATAAAAATCGAGATAGCTCGAAAAATATTAACTTTAGGTATAGGACATGCTTAATAATTTCGAAAGACAATCAAATTCTCTACAAAAAAATATAAAAATATACAGGGTGTTGCATTTAAGAAAAATGACTTATCGATGTTTAAAGTTTCACAAGTTTGACCAAGCGTAAAAAACACCCTGTATAATATTTTTTAAATGTAGCTAGGCGCAAAGTGTTAATTAATCTATTGTCAATTTCATTTTAAAACGAAATATTACCGCCTTTTTTAAATAACTGTAATGTTAAAAAAATTGAAAGTGCTGTATCGTTCAAAAATTTCATAAAAATGTAAATTTTACGAAAACGGTTGACTTAAGTCTCATATAACCTTTTACATTTTTTAAAGTAAATTTTTAAGAGAAATTCAAAAATGTAAAAATACACACGGTGTTCCATAAGAAAAAAATTACATTTTTATATGTGCCGCTCAACGAAACACCCTGTATATTTGAAAATAATTTAAGGTTATGTAGAAAATAGGCTTCGCACAATATTTGTATTAAATATTTTTTTATATTTTCATTAATAAAGGAGCTATCGAAGAATCTCAGGGTCGTGGTGCACCCTGTATATTTTTAAATATCCAAACTTCTTGTGTAAAGAGGGTTTGAGTTTTCAGAGCTGATATAAAAAGTGTTTTTAAATATTAATAAAGCAACAGGTTTTGTTGTCGACCTCGTTTACAGACATAAACTTCTTTGGGTTACGTTTGTTGGATTGGGGTCAGGATATTAAAATTTTCAGTTGTCTGAAATGTTAAATTCACAGTAAGCGTCAAACGCCTTTCGAAGAATTGTTTCATGTATTATAATGCTTTCGGCTTTAGTTTTCATTTAAAATTAATATTTATATAAAGGATATTGTATTTTTATAAAACATGTAATTTCTCTATTTTAATGGGTATCTAGAGTGTTATTACGGAATAAATGTACAGGGTGTAAATAAAATAACATATATTTATTTTAAAAGATTAATTTAACAAAAAAATGTTTTTAAAAGATGTTTCGCAATCTATGAGAGTTACATAGTCGGTTAAAATAGCAAAGGTGGCAGAATTTCAAGGCGAATTTAAGGACATTTTGGCATTGACGTACACCTTCTTTAAATATTTTGAAAAAATTGAAAACAGACGATTTTTTTAACGGTAAATCATTCCATAGCCACATACGTTAAGGGCGTAATGCTCGTGTTAGTTATGAGACATGTTGTAGGGTATAAATTATTCGTTTATTAAAAAGGTAATCATATGAGAAAAAAGCCTTCAATTGTCGATGAACTAATTGATCTAACTATGTTATTCAATTTTTTTTTTTAAACAACACGCAAAAAAATTGTTTAAAATATCCCATATTGATAGTTCAGTAATGTTGTAAAAATTTGGTAAATAATGAATATATGAGTATATAGATACTTACATTGAAACTTTGACTTTACAAATCAGTTTTCCTGTAAATAATATATTTACAAATAACGTTGCAATTGTTATGTAACAAGTGCATGTTTTGCCCTAAAATATCAAATACACATTGTCTAACTATCAGGCGCTTTGCAAGGAATCGTTGTTTTTTGTGGCATTAAGATAAGCTACACTGTAAAATGTGAAATGAAATTTTTACGAAAAGTTAAAAAAATATATATTTAAAAAGTCATGGCACACTTGATTTTAGAGGTATAAGCCAAACTTGACCTTTTATTAATGTGAACCGTAGTCACCTTGTATATACCCAATTTTATTTTTTTTGTTCATAACTTCGTTACTATAACAATCAACTTGCTTATTATAATAAAATATCCTATACATTGTTACACTTTTAGATTATTGAAGTCTGGGTTCAAGTAATATTTAAAACATGAATCCAGACTTGAATTGATTTTTTTAAATCTTCCATAAAATATACAAAAATTTAATAACAATTCTATTTTTCAATTAAATTATTTTATTCAAATTCTATCTAATCATCCAAGTATGAGAAAATATCACATGGTTATATTAAAATACAGGGCAATAAATCGACAGATTGATAACCAAAAATTATGGTAAAAACAGTTTTTTCTGTACTATATCATCCAAAAAGGTTTATTCAATGTGATTTGAGATTTTAAACTGGAAAAAGGTATCGAATACCTTTTTTCCTGAAAAACTGAAAATTAAACGTTTGTATCTAAATGTATTATTGCAATAGCACGTAGGAGTATGATTTTAACATCGGAATAAATTGTTTAAATACCACTTTGTACATAAAATTTCATATCCAACATTCCACGTCCTTACCAAAAAGTAATATGAGTTAGATAAAACTTCAACTGAATAATTGTGGATAGGAAACAAAGGAATGTGTTCATATAATTTATAAAGCCTACTCCCACCTAGCCGTTGCTTTGCTAGATAAAAATTTTAATGGCATGCAAAATATTTACGAAATGAATACAAGTTGCTGCATAACCTACATCGCAGCAACCCAGATTATCAGGATAACGCCCCGTCTTTTGTTCCGTAATAACTTCCGCGAGTGTTTTGTTCTTTTTAACAGCAATATTGTGTGTATTTTGTGGCATCGCGCTAATCTTTCGTCGGGGTTCTAAATTAAGGTGTAAACGCAGATGTAATAAAGTGTGGTTAGGCTGACATACGACCCTATCTAATAGTTCGACCCTAAACACCTGTATTCTCGCAAAAATATGGGGTGAGTTGCTTAGATATGACATGATATATAATGGGGCTACGACTACACTGCGTTGAATGCAACTGCAGTTACTAAAATGGAACATAATAACGTCAAAATAAATTCGCATCCATTTTTATTTACTAAAGTGAGTTTGAAAATGTTTTTTATTAATATATGGGGGGTGGAATTTATACCATACGCAATAAATTTCAATAGATTTACCAAATGGAGTTATCTGTATGCTCATTGTCAGTTAAAACCTAGTACTAATACATACAGGGTGAGCCACGACGGACGCGTCGGAGTTTTATGGCGAAACGGTTTATATTTTCCAATTTCTGTCGCTGTTAGGTTATGTAAGTCAATAAGGGCTACATTTTAAAAATATTTTCAAACATACAGGGTGCTCCAAAAAAAGTGGCATATCAAAGTTATACTTTTTCTTATGGAACACTCTGTATATTTTTACATTTTTGGATTCCTCTTTAAATTTAATTCAAAAAATGTATAAGGTTATATGGGTCTAAAGTCAACCGTTCTCGTGAAAATTGCATTTTCATGAAAATACAGTATTTTCAAAAATTTTCAACATTTCGATAACCATCGAGTTTTGGACTATGTGTTCTTTATATAACCTTTTTTGCTTAAATTGACTCAAGGAACATGCTTCTTAAGTTTGGCCGTTACGTCATGCAACACCTGTTAATATGATTGTACTCATGCTAAGTTTGCTTATTCCGTAAATGCAAATTTTTAATAAAATATCAGCGATTTATATATTTTTTGATATCCTATGGGTAAAAATTGGCAGTGTTTTTTTTTAAACACTGTGGGTGGCTCATTTTGCCTCAGTAGGGGGCTAAATTTGCAGTAGAGCATCGAATATTCACTTTATTATTATGTGTATTATGTATCCATAGGGTGTCATGAGCCAACCTTGAATTTTAAAAAATCCAAGTTTTTATGAGTTCTGAGCTTTTGTCAAACTATAGGGCATGCAGTTTGTATCCTTTCCTCCAATTTTCAAACACAGAACCTTTCAAGTTTTATAATTACATGAAAAAACGTAAAAGACTTTGTGGAAAAATGGCTCAAGGCGCGACGGTACTATGTAGGTGTCATCCTCGTCCCCCCACCCCCAGATTGAAGATTATTTTGATTGAAAACAGGTAGATGTCAAAGTATGAATATAACCATTTATTAAACTTACTTGTGATTATATACTCACATTTAGTGATTTTATAATAACGACTGACAGTTATTTCTTTGATTTCTCAAAAACATGAAAAAGTGACATATCAACTTCTGCCATACCGCCACAGATATCTAAAATGATATTTTACCACAAAATTTTAAGAAAAACTTATTTTGTCGAATTATTGAATCTTGAATCAAAGAATGTTATACAAACAAAAAAAACAATTCTTTTGTTGTTGTTTTGTAAAAACTGTCATTTTGACATTAATATGATCTTGATTAATTGTATAATTTGCAAATGTTATCTCAAAATAAAAAGCGTAAGAAGTTGCCACGGAGAAGTGCTTCCAGATTGTCGATATCTTAAAAAATTTAGGAAATAGGCCAAAAAAACGAAAATCAATTTTTTCAGTTTTTCTTGAATAACTTTTGAACTAAGACAGCTATGAAAATTTTCTTTGCAGATATTTGTTGAGCATCTAATTTCGCAACTTTGCCCTAATTTAACAGATCTCGTAGCTCTTAAGATAAGCGAGATCCCCATGCATTTACTCGAATTTCGGACAAATTGAGGCAACAACAAAATTTGTTGGGAATCCTTAGTTTTAAATATTTTCTTAAGATGCTGCAAAAAACTTCAATTATTACTATTGTTTATTAGTTTAATTTAAGGAAAAATTATTGATTTATTTTTGTGGATTTGATGTCTAATGGATGTTTTTAGTTTATGCACTTATCTTAACGAAACTCAAACAAATGCTCATCGCATAGCCAAAACAATCGAAAGCAATTAATTTTACAGATCGATTGACTCGTATGAAACACATCTACCACATTATTTAAACTTCTCTCTGTAGTGTTGCCACTGTGACTAGAGATTCCTGAAACTCTTGGAAAACTCGTATTTGTATAATACTTTGATGATTGTGAAAATTATAATAATTACTGTAGTTACGACCAGGTTAAATGTTTAGGTGGGCGCTTAAACACTTTAATTATTAATAACTTTTATGAGCCAAGCGAGTAGTCTCCGGTTTTACTTCCCTTTATTTTCCTTTAATTTCTCGTTCTACCGTATTAATTAAAGGACGTTTAACTATTTGTTTATATGCATTTTCCGTGCTTAGAATATTTGAGTACCTTGAAGATTTGCATAAAGCGTTAGTGTTAAAAGCGGCACTAGTAACTTTTTTAATATTGCATGTTAATTTAAACTGTTTTTATTTGTCATCAGTAGTAAAGTTTATTTATTCACTGTGTAGCGACGCGAGAATTGGTTTGGGAGTTGATTGTTTTATTTTTTGCGATTAAATAAAATCTGCATTTTATATTTTGTTTTATTGAGTGTAAATGATGTGTTCATTTCGCCACAAATGACGAGATTTGAATTGCGCGTCGAGTTCATTATCCTTAATAGACAAATAAAACGACAATGTTATGAACGCTTCATGAGTTTTGTAGTACATACAATATTTACTAACGCCTCTATCGTTATACGGCACGGCTTTGTGTAATTGAACTTTGTTGACTCGTATCAGGACAAGTTGGATTGATTTTATGGGGAAAATGCTTGGCGCCATTTTATCGTCTTGAAACATAAGTTGACAGTTTAATTAGGAACCTTACGGTTTTTATAGATATAAGATGGTTTTTAGTAATTCAATCTGTGCAAGTGCACAAATATGTTTTCATATAGAATTAATCCTTTATAACTTTATATTTGTTAGCCCCAATATTCGTCACATTTTTTCGGTAAAAAAATGCTTCGATATTCGCTTTTAAAATGTCAATATTCGTCATGAAAAAAGTCAAGTAAAGGCAGCATTTCAACTGCTGACATTAAGAGAATGCTGTTCAGTCGGACCAAAACGCAGAGTATGGTCAAGAAGTGGCATCCGAACATTGCCGTAGTTAATCAAAATATAAATTCATTTAATGATATTGTTGTGGACTACGTTCTAAATATTAAAAAAAAAAACAAAAAGAAACAGACAGAATGCGACAACATTGGACAATTCTTTGCTAAATCAAGAGCAAGTAAAGCTGGGAAGGATACAAAACAGAATTGAAGTTACCTGGAGTTTTGATGGACGATCACTCTCCTTCTAAACAATCATTCATATCTTCCTCTTCAGCTTCTGCTATCATTTACACCAAACATGTCAAAAATAACACAACGAGTCCGATAGAACTACTAGAATATATTGACATGTTGAGTGTGCATCAACCTGTGGTTTTCATTAATCACAATTTCAGGGTATTTTTTAGACTATACCACAAATAAAACTGAAGAAAAACAAATAGAAAATTATTTATTAATAAAATTAAAGCACAATCATTGTAAGTCATATAGGATTGGTGTATTTGGAAATCATGACGACAGATTAGCACTGACTTTCCTTAAACTAGAAATAATGTTGAAATTCTGTTCTTCATCTAGTTTGAAATACGGTTTCAAAGAATTTGTTGCAGTGTGGCCTCTTATTTTAACGATTTCTTGTAAATTTGCATCTGCTTTAGAGAAATTGCTTACTCTCCATAAATGATCTGAATAATAAGTAATCGTTTTACGATTTGAATCAGTCATTTTTGTCTTCGCCAACTTACTTAGTTCATATATGCCAACGGGGAGGGAGGTATTTTTGCATCACACTAAGTTTCGCTAGTATGTATTTGGAGTAAAAACAATCTCTTCCTTGTCATATTTTTAGTTCTCTACGATATAATTTTTTAAATAGTGGAACGGCACAAGTGTTTATTTTCTTTCTTTGTAACGAGGAATATGTTTTTAGTCAATTGTTTTAATTATTCCTTAGGCCGTTTTTGAGAATATTGTAATATACAGGGTGTCCCAGCCAAGACGAATTATTCGATAGCTCTGTTATTAGTAATAATATTTAAAAAAGTTAAATATAAAAGTTGTTTGTAATCATTTACTACATAACCTAAAATTATTTTCAACTAAACACAGTGTTTTGTTTTTGCGCTCTGATACCAAACATAGTTTTTTTATATGGAACACCCTGTATATTTTGTAATTTTGGATGTAAAATTAAATTCTCTTTCAAAAATATTATAGGTTATTTATGTCTAAAATGAACCGTTTTTGAGTTATTGACGTTTTTTTGAAAATTTTTACAGATGCAGACCTTTATAAAAATATTTACAGTTATTAACATAACAACACCAAAGCAATTTACTTTGGTAATTCATTAGACAATAGTGTCATAGTGATTGTTGACTAGTTAAATTTTAAAAATAATATACAGGGTGTTCGTTTTACTCCGTCCATTTCATTAAACTTTAAACGCATGTAAGTAATTTTTTTTAATGAAACGCCCTATATATTTTTACATTTTCTTGTAGAAAATTTAATTATCTTTCAAAATTATAAAGCATGTTTTATGTCTAAATATAATATTTTTGGAGTTATTTCGTTTCTTATGATTATTTGCGAGTGTTTTACCTAAAATATCGGTAGTAGCCTTTGAAAAATCAAAACAATTTGTATGAACTGTCAACTAGAACAATTAATCGGCACAATTTAAACTATTATGCCACTAAAAATCCATATTCTTTTAAAAGCTGTAGATAAACAGCATAAATGGCAGCAAATAACACCAGAATGCTGTGTATCTACAGTTCTTAAAAAATATGGATTTTTAGTGGCATAATAGTGAAAATTGTGCCGATTAAGTGTTTTGGTTGACAGTTCATACAAATTGTTTTGATTTTTCAAAGGCTACTACCGATATTTTAGGTAAAATACTCGCAAATAATCATAAGAAACGAAATAACTTCAAAAATATTATATTTAGACATAAAACATGCTTAATAACTTTGAAAGATAATTAAATTTTCTACAAGAAAATGTAAAAATATATAGGGTGTTTCTTTAAAAAAAAATTACTTACACGCGTTTAAAGTTTAGCGAAATGGACCGAGTAAAGCGAACACCCTGTATATTATTTTAAAAGTTTAACCAATCAACAATCACTATGACACTATTGTCTAATAAATTGCGAGAATAAATTGCTCTGGTGTTGTTATGTTAATAAATATAAATATTTTTATAAAGGTCTGCATCTGTCAAAATTTTCAAAAAAACCTCAATAACTCAAAAACGGTTCATTTTAGACATGAATAACCTTTAATATTTTTGAAAGAGACTTTAATTTTACATCCAAAAATTACAAAATATACAGGGTGTTCCATATAAAAAAACTATGTTTGGTATCAGAGCGCAAAAACAAAACACTGTGTTTAGTTGATAATAATTTTAGGTTATGTAGTAAATGATTACAAACAACTTTTATATTAAACTTTTTTAAATATTATTACTAATAACAGAGCTATCGAATAATTCGTCTTGGCTGGGACACCCTGTATATCTGACTCGGTTGGTGTCAGAACCATCGTTGTTCGTTTCCTTTTGAACAAAACTTAGCAGGCACGAATCAGCTACGTTTCCACACCACGCTAATTTAGCGACCGCTATTTGGTGTAATTTGTTTGATAATCCGTTTAGAGTGTTTTCGTCAAATTTTTCGCCAGGTTCTGTTTATTGTTTAAACTACAGTACTTACTTCGCGTTTTTTTAAGCCAATGTTGTACTCTTAGCTGTTTCCGTTTGGTATCTTTGGCGTTTCTAACCTTCTCAAAAATATCACCTTCAAATGATTGTACGTTTATTGTGCTAAAATATCTTCTTGTGATAATCCCGCACTGACGTTTCACATAAGTTCTAAAACTCTTACTTTATATGCTGATCCGTCGTCTTTCGCGAATTGAATGCCCAGTTTGCAAAATGTTCGCCAGGTTTTCTTCCGTTGTTTGTTCGGACTATGCATACTTTAGGGATTCACAAAATTTCGTAAACTGAGCCCAAATATAAGTTTCTCATCTAACTATTTATGTTCTCATCAATATTGTTTAACGAAAGTTTGCCAAATGGTGACATTTGTATTAACTGATATGACTTTGATATTTTTATCGTGGCGTCTCTAGCAACGCTTTGTTGTTTGTTTGGATGTCTTTAGCAACGCCGTGTTTTGTTTTTTAATTAAACATAATATTGTTCTGTGCATAATATGTAACTGGTTGCTTACGTGTAGAAATTTACCAAGGTGATTACCTTTTATTAGTCAAACACTTGCTAGCCACTTCTATATTGTTAATTAGGCTTATAAAGGTTTGGCGAATGGTGTAATCAACAAAATTGGAAATAAGTTAAAACCATTTTTTTCTGATTGCGAGAACTCGCTTCATGTTTCGTACCAGCGGATGCCTCACAAATCTCTTTTCTGATTTTTCTTTGTATAGGACATTCCGAGCAGCTTTTACCAAAATTGAATGATCCTTTGAAGCAACCCACTTGAAACGTAAATGTTTGTAACGACATCGCGTAAAGGTGACTGTCGTTAATTAAGTCAACTTGTTATTTATTAGCAAAATCGTGCGAATACCTTGCATTCCGTGCGACTCAAAGGTAACTTTGTAACCAATAGTACATCAAGACTGGTGCCGCAGTGCAAATCCTACCCTTGTTAAGGTCCGAACCCGAACAGCGGACTACCACAATCCGTTGCCTCAGGCCCAAGGATTCAAATCACCTTCATTATTAATTAATGTTGGGCGGAATAAACAAAACTATCAAGATTTTCATTTAATGTGGTAGTTAACCTATCAAATACTCGACCGACCGACCCACAGTTGCAATTTTAAATTTTTGATCATGCTTTGTATCATTATTTTCATCTGAAAATCAGTGTTGTTTCCAATTTTGATATTTGATATTACTTTCGTAAAGTGCAAGTTTAAATGTGTTGTTTTATGGAGTTTATTTTTTGCTGCTGATGCTTTTAAAAAGTGCCGTTGTGTTTTGATGTTGGATTCACTTTAGTTTTCGATTTTTTATTTTACGTGGACTTTTTTAAAAACAATAACGTTAATAATAATTATACTTACACAAACATTATTATTAATACTTATAAATATTTGATCATGGTTTTTGCTTTATAATTCAATTGTAGATTGGATGGCGTTGGAAAATTTGAATTTGGATATTTATATAAAAGATGAACTTAAGTTGTGAAGACCACAGCAAAATTGTTTTTGTTACCGTAAAAAATCGCGTATAATACGCACAATTTTTACTTATTTGTGCCCATTACAACTCGGGTGCGTATTATACGCTAGTACCAAAAAATATTTTATTTTCTATATCGAAAGTAACTTATTTTCGAAAGTCTGTCAATTTTGTGTAATACAATTTGACAATGTATGCCATGTGTAAGAGTTCTCCAAAACGCATTTGGCATTTTCAGTTTTTAAACAATTGAAAAGTTATTGTGCGTGTTATATACTGCACTAATTTTGGGCTAAATCATGCATCGTCTTAAGCTGGATCCACACCAATAAAAATTTGCGTTGTGCGTTGTATTTGACACAAATTTGCTCGTGTGCGTCGAAATTTTTGTTGGTGTGGACTGTGCGCCGCATAGAAATGCACGCAAATAATTTCGTGACGAACAACGCACGCTATCCATCGTGCTGTCGGTTTTTAGCCAACTTCAAAGAGATTTGCGCCGCACAATCTTGTCAATGTGGACTTGATTTTGAGTGCATTGTTCTGCATAAACAAACGTGCACAAGCGGATTCGGCCGTTCAACGCACAAGATAACTATTTACGTGGTAAAATACTTAACCAGATTTAAATTTGCGCCGCAAATGTTTGTGTTGAATTTGAAATACAAAATACAACATAAATTTTTATTGATGTGGATCCAGCTTTACACATGAGTGCGTAATATACACGAGATACAATGGTGCTTAAGTTATATAGGCGAAAATTTTTTTTACAAAATGTTGTTGCTATAAAAGTTTTTCTTATCCATCATTTTATCGCAGAAAGTAAACTATTAAATTGAAATACGTTTTTCTTTCGATGCGCAAATTTAAAGTATTATCTTTTAGGAAAAAAAAAATTGTTAGGGACCCAAGAATGTTTTTAGACTAATTTTCTGCACTGTGGAACTGCTATTTTGGACAGTATTGCGCAGTTTTATTGTGCAAAGCTGGAGAGTGTTGTAAAGAAAAACAATGAATAAGGTGATGCAGTGCACAGATTTATCAATGTTGACGCTGGATACGTACGTAAATTTGTAACACTGTTTTATGTTTGAGATTTAATCCATATCGATTACTATTTAATCGTGAAATTAAAAGAACTTCTTCGTGGTACACAACTTTAGAGCGAAGGATGTTTTGATTATTTTTAACAATGCATTTCCAAACATGTCATCTTATAGAGTCAAAATGATCATAACCTGTCTGTTTCTATAATTAATAATACTGAGATAGATTAACACTTATAGAATTTGCTTGAAATGTAATATTTAATTGACCATTTTGTTTTTTCTTTCTTTGTCTTTTAAAGTGTTTGTAAGTGTGCTAAACGTAGTAAGGCGAATAAAACACTTTTATTTTCCTTCACTGTTTAATAACACTCCGCGTATTCGTAACAAATATTATATAATATAATATTATTCTGATCTACCTTATAGGTTACCCCCGACTGTCGGCTTACACTAATTAACTCATCAACTTAACTAATCATCTTAAGATTTATTGACAACGAATGTTATACAAGAATATTATACCTATAATGGTGCCTGTACACCTGAGAGTAAAGTACTCTCGAGAGTAGCGTCGCCAAAGATACAGCCAATCGCGAGTTACTCTCAGGGGCTGTATCCTTGGCGACGCTACTCTCGAGAGTACTTTTTTCTCAGGTGTACAGGCACCATTAGTATAGTATGATACATCATTGATTGACGGGTTTTCATTTCACAGTATGTCTTTTGACTTGGGAGGTAAAATGATTTGTTGTATCGCTAATAGCATTGCAGATAACTTTGTTTAATCATGTAGAGTTCAATAATATAATATAAAATAAAAATAAATAATATAAACATACTTAATTATTACCTGGGGGGTAATAAACGCAAAAAGAGCTGGGGACTTTTTTTAGGTCACCCCTACCCTCTTTTTTTAGCACAACATTAACAGTTCTCCGGCTCTATATCGACTTATTGCGATCCTATGGGGGGTTCTGACATCCCCAAACCTCTCCTGCCTACGCCACTGTCTGAAAAACTTTTAAGTGAGTCGCAAAACCTGTTGTTATTTTTGAAATTAAATGCTGCACAAGTTGTTTGTAACGTAAACAGCTCATTCATTAAATTATTTTTGTTTTTCTGACTTATCCGCTTATGCAAATTTACACAAGTTTAATTTTTTTAAATTCCATCCCACAAAATAAAATGTACTTGCTTAAGCCGTTGTCAGCTGCAATAGGGTGCATTGCGACCAATTTATTTCGACTGCGTGTCGTTCAATCCCAACACAAATTCCCGCGTTTTCTACTTGTATTTCTTCAGCATATTAACATATAAAGAGACGTCTCGCGCCCTAATAAGAAGTAAAGTTTCATTTTAAAATATCCCGGGGTTGTATTTCAACAGCCCAGTGTTTGGGGAAGGTAAATAATATAAATATTTAGATAGCTTTATTTGAAAGAGTTTGTGGGGGAACGGATATTTAAATTTTAGAAGAGAACTTGTAGCTGTTTGAATTTCAGCGGAAGTAAATTGTTAAATTTGTTTTTCGGCATTTGAAGTGCTTGTTTTTGTGTACACTTGTGCTTTTAGTAAGTATATATTTGTGCCAAAATATTGACATTAAAGATATTGAATCCAATGTAGGATAAAATTGGATTTTTCGTCTCAATACTTTGCATGACAACATGATGTGATATTACGTGAGATGGTATAATTTGGTTTTAAAATTTGGTTATGGCCGATAAGTAAAAACTAAAGGTACAGGATGACGTAAAGTCTGAAACTAAATCTTAAAAAAAACACTGTGACTGTTTAAAAAAAAAGTGTTTTTCCCTGATAACGTTCCTGTAATTCCCACAGTGATTTTCTAAACGATGATTCAAAGATCTCTATAATTCCACCTCACTTTTTGATTCTGACACCTTCGGCCAATTTTGTATTTCATTATTTCTATTTTGTTAAATGTTTGCTGAACATGTTTTTCCTTTAAGACTTTTGTAGAGTGCTTAAAAAATAATTTAAAAAGTATGTGGTAATTTTGAAAATTTCTTAACACATTTTAAAGTAGCGATTTTAGCACAGTTTTTTGTATTTCTGGTTAATTAAGTCAGCTTTGAAATATTTACATAATTAAATTTTTAAATATAAACAACTATTCTTGTTATTATGGCATATTGTTAAGAACTTAATGATCTAATCGCCTTGTGTAATTTGCTGTTAATCTTTGTAATATAATAAATTTCATGTTACTGATGTTTTTCTAAACCAGTTTTACATTTTTTCGTTATCTGCGTTCTATTTACAAATAACAGCCATGACACGTTATAAATTTGACAAGAAATTTATTTCCGTTTTCTTGACATCAAAAATATCTTTGATTGTTAGACGATCCGCTCTCCATCAATAAGCGATTCTTTGCAAATTTCACGACATGTTGCACGTCTTTGAAATTCGTTGAATAAAAAATGTTTTAGTAAATCCATCTTATACAGTTACGCTAGATAAATTCTTTTAGTCACCACAGCCAAAAATACCTAAAAGTAAGAATTTGCGCTATTATATTTGCTGTATCCAGTCGTGATTAAACTTCTTTCTTTTCAATTGGTTCCATACACAACTTGAGGTTAGACCTTTAACTGTCACTATGTTTGCAATGTTGTTAATATGCAAAGTTTGTGACTTAAACCGGGTATAACGCCTATATTTGAAATTAAACTCAAAGTTTGTCTGCTAAGCCACATACAGGGTGGGGTAGAATAACGGGCGATTTTAAAATGACTGGAAAAAAAAGAGTAGGTATTCTGGTATTCAATATTTTCCAAATTTATTTCTCACCGCATTAAATTATATAAGAAAGCATTTAAGAAAAGTAAGTTTCCATAAGTAGGGTTTTCGAAAAACCGCATTTAGTTTGTGAGACGATAGTCAACTTTTTTATTTCTTACCAAATTACCAAACGAATTAAAATATTCTGTTAATCTGCATGCGTTTAAAGAAGGTTGTAAGACCCATGTAAAACTGCAATTTTAATTTGAAGTACTAGTTGTAAAGATTGATGCATAAATAGTTTCTTTTATAACTAAATAAAGCCTATTATTATTATTAAGTATTATTATTATGGGCGCCATATTAGATTTTGATGCAATAGTTGATAAATTTTATCGTAAATTCAGTGACCATAAACTTTTTAAAATATGGCAGGTATATAGGGTGTTACGATTTAAATCGCTTTTTGGGGGTTAATATTTCGATTATTAATAAAGTTACGAAAAATAATTTCGAATCTGATTGACTCAAATTTATCAAAAACATCTAACAGTGAAAACGGAAATGAAATATTTGAATTCGTTTTCGAGCTATAACCCAAAGGTTGATATTGAAATCAAAATTAAATCAAAATTGTATGAATTCTTTGAAAAGGAATTTTTTAAGTTTTACACCTTCATTCATTGACTTTCCAAAATTAGATAATTTCCTATGTTCAATTAATACTACGGGTATTAACTTATCAGTATATTTAATTTGTTAGCTATATATTGAAAAATAGAAGCTCATTCCGGTTAAACGTATCGGAAAATCTTGATAGAGTAGGGTTGAGAATTTTTCCATTCTTGTTTTCATTGTGGATCATGTATAATTCAGTTTGTCGCCACCCAGGTTTTTCGTAGTTTCTGAACTTCAATCGTTGTCACATTAAAAATGAAAGAGGGTCTTTCGGCAAATCCACGAGAACTGCATTTAGAAAGGCCCAATTTATGTTTTCACAAACGCGATCGAGCCATCTTATCTTATAATAATACGCGAAATTCATTTACTATTTCCTTTCTTGTTTCAACATTTACACTCTGGTTATTTATACAGGGTGTATTGAAATTATGTCGAAAAAAGTTGACACATGAATTTTACATTCATTTTAATAGAAAAACCTATTAACTATTTCACATGCACTACTTAGTTCGCATTGAGCCAATTTGAATTACATTAATTCGGTATGTAAATGTTACGGTAATTGGTCAGAAATTAGCTTCATTTTCATTATTTATTTAAAAAAAGCTTTAACCAATCGTTAACCTGACCCTCTATTACTGACCAAAGAAACAAGGGTCAGCTTGAAGGTTAGTTAAAGCTTTTTTTAAAATTAAAACAAATGTAAACGCCCGAAATAAAAGCATTTACAACCTTAGCTTAATTTTTATTATTTATTTATAAAAAGCCTTAACTGACCTTTAACTTGATCCTACATTATTAACTAAATAAACAAGGGTCAGGTTAAAGGTTAATTAAAGCTTTCTTTAAAATGAAAAAAAAAACGTAATATCCTGAAATGGAAGCGTTTACAAGCTTTTTTCGTACACGTACTACCTTACCTCCCCATGGCAAATACTAGAATTTACCGGTAAAACCCAAGATTTACCAACAGTAAGACTGTTACAGTAGCATTATACTAACTACTAATTCGCATTATACTAAACCTGCCCTATGATCAATGTTATAAAGTTGTAGAAAAGTGTAAAAGTGTATTGTTACGGAGACCATATATGCATGCAAAAAGTTAATCAGAGATGTACAAGTGGATCAAAATTTAGTTTCAAGATTTGACCTAAACAAACATGTGAAGTTGAATAAAAGGTTGTAATAAAAAAGGCAAAAGCTGTATTTATTTTTTTTAAATGTGATCCAAAATTTTTCAATTTTTGTTTTTATGGCACTAATAATAGAGTTTTAGTCAACATTATCAGTACATTTTTTATACTTTTGATTATGTAATCATTATATTTGATTTAAATATGTGTAGTATCAGACTCTGTGAAGCCAAGCTCTTTGTATAAGTAAGATTTAATACAACAGTTTTTGTTTTGAAAGTTCATCATTGTAAACTACTTTATATTTATCTGTTAAATAAAAAAATTGTGGCTACCAACTTTAATTTATAAGTATATAAAGTTTGTCTTTTAAGGCTTACCACACTTTCTAGATTTTGACATTTGTTTAAAAAAATAATAGTTAATAAATTTACTTGGCCGAGAAAAAAAAACATGTTTACTTTTAACTTTTTATGCTTTAACTAAAGTTTTATTATTTGAAAAATGTTGATGTTTTTACATTTTTTAAATATTGCATTGTCGGTGTAAGTTTTAACAGAATGAAATGGTGTTCGAGATGAAATAATGCTGATAAATATTACTTTATGAAATCGTTCTTCGTATGTGTCTGTACACACTTTAAACATTATGTGAAAAAGTTTTTGCCAAGACGGTCCAAGTCTTCAACAAGTGTACGTACACTTAACAGATATTCCGTGTTGAGTTATATGTTATTTTCAGTGCTTTGAAATCCTTTACTGTTTCTTGTAGCGCTGAAAGCTTCAACTTTTATTTAAATGTAATTAACTGCAGTGGAGCTTTGCGCTATTATGGAGATTTTTAAACAAGTTTTATAATAGCTGCTATTATATTAATGAGGTTTTCCGTTTTAAAATCGCGTTTTGAAACTGTTCAGTAATTCTGGCATTATATGCAAGAACTTAATAAGTTTGCACAGCGTATTTCAGCTTGATTTTTTAGTTTTGCAGACATGGAATCTCAAAGGACCAAAGTACGTAGTTTGAATACTAAAATGTATTTTATGAAACAAAAATATGTTTAAAATAATAAAGGTTTTTATAAAAGTGATGGAAAGGCACAAAACTTACTTCCGTGGCCAAGGTATAAAATATGTTTGTAGTACGGTTAATTTATAAAAATTTATTTTATCAGCTGATTTGTATATTCGCTTTATCCTACGTAGGATTTACAATGGTGTTACCGAACGTTTTAAGATTTGTTTCAATTTACTAATTCAGCAATCGAGTTTACTATTCATGGTGGTAGCAAAAACAGTTGTTAAAACCAGGGTTGGGGGGGGGGTGAGTCGGCTCCCAACTCCTTAGTCAGTATTTCTTAAAACCGACTCCGACTCCCGACTTTTTTTATTACAAAGAAAACGTAATTAGTATAAGGCTACTTTTAAATTTTGATGCTCAAATTTCAATTTTTATTTTTTAAGAAATTTTAATATTCAAAAAGACCGCAACAAATGGAAAACATGTTTATTATTGATTTCTCAGAAAATTTTATTCTTGATAAAAGTTGTGGCATGGTCTAAAACTAATTTTATGATGAAAAAAAACTCAATAAAAAGTCATAGAACAATAGATTCTAGCGATTTTTGAAATATTCGCAAGAGTAAAGTGCCCTTATTTTAAGAGATACAAAAAACAATTGTAAGAAAAAGTTATTTAGCATTCAAAAATATGGCTACATTTAAGTTTTGACGCTCAATCTCCAATTTTTATTTTAAAGAAATTTTAACATTCAAAAAGTCTGCAACAAATGGGAAAACAATTATTGATTTCTCAGAAAATTTTATTCTTAATAAGAGTTGGTGCATAGTCTAAAACCAATTTTAAGATTAAAAAATATTAATAAAAAGTCATAGAACACTAGATTTTAACGATTTTTGAAATATTCGCAAGAGTAAAGTGCCCTTATTTTAAGAGATACAAAAAACTGTGTAAGAAAACGTTATTAAAATTTGAAAAATAAGGCGAAATTTAAATGTTAACGGTCAAATTTTTATTTTTATTTTTATTTTTATTTTTTAAGAAATTTTAACGTTCAAAAAGTCTTCAACAAATGGAAAATTAGTTATTATTAATTTTTCAGAAAACTTCATGTTACACTTGTGAGTAAATATTTAAATTGAAAATACTTAACGTAATTCAAAATTGATATAGGTATTGCAGAAAGTCGCGCAGTAGCGATTACCAAAATAATTCAGATTTTGTAGCAGCAGGATACTTATTTATTTGACAAATGTTATCAGCTGGTTCATTATACTATGTGGATGAAGAAAAGATGCCGGAGATAACTGTTTTAGAGAACAGTAGATAACTTTTGTATTTTTTTTGTAACCCTTATTATCAGTTTAATGGTCGACTGGTAAACATTTGTATTCTACATTTAACTCGCGTTTTCACCTGCAATTTCAATTTCACGTAACCTGTTCCGCTCCAGGGAATATACACCACATAACAATAAATCAATACATTACCATTGTTAGTTAAAAATATTATATTCGTTATGCGTCCCTTCTGACAAAGTTATTGTAATTTTGATGCAAATTGTGGCCGTGAAATTCGTTATTTCGAATGACGTTGCAGTGTGTGTTAATACGTTACGCTACAAATAAGCGGTCAACATGGTTCCGCAAAATTCTGTGTAGAATTGCAGTGTTCAGTGTACAAGCCTATTAGTCTTTATAGAGGGTTTAAATGTAACCCTTGCCCTTAATTTTGCCCCTGCCATCGGACCTTCGTTACCCGCTCGGTCATCACTAAACAATATTCATGGCATATTTGCAAGTTACGACCACATAGAATCCGCTGGTCTTTGACGGGACAAGTCTAGGGGGAAAGTCGGGCCTTTTATTTCCCCTCGACCGATGTATTATTCCTGACACGTTCGTCATTTGGCGTCAGTGTCCTCTCTTTGTCGAGAGCTGCATCTTGAAAATGAGTTGGCGTCAGCTTGCCAGCTAACAAAGATAAAGATGAGACAACATATGAAATCGGTTATAAAACGGCTATCATAAAAGTTGTAATGAAAAACAGCTGAAGTTGATGACGTGCATTTTATCTGATAAAGAAACTGCCGTAATTGTTATAGGCCGGTGGAGGAAAACAATTCGCACGTGATAAAAGTTTCCTGAACGAAGAACTAAACTTAGTCGTTATACAGTGCGATGTAGCAAAATTTTACCAGTGATTTCGTTACGAATGTTTAAGATATTGGAAAAATATTTAAATTTGGAACGGAGAAAACTTTTCATAAGAATAGAGTTTTATAGCAATTTTCATGGATTCATAATAATTGTTACTTTTTTAAATAAAAACACATTAAAATTAACAAAATTTGCACACTCCTTTTCATTACTGTAACATTGTTAAAAATTACTGAATGAAATGGAACAAAGATACAAAGTACAAGATATGGCGCGTGGTAATGGGAGATTAAGATTTGTTCATTTTAAAGCGATAGTTTAAGTTGACAACATTGTAATGCCGCCAGATTTAACCCCAATGTATCGGTGGTCGGATGCGTAGCGCGCTTTTGCAGTAAAATCATTTTATAAAAACGATGATTGTGTAAAAGCTGCACGACGAAGATTTTGGCGTCACTTCATCCTTCATCGTCATGATCCAGATCCGTCAGCTCACGCTTTAAAGAACTGGGTTATTAGTTTTAAAACAACAGATAAAGCACTCGGTAATAAGCATTTAGGACTAAGAAACGCCATTCGAACGCCAGCCTGTCGAAGCAGTCAAAGCCGCTATGTAGAATCCAAAGCGTTTTAAACGCCGACATTCCGAGTCTAGGTTTGTCCAGCCGGAGTAAAATATCGAGGAACGATGTAAATTTGCATTTATACTAGAGTGGTTATACTTAAAAGTGAACCGCGAGATGCGCAAAGAGAGGAAATCGCGATTGATATTTAGGCTTTTCTAAAAACGTTGACTGTGATTTACAGGTTATAACCACGTTGCTGAGACAGGCTGATGTTTTTAGGTGGCGCAGTGATAAACGCTTATGACCAGTTTTGGTTTCTGCGTCACAGTCCACTTCTGAGTAAAACCACTCTAGATTCGAGCAGTGCAAGAATTAAAAGCCATTAATTAAATCAAAAAAACGCATAATTTCCAAAACTGACGATATTCTATGACCAGTGAACTAACCAGATCTTTCATTGTGTGATCACTTTTTCTGTGTGTGTTTTTTTAAAAATAAAGTCCGATAACTATGTTTGTAATAAAGTATGTAACATAGTATTACAAAGTTTTTACCATCTCCCGTACCAGCGCGCCACCAGATCAGAATTTGAAAAATACATTTAGTAATAAAAGTTGAGTTAATTTGATGAAGTATGGGGTGTATATTTCGACGTAAAGAACATGGGAATTTTCGAAACTTTTAGAGATAGAAGGATGGTCAAATGAGTCAAGTAGCGTTTTTTTGTGTTTAGTGTGAATATAAACTGAAAACTTACGTTTTGTGACCTGTTCTTAAAACATCCTGAAAAAACTGAAAAAGTTCAATTTTAAAAGATAACATAACTTTTTTGTTATTAACATAACATTTTATAATTTTGTAGTCGTAGGTTAGACCAAGGCCTTAACCGCTTGGAATTGTTAAAGTTGACCCATCGTGCTTATTTTTGGGGATACCATAGCCAACTTTTAAATTCTTATTGACTCCATATTGAATTATTATGCTGACAATTGGCGAGTTTTAGGATAAATTCAATAATTATAAAATTTTTAATAAACACACATACATCTACTTAACCTTTCTTATGGAAAATATTCATAAATCTTGAAAATTTCATTTTTGCCTGTAAAATATTATTTATACAAATTCGTAAGCAGATTTGCGGGCACATCATGGACGAAGATGGCAACTTGGTGTTGTTATTTCTTAGAAGTTGCTAGCCTGCCCAAGGTTATTGGAATAACCTAGCTGTTGTAGGGAAACTGTGTGTTGTGCAGAGCTAGTGAAAATGTTTGATAGTAAATACGTTGCTTACTACGATGTTATTTAAACCCCATTATGGAAATCTGCTCTGCGAAAGTCCCTTGGGTGTTACTATGCGATAAAGCGAATCGCTTACGGTGGATGATTTTATTATACAAAGTTCATGTTCTTAGACCCAGATGTTTATTTAATTTAGTCATTAGAGTAATATACAAATAATATCAATGAGTTAAACTGGTTTTCAAAATTATTTTTTAGTAACTGCGTATAACAAGAACGTGGTGCCCTATCATGCGATACAGTTTTACGTAACTAATTTTGTACAAAATTTTTACAAAAACGATGTTCTACTTTAAACGCATTTTGCACAAAAATAAGCTTACCCTTATACTCAAATGTAATGCAAACTGGTACATGTATAATTGATGTTGAACGTAATATACAGGGTGTTTCGTAAAAAATGCGATAACATTCAGGACGTGATTCCTTATCAAAAATTAAGGGGGTCTTTTATAATTTTTTTTTCCTTAGACGTCTTCTTTCGGAGTTACACTCCCCCAAAGGGGAGCGGTAAAATTAGGTTTTTATTTTATATCTCAAATTTGGATAAATGTAGGAGAATGATCTGTGGTAGATGTTTTATACTTATTAAAAGGTTTCCCATCCCATAGTAATATTTTCAATCATTTCCCACCTTCACAGGGGGCTGAAAAGTGCGACCCCTGTTGGTTTTTTTATCAGAACTTTTTGGTGGTACAATGTTTCATTCTCCTACATTTATTCAAATCTGAGAAATGAAATAAAAACCTAATTTTACCGCTCCCCTTTAGGGGGGTGTAGCTCCGAAAGGAGACGTCTTAGGAAAAATTTTATATTAAACACCGCCCTTAATTTTTGATAAGGAATCACCTCCTGAATTTTTTCGCATTTTGTACGAAACACCCTGTATACCATTTAATAGTAACTTTGGCAGATTATTAAAAAATGGTGTAAAAAAAAGGGGCATGGATCTCCTCTTAACACATTTCAAATATTTTTTTCGGAGTTCAGTAGTCCGATACTACCCACGATACTACTTTTATTTGTTGGTTTGTTTTTTACTTCCATTATAAAATTGGCGAAATTCAAAGGTGTGTTTCACTTTGGCCTGAGCGCGCTCTGAGTATGAAAGTAAAATTTACGTAAATAGAATTTTTGTAGTTTTAAAGTAAACTATTTTATTCAAATACAGCCTCTTCAATATTTGAGGTTTACTATGGGCAAATTTTACACCGTTAAAAGTAAAAGGGCGGTTGATTGTGAAAAACGTTACCTTTTTTGTAGAGAAACGCAAAGAAGCTTTAGTTTTTAAAAAATAATGACTATGTACAGATACAACATTCAAATCAGCGAAATTTTACATCTTAAATGTATTTGTTACATATCTTAATAGATAAAACTTTGTTAGAATGAAACTGTAGATTTTTACGCAATTTAAAATACCAACATTAATTTTATCTAAATTTAATTTAAAATAACAAAGATTGAAAATATAATGAAATGTTAGCGTTTTTCTTAGTTTGTTGTATAAAAATGTTTATATGCTTTACTACATACATATCTTCCAAAGTATGTAACAGAAAATTTAATTAAGAATCTTAATCTAGTTTTTTTGAAGCGACTTATTATCGAAAAAAAGGGTAATTTTAAGTCATTATCATACAAAAGTTAAACATATTTTGCAATAAAGATAAAACTTTCAATTCTTGTATCCGAATAACTGAGGGTTGCTAAACTCTTTTTTGATGAGATTTATTTCGAAATTACTTTAATGTAAGGGAGGATTTGTAAATAAAATTCAGATCAGGTTTGTTGTCGTAATTACAATACTTTTGTTTGCAGGCAATATAAATTCTTTTTAACAAGCGAACATGTCCTTCAAGGATATGTAATGAGATTATTGTTTTCTAATTCCTTTTTTATTGACTGCAAGGAATGTTTTTGTGTAAATCCTAATAATTGTCCAAGTTATTAACAGTGTCACTGAAAATGCACTCACGTTTGTTAATAAACTGATATTGTTGGACTCCAAGTGGCCAAGACCCAAGGTGTCGTTTTCAGGAATGTAAAGTTCTGATTGAAATACCTGCCGTTTGGATTCCAACATATTCTGCTCGACTATCGTATCGTGCGATCTTAGCAGCAATCTTCTCCTCATTGATAAGTTAATAGAGTTAGCCTGGCCTTATGTCTATTAATTTTCCGCATTTAATTTGGCCGACTATGGGGTCCAGCAATGCAGGGTTGATGACACAAGGACACGTGCTGCCTTAACATGGGCAAATCCCAACATCAGCAGCGTAGTTGTGGGTGAAAGGGGGTGTAACAAGGGTGCATAAAAATTCAGAGTCGAAAACGTGAAGAGAATGAGTTATGGATACCGCGTACACCGCATGCACTCGACCATTGCAGTTATCGACGCGGTCTTCTTCTTGGGACACACAAACTTGTGTCTACAAGAAATTGTGCGTGCAGATGTTGACGGCACGATCCTTATTTTCTCCTTTTCCTTTAAATTAGTTGTGAAAAAGTCTGTGCCCATGGAAACGCTTTTCGTTTTCTAACGGCTTTTTTTGTTTCTGTAAGCTGTAATTTTCCATAATTTGGTGGCGTCTGGGCGTCGAAGATAGGGGCGTTGATCGTTGAAGTAAAGAAGTGACTGACAAGATTAAGGGATTCCTCTGATTGTATGACAAATATGGTGCAATCGCTTCTCATTTGTTACCGGCCTAATATTTTTGAGCCTTCTTGCGGTACAGATTTAGTTTGGGTGAAATATTGAGTGTATAGCATCAAAAGTGATTCTAGCTGTTACATGAATTTACTGTTTTTGGTAAAATACACGTCAGTATGTGCTATATCATTAAATATTATAAAACGAGTTTATAAATTAACTTAAGGCATTATTTTTCAACAATAATAATTTCAAGTTTTGAAATTTAACCTGCCTGTACACTGTGACCCAGTTTAAAGCGGATCGGATCACCCCTATAAAAGGTTTATTTATTGTCCGATTTCCATGGATTTTTTTTTTAAACGATAAAGCATTAAAAACTGTACTTTGGCACATTATTTTAAAATTCTGTTTTTACTCACAAAGCCTACTTTGATTTTTTTTCGATGTCAAAATTGGCAAAATATGTTTAACCATTTTTTGATCTAAAATCTGACTACACCACTGGATTTAGAATGCCGTTAATTATTCATTCAATATTTTAGATTAAATTGGCAACGCAGTGTTCTATTCTGTAAAAAATAGAAGTTAAAGTTGGCATTAAAAAAAAAAATTTTTTTTGTGAGATCTTTTAAATAAGCAACGATTTATTCGTATCAGTATTAAAATCGGAACTTTGAAGTTTCGATTGGTGAACAACTAAATTTACAAGAAGAAAATAGAAAAATACAAAGACAAAAATAACAAATATGTTTTCATGAAATTTAGTACAAACCCATTTGAGGGCATCCTGAATGCAGTGGTGTAGTCAGATTTTAGATCAAAAAATCGCTAAACATATTTTGCCAATTTTGACATCGAAAAAAAGTCATAGTAGGCTTTGTGAGTGTAAACTGAGGTAAAATAAGGTGCCAATTGCCAAAGTAGTTTTTGATGCTTTATCGTTAAAAAAAAAAAAAACATGAAAATCGGACCATAAATAAACTTTTTATAGGGGCGATCCGCTTTAAAATGGGTCACACTGTATGTATAAAACAGCTTAAATTTTATATTCAACCTGTATTAAAGTTAAAGATTTGATTTTAACCTACTTTCAATTTTTATTATAAAATGGCGCTCAATTTGAAATAAATGTGCAGTACTTCTCTTTTTATTATTACACTTCATATTAAATGTCCTGTTGTGTAATATAAATTCGCTTTCTAGTTTAGTTTATTCTGTTGCTAATTTCTCATTTGTCTGGATATTTGAGTTTGCATTTTGCGGCCGACAATCTACACCATAAATATTCATGTCGGAAATTTACTTATGCTCAATTGACAATTTATTTCGACACTGATAGTCGCCGGACAGTTTGCAGTTTGAAACTAGTGGCGAAGTTACATGGCACCGATAGCCCTCCCAGTCCATCGTTACCGCTCGCAAAATTGAATATTAATTAACTTCGCCAAATTACGTTCCCCCAGGTTCTCTTGTCTTAAGGTATCTAGATCCATTTAGGAATATTGCTGCTACATTAATTAATTTATGTAGATATTAATTTTTAAAATGTTTGTTTTTGTTTAACTGATTTCTTTTCAATTTGTTTTGGTGATAAAGTGACTTGGATTTTTTTAAGCACCTTAATTGTTTTTTTTCCGCAAGCCTAGATTGAAGACTGCAGTATCCCAAAAATGATGTTAATCCGTCATACTATCACGATTGTATCAACACAACTAAATATTAAAAAAAAACACTTAAAAAATATTCACTTTCGGCAGGTGGTTCATGACGAAGTAAACTAATAATTCAGGAATCACAAATAGATTTTTTATACGCCCGCCATTGAAGGACTGATTTTCTAACTGTCAATTCGTGACAGAAACTTGACGTTTGCCGACGAGCAAGCGGAAAAATTTCATTGCCGCTCTAAAGCGGAAAGTAAGTTTCTATGAATGGATAGGTTAAATGAATAAACGTCACAACATTTGATAAATGTACTTATTAGGTACCTTACAAAAAATATTGAACATTAGTTTAAAAAATTAAAAATAGTTTCTATTGCTTAATCATTATGAATAGTTTCAATCGTATTACAACTGACAACTGACGTATTACAACCAAACAACTGACAGCAAGCGCCCACAGATTGTCAAGAGTAGTGTATGAAATATCGAAATAAATTGGTAAAAAATCAGTCTTTCAATACCGGGCGTATAAACAATAGTATGTGTGTTTCAAGTGGAAAGTGCTTTCACGCGTATGCAGCGTTCAAGCACGAAAGTATCACTTTCCGCTCTTAATACACAATGTACTATTAACGCATTGCCTTTATAATGCGTCCTAATATGCCTGCTTTTTTATATTTTGTAAGAAAGAAAAACTTTTAATAAACTAAAAAACAATACCGTTCTAAAATATTTTGTACTTTTATAAATGTTGTTTAATCTTTCTTAAAACGAACTAACAGAAAGAATAAGACAACATTGAAAGTATTGTGTCGAGTGCATTGCCGACTTGATTAGTTTTGCAAAATATAATTTTATAGAACTATTGTATTTTTGAACAAATATTTTTAAGCACTTTGTTGCAGTACAGATGTGAAAATATGTATCATCTATCTGTACCAGAGCTGGGCAATGCTTGAATGCTTACAACTTGCAATAATTTTTTAAGCACTTTTAATGCTTCGAGCACAATGCTTGGAGCACTTTCTAAAACAGGTGCTCGATGCTTAGAGCACCAAGCACTTTCATGAACACTTGGTACTTATTAAGCACTTTAGAAGACTTAATAAGCATTTTTATTTTTACCGCGCTCATTTTTGATTTTAATGAAACAGATTTTATGAATTCAACCCGTGAAAATCTATTAGCCATTTCTATCCATGAACAAAAAACAACGATAGAGTTAGAATTAGCTCAGTATACCAAAGATCCTAGAACGGACTGGGACATAACTTCCCTACAGTGAAGAAATTATTTTTGAGATACAATACTCCTCTGCCATCAAGTGCTTCTGTTGAGCGATTATTTTCTTTCGCAAGTATAATAAATGCACCTAACAGGCATGTACTTTCAGATGATAATTTTGATAATCTGGTACTTTAAAAAGTAAATTCGAAAATTTAGACCGTCAATGTTGACATTAGTATCTAGCAAGCATTATATGCATAGGTTCAGGCACTAAAATTTCTAGTAATACCTACTTATTTAAGTAAATGCAAAACAGCCTTATGTTTTGCAATTTTTTAAAACGGAACGTGATATTTTGTTTTTTTGATCTCTACTCTAAACTCTACCCGTGTTAATTTACTATTGTTAATAAATGATTATGTTCGTTGTGTTTTAATATGAGGAATTTATTTTTATATCCTACACCTACAACTCAAAAATTTTATTGTTGCGGTATTCATTTTTCTCAAATAGTAAATAAGACACACCATCGATGTTTATTAATTTTTAATCTTGCATGCTTCCATCCAAAATTAGATACAATGTTTAATATAATGGGAGTAGGTACTAGGGTTTCTTCCGGGATCCCGGGATCCTGGTCCATTTTAAGCTATTTTATCTTTCCCGGGAAATGCTTTTTGTCCCGGGAATTCCCGGGATTTTAAAAAAAGTGCTATTTTCGTTTATTTTGTGCTAAGATCTTTGTAATACTATCATAACCTATCAGAATATAATATATAAATATCTTTACTAACAGTAAATTATGGAAAATTATTTCAAAATAATTTTTCTCTTTTGTATTTCTTCTTTTAGTATGGCGTAACTAAGCCCGATCTCCATGACAAAATTAATATCTTCAATATACTTTTACAGTTTTATTTTTGTGTATCCTAGTAATTCGATGCAAAATAGATTAAAAATGAATTATTTTTGATAAAAACGATGTCTCTGGTGCTAGATGCTATCAATACAATTTCACCTCAATAGAGACTGAGAGAACATTTTATGCAGCAAACATTTTTGTTAATAAATCAAGAAAAACACTAATTTACCGAAGCACAGATCACCATTCTTTTCTTAAATCACATTACAAAAATTCATTGTAAAAATTATATTATTGTGTTCATAAATATGAAACTGCGATAGAAAGGTTATATTTCTCAAATGTATGTTTCTCTCACCAATATTATTTAATTATTTATGATAATCGTAAAGCAAAATATATCACATATATGACTTGGAGTTGTTTTTAAGTAATAAACCGCTCCCTTAATTTTTTTGTCATTTATTTAAAAATATTGACATACTTTATTACATCCCGGGATCCCGGGAACGCCCGGGACAAAGGTCGATTTCTTCCCGGCATCCTGGGACAAGCAAAATGGTCGAATATGAGAAACCCTAGTAGGTACTAACTGATTACATAATCTAATAGCCTATATTATTTATTCTCTATACATATATTATAGGTATAACTACTCGTATTATCTAGGGAGGGTATAAATAAAAGTTTTAATTTTATGTATGCTTACTGCATAGTATTTATGTATGCTACATCATGGAAAACTGTTTAAATTTTAAATTTCTCTTAAGCAGTTCCCAAATGCTCAATGCTTGCTGCTTAATTTTTTTAAGCACTTTGGTCAGTGCTTGATGCTTTTAAGCATTTTTAAAATCCAAAGTACTTACTGCTTAATTAGATCAAGCACTTACAAAAGTGCTTGAATGCTCGGTGCTTCAAGCACTTAGGGTCGGTGCTTTGCCCAGCTCTGATCTGTACATACATGCGCATTATTTGTTTTTATTTATAGTAAAAGTTGTTTAACTGTTTTTTCTTTATTTCAGGTTAGTACTGTTGCTGAATCAGCCCATTTAGAAAAAATCTCAGTATAGTTTTAAGATTTTGTACAACGAATGTGGTAAGTAGTGCTCACATTAGTTTTAGCTTTATAAAAATTATTTTTACAAATTTGTAATATTTTTGATAGTTTGATTAAACAATAGTGATTGATTAATTTTTAAAAAAGTTTTTACATTATTTACAAAATAAAATAGGTTTTTTAAGTAATTATAATGATTGCTTTAATATTATACAGCGTCATTCAAAAATTCAACAAATTAAAAAAAAATTATTATCGGTTTCTCCGAAAATTTAGTTTTTGATTAAAGTTGGTGCATGATTTAAAACTAATTTTAAGGAGAAAAAAAAGTTCAATAAAAAGTCTTATCACATTAGATAATTAGATTTTAACGATTTAAAAAATATTCGCAAAAGTAAAGTTTAATCATAAAAAAATGTTTAGAATTCAAAAATAGATATAAAATTTGACGGTTATTTTTCAGTTTTTCTTTTTATAGCAATTTGAACATTCAAAAAGAAAAAAGTTATTTACTATCGATTTCTTAAAAAACTTTATTCTTAATATAAGTTGGTGCACGGTCAAAAACTAATTATGAGCTAAAAAAAAGTTCCATACAAAGTGATGTCACACTAGATTTTAGTGATTTTAGAAATATTCGTAAGAGTGAAGGATCCCACTTTTAAGAGGTAAAATATAAGTTTTAAGGTACAAGATATTTTATATCTTATTTTTAAATTTTGAACTACTTTTTCCTATGAACTTTTGTTCTAACTCCTAAAATTTGGGTTACTTTGCTTTGGTGAATATTTCTAAAATCACTAAAATCTAGGCATAGAGCACATAAACTCTTATCGAACCTTTTTTTACCTTCTTATATTAAGAATAAAATTTGTTTAAGATCTCGCTAATAAAAAACTTTTGTTTTTGTTGCAGTTTTTGATTGTTAAAATACTTAAAAAATAAAAATTTGGAATTTAATAGTAATATTTAGGAATATTTTTGAATTCTAAGCAACTTTTTATATGAAGTTTTTTTTTGTAACTCTTACAATAAGGGCACTTTACTCCTGCGAATATTTCCTAAATCGCTAAAAATCTACTGTCATATGAACTTTTATTAAACTCCTTTTTCCTTAAAATTAGTTTTAGCTCATACACCAACTTTTATCAAAATTAAGTTGCAGACTTTGTGAATGACGCTGTAATTTTATTTTGAAACAGTCCAGCGTAAATTTTATTCATTTTTAATTAGAAAGGAACATTTTAATCGCATTGGTAGATATCAACTAATAAACCGATACCGATGTATTTTTTTGAGTATTGTTATACTCTTGTAACAAAATTTTGGAATACGAAAAAACATATCTATATACGAGGTGTGATCAAAATATACGGTGAATAATTTTATTACGAACAAAATAATAAGCTTATGTCAAATTTGAATTAATGTCCTTCAAAGTACTCTCCTTGACTAGCGATGCACTTATCCCAACGTTGATTCCATGATTGAAAGCATTTCTGGAAGGATTCTTTCGAAAGGGCCTTCAGCTGCTCCATTGTGGCCCTCTCAATGTCGGGAATGGTATCAAAACGTTTTCCTTTTAGCACGGTTTTTATTTTTGGGAAGAGCCAGAAGTCACATGGTGCTAAATTCGGAGAGTAAGGCGGATGTGGACAGACAGGAACCTTTTTTTCGCCCAAAAACTCGCGGATCAGAAGCGAAGTGCGGCATGGCGCGTTGTCGTGATGAAGGAGGAAACCATTGGGCTCATTTTTCTGGTCTCTTTCTCCGTACATCGTTTCGCAAACATTGCAGCAAACCCTTGTAATATTCGGAGTTTATCGTTGTTCTCCTTGGATCGAACCATTTTTGCCACTTTTTGCACGTTTTCGTCTGTTTTTGAGGTCGAAGGACGTCCCAAGCGTTGCTCGTCTTCAACCGACTCATTTCCGCTTTTAAATCACTCATACCACTTGTAAACAGTAACCACATTATCACCATACACTGATTTTAACATTTCATGAGCTTCTTTGGCACTTTTTTGCAACTTAAAGCAAAACTTAATGTTAAGGCGTTGTTCGAAATCCATGATGCGCGACAGACACGGTAAACACAATCTCACTCTTTCAGCTCTAGAAGCCGATTGACAATTCACAACTTGTTCAAACTTGACACTGACTGTCTCAACGGATCAGACTATTGGACTTAATACTTCAAATGGATGTAGCGTTAGCAGTTGCTGCTATAAAAATTCATTCACCGTATTTTTTGATCACACCTCGTATGTGTTCCCTAAATTTTTTTCCCGTCTATGTATGTATGTATGTATGTACATATACCGGGTGATTCAGTTTGACTGTCGACGTTTATTATTTGTTTTAATTTTTATTAAAAATTAATTTTTATTATATTTCCATTGATAGTTACAGAATAATTTTTAAGATTTGATCGTTTTTTGTTATGTTAAATAGGCTGTTTGCTATAATTTGAATAAACTTTGAACTGATTTTTCTTGAAAATTTTCTTATGTATGCATACTTTTTTAATACATGGTCGGATTCAGAATTAAATTCTCTATCCGAATCAACCAAAAAATGTATACTATGTAATTTAAAAAAAAAAAAAAACAGTTGCTTATCGCGGATTTGACATACGTCATCGTAGTGATAACAAATGCACATCATTTAATAGAGAATTTGTCGCCGTTTCCAAAAATATAAGGTTTGTTGGGGTTGTTTTCATCAATTTAAAAGTTATAGGGGTGCGACAGTCAAACTGAATCACCCGGTATAGAAGATGTGAATCTTACAAAACCCAATAACGTACTACACTATCAACTATAATCATTCTTATGAAGTGACATGTAGGTATAGAAATAAAATCACATACCTACCTATGTAAAATACTACACACAGAAAAACTGGGAAGGCGACAATATTTTGTTTTGTGATTCAATATCCCAAATTATTTTGCATTTTTTGTGCCCTTCATGTACATAAATACAATTAAAGATTTACTTAAATAAACCAAAAATATAACCCCCTTATGCTCCAAATAGCACTCATGTACCGATTTTACTTACACATTTTTAAACTAATCCTCATATTAAAGTTAATAATGTTTATGTGACATTACATCCATTTTTCCTTACTTTAAAACTCTAGGGACCTTGTTTGTTTTAAATAATTGTTATTGAGTTGTATTTAAACGAGTGCAAGCTTTACGTTTCCTTCAAATAACTATAAAATTTAACTACTAAATTATGTTAATTATGCTGCGTCCAAATAAATACGTTCAAGAAGATAAAAAACATTAAAGCGTACGATTAGCTGTCGTTTAGGAATTTATATTGCTGTTTAAGTAACGTGGAACAATTTGTAGAATGAAAATTGGGATATTGTTTAGCTTTAACTCCAAGAAGTACCTTAAATTAGGTGAAATACTTGAAATGGCTGAAAATAGAAACAAAACTAAGTTTTGATGTCTCCAAATAATTTGTACTTTACTTGCGTGTATAATGTTTCTCAAAGCATTTTATTAACAGCAATGCAAATATATATTTTTTTGCAGATCTTGGTATTTTTTTAAAAATGTCTATTTATTTAATAAGTTAATAGCTAATAACCCGTTGTTAGCCAGATTCATAGCTCTGTAGAATAACTTGTGAACTTTAATGTATCAAGTATCGATTTCGCGTCACTTCGTTTTTTAAATTGTTTACAAGTTTGTTTTTCCGTTATAAGCATTAAAAGTTCCATTTATTGTCTTCATTTCGATTTCTCAGCTTAAATGTAGTCTGGAAATAAAGAGCCAATGCATTATAACTTTTTAAAAAGTATACTACGTTACACCATTTGCATGCAACGTAGTCCAAGCTGAAGTTTTTATATACGTATTTCAATACGTAAAGATATATTGAAATACATAACACGGAATAGCTAGCGAAATTTCGGTTTTCCTTACCTCATGTTGTAAAATATAACGGGCGTCGGAAATTCACGAAATTTATTTTAGTACGACATGAATCCTAATAGTTTGTTAAGGGTGAAGAGAGCAAAAAACGGTATAAAAGCAACAAAAAATAAATAAAAATCGAGAGGAAATTTTCATAACAGCGTTTAGAATTTTCGCGATTACGGAATTCTGGTTTGACCGCGTTAAGCGTAGCTTATTTTACCGATAATTCTACCAATTTACCTAGGATTAACGAAGCACATTGATCCAAGTTGTGCTGGTGTAGTGTTTCAAAGAAACCTTCTTGCAAATGAACCGAAAACTCGTTTAAATAAACCCGTCAAAGCGCTATGCCAACCCTGAAAACTAGACTTTACATAAAACGTCTGCGGTATTTAGAAATGAATTGCAATTGGTTAAGAGTTGACAAAAGTCAGCTGTTAAAACAAACAAATGAGTAATTTATTCGCGTACAGAGTGAGGTACAATGACAGGCAACTGTTGGCGATATTTATCTAAAAAATACACTTGTTTAAATTACTACGTTTAGGATCTTGCGTTGTCAAGTCTTCATAACTAAAGTAAATTCGTAATCTCTCATCATCAAGTAGTATAGAGTAGTAAATAATTGAGGACTTGATTATCGGTCGTTTTTAATTTCCGTGCGTTAAGTTTTTGATATTTGTTGTAATTATTCTGTAAGCTAATTATTAATAATGTATAGTAATATAAATAATGAGTACAACCCAAGTATAAATAAAAAGAATCGTATTATGTTTTGCCTTTAATGTATTCGGTAAATATTCTAAAACAGCAAAGTATTTTTAGGACAACTGCTATATCCGAGAAAATGCACAGATTTTATGGTGATAAAGAAGCGAAGCAATCTTGAAAAACAATGAAAATTGAGATATCATTATAGTTTTATATGCCTCGGAAGAAGAATAAGAAAATGAAAACGCATTTGTATGTACGGATGTAGGTTCCAATTTTCCTTAGAAGCAACTGCAGGATAAAATTTGATAAAGTCGCTGTATGTGTGTCAATGGGGAACGTAATATTATATTGCTTATGTGTTCAAATTGAAATTTTATTTATGGACTAAATCGTGTTGTTGGAAATGCTTGAATGCTTTGAGACAGGTTGTAATATTTTAGGAGTAGATATTATAAAATCTTGAATGCGCATAGTACATTTTATATATTGGTAAATATCTGCACATATTGCAATCTTTATAACGAATGTGTTTACGTTCTCGTGCTATTCGTAATCTGGAGAATTGTCTAACGTTTTGGGAGCCAAAATTTAATAAAAGTTATAAACGGTTTATTAGAGTACGAACGAATATAAATACCTTAATGTTAAGATAACTGAAATCTCAAACAGAGTTGGACAAGGACGAGCTGCCATAAGAAAATTAAACTCCCTGTTATAGGACAAGAGTGTGACAAAAAGCAAAATGTACAAATCAATAATCAAAGAGAGTATAACCTTATACGGAACTGATCTATGGGTAACTAATAAAAGAGAATAAAGTAAAATTACAGCTATGGAAATAGAGTACTGGATAAAGTGCTGCGGTCTTACTATACTTGACAGAGTACGTAACACGAACATTCTGGAAAGAATGGACGTATGCACTACTACAATAATTGATACAATCACATCAAAGAGAGTTTAGTAATCGCTGGTTTAGTAGTTAAATTCAGTAAGACTTTTGAAGCTTTTTAAGGTGAATTATTCAGAAGTCGTCAGGCATTGGAACTCGTCCCCTTGTAAAGTAGCACAAGTCAGCCACTTACGAAATTAAAATAATATGGCTCTACTGTTGCCAGCGATTTCATTTGTTATAATGCAGAGTTCTACGAAAAATCATACTGAATGTCCCAAATTCGTCGGTATTATGATGGAATCAACGTTGTTAACGAAAATGCAAGGTTTTAAGGAGAATTATTAGGCAAAAACTCAATGTACGTATCTGTATTTGTTTCCGAACTGCAGCCCAAAAATACAATTTACAACTTTACTACAAGTTTCTTAAAACTTATTCTATTCTTGAGGTATCAAAACACTTTACAGATATCTTTTACGTACTTTATTCTGATCTAGTCTTTTTGTAATGTCTTAATTAGTTTGTGAGTTATCACACAGTTTAACATTATTTGAATTTAAGCATAGTATACTCTTTAAACTTTACTGAAATATTTTTGCTGATTTTGAGGTTCAATTGTTTTACATCTGGAAAACATATTAAAATTTCATGAATTTTGCGTTTCTCATAAACTTTAAATTATCCATGAAATTAGTTATGATGTAATGGGAACATAAACGCTCTGGTATTCGCAATTATTATAACTTGTAGTGGAGTTTAACCGCATATATCGGTGTTAATCGTAACGATATGTACGAGAGCCATTGAGTAATGTGTGAAACAAACGGTCTTCCGTTGTGTCATCCTGTAAATAAAGCACAAATATGCAATCCTCTTCCGGTACGTTAACACCGTTGATGTCCGATTCGCTACCAATCTGTTCATCGTGTAAGTTTATTATTCTCGCTGGCATTTAATTCTATGGAATGTAAAGTTAGCAAGTGCCCATTATTTCTGTAATTAAAATGGAATTTCACCAGATCACGAACCTGACACCAGAATATTTTATTTGTAAGATTGCAATCGCAGTGTTATTAAATTAAGAGCGCACAAAATGATACGTTTCTTTGTTTGAAAAGTTGGCTACTTTATAGCTCAGGCTATTAAAATGTAACGCATGAAACTCAGATTTATAAGTAAAATAAATTGAATTGCGCTTTTTATGTTATACTGCGTTGTTTAAAAACGTATATTTTTTATTTTTCTGATAACTTTTATACCCACCATTGTCGTATTTTTACGATTTATTACTTAAACTTGTGGTAAAATATCAGACTGTTAAATAAAACAATAAAATTTTACTTAAAATTTATTTTAAATATTAATTATTTTTCAAACCGTAGAAATAATTAACAGCTTTATTCATAATTCTGTGATTGTGTTTTTATTTATGGGTCTAAAAATCCAAAGCATTTTAGGGGGGAAAAAAATTAGGGGTATTGCGTACAGAAATCAGTCAAACTCGAAGGACCATATGTTGAATTCAAGATAACAAAACGAAAGGATGGGTTTTACCAATAAGTTTCACCCATTAGACGGCTCATGGGCAATAGCTACAGTGACCATACGTCCTTTGTTGTAAAGGACAGTCCTTTATTAGAAAGTGATGAAGTGAGAAAAAAATTATTAAAAATCTTAACACGACAACTTTTGTTACGGACTTGAAAAATAAGAAAATATGGTCACCGTAGCAATAGCCTAACATATGGTTCTTCCAGTCTGACTGATTTCTGTTTATACGCAGCAAGGGGTAATATCTCAAAAATAGTAAGTGATAAGAAAAGTAACTTAAGAAAGTTCAAATAAAATTGATCTAATAAATAAGACAGAAAAGGATAGGACAAAATTCAACATTTTAATATTGTTTGCTGTAACTTTTGAAGTAAGAGGAATTTTGTACTATTAAAAAGATATTGTAACTACTCTCCTACTTAAGAATAATTCATCTAATTAAAGCAAACCTGTATGTGATAGTTATTCTACGAAATAACTAGTTAATTTATAGAATAATGGATGTATGTGCGAATTTAAGGAATTAAAATAACCCAGACTTTTAAATAATAGAATTATCACAAAACTTTTATATTTTCATGATAACGTGATATACATTAACATTTAAAAAAATAATAAGCAGCAATTTTATTGGTCAAAATAAAAATCGTGTACAAAAAAGTAAATTTTTTGGACCACTTTTAACAGTATTAAAATTTGTAGAAGTTCTTAAGTGTACAAATATTAGGCAAAAATATGTAAATATATAAACATTGTTGAAGAATGCGTATGGCCCTACTATAATAGTCTACAATACATAAAATCCTCTATTAATATTTGAAAAGGCTTTTAACTGATACATATAAGCATTTTAAAACATTGAACCGTATTTTCTTTTTATTATAGGATAGGTTTTTTAAGACTAACTTAAAAATCTTCGGCAGACATTACGAAATTGTAGGGCCACGAGGCATTTACAAAATGTCTGTACAAACTGTAAGCTACTAGTAGTTTTGTTTTTATTAGGTACTGCATTTAGTTGATGCTTTATTTGTTTAGCTAAAATATCAAAGTTTATCGAGTTCTGTACCACAAACGTCTAGTCGTTGCGACCACCAACCCTTTAGATAATCAATTCAGAACTCTAATGGCGGAGGATCCCTTACAATTCAAATACAGCTTGATTACATTCAGAATAAGCAAATGTAACAAAGTATAACAAAAGTACTGGTCCGAAATAATCAAATTCTAGTTTAATTTAAATACAAATGTACTTCTTCGTTTGAGTTTTTATTCGAATTTATTCAGAAGTTCCACCACACCGGTTCAACTGTCTGTTTTGGTTTGCCTCGTCCATTTGCAGTGCGTTCCGTTAACTTTGTTTACTGCATCTAACCCCTCGAGAGTGGATAGAAAATTGCAGAAGTGGCGGAAGACGGGGAAATGCGTGACATACGGAAGAAGAAAGAGATCTGTCGAGTCCGGGCGTTGCCCTTCGTTGCGCCGATTTAATTCCCAGACTCCGGGTTTTATTAGTTTGTTAGCCGACGTTGCGGTGGTATAAGCTAACCCTATTAAAGAAATATTTTTGCCCGAGGAAGTGCAGCACTAATCGGCTTGCATTTGACTGGCATCAACATCGGAGTTAAGCAAATTTTAAAGCGTCCTGCGTTTGGCCTTTTAAACGAAAAAGATTACGGAACTAATTGCCATACAACAAATTTTAATTTTTGTATTTTAGGGCATTTAAATTACAGCGATAATCGGCCTTAGCAAAGCGTTAATAATCATTATCCGGAATTTCCTGAAGGTATTATATTAAAAGTACGTATTTGTTTTTCGCAATTTCTGTTGTTTTATTTTATTTCGTTGCATTAATATTAATATCTGGCAATTTTTACTGGACTAATTGCACAACAGAGTAGTGGTATGTTGTGGTTTCTCTGCAATTTTTACAATTATCACATTTTTATTGCTAGCGATACATTTTATATAACTCTACATTTATAAATCGTTATAACCATTTTTTTTTCTAAGGCTTTTGCTGTTAATATACCGGGTGTTAACCACCAGCCGTGAACATAGGGAATTAACATTGGTTTTAACTTTTTTTCGGATTCCTGCTCCCCAATTGAATGTATATTAAAATTAATGGTAACAATAGAAAGATAAAATTATTACGCATCATTTGAGACCACTAATAAGCTTAAATGTTTAATATTTAGTTTATAATTAATATTTTTAAATTTGATTAATTTTACAAATATAAGTAGCCATGACTGTCAATCTGACATTTGTTTTCATTAATTTTTGCTTTCACCATAAAAACTCTTTCTTCGTCATTGTAATTACTCATTTTAATCAAAATCGTTAAAGAAATAACTCGCTGATTTAAAAATTGACAGAAAATTAAAATTAATGAAAACAAATGTCAATTTGACAGTCATGGCTACTTATATTTGTAAAATTAATCCAATTTAAAATTTTAATTATAAACTAAATATTAAACATTTAAGCTTATTAATGGTCTCAAATGATGCGTAATAATTTTATCTTTCTATCGTTACCATTAGTTTTAATATAAATTCAAATGGGGAGCAAGAATCCGAAAAAAAGTTAAAACCAATGTTAATTCCCTATGTTCACGGCTGGTGGTTAACACCCGGTATATATTTAGGAATATTAATAGAAGTTTGATTTTAAATTTCTTTTAAACAAAAAAAAAAGTCTTTTAAGAAAAGGTTTAAACTTGTTTAATATAAGTTTTCGCATAAAGTAGACAAATTTTGTTGTTATCGGAAAGTCATGGGTTCGAATCGACTGTTATTGTAGAGGTTCCAGGTGGTTTCCTTTACAGTTACGGCAAATGTTGTGGCAGTACTTCCATCCTAGACTATCCACATTCTTACCCACTATTCTTGTACCTCTAATGGCTGAAGAGGGGGTCAATCCCCCTCTAGCAGTCTGCCGCGCGACCGGAACACCAATAATGTGTACCACAATTTTGTTAATTTATCATGTCCTTGCTTTTTGTAATTTAATTGTGCTGAGTAACAAGACAGGTAGTTTTACATGCGTGTCAAAATAAATGTCCATACAATTATAATGTACAGAAAAAATTTAAGAGTACGGAGTGATTAACCATGGGTAAAAAAATTATAAAAATTAAAAAAAACACATGATATATATTATTGGAATGGGGAAAAAATCCTCTTTCTCGTGATGCCACAGCCAACTATGGGTTCCATTTTATAAAATACAACTTTATGTCACAACTCGAATTTCGTTTTTTTTTTTGAAAAATTGTCTACGCCACTACACTTTTATCAAAAAGTGCATGTAGAACGTAAAAATTATTAGTTTTTATTTCTATAAACAAGCGAGATATAGTCATGAAACGAAAAGTCGAAAAATTGAGTTATCGACGATAACTGGAAAACAAAAGACGATAATCAATTTTAGTTTTCACCATTAACTTTTTCTCGAAAAAAGAGATCGAGAACGGGGGTCCGTTTTTCCATAACTCTTATAGTTACCGAAATTTCCTATGAAAACATCGAAATTTGCCCACCCTGTACAAAAGCCGGATATCATAGAGGAGTTACAGCGCAGTAAATAAAGGAACTGGGCTTCGTTGTCCGAATCTCCCAAGACCGAATCCCAAAGGAAATTCTTAATGACAAGAATCTCGATTAATGGAAGCTGAGAAAGGCGAAGAATAAAATAAAAAGACGTTTAAGAGAAAAAAGTTTAATAGACTGGAAATGAAAAAAGGAGAGAAGATGCGACTAATAATGAATAATTTAAAAATATGTAGTACAACAAACCATGGGGCAATTCCTATATTTTTTATAAACAAAAATGTTTTTTTTCCTTAAAAGTTGTTAAAAATAGATTAAGAAACGTGAATTAAGTTAACGCAGATCACCCGCAAACCGAGAACCATCTATTACAGATACAATGTTTTCTTTAGTTTAAATTGTATAATATAATTTAAAATTTTCCTAAAACGAAAATCGTGGAAAAATCAGAAATACTCGTTTTGCTCTTCGTCAAAAATTCCAACTTTTATTTTCTTAAAATCAGGTGTATTAAAAATTTTCTTGAAAATGTATGTATTATAGCTGCATAATAAAAAGAAAAAGTATTAACAGTTAATTATTAAACAATTAATTAGATTATTAAGTTTATATCCGGTATTTTTAGCATTCACAAGTTATTAATAAGAATTCATTAACCAGTTCTATCTTGATCAAGACTTTAAATAATAAATAATTAACTTTCTGTTAACTACTTGGTGTTACTTAAATGTAAGTATCAATTCACATCTACATAAACCAGTTTCATTTACAAAAGTGATGAATCATCCTCGTTCGACTCATTCAAGCAAAATTCCCAATCTCAAGACATGGATTTAGATGAAATGAAACGCATCTGAACCAAATATTGACGCAATCAATAACACTTGCTAATTTGCCAGAAATTACGCGACCAATATTACACATTGTGGTGGAAGTTATCGCGATTTATACGAGTTCCGATGCAACAAGGCACTAGAGAACAATTTACGATACGTCTTAAATTAGAAGATTTCCTTGGAAATCTGTTACAAACATTCCAGTCAAGTCAGTAATTAAATGCTGGCTGCGTCCATCCAGACATAATTCCTTTTTTTATGTTTTTCATAATAAATTTCTTGTTTAAAGTTTTTATTTTATCATTTAGAGGGTTAATAGTCGAAATTTAAATCCTGACAGCTTTTTTACCTTTCTTTTTGTTTTTTCCAACTCAACTTGTAACTGCCAGTTATAGGTTGAACTAATTGGTTGATTCCTGCTTTTAAACATTTTTCGTAAAAGCAACGCTTAAATTTAAAAAAAAGGTTATGTTGTAATGTGTAATAGCTTAATTTATTGAACCTGTATTTTGTATTAAATGTAGTGGAAAAGAGAAAAATAATAGAAATTATTAAAACTTTCTTGCAACTTAAGATGTAAAGGAAAGAGATCATACTAGGACATTGCTATAAAAAGTGACACGGCATTGGATCTACAAGGTTTAAGTTCAGGGATTTACTCAGTGTATTACAGTCTGCAACTCTCAGTGGAGTAAGAATTTTCTAGAAATAGCTTAAAAATGTTGTATTCTTTTTTAAATTGAATTTGGCGTTCTCATATGTTGTTAAAAATGTATAGCCCAAATGTTATCTAACAATTTTGTCAACGTAGAAAAACCATTTATTTAAATTTAAAATTGCACGCCATTGTACCATTTAGTATAAGAAGATTATCAAGATGCTCAGATTCATCGAAACATTTTGAACAACAGTACTTTGTAAAGACTTTTGGTTGTTTAAATAATTAATCTCGAAACGAATAAATCTCGAAAACAAACAAAAATTAATAGACATTAATTTGACGATAATTTTTGATAATTCTTTCGTGTGTTTTACATTTATTGCGTTTGTAAAGAAAGAAGAAAAAAACACGATTTTGAACTGAACCTCTTATTGTTTCTAAAGTTTGACTTCGTAGTTGGATAATTATTTTTTCTTAATTCGGTTTAACTATTAGAAATTGCATACTTTAATCGAATGTTGTATCCAGTGGCGTATCTAGCGTATGGCAGGTGTGGCATTTTCCCTGGGCGCCGCGATGTGGGGGTGCCGCTAACTATACTTGTATAAAATTATTAGCAACTTTTTAAAATAATTTTTTAACATCACAGAAAACTCGAAAAAACAATTAAATTGAGACCCTTTAAGTTTTTGCAGAACAATTAATTTCAAAAAATAGAATAAGCGTCTAGAAAACTGCAAGAAAAAGTATTTTTTTAAGTCTTCTAAGAATAATTTAGAGTAAATAAACAATTTTTGCATTGAATAAATTTCAAACAGAAAATTTTTCATTTAAAGATTTAAAGCTTGTCATAAGTTATTTTGTATCGAATTCTCAAAATTGTTTCATTTTTTCCATTTATGACATCAATAAACCTTTCCAAATTTTTATGAATTGTTTTCAGAAGATAATTTTCAGTAGTAATATAACAAATGCATTGAAAATTATCGATAATTTTTATTAAATATGCTCGAGTGCACGAGTGATGTTTTCTGATTCAACTTGCATGAGTGAAAATTTGTCAAAAATTATAGATTAATTGCAATGCACGTGTTTTATTTTGTTTTCCTTTACCTAACCTACCTGTCAAATTAATGTATGTAATGTCAGATTTTACAAGTACTGTCAGAGTGGTGCGTTAGAGGTGTGGTTTCATCTATATTAAAGTAACGCTACTGGTCGCCGAAATTCGTAAAAAAATTATCAAGACCAAAATATTTAATTCCCTCTCCAAATTTATATTTTCGATCAATCACAAACTCAGATTTCTTATAATCGACCAATAAACGCATGAACATCTGTTAATTGCGAAAAGGATATTATCAGTGTATGATTATGTTTATTGGTGGTTTCTAGGAAATCTGAGTTTGCTATTGGTCGAAAACTCAAATTTGACAGGTGAAGGAAATTTTCAACAATAGTTTCTCTTTCTGCAATTATTAAAAGTTATTTATTGCAAATTTACTTTTTTATTTATATATTATAAATATTTTAAACCTTCCATTTAAAATTTATTTGATATATGATAAACGTACGTAATATGTTTTTTAAAACAGCATTTATATTACATACTAGCGTAGTGACCCGGCTTCACTCGGTGAATTTTCTTATCAATCACAGACTACTCGCGCTTCGCGCTCGCGCCCGGTGGACGTTTTTGACCTTTTGAGAATTTTTGATCTTTTGGGAATTTTTGTATCTATTGAGAATTTTTGTATCTATTGAGAATTTTGAAACTTGTGATATTTGGATCTTTTGGGAATTTTGGTTCTTTTGGGAATTTTCGGAAGTTTTGGGAATTCTTATATAGCCTATCTTCTTCCCATGGTCCTATAGATTGTCTGTGCCAAATTTGGTCAGGATCGGATGAATGGTATAGGAATGCATAAAGGACATACATACATACATTCATTTTTATTTGTAAAATTTTCAAAAACGATTAGTGTTTATTCGTTTTTGTATACAAAAATTATTTAATAAATATTTAAAAATTTGCGCTGTTTAAAGTATGACTTTATTTTGGTATTTGTCGTTAGTGGCGCTGCCAGTATAATAAAACCAGGGTACCTCTATGTAACAGAGTATGCCAAGTACGTACGCAACACCAAATGTCCTCCAATTTCCTAAACGATATTTGAAAGTAAAAACTCAATTGACATGCAGTAATAGATGCAATTATAGGTATAGAAATTAAAAAATGAGTAAAATTGTTGTTATTAGCTGTGAATGTTTAAGAAACACTTTCGAAGCGTGTATTTCCATGGTAGACTTGCAACCCATGTACATAGAAGAAGTTAAAACACTGCTATTACGTGGACAAGTTTTTTTTTGTGTACGATAATTGCAACAATATATTGCTGTACTTACTTTTAAGGAATAAAAAAGAACACCTTATAATAAACTTATTTTTTATTTTTACGTTTACAAAAACATATTTCCTAGATACACCACTGGTTGTATCTAATCATTTTCTTAGTTTCTGACGTAGAATCATGTTCCAAATTAAAAATTTAGTCATTTTTTCCACAATTTTGCAGAACATCTTTAAAGTAAATAATTTCTCTAAGGATATTTCTGCAGTCGCGGACGAAACGCTGGTCGAATAAATGTTTAAACGCGGCTTGACTTTGAAAACTATCTTAAAACAATAAACGCAGATTTATCGTTACTTAATTATTATTATAATTATTGCATATCAATGCTTGGTTTTAATTTAAATACCTTATGCTTATTTTACCTTGCACTACCTGTTGATTTTATTTGTTCTTTGATAAAATGTAATAGAATTGAGCTACTGATTATAAAATGTACTTGGCTCATTTAAATATTGCATTGTACTTTGAGCGCTATTGTTTATTGGTGTTGATTATTTTAGTGTCTACAGTAGAAAATTCGTAGCGAACGAGCGTCAGTCCTACTACAAATAATTCACGAATTTAATCAGTTAACTGTGCACTCTAGAATTGTTCCCGGCTATGCAGTTATCACTAAAACACATGCGCTTTGGGAAAATAGACGCCGCCTAAACAATTAAACTATTCAGGAAAATATTTCGAGCGGCAATTCTCCAAATTCCTTCACCATTTAGCTGTTAATAGTCGCCTGCATTCTGTTTAACTCTCAACACGCTACCGAGCGTATAATATTTAAGATGCAAACGAAAAGTTTTCGCGAAGTGCACTCAAGATATATGCAGTACAGGTAATAGTGGCCGGAAAGTTTTAAACTAAACTATGCCAGACCTCAGTTCAATACAATTTAGCTTTACAATGAAATATTGAGCACGTAATTCTGAAATACCACTAATTTATTTAATCCGGCTACCGCGTTTGGTAAAGCATTCACGATTTTAAATTGCCTTAAGAATTGAAGGAAATTTGGATTTATAAACCTGTTCATGCAGCGCAGGAGACTGTTCTAAAATAGATATTAGTGGAGAGTTGACGTTATGAATTACCAACGAGATTGAAAATCGCTAAAGTTTTAATAACACCTTTAAATACTTGGTCATTTAACACGATATAAAATTAACGAAGTGTTTGCTTGATTAAATTTCTGGATTGTAGCAAAATCAGTCGTTATTAAAAAGTTCACTAACAATTTCTCTGTTTACAGTTTGCTTCTTAAGAACATCTTAGCGAGACATTTTTTGTTAGCTTCAGAAACTAATAGTCAAGTTTTTAACTATCACTTTTGATGTTCCTGTATTGAGCAAACTCATTTATATCCAAGTTTTAAACTCAGCAATTAAGAAAGTTTGGCGTCTGTATCGCTTTATTAAAATTTTCAAATAATATTAATGTTACCATTTATTTTCTTTCTACCATTTTTAAACAACCTTTATGTAGATTTCAGTAACAGACAGTTTATTATTCCTAACAACTGTCGTCTATGACAAAAAGATATTCTTATTAACAGTTGAAAAGATATAAACGCAGAAATTTCTAAACGATTTATTGGTAGGTACGTATGTTAAGAAAAAGTCCGAACTATGAAGAATACTTCGGTAGGCTTCACAATGTTGGTTGTATGGCTTGCTATTTTTGTGCAAAAAAATTTGACGACAAAGCCCGATTGCATGAGATTCGGATCAAACCAGTGCTACCTAGCACTGGGCTAAATACTTAGCACCACTTGGGTTGCCGCAGACGACCGAAAGCGTTCACACGCCCGTGTTAGTTAGCCCGGCGATCATCGTCAGATATAGGAAAATATCGTACTGTTGGTACTAAATGACAGCTATGCTAATTTCACGTTTATTTTTGTTTTTTGTTACTTTTACGTGTCCAAAATGAGGTAGGAACTTTTCTGTAACTGAAAAACAGGATTTGATCGCGATAGTTGACAAGTAAATAGTTTTAAATGTTATAAGTAAGGTAATAACACCTATTTAATTTTTTTCAGGTTGGTAACAATATTATTGATAAAAAATGTGGTATATTTTTATTTTATTCCACTTAATACTATAAATTATAAGATGATTATCAGTTTAGGTATTAAATCAATATTATTAATGTTTCACAGAACAATTTATTTAAACTGTAATCCCTCAGTGCGTCTCTTGAAGACTCATAACTTTTTAAGATTTTGCTTTAATTTAATTTAATAAATTATGAGAACGGAACGGGTTAATGCTAAGCGAAATACAGTTAATTTACGATGAAAATTTCAATCTGCTTCTTAGGCATCATAACTAATATTTGATAATAAATGAAGTAGGATTTAAATTGTTAAGTTTTGAGGTATGCAGCTTAATAATTTTTTTATCATGAATATCAAATAAATATTACATTTTTAGTTTTTATGCATCTTAATCTAAATGATCGCGGTTCAATTAATAATAATTTTAATTGATCGCAATATTAATGAAAATAAAATAATACAAAATTTTGCAGGCTCTTTATCGGCCCAATCTTCACTTCGAATCATTATGGACTTTAAGAGTACTGTTGTTGACAATAAGTAGCTGAAAATAGATTAAATAGACAGATACATGTACAACAAGAGCCAATCCAAACTGATAGTCTTGTTCCACTACAATAGGTGTTAAAAACTAAATTTTATTATAAATAAATCACGAGATATAACCAATAGGTATTTTGTTCATTATATTTGCTTTAATCCATTTTCAAGATATTCTTTTTACTTTTACTAATTTGCCAAGTATCATTCATAAAAATGAATGTATGTATGTATGTATGTTTGTATGGATGTTTGTCCTTTATGCATTCCTATACCACTCATCCGATCCTGACCAAATTTGGCACAGACAATCTATAGGACCATGGAAAGAACATAGGCTATATGAGAATTCCCAAAAAAAATCGTCCGGAAAAGATATTGAGAAAAACGTGCCAAATTCTTACACACAACATTTAAATCGGGTCGTCTGGAGCGAGAATTTCAACAAAATTTGACAATTTGTCAATTCGACGTAACGTTTAAACGCTCGAACCTTCTACGCGCAAGCCGGGATCTAGCGGTGAAGGAGCCCCGAAGGGGCTTCGGAATCGCTAGTTGTATATAAAATTCTATAATTATGCCGTAACCATAATGCATAGAAGTTGCTGCAGAATAATGCTTTTAAAAGCGTGGTTCCTATTTTAAATAAAGATTATCTTCAGACAGTATACTGTTATACATACATATAGTATACGTAGTGTCTTTATGCAGAATACGGTATTCGAAATACATTATTCAAAGCAGGAGTTCTTGTACCATCAGCAATTTGAATTCATGCAGCAAGATCTACATGGCTTGCTTCATTAGACCCTTTTCCTGTTGGTCTTTTTTTGATTTTTAAATTTACGCAAAAAAAATATTTAAAGAATTGTCATTATGTTTAGAAATCAATTAAAAAATGGTATAATCACATTGCATTTTAGTAAAAGCACCGTTAAATTTATGATTATTTTAGTACACATGGGATTTATTTTTTGTGAATTTGCCTGAATTTTTACTGATTTTAAACCATACAATTTTAATTTTTACCATTATAACAGTATATGCTTATCGTAAAAAACACCGTAAAGTAGGCTATAAGAAGTTGGGTTAAGCTTTATCCATAGAATCTACGTCGTAGATGATGCATGGTTTGACAAACTAGTTGTGTTTTTGCACCTGACGGGTGTTATCCTATAAAGTGCACTAAATTAATTTGGTTATATTATATTTATTGTGTTCAACAATTTGGTAAATTGAATATGGCTGTTGACTAGTCTAAATTATGTCGTCCATAATGATCAAAACCGAACAAATCTCCGTTTACAATTTGGCGAGGGCCCAACGATTGCTAAGAAACAGAAACAAAAATGTAAATGAACTTTAAAATTCATCACCAACATTTTATATCTCACATGTATTAGCAAAAGTACAAAATAATCACGCCAAATTTGTTTTTATTTAAAGGTGAACCATACTGATTTATATAATAATACATACGAAGTATTTATTATTTGAATAATTGAATATTCGAATAATTGGGGTTTCATTGCATTACCTATTAGGGATGCCAAAACTGTCCTTTTGACATTTGGCGATCGCTCTTTAGAAAGCTATCTGCTCTGATTTTTATAAAAAGAGGGTGTTCCTCGTTTGGTGACTAAAAAAAGAACGGTAAAACCGGTTTTAACCGTTATTAAATTTCGGTTCACAAACCAAAACGAAATTTTATGAGTGGGAACGTAAAGTAACAAAACGAATTATTTCGTTTACGTCCCGATCAAAAACGAACCAAATATTTTTCGTTTTTAGTCTCTGCTTATCTACATAATTTTTTTACAGCCGAGTAACCGAAAATTAGGCTAGCGTCGAGTACAATATATTTTGAACAGTTTATATCGTTTAATTTCACATGTTTATTGATCAACATTTATAATAGGATTAAAACATTATAATATATTACGTCTATTATTATATTATAAAAGGTAAATATGCGCATTTAATTTTTAGCTGAAATATATAAACTATTGATTAACATGTCTTGTAAGTTTTTAACAGATTTATCTATAGAACATAACATAATTAAACCATGATTTCGCAAAGGTAATGATTTATCATATATGAAGACCTGCGAATTTAAAACAATTTAAATTTTTAACAAAGAAATAAAGTTTGTATTTAAAATTTGATGCATACCAATAAGAATAACAAGTAAAATCGATTGTTATTTACATTAATCAGTCTTGTATCGCAAGAATTATTCATGGATGCCATAAAAATACGAAGTATATCTATTTTATGTATATTGTTTTCCTGATTTACGTTGCACGGTGTGTGCATTATGTATGAGTTTTGTACAAATTGCAGTTGTTCTTATCAAGTTTTGCGATTATTTATTGTGTAGTTTGTGTGCAGGATTATTTGCAAATTTACATGATTTATTCGATTTCAACATTCACCTTCTAATTTTCGAATTTATTTGTGAAAAATAATGTTTCTCGTATTCTTAGGTGTAACAATGAATGGTAGGTAAATTCACTGTTTGTTTATCTAATTGTTGCAATAGGTACTTCAGTTAATTTACTCATTGATACAAAGTTATTTAATATCCAGCCCTATCTTCGATATGTCGCTTATTATTAAAAAATCGAGTAAATGAGTACAAACCTGCTTTAGTTTAAAAAGTTGTCTTAAGTTTCATTATCATATTTCTTTCTGTTTAAAAATAGCATCTTTGCTCTTAATTAATCGGTTTTATGTTTTAGGATGAACAATTCTGCAGAGGTGATGCTAGAAAAACTCCTTTGTATCATAAATATTTAATCCATAGGTTTAAAAATTAAAAAAATTTGTCGGATGGAATCGTTAAACTTAGAATTAAACCTTTGTAACGGAACAATATGTTTCTTTGTAAGCCGTTAATTTAAAATAAACTGGTTTACAAAAGAGCAAATATCCAAAACAAAAGACATATTGTCGATTCGTCATCGGAAACGGACGTAAAAGGATGTAGCAAAAACAATTCTCGATAGCACCAGCAAGGGTCACATTTTATCACTGTAATTTAAAACAGTGACCGTCCGTGAGCAGATGTGCTCCAGGTAATTGCACCAGGAGTCCGGACAAAGCCGACTGAATTATGCACGAAGCTCTGCAAAGTCGAAGATTTTATTAAATATTAACAAGCGAATCTTCTCCGATGGTTTGTCTTTTGTCAGCGATATACTTTTGATGATAACATACAATATTGCTCACAGCAACGGTAAAAAGACTAAGAAGAGACGAAAACGAAACCATCAGCGTTTCGTTGTGCAACAATGTGTGTACTTTGTAACGGCTACATTAACTTATGAGAATTATTTTGTTCGGAAAATATTATACGACAAAATAGGCTCAGTCGAAATAACTCATCAGTAAAGTTTTATTGAATATCATTTGTAAGGTACCAAACAGATATACGGGCGGTTAAAATTATGGTGCAATTTTAGATTTAGCGTGGTTGAATCTAAAGTTAAATGTTTTGTAAAAAATCAAAATCCCCAAGTACGATGTGCGATAATTTAATTCCTGGAACGACCGCGCAGTGTCGCTTCCAGTACGACAACAAAAAGGCCAGAGCATGAAGTAAAAATCGCAGAGTTCATCACGGCCGAAAAAAAAAGCACGCTCGCAATTTAAAACCATGCTGGTGTGTTTATTTGATCACAAGAGGATAGAACTGGGAAGTCATTGAACAAGGACAAACGGTCAATTAACAATGCTGTTTAAAAGTGCTGAAAATATTACGAGAATATTACTCGAAAAGTGGCCTTAAAACTTAAAAGTGTATAATCCGACATGACAATGCGCCAAGTCATTTTGCACTCACCGTGGGAGACTCTGGCTAAAAAGTCAATAACCCGATTAAATCATCTTGCCTATTCACCCCACTTAACCCCCTGTGATTTCTGCTTATTCACAAAACTATACGCTGCGCTAATGAAACGAAGATTTTCTGATTGATATCCTGCATAATTTGATAAAGGAACTCAGAAAAAAGTGTTGAAGGTCTGTTTGCAGAAATGGAAGAACAGTCTAAATCAGTGTATACTGTATAGATACATAAGTATAAATACTACTTCGAAGGCGACAGTAACTAATCATGTGCAGAATGTTTCTGGCATTAAATGGTCACACCTCGTACATAAACGAACTGAAACATGAAATTACTTCTTATTACTTTTCAGGTGGGGATAAGTCGCTGTAGCTTATAATTCAAATTATAGGAACTAAAAAATTGTTTTTGTATGCGTTCCAATTGCTGTCTCTGTCAGAGTTATCTAAATATTAACCCTATCATAGAGTGCATGAGAATGTGATGGGGACACGGCAGATTTGTATTGTTTCCGCTGCAGTGACACCACCCTCCGCAAACACGATGCCAAAGGTAATCAACTCGGTACACGCGCAACCCTACAACTCATCCCGATTCTGTAGACTAATAGAGATAGACGCGGTTCGTGACAAGTGACGGTAATAACAACGGACACACCCTGTATTACAAACTGATGGTATGTATTACTACTGAGAGGGTCGCTTCCTTCTGTAATAGTCGCTTGTTCGCGTGCGTCAGCGCGATGCTCCTTTGTCAATTAACCCTAGAGAACGAAAAAACAATTGAACGGACGATCGTGAGCGAAATTAGCAATTTGGAGAACAGAAGGCGTTTATTTATGAACGTATAAGGAACTTGTCTATTTGCGTTCGGGGTTTATTACATTTTGGGAGCACGAAGCGCCATAAATTATCTTTCCATTTTGCCGCGTAATTTGCCTAGGAAATAGGTTGCTACTAGAGGCGTTGTGTGTGTGGTGGGAGTATAGCTATGCCGGAAACACTTTGTTTTTATAGTTATCAAGTAACACGTTTTAAATTGGTGGATGCGCCGGTGTTGTAGCGGATTTTAACCTTTCTCCAGATTTTGACAGAGATGTTTCAATCCTGTTAAAGTATATTAAATTTTTATATTAAAATATAGTTCGCTTATGCACAAGAGGATTTTACGGATATTACGAACAAACCAAAAGCAAATATAGGATTGCAACAATAGTTAAATATTTAATTTATTACAATACGTAACTTGGACATGTTTTCGACGTTACAGCCAATTAGATTTGATCTTTTAGAACTTAAATTAGGCTCGTCTTTGCGTCGTTAAGCAGCCAAAACCAAGGTGTTTGTTTAAGTCGTAAAATTGAACGTTTGTGTCGTTGCGGTTGGTAATTCTACTCACGTTTGGGAATTTTTCTGCCACACTGTTTAATGATCGACCAGCTAGAGAAGGAAAAGGGTGTATCGGTAAACTAGCACGTTTGATTCGGTTAACCATAGTTTCTCCGAAGTATCATTATCCATTTACCACTAGGAGGGTGTTTACGTTGACTACCAGTTCTGATTTAAGTTGTAGTTTAATGTTGCACTACAAACTGTGTTTATTAAGTAAAAATATGGCCAAGGGTAGACAACAAGGCCTATATTTAAAAAAAAAAAACTGCTGAAGCTTAAAAACAAGTTTTTCTTCTGTCAAAAAGTCTGCGACCACTTGAGAATGTTTTGCAGATTTAAACAGAGTTCACTTTGCTGCGTTAGTAAAAAAGTTTTCGCTGCTGTGTGGGAAATACTTATTAGAAATTTATTTTTTGTGCGTTAAAGTGCAGTTTGATTTAGCTTTGTAAAACTTGTATATTAAGACTGTTTTATACTATACTATTTTTTCGTTTAAGAAAATCGTATACGATTTTTGATACAAAAATTTCGTTCAAGAATTTAGCATGGAAAATATGAACCTTTTACATTGTATTATATTTTGGTACGAAAACCCCAATTTATTTTGGTTACTTTTTAGTAACTTTTATCATATTTTGTTGGCACCTTGAATAACCATGTCAAATGTTCATTTGATCACAACAGAAAGCGAATCATTTTCAAATTTAACGTATATTTAACGCTTGTCCCATTCTACATATTTATTCCTACAAAATAAATTGTGATGGATTAACGGTAATAAGTAGTATTTAACATCGTTTGATTGTTTCAGTTAACCTAACCCACAAATGACATGCTGTCAGATACAGTAACAGTAGAATACGCATGCGCGCATGCCAAAATTGGACGCATATAGGGACGGTAATAATTTCGTACTAGTTTTTCGTTCAAGATTTTTAATTTCTGATTGACACCGTACTAGAAAATCGTATACGATTTTCTTAAACGAAAAAATAGTGTAGTATAAAACAGACTTTAGAGTTTGCATATTAGAAGACAGGAAAATATTGTAGAACGTAGAGGATTGTGTTTTTTATTAGCCCTTAATTTATCTGGTAACAAACACTTCAGGATACTAACGACGTTTCAACTGTAGTACTATTTTAAAGTACTTTTGACACTTCTAGCTTATAGTTTACCACGTCCTAATAAGAAAATAGTTTTTACTACTCTATATCGCCCTTAGTAAGGGCTCTTAATATTTCATAGGTATGTATTTATTTAACAATATTTTAAATGTCATAATGGAATTGCGAGAGTTGAATTATAATATTTCCAGTTTAAATTTAATTAAATCTCTAAGCTGATAAATTTGTGCTTTTTGAGTAAACAGTTTGAAAACCCGTATAATTGAGCGTACTTATTTCTTGTTCAGTAGTGCAGCAGTTAATTACATAACAGTAAGAAACAGAGCAGAAGTAGGAACATAAAACACGCAAATAACCCAAAGTTTAATATTAGAAATAGTTCAAGTGGAACTCGTATAAAATTTCACGTAACATTGGTTAATTTTCAGTGGAGATTCCGATGCTTTACTGTTTCTTCCTTAATTCGCCGCTTTTGGTTAACGTTACTGGCAATAAATCTAATCAATACGGCTCCATAATCAAAAGCAACACTGTGGGTAAATTTCAGTTTCGATAACTACCGTTAGCATGGATTTAATCCGGTAAGCATCCGTTACGGTTTAAGTAGTTTGCCATGATTTATTGCAGTTTATTTGTAGTTCTACAATTCGCTAGAGGTGGCGATTAAACTGACCATCTATATGTTGTTGCCGTAAATTTTGCTATTAACTGCTGTGAGCGTTATAGCTTTGGGTTTTTGTTAGTAAAAACACTTGGGGTTATTTCGGAATTTCCCAAAATTACTTTAAAACAAAGCTTTATTAATTATATTTAAACAAGATGGAGTTATGCAAATCATTTTTGCCACCTTAATTGTAGATAATAATCTTTAACTTAATATAATGCCTCGTTGTTTGTGATAGGTTTGTTCCAGCAGTACATTTTGTACCAGTTTACGAACTGATCCATGAAATGATTTATGGACAGTCGTCAACTGTGGACTAGTAAATGTATTAGCCGCTACCGGAACACTTTACCGAAATGTAAATGTTCTTGTGTCTATTGAGTTCAAAGAAATATAAGCATCACAAGTGTAAACATCTTAAGAACGCAGTTCTAAGATGGGATTGAGAGAGCAATGCTTAGCTACCAGAGACCACAAACGTTTTGAACAGCGCATGCGTGTAAAAATCCACCGATAGCTCTTGTCTTCGTTCATGTACTGTTTTTACCGTCCACAAACTAGTTCACGAATTAATCAGATAACAGCCGACTAACCGTTCGGACTGTGCTGAAACGCCATGTCGATACCGCGCATAAACTAATCGTTCATCGTATTTTACATAGCCTTGCTGGAGCAAACCTAATATTATGTTTGCACCTTTCGTGACGATTTTTTGAGTTAGGGATTGTATATGTTTTTAATTAAAGTAATTAGTAACAGTTGGTTTTCGCAAAGCTACTTAAAATAAATCGATGATTTACCTTACAAATCCAATTTCTAACGTTCCAAATAAGTTTGTGTTTGTGTTATTATGCTTGTAATGAACTTTTTATGAAAAAATTTCTTCATGGATGCTGTTCATTACAGCAGGAAAAACATTTCTAGAACTATTTTTAGGGCTGGAAATGCCAGTTTAAACACTTTATAAAGGAAAATCCCTTTCGGAAATGTTCTGCTATTTGTCTTGTTAATCTTTCATGTAAATCTTTACAGTTACCTAACTTCCGTGGTTTTTCTTGAGAGCGAATAACATCTTAGTGGCTATTTCTAGATATTTAACAGAACTGTGAGATAACTTTTCGTGATTCGCTAGCATGTCAGGTAGGATGTCGGCTAGCAGTTTCAAAACACGCTACTAAGAAAACTAAAACAATTTCGAAACTCCTTAAAATCAAAGTGAGGAAAGGAAATGTTTCTTATGCAAGGAACGGTACTAGATATCGTAATTGCATTAGTTTCCAAGTTTATAGTCAGATTGGAAATTATTGTTTAACTACTTCTGTGGCAGTTTTCAAACCCCAGATTAGAATTCTTTAAACTGTAATTGTTTAAGTATGGTCCAAGTTGTGATATTAAGTGAGTTTTGTAAAAGTTTATTGATAAAGTCATTTAAGCAATTTTTTTTTGTGTCATACCAACTAGGCAATTGCACGAATTTAAATATGTTGATAACAAGTTTAAGTCTATTAATGAAACTTCATAAAAATTGCCACAAACGTATATGAACTTCATTTGTAATAGAATTATTTCTAAATAGGTATACAAGACCATAAAATATTCAATATTTGCAATTTAAATAGTAGTGTATTTAAAAATCTAATTGTAAATTTACTTATGTATCCACTGATTCATTCTTCGCCGACCAGAGTTCCTGGAAACCTCAAGTTCATATTTATTTATATATTTAAGATTCCATGTGCCCATTTTGTGTCCTATACCAAATGTTGGCAAAATCATCTTTAATATTCCATTTATCGAAATAAATGTAATGAAAGGTATCTTTATCTTTGAAACAACAAAACATTTACTTTTGTGATTCGTCATTGTCAAAAGCTGTTTAAAGATTTTTATTGTATTGTTTTATAGAAAAAATTAAGTGACTGATAATTTGTAAGTGTAACTATATATTTTTCGTTAAAACATTTAGCAGACAAACAAATTTATCTTAGCAAATAAAAAGTTTCAAGTTTGATGTGTTGAAAGGATTTGTTATTTCACAAATATGTTTAGTACTCCTAGTTGTTTAATGTGAATAACTATTGCTAATTATATGTTTTTGTTTCAGGTTAGTGAACCGAAGTCGACATCTATTTTAAGGTTGACATTAAGACAGTCTAGCGGTATGGTATTTGTTATTTTATTTTACTTTAGTCTCCAAGGTTTTCGTGACATTATCTATTCAATTTTAAGCTCTTGCATTTATTATAGTGAAATTAAAAAGGCGAAGTTTAAAAAACAAATTATTCGTATAAAGTATAAGCCACCTAGGAAATCTTAGCTATTGCGAAGATAAAGTTTTGTTTAACTTTTATATTAAAACAGGACTTGATAATTCTTTTTTAACCCAGTAGACTTCAGACCTGATAAAAACTCGCATAATAATGCGATAAAGTTAACTATTTTCAGTTTTGGAATAAGAAAGAGAAACTAATAGCTTCACTCAATATCTATACTCTCCTAAAGTTTATCTATGACTTTTTCGCTCTAAGTTTAGTAATGAAAAACAAAACGTTAAAAGTTTTTTGATCATATCTAGTAAAACATCGATTCAAGAGGTGTTATAAATTGTGCTGTGGAATAGGTAACTTTTATACTATTTATCTGCTATAGTATCTGTCATAGTTTGCGAAATAGCAATTGTCACTAATAATAATCTTTGACCAGTATGTAATGTTGTAATGTATGTACAGGGATCTCTAAATTCGATGGGATTACATGGGTATCTCGCTTAATATTCAAGATAGAGAAACCGTTAAATTACCAAAAATGTGCAGACAAACTCAAAGATATTTTATCATTTCCGGTTTTTGAGTCACTGGAAAAAAAAGAGTTTTTTTTTTTGTCATATTTATAATGTGTCTTATCCCCGTTATTATTGTAAATATCGAAAAACTTTATAAACATTATTTTAAATATTATTTAAATATTAATCTGACAACCAGAATTTTTATTAAAAAGATTTAATGAATTGTCTTAAAAGAAATTATTGGTGCGACAGTGTGAATTAAAATGAATTATCCTAATAGTTCCTTGCATAAAAATGCAGTAAAATATGTCAGAAGGAACAAAAGTTAACAATAGATTTAAGTAAATTTGTTCAGGGCAAGAAAACTTCAAAAGTTAATTTTTTATGCTTGTCGGTGGCCGTAATAAACTTATATTAATCTGAATTTCGAACGTCTGAAAGTTTTGCACATTAAGCAGAAACATATCGAATGTATCGAACGAGCTCATGCATTTATTAGCATTCTTGTATGATAAAAACGCCTTGGCGTGGACCGCCTTTATCTACGTTTTAAATTACGACAATTCAGTTGTGCAGCACACTCAAGCTGGTAGATTTTTTGCTTCAGCTGTGCTAAATCACTGTAAGAACTTATTTATTACTCGGACACGTACGTCCCAGAACGTTGCTTGTCTGCTACGGGTTCGTTAGATCTACGTTTTAAGGAAAATTAATAGGTATGGGATTTATTTACAATTTATACACTATACGTACGGTAGTGGGTATTATGTATCCCGGTGTGATATATTATGTGGAGGGAAAATAGTTTTAAAACGCTGATCTGTTTTTGTTACTCGCGTAATCGTCTTACATTTTAAAATCCGTTTTGAAGCAAGGTTAGTTTTGTTCGACAAATCCTAGTTCTTGTATTTTGATACTTGTGTTTATTATGACATGTCACAAGTGTTTGAAATATACAAAAGTAATACGTTCTCCGCATTCGTGGTTACGAGTCAACGCCTCCCACAGGAACGTGAAAATCCACGGAAATATGTGCTTTACCCAAATGGACTCATATGTTTGCATTCGCTGTCTCTCTGATTTCACTTCTTGTCTCTGTATGTATCCTGCATTAGTTTCATTGATACCAAACATGCTTTAGTCTCCTCTACATGTATCTATAATCTGATCATATTCGTTTAAAGTCATTACTGTCTTTATCGTAAACGTATACGCGAATACAGATTCCGCGAATATAGAGACCCGAGTGTAGATAGTTGCGAGCAACATTCATTTTTCGAGAAACAAAGCACACTGGCCGTTTCTTCCAATAAAATAAATTTACAGTATACATATAAACGTTTAAAGTAGTTCTGCAAGCTCATCATTTAAACTTGGGATAAAACAGTAATAATATTCGCACTTAAACTTTATACTAAAGAATTGGCTTACTCTAGAAAGCTGTGTCTGTGGAAGCAACAATTTTTAAATAAAATCGAATGGCTCGTTGACGAATTCTTCGAAAAAGAAACCAATTAGGTATCTTATTAAATTGATTTTGTAGCTCTTACCGATTACAAACGTTGCCGGATTATAATGATCCTTGCGCACAAAAAGAAATTGATAACGTCTTTTCACATAATTTGCTTCCCAGAAATATTAATATTTGCTCCTTTGTTATTTTTGTTGTCACTGTACATGAAAAAGCCATTAACTAATTAAATTTAATGAAAAATTGACAAAAGTTTTGAGTTTAATACATCTAAATATTATTTATGTCATTAACTTATGTGTATCTAAATATCTAATTAAAAAATAGCGAAAAACATTTGTTTTATATTTCATTTACACTGTCTACTTACTAAACGTTCTTTATTTCAACGTATTTAATAGTTTTCGCACAAACAAAACAGCGCAGTTTTCAAACAAAATTACGTCTTAATAGCGGTAAATTGCTAAAAGAATGAAATATTTCTATGATAGGTGTTTAAGTATGCAGTGTAAACAGTTGTTTGGAAATCCATTCCACTTGAAATTTCAATTCTACAACATTGAATATACGAATACCGTATCTCTGATGTTCGCTGTAGGTTTAAAAATTGTAATTTGAAGTGGTAGCCACTTGCATCTTTTTAAATAAATGCGGTTTTTTTCATTACGCTTACAGTTTCAAGAAGCTGAAGCTTGAATCAAAAGAAATGCTATTAATTGTAGAATATTGCGTAGCTAGTTTAAAAAAATGCGTGATTAAACAGGCTTGCCTACAAAGTTTTATTAAGATTACTAGTGGGCTGGCAATTTTTTCATAAAATAAAATTTAGCTGTCACGTCTTAGCACTTGGGACTTTATCAGGCGTTTCATTAAATATAAAAGTCCTTAATCAAATTGCACATTAAATAAGACTTCAACCAACCATCAAACGATTAATTAAAAGTGCATGAGTTAACAAAAACGTTTTTGTTTGTGTTAAATGTTAATAATCAATAAAAATCATTTAAAGCATTAGCGGCATATTAACAATATTTTTAAAAAAATCATAACACTTATTTTCGTGTTGGATTTAATAATATAATATTTGTTTGTATTTTGTCAGTTTGTTGAAGCAACATACTCATTGTGTTCATTAAGTTGAATGATTTAACTGTTAATATACATAATAACACTGTTGTCTTTTAGTTTTAATACAAATATGTTAACTCGTTAACTGTCAACAGGATAGTTAAAAATTCCGAAATATTATTGAGACTTGTTTTTTTTTTATTGGCCACTAATTTTTTGTTTTGTTTTAAACTTAAACCACTTATAACGATATTATTTACACAATTTAGGTTTTTGAAAATACCTTGAATAGTTCCAGAAATAAAACACAAAACAGTAAAGACTTGTATGCTATGCTTATAAATAACTACTTTAAAACTGCATTGTCGTAGTTGTTACTAACTTAAGCCTTTTGCATCAATCACAAAAAAAAAACGAAACTTCAATACTACGTAAAAAAAAGTTGCATGGAAATAGAAAGTTCCCTATATTTTAGCCTACACTTTATAAACTAAGTTACTAAATAATACAGTCATTATACAATTACAGACGATATACAAGATGCAAGAAGCTAAACCATGTTTAATTAAATATAAAAACTTAATTCTCAAAATTTAACTTTTTTTAAATTTAAGTGTACACTAACTTTTAAAGATATTGACGTATATATAAATATAGTAATTAAATAACCAAGAGACCGTTTCTCGTTGCAATATTGACTTTTCTTCACAGAAATAGGGATTTCACCGAGTCGGCATGCCATCCATGTATTTTAATCAGATGTGTACTATGTATGTATTGTGCAGACATACCAGCACACATTTGTACAAAGAAATTTGGGTTAAACAAATTTATCTTCCTCTTGAGATTGCATGGGGATGTCGTGCTGTACGTTTGTCAACTTTTTACGGAAGTGATCACTTTTATCGACTGCGAATATTTGAACAAGTTTTTTACATTCTCCACCAGTTTAGCAATTTCAGTTTCTGCATTATTCAAAACTGTCAAAGTAAGACACTTCTGTCTTTTTCTTTCTTAATGCGTTTTTCATTCTCCCCTAGTCTAGCCAAAATGGGTAACTGAGGAAAATAAAAGAAAGCGAGTGGGATATACGGAAAACTACAATATCTGACGGAAATAGCGCGAGTCTCAATATGAATGACATACGAGTATAGACCTAAGTTATGAGACACATTTATATGGAAATTTTTGCCCTGTTTCGCACCCTGCTAGTTCTAGTACTTTAAATTTTGACGAATTCTGGTGTAATTTATCAGACTACATTGACATTCACGTTTTTCTTGTTTTAGGTGAGCGGTAACTTAGTTTTAGCTACGGTAGTAATAAATTTAAAGTTGAAAATTATAGTTTAAGTTGGGACATGCTGTATTGATATAAACCCAACGTGAATCGCTGAAACATTTAAACAAATTATGCTGAGGTCAAATTTAAAAAACAGTGTTTTGTGTATTTTTACGATATTTTTTTAGATTTTTTGTGCTTGTATGCAGACTGATAAAAATTGGTATCGTGTAGGTTTTGGTGTTTTGTTGCTGGCGTATAGAAAATCATGAAAGCGAAATGTTTTGCTTCTGTCAGTGTTTTTATTACACGCAGAAGTGTGTTTCGGTTTTAAGACTGAAGTGATACGACTTTTTTGCAAGTTAATGGATAACGCATCTATACTTTTATTTTATGCATAATATTTGTACGTTGATATTTTTATTTTGTTTTGTATTCTATGCGGGTAATTAAATAGCCCTTTCGTCCGTCGCCTAGCAGATCAATACATATCCATCATTGTTGTCATTGTCATCTGTGTTCACGTCAGTTATATAACAAGGTCTTGAAGCAGTTGTTATCTGCAGTCTACCAAGAAAATTAGAGATGATGTTGCTTATGTAACTTATGATTTGTTGGAGAGTACTGTATTGTTTTTAACTGTAAATTGTATACCACGATGCACAATTCTCTACAGATTCTTGTAGATATGTTTTTCTCAACATTATGATAATTACTGTTGCTGTTTATGACTTGCGTACATATTGTCAAAACGTCATGGAGTCTCAACCCTTTTGTTGTAATACATCCATTGCCATTTACGTTCATAGTGAAAATACAAACTTCGTGATATACCTAAGTATAATTTTTTGGTTAAAAATAACTCTTTTTATCTTCCTTTAATTTATTAATGTACATTATGCATAAAATAGAAAATCTACGAAGAGACGAATATCTCAAAACTAGTGTAGATATTCTCAAAGGAGAGAATATACTTACAAATGATGTAAGTCAATTTTAGTTAATATATGGTACTTCTATATATTTATTATAGAAATAATAACTCGTAAACAAACATTTGTTTGTGGTTATAAGAAATGCATTATAAACTTAGCTTAATTTAAAAAAAAAAACAATCCGTAGCTTATTTGATGTATCTATAAACAAATGCCTATTTGCTGAAGGATGAATTTATCAATTACCGTTAATGTTGGAAGAAAACGTGGAAGAGAGGATTTTATGTGGTATACATTTTTGAAATAAATCAATATTGAACGTTTAATTAATGAATTTACGTCAATAATAGTAAACCAATAATAATTAAAATTAATGGCAATCATAACGAGCCTACCACTATTTTTAAGTTTATATTTGCAATTGTTGTTAGTCTTACGTCATTATTTTAATCAATACAATAACAGAATTATTAAGGAAACACGTAGTATGAGAATAAAATCGAGATTGCCTTGATTTACTTGATAAAACAATTGATTTCAGGTGTTTATTATTATTAGAATGATTTAATTTACTATCGGTGTTTTGCATGTGCAGTTTTCCTGCTAAAATTAAAAAAATCAAAGAACAACTACAAATTTTAAATTATAGACTTGTATTTACAAGTATTTATTCAACTTCACATGTTTGGTTGTTTGTTTAGGTCAAATCTTGCAACAATTTTGATCCACTTCTACATATCTGATTGACTTGAAATTTTGCGTGCACACATTGTCTCCGAGAAAATATTCTTTAACACTTTTTTACAATTAAAATTTAAGATGGCCGACAAAATGTTATCATGACTCGGCTCAAAGTCGATACCTCCTACAGGTTTTCTAGGGTGCTGATTACGATTTTCGGGTCAAAATTTAGGAATTCAGAATAGCTGTGCTAATATGGCGGAAAACTGAAATAATAAATTTCAAGTAAAAATTAAAATGTACTAAAAAGGAAGAAAATAAATTTTCATGGAAGCTTGTCAGGAAAAGTTCATAGATATGAATTAAATATGCATAAACTACTCACGACAAGCTTTTAGAAATAGTTATTTATGTATCAAGGCCAAAAAGTACGATTTGGCCGAGGTGCATATTACATTTTTTGTGCGATAGAATTAAAAACAATTTAAATTTTTAGTATTTTTCAAAAATATAGGTTAGAAACTACGTGACATTTTGTCACTGACAGATAACGGCGTATGCTGTTAGCTTTAATGCAAATTTACGCTGTAGCGGCCGAAAAAGTTACTTTTCAGGCCGTTGCTAAGGGTAACGGCCTGAAAAGTTACTTTTTAGGCCGTTGCTAAGGAGAACGCCGATAATGCAGTACTTTATGGCTACTAACGCGTCCGTCAAACAGCTGTTTCTAGTACGATCGCACAAAAAATATGTTTTTTTAAGTATATTTTAAAATATTTTTTTAATTAAATTTTTTAAATTTTATATTGTAAAAGGAGCAGTAGCAAAACAAAGTTATGTCAACGTTTGACTTTATTAAATGAATATTTCCATCTGATTTTCACAACAGTTGTAACTCTGTTAATTACACAGAGTAATTAATGTTTATTGCGATATTTAAACTGCTTCATAATTCTTGCTGCGCTACAATTTTAAACAAGCTTTGTTCAATTACCGCGGCCGATATTTGTTACAATCGATTCAGCTGAACGTGGATCGCAAAAATGCATTAAGTATTCACATAAACTACAACCGAATCCTAAAATATAAGAACATTCAAATGAAAAATTTGAAAAGTATGTTAATAGCATCGCGGAACTCTCGAAGGTGTTACAAATTTCATGAAAAAAATTATCTACAGTAAGAAATTCCGCGAACGAAACTGCTTTTTTATACTTTTTACCGGAGGTCGTAAATAATAAAAAAATGTTGTAAACATGTTCTTTGAAAATGATTTATGCAACAGCGATATTGTATTGTGAGTTTAAATCATTGTTGCAAACTTATTTTCATCTACTTTATTGACTCTTAATTTTAGAATAAATAATTTTGAAACAAAATCGTATTTATACATACAATATTACTTGAGTAATGATAATGATGATCCCTGTAAATTATAGTACAATCTTTATACCATGTGCTTAAACAGTAATGACCCGAAGGGTGGATACCCTTGAAAAAGTTTGGAATTTCTGCAAAGTAACTAATGATTCGTATTGTTTTCTCAATTTTATATTTAAAAATAATGTAAGGTTGTAAAATATTGTTAGGAAATTGACATTTATTTGAAAAAGTAAATTATAATCAAAGGACATCATTTGGACCCAATGCAAGTAATATAATAAGTTTTTTTTTTTATAAGGTAAAACTATTGTTGCAACTTTTGGTTTAAACTCTTGCCCAAACATAAAGCTGTTATTGAAATATAAAAAATTCCTTTGCTTAATCTTCAAAATTTCAGTCATTAGTAAAAAAAATGTGTTAAATAAGTTTTAATAATAATAACACAACTTTTTGTTATTTTACCTGGGAAAAAAACATAACTTCACGGTATATACAAAAATGTTGCGAGACATTAAAAAAAAATTAAACATGCTTACCATGTGTTGAGCAACAATGGCAACGAAACTTTCTTTTAAACATATTTATTTTTGCAAATACTTTGTATGTACTTATAGTTAGATCGAAATATAAAACAATTAAAATAAAAATTAAATCACTTTAATGCCTTATATTGTATTTGAAATTAGAAATATATTCCGAAATATCAGCTTTCAAATTTAAATTCTAACAATAGGGAGTAAATATGCGTTTAATCCAGCTTTAACAGCGTAGATATATGATAAATAAATGTAATAAAATTGATTTTAAAAAATTAATCGAAGAATGTTGTAAAATTAATTAGCATTTTCCAATGTAAACAGCACTGAACTGATTTATTTTACGGTTTACGTTCTGAATTTAAGTAAAGTATATTTTAGAATACATGCTTTTACAAAAATATAGGTAAAAAAATTATTTTCATGTCAAATATTTCGGCCTTCATAGCGTTCACGTTTTTGTAGTGTCGAATTCAGCCTAAACACGGCTCTTTATTATCTCCCAAAATGGTTCATTTATTTGAATGTAATCTCAAAAATTACCCCATTTGTGAACGGAATAAAATGCAAATGATGCGAATCAAAGCATCCAAAACTATTTCCATTTAAAGAATGTCCAGGGGTACGATTTCGTTAGAACAAGTGAACAATTATTTAATCATGTTATTCGTTTGTTTGTTTTTAATGAAAATATTGAACAACCGTTAAAATAGATTGATTTCTTACCTAATTATGTAAATTTGTTTTTTGCTAAAATTTTTAGTAGATAATAATCTTTTTGAAAATTATTTCAGAAATGAGTGCTCT